>CM042392.1:18901050-19501050 GCA_023634145.1 Thymallus thymallus | reverse complement strand
AACACCTTTAAGTCATGGCTCCAAAGTGGCATAATGACATGTGTACTATGATGGATCTCTACTATCTTTCAATCAATTACAAAGATTTGGATTATCCAAGGCTGATTCCTTAAAATTCTTACAACTCAGAAATCGTATTAAATCACTTCAACAGAATCTGGATTAAATACTGAAAGAAGCTGCTACGCCAAATAAGTTAATTGCCAAGTTATGCCAAGATGTATATTGACACTGTGTTAGATTAAACTTTACTGAGTTCTGTTGAAAAACAACAACAGAACAGCAATTACTCAGAACAGCAATTACTCACCTCAAACTCAACAAAGATTTTTTCTTAATCGAGTCGGATGCGAAGGATTTACTGCAGATACCGGACCAGGCCCAAATCCCCGTCATTCGCATGAAGAAACGACACCGATACAGGGGACGCAGGTCCGGGTGCCTTCAGTGTACTATTTGCCATCCGTACTATTGGCCAATGTGCAATCATTGGAGAATAAACTGGATGAGCTCCATTCAAGACTATCCTACCAACAGGACATTAAAAACTGTAATATCTTATGTTTCACAGAGTCATGGCTGAACGATGACTTAGATAATATACAGTTGGCTGGGTTTTCCGTGCATCGTCAAGACAGAACAGCTGCCTCCGGTAAGACAAGGCGAGGCTGTCTGTGTCTATTTCTCAATAACAGCTGGTGCGTGAAATATTATATTAAGGAAGTCTCTAGGTTTTCCTCGCCTGAGGTAGAGTATCTCATGATAAGCTGTAGACCACACTATTTACCAAGAGTATATTTACCACCACAAACAGATGGTGGCACTAAGACCGCACTCAACGAGCTGTATAAGGCCATAAGCAAACAAGAAAATGCTAATCCAAAAGCGGCGCTCATAGTGGAGGGGGACTTTAACGCAGGTAAACTTAAATCCATTTGAACTAGAGGAAAAACAATCATCTTTACTCCACACACAGAGACAAGTAAAAAGCTCTCCCTCACCCTCCATTTGGCATAATTCTATCATAATTCTATCCTCCTGATTACTGCTAACAACCAAAAACTAAAGCAGGAAGTACCAGTGACTCTCTCAATACGGAAGTGATCAGATGATGCAGATGCTATGCTACAGGACTGTTTTTCTAGCACAGACTGGAATATGTTCCGGGATTCATCCGATGGCATTGAGGAGCATATCACATCAGTCAACGGCTTCATCAATAAGTACATACCTCAGTCAGAAGCCATGGATTACAGGCAACATCCGCACTGAGCTAAAGGCTAGAGCTGCCACTTTCAAGGAGCAGGACTCTAACCCGGACGCTTATAAGAAATCCCGCTTTGTGTCTATACAGGACTAAGATTGAATCCTATTACACTGGCTCCAACGCTCGTCGGATGAGTCAGGACTTTTATGGACTCGTTAATCTCACTCTTGAACAAGGCATCTTTCCCAGGGACATGAAACACACTAAAGTTCTACCTCTGTATAATAAGGGGATATAGTCTGGCCCTGGGAATTATAGGCCTATATCTATCCTCAGTATAACATCAAAGATCCTGGAGACAGTTATACATGAGCAAATGTATGAATATGTCAACAAACAATGTCTAATGTATGATTTTCATTCGGGTTTTAGAAAAACACACTCCACTGATTCATGTCTACTTTACTTGACTGACTTCATCAGGAAAGAGATTGATGAGGGAAATCTTTGTGGTATGGTACTGCTTGACCTACAGAAGGCCTTTGATACAGTTAGCCACTGTATCCTAATCTCCAAACTGGAGGCATGGGTGTTAAGCAGTATCCCTCTAGGCTGGGTAAAGTCCTATTTATCAGGTAGGGATCAAGCAGTAGAGGTTAATGGTTCACTGTCTCAGGCAAAACCAATGAGTTGTGGCATTCCGCAGTGGAGCGTGCATGGGCCTCTGCTGTTTTTACTGTATATAAACGATATGAAAGATGCTTGTTCTTGCTGTCTTTTCCTTTATGTGGATGACTCTACACTTCTGGTGTCTCACAAAAGTAAAACTATGTTGGAGAGCATACTTAGAACAGAGCTTACTAACATCAGCACATTTCTTGGAGATAATAAGCACTTAGCTAAAACTGAGGCAATTCTTTTTGGTTTCAGACCTAAATTGAGTAGGTCCTCTGAAATCAGAGTGGAGTTAGGGGGTGAGGTGCTGACTAGTAAAACCTCTGTTAGCTACCTGGGATGCATCCTTGATGGAAGCTTGAGAGGTGTGAGCATGGCCACTAAAGTGCTTGGGAAGGTTAATGCCAGGACTACGTTTTTGGCTAGAAAGTCCAAGCTGCTTGATAAGGACTCCTTGAAAGTGCTAGCCAATGCCCTCAGTCAATGCCATTTTGACTACGCTAGTACTTCCTGGTTTGCGGGTTTATCTAAGCTTATGAAGGGGAAGCTCCAGAAAGCCCAGAATAAGCTAATCAGGGTATAATTAAAGGTGAGTCCACATACTCACATAGGCAGGAGCTGCTTTCAGGAACTCAACTGGCTGCATGTTGAAGCTAGGGTGTCCCAGATTAGACTGGGTTATTTATGGTACTGTGCCCAGATATCTTACTGATTACTTTCCTCGTGTTAGGGATGCATGCAATCACAGCACCAGATCAGGTGTTGCTGATGTGGGCTTAAAGAGGTTCAGCAGTAATGCTGGGAAAGGTACTTTCTTGTATACTGGAGCCTCAGAGTGGATTGAGTTGCCTTTGCCCATAAAAACGATGTCCTCTCTGGGCAGCTTTAAAAATAAAATAAAAACTGTTTGATGTCTTCTGTGCCCTATGATGTAATTGAAATGATGAGATAGATGTTCTTCTTCTTTGTTGTTGTTTGTTTTATTATCTCGCTGTCATACTGTTGTCACAAGAGGGTGCATACATAGACCAAGGCGCAGCGCAGGTATAGTTCAACATTTTAATACTGAATTATAAAATCCAAAATGATGAACTCACAAAACAAAACACGATACAACAAAAACGTAACACACTTACTTTCTCCTCTGACATTCAACATATATAATGACCCACACCTAGGGTGCGGGATCTACAAACATAAATAGGATCCCTAATTAGAGACAATGCCTAGCAGCTGCCTCTAATCAGGGATCCAACACAAAAACCCCACATAGAAAATCAAACCTAGATCTGTCAGACTCTGACCATGGTTACATAGAGAAGCAAAAGGCTTCTCTATGGCCAGAGCCTGACAACTGTGCTCAACCGTGTTCGATCTTGCCTAGCCATCTTGTTTGAAGAGGACCACAATGGAAATAAGTCCCAGACTTTGTTGTGTGTTATCCTCCATGAATTTACTCATGTGCATGTATGGCTTTTTCAAGTTTTATGTATGCTTGTTTTTATAAATGGTCAAATTAATAAACTAAACTAAACAAAGGGAAGCCCAGCCGCGAGCTGCCCAGTGACACGAGCCAACCAGACAAGCTAAATTACTTATACAGTTGAAGTCGGAAGTTTACATACACCTTAGCCAAATACATTTAAACTCAGTTTTTCACAATTCCTGACATTTAATCTTTGTAAAAATGCCCTGTCTTAGGTCAGTTAGGATCACCACTTTATTTTAAGAATGTGAAATGTCATAATAATAGTAGAGAAGTTTACATACACTCAATTAGTATTTGGTAGCATTGTCTTGAAATGTATTTACTTGGGTCAAATGTTTCAGGTAGCCTTCCACAAGCTTCCCACAATAAGTTGGGTGAATTTTGGCCCATTCCTCCTGACAGAACTGGTGTAACTGAGTCAGGTTTGAAGGCCTCCTTGCTCGCACACGCTTTTTCAGTTCTGCCCACAAATTATCTATAGGATTGAGGTCAGGGCTTTGTGATGGCCACTCCAATACCTTGACTTTGTTGTCCTTAAGCCATTTTGCCACAACTTTGGAAGTATGCTTGGGGTCATTGTCCATTTGGAAAACCCATTTGTAACCAACCTTTAACTTCCTGACTTATGTCTTGAGATGTTGCTTTAATATATACACATAATTCAATATATCCTTTCAGGTTATGCCGATATAGGACTTTGCTGTGGATATAGATACTTTTGTACCTGTTTCCTCCAGCATCTTCACAAGGTCCTTTGCTGTTGTTCTGGGATTGATTTACACTTTTCGCACCAAAGTACGTTCATCTCTAGGAGACAGAACACGTCTCCTTCCTGAGCGGTATGACGGCAGCGTGGTCCCATGGTGTTTATACAGTTAGGACCATATATACAGTATTTGGACACAACCACAATTTTCATACTTCTGGCTATGTATGCCACCAGAATAAAATTAAAATGAAACAATCAAGATGAATTTGAAGTGCAGACTTTCAGCTTTAATTCAAGGGGTTGAACACAAATATCAAGTAAACATTTTAGGAACTGCAACCATTTTTATACACATTCCCCCCATTTTCAGGGGCTCAAATGTAATTGGACAAATTAATATAATCATAAATAAAATGTTGATGTTTAATATTTTGTTGAGAATCCTTTGCAGGCAATGACTGCCTGTATTCTGGAACCCATGGACATCACCAAAGACTGGGTTTCCTGCTTTGTGATGCTTTGCCAGGCCTCAACTGCAGCTGTCTTCAATTGTTGTTTGTTTTTGGGTCTTTCTGCCTTTAGTTTTGCCTTAAGCAAGTGAAATGCATGCTCGATCGGGTTGAGATCAGGTGATTGACTCGGCCATTGCAGAATATTCTACTTCTTTTCCTTAAAAAACTCTTGGGTTGCTTTTGCAGTGTGTTTTGGATCATTGTCCATCTGTACCGTGAAGCGTCGTCCAATCAACTTTGCTGCATTCGGCTTAATCTGGGCAGACAGTATATTCCTATACACTTCAGAATCCATCCGGCTGCTTCTGTCTTCTGTCACATCATCAATAAACACCAGTGATCCAGTGCCACTGGAAGCCATGCATGCCCATGCCATCACACTGCCTCCACCATGTTTTACAGATGACGTAGTATGCTTTGGATCATGAGCTGTTCCAAGCCTTCTCCATACTTTTGTCTTCCCGTCATTTTGGTACAGGTTGATCTTAGTTTCATCCGTCCAAAGAATGCTTTTCCAGAACTGGTCAGGCTTTTTTAGATGTTTTTTGGCAAAGTCTAATCTGGCCTTTCTATTCTTGATGCTTATGAATGGTTTGCACCTTGTGGTGAACCCTCTGTATTTGCTCTCGTGAAGTAGACTTTGACACTGACACACCTACCTCCTGGAGAGTCTCCTTCACTTTGCTGGATGTTGTGAATGGGTTTTTCTTTACCACGGAGAGGATCCTACGATCATCTACCACTGTTGTCTTCCGTGGACGTCCAAGCCTTTTTATGTTGCTGAGCTCACCAGTGCATTCTTTTTTTCTCAGAATGTACCAAACTGTTGATTTGGCCACTCCTAATGTTCCTGCTATCTCTCGGATGGATTTGTTTTGTTTTTGAAGCCTAATTATGGCCTGTTTGACTTGCATGGAGAGCTCCTTTGAACGCATGATGAAGGTTCACAGCAATAGATTCAAAATACAAATACCGCACTTAGAATCAACTCCAGACCTTTTACCTGCTTAATTGATAAAGAAATAACAAAGGAATAGCCCACACCTGTCCATGAAACAGCTTTTGATTAAATTGTCCAATTACTTTTGGTCCCTTGAAAAAGGGGGGTAGCTACTCTCAAGAGCTGTAATTCCTAAACCCTTCTTCCAATTTGAATGTAAATACCCTCAAATTAAACCTGAGAGTGTGCACTTTCAGCCCATATCCATTATATAACTATAGCTTGAATATGTTTTGGTAAAAACCTAAAAAATCTAAAGTTGTGCCTGTGTCCAAATACATATGGACCTAACTGTATGTGAAGACAAGATTAAATCAAAAATAGTCTGATGGGTGACAATATTAGCCTATCACTTGTGAATTATATATCATCACTTGTGAATGATGCCCAATATAAGGCAAGAAACAATGCGTGGCCAAATAACTTCTTAAAATTAAGCATATTAATCCGCTTTACAAGGGGTGTAGAGCCTAAACTGGCATACATAAGCAGCGAGTGACTTTCAAGTTTGGGGAAGATAATTTTCACCATAAAAATGCACCTTTATAATAAAAGCATTACATGCATAATCGCATTTGCGGTCAATTATGATAATGGTGTTTTCCCTGTATTCCCACTATTGGACCATTTGCGCTTACAGTGGGGAGAACAAGTATTTGATACACTGTCGATTTTGCAGGTTTTCACACTTACAAAGCATGTAGAAGTCTGTCATTTTTATCATAGGTACTCTTCAACTGTGAGTGACGGAATCTAAAACAAAAATCCAGAAAATCACATTGTATGATTTTTAAGTAATTAATTTGCATTTTATTGCATGACATAAGTATTTGATACATCAGAAAAGCAGAACTTAATATTTGGTACAGAAACCTTTGTTTGCAATTACAGAGATCATACGTTTCCTGTAGTTCTTGACCAGGTTTGCACACACTGCAGCAGGGATTTTGGCCCACTCCTCCATCCAGATCCTTCAGGTTTCGGGGCTGTCGCTGGGCAATACGGACTTTCAGCTCCCTCCAAAGATTTTCTATTGGGTTCAGGTCTGGAGACTGGCTAGGCCACTCCAGGACCTTGAGATGCTTCTTACGGAGCCACTCCTTAGTTGCCCTGGCTGTGTGTTTCGGGTCGTTGTCATGCTGGAAGACCCAGACACGACCCATCTTCAATGCTCTTACTGAGGGAAGGAGGTTGTTGGCCAAGATCTCGCGATACATGGCCCCATCCATCCTCCCCTCAATACGGTGCAGTCGTCCTGTCCCCTTTGCAGAAAAGCATCCCCAAAGAATGATGTTTCCACCTCCATGCTTCACGGTTGGGATGGTGTTCTTGGGGTTGTACTCATCCTTCTTCTTCCTCCAAACAAAGCGAGTGGAGTTTAGACCAAAAAGCTCTATTTTTGTCTCATCAGACCACATGACCTTCTCCCATTCCTCCTCTGGATCATCCAGATGGTCATTGGCAAACTTCAGACGGGCCTGGACATGCGCTGGCTTGAGCAGGGGGACCTTGCGTGCGCTGCAGGATTTTAATCCATGACGGCGCAGTGTGTTACTAATGGTTTTCTTTGAGACTGTGGTCCCAGCTCTCTTCAGGTCATTGACCAGGTCCTGCCGTGTAGTTCTGGGCTGATCCCTCACCTTCCTCATGATCATTGATGCCCCACGAGGTGAGATCTTGCATGGTGCCCCAGACCAAGGGAGATTGACCGTCATCTTGAACTTCTTCCATTTTCTAATAATTGCGCCAACAGTTGTTGCCTTCTCACCAAGCTGCTTGCCTATTGTCCTGTAGCCCATCCCAGCCTTGTGCAGGTCTACAATTTTATCCCTGATGTCCTTACACAGCTGTTTGATTGAGTGTGTGGAGTCCGTTTGATTGAGTGTGTGGACAGGTGTCTTTTATACAGGTAACGAGTTCAAACAGGTGCAGTTAATACAGGTAATGAGTGGAGAACAGGAGGGCTTCTTAAAGAAAAACTAACAGGTCTGTGAGAGACGGAACTCTTACTGGTTGGTAGGTGATCAAATACTTATGTCATGCAATAAAATGCAAATTAATTATTTAAAAATCATACAATGTGATTTTCTGGATTTTTGTTTTAGATTCCGTCTCTCACAGTTGAAGTATACCTATGATAAAAATTACAGACCTCTACATGCTTTGTAAGTAGGAAAACCTGCAAAATCGGCAATGTATCAAATACTTGTTCTCCCCAATGTATAATGTGAAGAATTAGCCTAATAGTTTATCAACATTTAAAAATGTTTGATGCTAGTGGTTGTATTAATTTGGGATTTATCGAGTCCCACAACTGTCCCAGACTATGTTAGTAATATTTATTTCTCGCACAGAATATAATAGGTTAACTTTTGTTCTATGGGGGATAGTAGATTGACCTAGGCTAGTGCTTTTGCTGATTTTTAGGCCTACTCATCTTGTTGACTGACAAAAAGTAAGTTCTTCCAATATCTTCAATATGCACCTTGGAATTGGATAAGGGCACGTGCAGTTCTGTCACTGATGTGTCTGTCTTCACTTGTAGCCTGTGAGAAAGACCCGATCAGGTGATGGAGATCCATGTGAGTGAGAGGTGCTTCGGAGAAGGCACAACGGCCACTGGCTGCAAAAGGCATGGATTTTTTTAGGGTGCATTACGACCACACTAGTGTAGCCGACAGCCATTTGGCATAGCCAGATCACGACCAACTCAGAGTATGCTATTCTGTTGCCAATACTGCTTTGCCTATTGTTTATCGTATATATTATTATTTCATACTGTCATAAGTGTTATTGCATTGGTTGCACATGTACTTTTGAAGAAGTGGTTTAATTGTTGTATTGGTAAACATAGTATTTTGCATGCACACGCTACCACAGCGTTTTCCATAGTGGCCTTTGTTAAGGTGTTCTGCCATGGGCGAGTCATCCCAGACAGTTCTCGGAGCTTCCTCATACTTGGAGTAATTTACGACCCTGTGGCACCAGGGCAGATATGATAAGGTCTCAGGCTGGCAGATTCTCACACAAGGCTGAAGAAAGAGGGTGCCATAAATCTTGGCCCTTTGTCAATCCAAGTAATTTGTTGCTTTCTCTCTCCAAGAGGTGAATGTTTAAGTGTATGTTTATATTGATGCTGTGTGTAATGCTATTTTCCATGTATTAATGTACATATACATTCATTTGAAATGTATTAAAAAGTGGAAAACTAGAATGTAATTTAAGTGTTGCGTAGGCTATATCACTGTCGATTGTGATAGTTTTAACGTCAACGTCAATATGTCAATGGTGTCTTTATTACGTTATATTTGTCAGCAAGCCCACGTGAAGTCTGAGTAAAGTGTCAATCATTTATGTTGCGTTGCATGTGTAATTTATGTAGACAGTAGAGTAGTAGCTTTCATGTATTGCATATTCGTTTAGTATACTGTATAGCTGTATTTGCTTATGATAAATAGCATTATTAGTGTTTGTTTAATTAAAGTGCAAGCAGTTTTATTACAGTCAGCTTTCATTCACAGTGAGTGTCATCATGAGCAAGAGGAAGGGCGGCAGTGACATTCGTCAGTTTTCTGGGCAGCCTCAGAAAAGAAGAGAAGTAAGTTGAGAGCAGTTGAAAATGAGTACCAGTCAGATGATAGAAGTATACAGTAGTACAAGAGATGAGTCAATGTTAGTAATCATGACAAGAAACACCACTTGTTTACTGATAATATTTTTTTCACGTTCACTCTGGTGCGTTCGGAGTAAAGAGGGAGAGGGAGAGAGAGAGCATGAGGATGCCGACAGGGGAGGGAGAGCAGGTGACATGGAGGTGAGTGAGAAAAGGAGCAAATATTGATGGTTAAAACCGAATAATGACGTCACAACAGTCTAACCCTAATGTTAATTTAAGCTGAGATATTCCTCAAAGTATGGCTTCTCATGTGTATTTCAGATAAGACAAACAAGCAAGGAGTTTAAGACAATGACAGACACAGAGAGAGAGAGAGCAGACGGGCAGGCGAAGATGAAGGTGCAGGAGAGGGAGGGGAGGAGCTACTTTCAGGAGAAATGGTTTAAAGATTATACTTGGCTCCATTACAGCCCCTCCTTAAAGGGGTTCCTCTGTTTCTATTGTGCTAAATACTTTGCAGAAGTCTAAGCTTGCGTCAAATGCAGATTCAGCTTTTGTCAAGACTGGCTTTCAAAATTGGAAGAAGGCACTGGAGAAAGTCAGTGCGCATAAAGACAGCCAGTGTCACAAATTAGCTGTGATGACTCGGATTCAGGAGCCAAAGCCTGTTAATGTGCAACTTTCACATGAGCTTTAAAGACAGCAGCAACAAGCGAGGAGAAATCTTATGAAGATTGTTGGGGGTGTGAAGTACTTGGTGTGGCAAGGTCAGGCTTTCCGAGACGTTGATAAGGAGAGTGGGAATTTCAGCCAACTTCTAAAGTACAAGGCAGAGGGTGATGCAGAGCTGACCACCTGGCTGAAAGGTCACTTTGATTTCACCAGTCCCCAAATGCTGGTGTTGTTGCTGGTGTAGCGAAATGCTTGTGCTTCTAGCTCCGACCGTGCAGTAGTATCTAACAAGTAATATCTAACAGTTTCACAACATATACCCAAATACACATAAATCGAAGTAAGGAATGGATTGAGAATATATACACAAATGTCAATGCGGCATTGGACTAAGATACAGTGGCATAGTAAGCTTTATAGTATGCAGTATACACATAAGAGATTGGTGATGCAGTATATAAACACGATTAAGTGACTAAGATACTGAAGAATAGTATAGTGTACAGTTTAAACATATGAGATGAGTAGTGCAAGATAAGGAAACATTACTAAAGTGACTAGTGTTTAATTTCCTTAAAGTGGCCAGTGATTTCTAATCTATGTCTATAGGCAGCAGTCTCTGATGTGCTAGAGATGGTTGTTTAGAAGTCGGTGGCGTAGTATAGAGTACAATACAGTATATACATACAGTGGGGAGAACAAGTATTTGATACACTGCCGATTTTGCAGGTTTTCCCAATTACAAAGCATGTAGAAGTCTGTAATTTTTATCATAGGTCCACTTAAAAATCACATTGTATGATTTTTAAGTAATTAATTTGCATTTTATTGCATGACATAAGTATTTGATACATCAGAAAAGCAGAACTTAATATTTGGTAGAGAAACCTTTGTTTGCAATTACAGAGATCATACGTTTCCTGTAGTTCTTGACCAGGTTTGCACACACTGTAGCAGTGATTTCGGCCCACTCCTCCATACAGACCTTCTCCAGATCCTTCAGGTTTTGGGGCTGTCGCTGGCCAATACGGACTTTCAGCTCCCTCCAAAGATTTTCTATTGGGTTCAGGTCTGGAGACTGGCTAGGCCACTCCAGGACCTTGAGATGCTTCTTACGGAGCTACTCCGTAGTTGCCCTGGCTGTGTGTTTCGGGTCATTGTCATGCTGGAAGACCCAGCCACGACCCATCTTCAATGCTCTTACTGAGGGAAGGAGGTTGTTGGCCAAGATCTCGCGATACATGGCCCCATCCATCCTCCTCTCAATACGGTGCAGTCGTCCTGTCCCCTTTGCAGAAAAGCATCCCAAAGAATGATGTTTCCACCTCCATGCTTCACGGTTGGGATGGTGTTCTTGGGGTTGTACTCATCCTTCTTCTTCCTCCAAACACGGCGAGTGGAGTTAAGACCAAAAAGCTCTATTTTTGTCTCATCAGACCACATGACCTTCTCCCATTCCTCCTCTGGATCATCCAGATGGTCATTGGCAAACTTCAGACGGGCCTGGACATGCGCTGGCTTGAGCAGGTGGACCTTGCGTGCGCTGCAGGATTTTAATCCATGACGGCGTAGTGTGTTACTAATGGTTTTCTTTGAGACTGTGGTCCCAGCTCTCTTCAGGTCATTGACCAGGTTCTGCCATGTAGTTCTGGGCTGATCCCTCACCTTCCTCATAATCATTGATGCCCCACGAGGTGAGATCTTGCATGGTGCACCAGACCGAGGGAGATTGACCGCCATCTTGAACTTCTTCCATTTTCTAATAATTGCGCCAACAGTTGTTGCCTTCTCACCAAGCTGCTTGCCTATTGTCCTGTAGCCCATCCCAGCCTTGTACAGGTCTACAATTTATCCCTGATGTCCTTACACAGCTCTCTGGCCTTGGCCATTGTGGAGAGGTTGGAGTCTGTTTGATTGAGTGTGTAGACAGGTGTCTTTTATACAGGTAACAAGTTCAAACAGGTGCAGTTAATACAGGTAATGAGTGGAGAACAGGAGGGCTTCTTAAAGAAAAACTAACAGGTCTGTGAGAGCCGGAATTCTTACTGGTTGGTAGGTGATCAAATACTTATGTCATGTAATAAAATGCAAATTAATTATTTAAAAATCATACAATGTGATTTTCTGGATTTCTGTTTTAGATTCCGTCTCTCACAGTTGATGTGTACCTGTGATAAAAATTACAGACCTCTACATGCTTTGTAAGTAGGAAAACCTGCAAATTTGGCAGTGTATCAAATACTTGTTCTCCCCACTGTACGAGATGGGTGATGCAATATGTACACACAAATTGAGTGACTAAGATACCGTAGAATAGTGTGGAGTGCAGTTTATACATAGAGATGAGTGATGCAGATATTAATACATTATTAAAGTGGCTAGTGTTCTATTCCTTAAAGTGCCCTGTGATTTCTAATCAGTGTCTAAAGGCAGCCGCCTATGGTGTGTTAGTGTTGGCAAATACAGGACAAGTGAACGGAGGAGCACTTTGATGTCTTGTTCGCAAAAGCAACTGCTATGGCAACAAAGTTGGACCTACAACCTATTCAGATGCTGTCAGGCTCTGGCCATAGAGAAGCCAATTTGCTTCTCTATGTAGCCATGGTCAGAGTCTGACAGTTCTATTATTTCTGTTTCTGATGGTGGTTTGTGTGGGATCACTAATTAGAGGCAGCTGTAGTGCATCGTCTCTAATTAGGGATCCTACATAGGTTTATATGTTTCACACTGGGTTGTGGGTCATTGTATATGTCATTGTGTATATCGTTATTGCATATTTCGCAAGTCACAGAGAACAGCAAGTGTGCTACGTTGTTTCACGTTTGTTATATCGTGTTTGTTTTCATTTTGTATAGTTTGTTCATTTGTAGTTGCGCTACGTCTTGGTCGCTCCATGCACCTAACTGTGACAGACCTTGGGCTATGTATGCGCCCTGTCGTGACAGATGCCTCATTTCCGCAAACCTACAAAGCATTACACCGGTCAGGCTGCAGCCCATATCCATCCGGATGCCCAGTCTTTGTACAGAGCCCAATTCTACAACACCTTGGACACAGTGAAAACTCAACTCAATTCATAGAGATTTTATCAAGCTGGATTCCACAAGCTGCAGCAGCTTGAAAATGTGCTGCTACGCGGAGACATGGACAAGGTGGTAGACGAGTATAATGAATTGAATTCAAGACTACTGCAGGTGCAGCTGGCCATGTTTGGGGCTAATTACAGATATTGAAAGAGCTCAGATGTTGCTAGCATTATTCGGGAAATGGTGCCAGAGGTGAGAGATCTCTTCAGTCAGGTGGAAGCTTTAGTAAGGCTTCTGCTGGTCGTCCCTGCCTCCTCCGTAGAGGCTGAGAGGAGTTTTAGTGCCCTGAGGAGGCTTAAGACATGGGTTAGATCATCGATGAGTCAAGCAAGGCTGAATAATGTGGCCATGTTTCACGTGCACCAGGAGAAACTGGACAGACTGGACCTTGAAGGAATATGCCAGTCTTTTATCAGTGTCAACGATAAACACAAAAAATCCTTTGCTTGAAGAAAACACATGTCATTGCCTGGAGAGGAGATGAGAGGATAGGCGAGAAGAGCAGAGCAGAGGAAAGGAGAAGAGATGACTTGAGAGGAGGGGAGAGGAGAGAAGAAGAGATGACTGGAGAGGAGGGGAGAGGAGAGAAGAAGAGATGACTGGAGAGGAGAGGAGAATATAGGACCAGAGGAGAGGAGGAGAGAGGGCTGGAGAGAAGAAGATAGGACAAGAGGAGAAGAGGAGAGCAGAGCAGAGCAAACACCCCTGCTGCCCACCCAAGTTTACCTGTTTATATGGTTATGGTAATCCCTAATCTCTGCCATTACATACAATGAAACAAGAAAGGTAAAAAATTAAAAATAAAAAGAGAGCAATATAATACAATACACTATTAGATATTATTGTAATACAATACACTATTAGACATTGTAAAAAATTAATAAAAAAAAAAATTAGAATGGCAAGAAATTAGTTTTCCGATGTTGACTCCATGGCAACGGCCTTGGATTATCCGATATGGAGTCCCTGTCCATGTTACTGGAAGTGTTAGGCTATGTAGCCTAATGTGTTATGAGTGTAATGTATGTATGCTTATAATTTCTGGTTTTGCATCCACTGCATACACCACTGCGCTTTGGTAAATGTAATTTCATATTCATTATGAACGTGTCTCAATTTACAGTACAAAATGTTTTCTTATACATAGACTACCTAAACGCCTGATATTCAATAGCCTACATCCCGCGTTCACGCGCCTACCACTGCTCTCATCAAGGTGCAATGGATTAAGTACGGGTCGGAGAAGGAGGACGCAATGATGGTGACCACCGAAGAAGAATTATGCCAAAGCCGATGTCCCATTTCTGAGCGTCGTGTCACGACTCTGTCCATCAAAATTACGAGGGAAAACCAGCATAAACCCTGGAAATGTAGATAAATATACCTGCAGTTCGGTGAGTATCAGAAAAAACAGCATTTTAATGGATTTATATCATGAATGCACCTGGTCCATTTCACTAATTCAAGCTCTACTTTGTATGCTCAATGAAATAGGTTGTGGTACATGTAGGAAAGCACTAGCTAAAACATAATACTGTTGGTCTGTGAAATCAACATGCCACGCACAACCCTAGTGGATGCTGATATGTGTTCGTTCTTCCTGGCCATTTCAGTATGTTGTTGATCCACATGATTAGGCTAGCCTAGACAGACCATAACAAAGCAATTTTTTTTATCATATTTTTTTTTACAGTCACTGTCCTGACAGTTTTTTTGGAGCCGCACCCTCCCCGCACCAGCCACACCAATTCCGAGCCCCAGCCTATGCCTGACATCAGGACAGAATTTTCTCCACAACCCGACCCACCCACATAGAATGATTCGTAGAGCTGATCCGTTATTTAATTGTTTTTATGACTCCAGAGTAGTAGGCTATTAGGATATTCCCCTTCCCTGCATTAATGAATTTGTTTGCATGTCTATTCAACATTTGTGTCACAATCGCTAGGATGCAGGACCCAAGGCGCAGAGCTGGAGTGTGAATACATTCCTTTTATTAAACCGAAAACACAAAAATAATAAAAGGAGAGACAGTGACCATGAACTGGTGTGAAACACAAGAATCCACACCCACAGGTGGAAACAACCGCGAAGTTCCCCTCCCAACAAAATACAAAAACACAAAGGGGGGCAGAGCAGATTACTGGGGCGGTTGTTGGTGGTGGCTCTGGCGTCGGGCGTGACTCAGGCTCTGATGGCATCTCGTCCCTCACGTTGCACGTCCTGTCCTGTCTGGACCCTGGTGTGGGAGACTCCGACCCGACAGCTGGGCTGGCGACCGGACTAGGCACCGGTGGAGTGTGCGGCTCCGGCTCTGGAGAGGGGCTGACAACCTGCCCCGGACTAGGCACCGGTGGAGCAGACTGCTCCGATACTGGAGAGGGGCTGGTGACCGGTCCCGGACTGGGCACCGGTCGAGCGGACTGCTCCGGCACTGGATCTGGGCTGACTACCGGCCCCGGACTGGGCACCGGTGGAGCGGACTGCTCCGACACTGGAGAAGAGCTGACGACCGGTCCCGGACTGGACACCGGTGTGGCGAATGGCTCCGGCCATGGAGCGGGGCAGACGACCGGTCCCGGACTGGGCACCGGTGGAGCGGACTGCTCCGGCACTGGAGCGGGGCTGAAGACCGGTCCAGTGTGGACCATCACTGGAGGCGGCTCCGGGCTGAGGACCGTCACTGGAGGGCTGTGGACCGTCACTGGAGGCTCCGGGCTGTGGACCGTCACTGGAGGCTCCGGGCTGTGGACCGTCACTGGAGGCTCCGGGCTGGGCCGACCTCCAGGACCGCCAACGTGGCCGCCGTCGACCGCGCCGCTGCTCAGGACCCCAGCCTTTCTCCTGAGCTCTATAATGGAGGAACTCCTCCTTAGTAATAATCCCCATACCTAGGAGGATATTCCCCGATGTCCAGCCCTGCTTAGTCCGATTTTGTTGGTGGATTCTTCTGTCACGGTCGCTAGGATGCAGGACCCGAGGCGCAGAGCTGGAGTGTGAATACATTCCTTTTATTAAACCAAAAGCACAAAAATAATAAAAGGAGAGACAGTGACCATGAACTGGCGTGAAACAAACAAGAATCCACACCCACAGGTGGAAACAACTGAACATAAATAGGATCCCCAATTAAAGACAACTCTAGACAGCTGCCTCTAATTGGGGATTGAATTAACTTAACAGGTCTCTTGTCAGGTCCTGACTGTGGCCCTACAGCTCCCACTAGAGGGAGCCAGAGACCTGGCCTCAGCCAGAGACCATGTCATGACTAAGAACGATAGGCCCTATCTTATTTTCTAAAAATGTATCAATAAGAAGCAGCACATTGACAATGTAGTAGTGAGTGGGGGGCTGGGAACAAACACTCTGCACGTGAAATTAAGAATGTTTCAGCACCACACAAATAATGTACAATTCCCTGCTCCACTGGCAGAAAGAAAATAATTGAGAAATAATATAAAATAATGACACGAGGAATAAATACACAATGAGTGTCACGTTCGGGTGTGTAGAGAGACCAAGGCGCAGCGTATCGAGAGTTCGACATGTTTATTTAATTAACTGACGAACTATACAAAATAACAAATACAATATATAATGAAAGGGAACACACGTAGCACGAACACGAGACAACATAACAATGAACCACGCCAACGGAGTGGAACATAGACATATAAGTAAGATCCCTAATTAGAGGTAATGCAATGCAGCTGCCTCTAATTAGGGATCCCACACACAACACCACACAGACGTAGAAATAATAGATCTGCCAGACTCTGACCATAGAAATATAGAGAAGCAAAGCTTCTCTATGGCCAGAGCCTGACAGTACCCCCCCTCCAAAGGCGCGGACTCCCGGCCGCAAGAAAAACAAACACAAAAACATGAGGGAAGGGTCAGGGAGGGAAAAACATCAAACATAAACCATCGCCGGTGGCGGTTCCGGAAAAAAGTTCAGGCCATGGAGCGGGGCAAATAACCGGGCCAGGACTGAGCACCGGTGTGGCAGGCGACTCCGGCCATATAATTATCACGGGAGGCTCCGGGCTGTCGAGCGTCACGGGAGGCTCCGGGCTGTCGAGCGTCACGGGAGGCTCCGGGCAGTCGAGCGTCTCGGGAGGCTCTGGGCTGTCGAGCGTCACGGGAGGCTCCGGGCTGTCAAGCGTCACGGGAGGCTCCGGGCTGTCGAGCGTCACGAGAGGCTCCGGACTGTCGAGCGTCACAAGAGGCTCCGGGCTGTCGAGCGTCACGGGAGGCTCCGGGTTGTCGACCATCACGGGAGGCTCCGGGTTGTCGACCATCACGGGAGGCTCCGGGTTGTCGGCCATCACGGGAGACTCCGGGCTGTCGACCATCACAGGAGTCTCCGGGCTGTCGACTATCACGGGAGTCTCCGGGCTGATGAGGCGCACCGACGGTCTGGTGCGTGTAGCCGGCACTGGAGGTACCTGGCTGGGCACACGCACTGGAGGTCGAGTGCGGGGAGTCGGCACGGGACGTACCAGACTGGAGAGGCGCACTGGAGGCCTGGTGCGTGGAGCCGGTACTGGAGGAACCTGGCTGGGCACACGCACTGGAGGTCGAGTGCGGGGAGTCGGCACGGGACGTACCGGACTGGAGAAGCGCACTGGAGGCCTGGTGCGTGGAGCCGGCACTGGAGGAACCTGGCTGGGCACACGCACTGGAGGTCGAGTGCGGGGAGTCGGCACGGGACGTACCGGACTAGAGACGCGCACTGGAAGCCTGATGCGTGGAGTCGGCACTGGTGGCACAGGACTAATAACACGCACCTCAGGGCTAGTGCGGGGAACAGGCACAGGACGTACCTGACTGGAGACGCGCACTGGAAGCCTGGTGCATGGAGTCGGCACATGTGGCACAGGACTAATAACACGCACCTCAGGGCTAGTGGGGGGAACAGGCACATGACGTACCGTACTGGAGAGGCGCACTGGAGGCCTGGTGCATGGAGTCGGCACTGATGGCACCGGACTGGTGACACGCACCTCAGGGCGAGTGCGAGGAACAGGCACATGACGTACCGGACTGGAGAGGCGCACTGGAGTGTAGCAGACGGCCGGACCCAGACTGGGCACCGGTGGAGCGGACTGCTCTGGCACTGGAGTAGAGCAGACGGCCGGACCCTGACTGGGCACCGGTAAAGCGGACTGCTCTTTCACGGGATTGGAGTAGGCGACTGGACACGGATAATTCCACTCCGACATTTCCTGTTCAACTTCCTCCTCTATCTCACACATCTCCTCCAAAACATCTCCAAAATGTCTCTCCAAATACTCCTCCTCTTCAACACTTTGCGCCCCCCATTTATATTTCGGGCACAGTGTATCCCAAATGGAGAGTGGTACTGGCTTGTCCTCCTCAAACCCAGACCACCCCCATAGCCCCCCCCCCGAAATTTTCCTGGGGTTGACTACGGGCTCCATTACCTCCGTTTCCACGATTACACCGTTTTCCTCTCTTCTCCTTTTCTCCAGTTTTACGCTGCTTGGTCGGGTGGTGGTTCATTCTGTCACGTTCGGGTGTGTAGAGAGACCAAGGCGCAGCGTATCGAGAGTTCGACATGTTTATTTAATTAACTGACGAACTATACAAAATAACAAATACAATATATAATGAAAGGGAACACACGTAGCACGAACACGAGACAACATAACAATGAACCACGCCAACGGAGTGGAACATAGACATATAAGTAAGATCCCTAATTAGAGGTAATGCAATGCAGCTGCCTCTAATTAGGGATCCCACACACAACACCACACAGACGTAGAAATAATAGATCTGCCAGACTCTGACCATAGAAATATAGAGAAGCAAAGCTTCTCTATGGCCAGAGCCTGACAATGAGTAACGATAACGTGACTATATACATGGGGTACCAGTACTGAGTTGATGTGCAGGGGTAAGAGGTCATTAAGGTACATACTGTATGTACGTTCAGTACCTGTAAAAGTTTGGACACATCTACTCATTCCAGGGCTTTTCGTAACTCTGACTATTTTCTACATTGTAGAATAATAGTGAAGACATCAAACTATGAAATAACATGTGGAATCATGTAGTAACCAAAAAAGTGTTAAACAAATCAAAATATATTTTATATTTGAGATTCTTCAAAGTAGCCACCCTTTGCCTTTGTCACGGCTCATGGAGGACAGAACCCAGGATTCGGAGGAGTGATAGTTCGACATACTTTTATTAGCTCGAACTCAACAACAAATCAATAAACAAAGTACAGCTGCACCGTAGGCGCATCCACATGCACACAAACACTGTCCCACAAACACGTGGGCAAGCAGCAACCTTAAATGGGATTCCCAATTAGAGGCAACGCAGCTGCCTCCAATTTGGGAACACACAACAAAACCAACATATAGCTATCCAGAGACCTCTTTGAACACTAATCCTGACAGCTTTGATGACAGCTTTGCACACTTTTGGCATTCTCTCAACCAGCTTCACAGGGAATGTTTTTCCAATAGTCTTGACGGAGTTCCCACATATGCTAAGCACTAGTTGGCTGCTTTTCCTTCACTCTGCGGTCCTACTCATCCCAAACAATCTCAATTGGTTTGAGGTCGGGTGATTGTGGAGGCCAGGTCATCTGAGGCAGCACTCTATCACTCTCCTTATTGGTCAAATAGCAATTACACAGCCTGGAGCTGTGTTGGGTCATTGTCCTGTTGAAAAACAAATGATAGTCCCACTAAGCGCAAACCAGATTGGATTGCGTATCGTTGCAGAATGCTGTGGTAGCCAAGTGTGACTTGAATTCTAAGTAAATCACAGACAGTGTCACCAGCAAAGCACCATCACACCTCCTCCTCCATGCTTCACGGTGGGAACCACACATGCGGAGATCATCTGTTCACCTACTCTGCGTCTCACAAAGACACAGTGACAGATTTCCACCGGTCTAATGTCCATTGCTCGTGTTTCTTGGCCCAAGCAAGTCTCTTCTTCTTATTGGTGTCCATTAGTAGTGCTTTCTTTGCAGCAATTTGACCATGAAGGCCTGATTCACACAGTCTCCTCTGAACAGTTGATGTTGAGATGTGTCTGTTACTTGAACTCATTTGAAGCATTTATTTGGGCTGCAATTTCTGAGGCTGATAACTCTAATGAATGTATCCTCTGCAGCAGAGGTAACTCTGGGTCTTCCTTTCCTGTGGCGGTCCTCATGAGAGCCAGCTTCATCATAGCGTTGATGGTTTTTGCGACTGCACTTGAAGAAACTTTTAAAGTTCTTGAAATTTTCCGGATTGACTGATTAATTTTGTCAACTCCGTAAAAATTTTGTCCAACGTCAACTCCGTCAGAGTGCTGAAAGATCTGACAGAATGGTTTTGTTTTTATTGGGGATTTTCAAATGAGTAATTTTCCATATTTTCCATATATTTATTTTCAGAGGCAAACATATGTCTGTTTTGAGTATATATTGTCAACTGTGTCAGTGGCTTGTCAACTCTTTCACTGATGGAGTAAATATATTTAGTCAATATTTTTTTTATCACTGTTCTGCAATATATGCTTAAACAATTTAAGTTTTTGCTGTGCTAGACCTAAGGAATATGATTTCTTTATAAATGTTGTTTTATATTCTAAATCCAGAAAAACATGCCAAAATGCTAACGAAATTATCCCTGGAGTATTTCGATCTTTGAGCTCTAAAATGTCTAATACGAGCGATGCTCGGCTCTTGCAGGGGAGCCCCACGAAGCTGCGCTACACAGTGGGTCAGTTCCACCTATTATTTAATTAAATACCAAAGGTGTTTGGATAAACACTCTAAATACACTTTAGACTTTCATGCAAATCATGTATTGATGTCAAAAGCAGGTTTGGATTACATTTATTTTCTTTATTTATGTAATTTAACCTTTATTTAACTAGGCAAGTCAGTTAAGAACAAATTATTATTTACAATGACGGCCTACCCTGGCCAAACCTGGACGACACTGGGCCAATTGTGCGCCGCCCTATGGGCCTCCCAATCACAGGCAGATGTGATACAGCCTGGATTCGAACCGTGGACTAAAGTGACACCTCTTGCACTGAGATTAAGTGTCTTAGACCGCTGCACCACATATATGGTGCACATATATTTAAAGTAAGGATTTGATTGGTAACTTCTCTGTCTCACCTTTTTCTAGATTTTATGTCCATTACAACTATACTGGGAAAATGAATCTTAGGTGAGTTGCACCAGAGCCATATTCTGTTTTTGAACGAAAGTATCGTATTTTGCTACATTTTTCCGTCCAAAGTGCTATATCAAATTAAGAGATATGCAAAGCAGGTGCAACCTGTGACTGTTCAGGTTTAAACAAATTATGCTTTCAGTGATACATTATAAACAGTTTATGATTATTTTAATATAATATTTAAATACTTGTATAACTGTAATTATGTACATTATATTGCAGAACTTTCTGTCACAATAGCACATGCAGGACTCATGCCTTTCCTGGTCTCTTTTATAATTGGCTTTTTTTGTGCTGGTGAGTTTGATGTTGTTTTACTAGAACATAATGGCCATGTATTACTGTGTGCTCTATCAAGTTGGTTGTTGATCATTGCTAGACAGCCATTTTCAACTCTTGCCATAGATTTTCAAGTGGATTTAAGTCAAAACTGTAACTAGGCCACTGAGGAACATTCAATGTTGTATTGGTAAGCAACTCCAGTGTATTTATGGCCTTGTGTTTAGGGTATTGTCCTGCTGAAAGGTGAACTTGTCTCCCAGTGTCTGTTGGAAAGCAGACTGAACCAGGTTTTCCTCTAGGATTTTGTTTTGCCTGTGCTTAGCTCTAATCTATTTATTTATTTATTTATTTATTTATTTTTACTCCCTAGTCCTTATCAATGTCAAGCATACCCATGGCATGATGCAGCCACCACCATTCTTGAAAATATGAAGAGTGGTACTCAGTGATGTGTTGTGTTGGATTTGCCCCAAACATAACAATTTGTATTCAGGACAAAAGATTCCTTTCTTTATCACATTTCTTTGCAGTATTACTTTAGTGCCTTATTGCAAATGGAATGTATGTTTTGGAATATTTTTATTCTGTACAGGCTTTCTTCTTTTCACTTCTTGTCATCTATGTTAGTATTGTGGAGTAACTGCAATGTTGTTGATCCATTCTCAGTTATCTCCTAGCAGAGCCATTAAACTCTAACTACTTTAAAATTTGTGGTGTACAAAGATGGGGTAGTAATTTAAAAATGTTAACACTATTTTTGTATATGCAACATATTATGTGATTTCTTAAGCACACATTTACTCCTGAACTTATTTAAGCTTGCCATGCCAAAAAGGTTTAAGACTTATTAACTCACCTTTCAGCATTTCATTTTTAATACATTTGTAAACATGTCTAAAAACATAATTCCACTTTGACATTATGGGGTATTGTGTGTAGATCAGTGACACAAAATCTCAATTTGATACATTTAAAAATCAGGCAGTAACACGACAAAATGTGGAACAAGTCAAGGAGTGTGAATACTTTTTGAAGACACTTTTTGAAGGCACTTTTTGAAGGCACATACTTTAATACTTTCCTTCAACTGGATGCTCATTTGCAGGGTGTGTTAATATGTTGTGTTATATTGTTGTGCTGATATTGATTTTATGCATTGCTTGTGTATAAAACCTATTCTCAGGTCAGATAGAACGCTCTCAGCCGAGACCATTTGTGGGCCTAGCAGTGGATGTTATTGTGGGTTTTAAGGGCGTTGGGAGAGTGGATAATGGTTTATTTGTTGTGCGGAGGATGCACTTTCCTAGAATTCACAAGTAGTTTCCTTCATTTTTCTTGTCAGCCTCACCTCATATACTGTGCCTCTTTGTTGACCTGGTCTAGCGATGTCAAGTTGTACACATTGACTCATTAAAGGCAAAAAAAGTATTTTTCAAACATCAGCCAGCTGATAAATATATTCTAACTAAAGTGATATTAAACCCTTGTTTTCTCAGAGACGGTTCAAATTCTAATGCAAGACGTTGGAAAGGAGGAGCCTGCTCTCACTAATACAGAGGAGGATGAAGAGGAGGGGGATGAAGCAGGTAAACCACTGCCCTTGGTTACCCAAAAACATTTTGGACAGATTGTCTTGCTCATGTAACATGCCTGACTGTTTTGTTCTGCTCAGTCAAAATTTGATTTGCCCACATGCAGTGCTGCAGTGCATTCTGCTGTGTCAGTCATGGGCTTATCTCCATGGGTTTCCGGACTTCTCACCATCACATAATAGCCATTAATTGTGCCCAGCTGTTGGAAATTGGTGCGGATCCAGATTGTTTGATACCCTCCTTTGAGATGGTTTTTCTGCTGTGAGGCCCAAATAACCATTAGTGAAAATTTAATTTTCATGAGCAGTATTGTGCTGTGGCTCAAATAGGCTCAAATAGGCTTACTTCTGCCAATGGAGGAATAGCCTGACCTGCATCATCATTAACCTACCTAGTAGAATAGCCCTGATCCCAGATGTTAACTGAGATTCTCCCTTTAACCATCTAGCTAGCTTCGATTGGTAGTCAATATGTTAATTGATAGAGAATGTATTTCTTTTTGTGTGTGTGTGTGTGTGTGTGTGTGTGTGTGTGTGTGTGTGTGTGTGTGTGTGTGTGTGTGTGTGTGTGTGTTTATTTGTCTGCATTCTGGCTTTTCCCACTGTTTCATTAGTTAGTGAGGAGATAGTGTGTACCACATGAAACGCCTGGGTCCCTGACTCGAATGTTAACAGATTGTGGCTGTATTGTTTTCAGTGGGAAATGCAACAGGGAGGATTAGCAGAGGAGATTGAGACACAGGCAAGAATCCACCAGCATCAGTGCTAACTAATCAGGGTTGGCCGGGGCCCCGTGGAGGCAAAACATTAGACATTTTAGACAAGAGATGGAGGGAATAGTCAGCTAATGAAGATGAATGGCACTATGGAAAGGGGCTGCCCTGTCAGTGGAACTGGAGGCTTGTTTATGAAAGCTATTCAGAATCTCTGCTGCTTTCCAGGCGGAGGGAGATGGCCCTATCTGTCCCTGACTACACAAGGAAACATAACCACCGATTCCCCTCTTTTTCTTAGTAATGGCCCCTGTATCTGTAATGATCTAAACTTAAAGGGATTTTATGATGAGTATCTAAATGTGTTTGTCATTCAAACTAATCTTGGTAATGTCAACCATCTGGGTCAACATCAATTAGATTTCACACTCAACAATGATAATCATTTTAGCTTTCTCTGCACCTTTTTTTTTTTTTTTTTTGAGCTTATTCATTGTGCTTGTAAGTGGAGCAATATTTCTATCCCATCACATGATCAAGGTGCCTTTCATGCTAGCCATGCCATTATGGCCATAAAACGCTTGAAATTAATCTCTATTAATGCAGTTTTTAATAAAATTGTAATGCTAAAGAATTGCTTTATTACTGTCACTTATGTGACCGGAGCAGTATTTCTTTGTGGCTAGAAGCTGCCTAAATGTATATGCCAGGGTGACAATGACATCTCATAGCTTTTGCAATGGCCTGATATTCCATGATTCAATTACGCGCTCATGGTTCTGGTATACAGGCTAGCTTGTTCGGATTTGATGAGAGCAATTAAAAATATGGATTTTGCTGGGCAGAAGATGTGCAGCTGCTATTTGTCACATATTGTCTGGTTAAGAGTGGATTCCTATAAGC
The DNA here is from genome assembly GCA_023634145.1 of Thymallus thymallus. Taxonomy (NCBI): domain Eukaryota; kingdom Metazoa; phylum Chordata; class Actinopteri; order Salmoniformes; family Salmonidae; genus Thymallus; species Thymallus thymallus. Next base: position 19,476,370 of record CM042392.1, on the reverse strand, counting down.
ACAACACAGATATGCCATTCATCATGGGGACATTGCAAATCTCATACAGGCGATGTTATAAAGAAGGTGTAACAAATCTTTGGGCATTCTATGTCACAGATAGATGAAAAGAGGACCAGTTATAAAGCCTCTCCTGAATCTGAATGTTACTGATTTTCAAAGTCATTACAAGTTTGTTGTTGTTCATTTCGTCAGGCATTTCATCAGTGTACTCAGTTTTTCCTGGTGAATCATTTATAAAGCTGTATTATTTACAAAGTCCTTATTGTTTGTTAGATGATGCTCTTTATACTTTCAAAGAATCTCAGCGCTGGGAGACGAGACTTTCAGAAGATCATATACTCCTCTGATATTTCCCAATGTTCTTCCCATAGTCAGCCCTTAATAACATAACAGTCATGAAAGATGCAGTTATACGGCACTGTAGGTGTATAATAAATCATTCGCTAATTTGAGGAAATGAACAATTTCCTCCTGTATCCTGCTGGGGTGTGTCTTTGGAGTGTGCTGTAATGTTACTTAGCCATTGAATTGTTATCTAATAGGAGGAAGAACCTCTGACCAGAATGGCTGCAGTCTCTGGGCTTATCAGTCTAACTCGTCAGCACCATGCTGCATTCGGCGCTCATTAAATGCTGTGCAACAGCAAAGTTGAAGACTAATGTTTGTGTTTGATTTACTCTCCCCTCAAAGCCGGGGAGAGATGGGTGACAGGTGTGAATGATCTAGCATCTCTCTATACTGATGACTTGGCTGTTCCTGTTGTTTTTCTAAGGAATGACTGATATTGCTTCCTATTGTAGCTGTTCTGTAACAGTCTATTCCCCTGTCAGTCTTACATTAGAGGTACAGTAGTCTTATAGCAGTGCAATATTTCATATGATTCCGCTGCCAAAGCCTTGTTACAGAGATTCCTGGCTGACTGACGCAACTGATTGGGAGAGTCCAAACTTGTGTGCCATTAGGAATTACAGTAGGTCGGCCCTTCATGTCTCATCTACCCAGATGGAGTAAAACCGTATGGAGAGACTGCTTTGTGATGCATCCGCTTGTTTTATAAAATCGAATCAAGTCAAATGTTATTGGTTGCATACACATATTTAGCAGATGTTATAGCGGGTGTAGCAAAATGCAACAGTGCAGTGGTATCTAACAATTCACAACAATACACACAGATCTAAAAGTAAAATAATGGAATTAAGAGATATATAAATGTCAGGACGAGCAATGTCGGAGTGGCATTGACTGGAATACAGTAGAATACAGTATATACAGATGTAATGAGTAAAACAGTATGTAAACATGATTACATTTACCAGTGTTCCATTATTAAAGTGAAAATAGTCCGGGTAGCCATTTGATTAGCTGTTCAGGAGTCTTATGGTCAGCGCATGCTCGGAGTACACGTCCTGGTAATCCGTCTGGCCCAGCGGCCTTGCGAAAGTTTACCTGTTTAAAACTCTTACTCACGTCGCCCGGAATAGCTGATGCTCTCATGCATTCCTCAGTGTTGCTTGCCTCGAAGCGAGCATAGAAGTGGTTTAGCTCATCTGGTAGGCTTGTGTCACTGGGCAGCTCGCGGCTGTGCTTCCCTTTGTAGTCTGTAATAGTTTGCAGGCCCTGCCACATCCGACGAGCATCGGAGCCGGTGTAGTACGATTCAATCTTAGTCCTTTATTGGTGCTTTTCCTGTTTGATGGTTTGTCTAAGGGCCTAGCGGGATTTCTTATAAGTGTCCGTGTTAGAGACCCGCTCCTTGAAGGCGGCAGCTCTACCCTTTAGCTCAGTTCAGATGTTGCCTGTAATCCATGGTTTCTGGTTGGGGTATGTACATAGAGTCACTGTGGGGACGACGTCATCGATGGACTTATTGATGAAGCCAATGACTGATGTAGTGTTCTCCTCAATGCCATCGGAAGAATCCCGGGAAACACATTCCAGTCTGTGCTAGCAAAACAGTCCTGTAGCTTAGCATCTGCGTCATCTGACCACTTCTTTATTGAGCAAGTCACTGGTACTTCCTGCTTTAGTTTTTGCTTGTAAGCAGGAATCAGGAGGATGGAATTATGGTCAGATTTGCCAAATGGAGTGCGAGGGAGAGCTTTGTATGAGTCTCTGTGTGTGGTGTAAAGGTGGTCTAGAATTGTTTTCCCTCTGGTTGCACATTTAACATGCTGATAATAATTTGGTAAGACTTGAGTTTTTGGTAAGATTTGAGTTTCCCTGCATTAAAGTCCCCGGCCACTAGGAGCGCCGCCTCTGGATGGGCATTTTCCTGTTTGCTTATTGCCTTATACAGTTGACTGAGTGCGTTCTTAATTTATCTAGATAAACAGCCACGAAAAATATAGTTGAAAACTCTCTTGGCAAATAGTGTGGTCTACAGCTTGTAATGAAATACTCAACTTCAGGTGAGCAGAATCTAGAGACTTCCTTAGATTCCGTGCACCAGCTGTTGTTTACAAATATACACAGCCGCCTGATATCCAGAAGCTCCTTTTTGCCGTAAGATACGATGGCAGAAACATAATTTACAAAATAAGTTACAAATAACGCAAAAAAAAAGCACAATTGGTTAGGTGCCCGTAAAACAGCTGCCCTGACTCTCGGCGCCATTTTTTTTAACCATGCTTCAACATAGGAACCTTGGTTTCATCAGACCGTCTGTGACAGTCTTAGGGGCCAAGACAAATTTCTTCAGCCTCCTGAGGTTGAAGAGGCGCTGTTGCCACACCACACTGTCTGTGTGGGTTGACCATTTCAGATTGTCAGTGACGTGTACGCCAAGGAACTGCATGCAGAAACAGATGCCTGTATCTTTTCAAGTTTTCTGTTAAGAGAAACTCACTTATTTCCAAAGAGCCACTTTATACTGTAGCATTATCAGTTAGAACATGGTTGAGTCCTTGCATTTCAAAACATTTTGAATGAGATGGCATTATGTTCATATTGAAGCTTATGAATCTTCAATGTGTTTTGTCATATTTGCTGTTCCGTCCGACTGCTAAAAGGATTATCAGGCTATGACTTATTCTCAGTGATCTGGTATACTTCCTCCTCTATCGCTCCTCAACACCTCCTCTCTTTATCTGTCTGTGTTAATCTCCCTGCATTCTCTATCTCTCACATTCATCTCGCTGCTGATTCATTATTTAACACATAAAAGTGGAGTGAGAAGGTACTCCCAGAGTCAAAGTGTGTGTCTTCAATGGCGAGGCAATGGAGAGTGATGTGTTGCGGACATCGGCGGCACTGGAGGATGGCACTGCTCATCCATTACGTGCTCAGCGGCTGACTGAGTCGCACCATTCCCAGCACCATTTATCCCACACGCTTATTCTCCGAAATGTGCCTGTCACCAGGAATCACTGTTCTTCCAGAAATACAGCATTGTCTCCCAGGGAGGTTTGATTTCTGAAAGCTGTCGTCTCTTTTTTTTGACACGGCAGCACGACACGGCCAGGCAGACTCTGGAGGAGAAGCTGCAGCCTTATCTCCATGTGTTGGGGCTCCTCTTCCTCAGCAAGCCCATGAGCCATGTGTTCAACTTCCTCCTGCTCTTCCAGTTGTAAATTACACTCATACGACACCACCACTATAGCTCGCTGACAAACAGAAAAAGAGGGATTTAGCCTTTAGAATAATCTAATGACAGAACAACACCACAACTTGGACCACAGGTAAATAAATCACAACAAGTGGATGGAAATAAAACTGAAAAGAGTTTTATGAAGTTATATAAGATTGGATTCTAAGGGATCACTCAACACATACAAAATATTCACGAGGAGATGATAACATGATCCAATTGTATAGTGGATTCTTAACTCTTAAACAATAGGGCAAAATGTAAATTTCCGCCTAAATAAACATGGCTAAAAGTAATTATTTTTAATGAGATGGCCATAAACAATAACTGGTAATACTGTATCGTTTTAGAAAGGTTTGGAATTCACCTTTCTGGTAAAAATAGTTATAAATTGCTGCGGTGTACTCATTGAGGACACAAGCTTAAGTACCTACTACAAATATTATGCTATGTATCATGTACCGTGTATCTGTCTTTTGTGTATTTTCGTTCTGGCATTTTGCACCTGCCTTATGTTTTGTTGTAGCTGCTTGACAAAGAAATTTCCCCCTGGGGATCAATAAAGTATCTATCTATCTATCTATCTATCTATCTATCTATCTATCTATCTATCTATCTATCTATCTATCTATCTATCTATCTATCTATCTATCTATCTATCTATCTATCTATCTATCTATCTATCTATCTATCTATCTATCTATCTATCTATCTATCTATCTATCTATCTATCTATTATTCTTAACATAACTGAAATGCTTTTTAAATATATAATGAACAGGTAAGGGTAGGGGGCGTTGATCAGAAAACCAGTCAGTATCTAATGTGACCACCATTTGCCTCATGCAGCGTGACACATCTCCTTCGCATAGAGTTGATCACGCTGTTGATTGTGGCCTGTGGAATGTTGTCCCACTTATCTTCAATGGCTGTGCTGCGAAGTTGCTGGATATTGGCGGGACCTGGAACACACTGTTGTACTTGTCGTCCCAGAGCATCCCAAACATGCTCAATGGGTGACATGTCTGGTGAGTATGCAGGCCATTGAAGAACTGGGACATTCTCAGTTTCCAGGAAATCTGTACAGATCCTTGCAACATGGGGCTGTGCATTATTTTGCTGAAACATGAGGTGGTTGCGGCGGATGAATGGCAAAACAATGGGTCTCAGAATCTTGTCACAGTATCTCTGTGCATTCAATTTGCCATCGATAAAATGCAATTGTGTTCCTTGTCCATAGATTATGCCTGCCTGCCTGCCCATACCATAACCCCACCGCCACCATGAGACACAGTTCACAATGTTGACATCATCAAACAGCTCGCCCACACAACGCCATACACACTACACTGTCTGCCATCTGCCTGGTACAGTTGAAACCGAGATTCATCTGTGAAGAGCACACTTATCCAGCGTGCCAGTGGCCCTCGAAGTTGAGCATTTGCCCACTGAAGTCAGTTGCGACACTGAACTGCAGTCAGGTCAAGACCCTGGTGAGGAAGACGAGCACACAGATGAGCTTCCCTGAGACGGTTTCTGACAGTTTGTGCAGAATTTCTTTGGTTGTGCAAACCCACAGTTTCGTCAGTTATCCTGGTGGCTGGTCTCAGACGATCCCGCAGGTGAAGAAGCCAGATGTGGAGGACCTGGGCTGGCGTGGTTACACGTTGTGAGGCCGGTTGGACGTACTGCTAAATTTGTTGGAGGTAGAGAAATTAACACTAAATTATCTGGAAACAGCTCTGGTGGACATTCCTGCAGTCAGCATGCCAATTGCACGCTCCCTTTAAAACCTGAGACATCTGTGGCATTGTGTTGTGTGACAAAACTGCAAATTTTAGAGTGGCCTTTTATTATCCCCAGCACAAGGTGCACCTGTGTAATGATCATGCTGTTTAATCAGCTTCTTGATATGCCACACCTGTCAGATGGATGAATTATCTTGGCAAAGGAGAAATGCTCACTACCATTGATGTAAACAAGTTTGTGCACAAAATTTGAGAGAAGTAAGCTTTGTGCATATGGAACATCTCTGGGATCTTTTATTTCAGCTTGTGAAACATGGGACCAACAGTTTACATGTTGCGTTTACATTTTTGTTCAGTGTATATACAGTGGGGAGAACAAGTATTTGAGACACTGCCGATTTTGCAGGTTTTCCCACTTACAAAGCATGTAGAAGTCTGTAATTTTTATCATAGGTACACTTCAACTGTGAGAGACGGAATCTAAAACAAAAATCCAGAAAATCACATTGTATGATTTTTAAATAATTGATTTGCATTTCATTGCATGACATAAGTATTTGATCACCTACCAACCAGTAAGAATTCCGGCTCTCACAGACCTGTTAGTTTTTCTTTAAGAAGCCCTCTTGTTCTCCACTCATTACCTGTACTAACTGCACCTGTTTGAACTCGTTACCTGTATAGAAGACACTTGTCCACACACTCAATCAAACAGACTCCAACCTCTCCACAATGGCCAAGACCAGAGAGCTGTGTAAGGACATCAGGGATAAAATTGTAGACCTGCACAAGGCTGGGATGGGCTACAGGACAATAGGCAAGCAGCTTGGTGAGAAGGCAACAACTGTTGGCACAATTATTAGAAAACGGGAGAAGTTCAAGATGACGGTCAATCTCCCTCGGTCTGGGGCACCATGCAAGATCTCACCTCGTGGGGCATCAATGATCATGAGGAAGGTGAGGGATCAGCCCAGAACTACACGGCAGGACCTGGTCAATGACCTGAAGAGAGCTGGGACCACAGTCTCAAAGAAAACCATTAACACACTACGCCGTCATGGATTAAAATCCTGCAGCGCACGCAAGGTCCCCCTGCTCAAGCCAGCGCATGTCTGAAGTTTGCCAATGACCATCTGGATGATCCAGAGGAGGAATGGGAGAAGGTCCTGTGGTCTGATGAGACAAAAATAGAGCTTTTTGGTCTAAACTCCACTTGCCGTGTTTGGAGGAAGAAGAAGGATGAGTACAACCCCAAGAACACCATCCCAACCGTGAAGCATGGAGGTGGAAACATCATTCTTTGGGGATGCTTTTCTGCAAAGGGGACAGGACGACTGCACCGTATTGAGGGGAGGATGGATGGGGCCATGTATCGCGAGATCTTGGCCAACAACCTCCTTCCCTCAGTAAGAGCATTGAAGATGGGTCGTGGCTGGGTCTTCCAGCATGACAACGACCCGAAACACACAGCCAGGGCAACTAAGGAGTGGCTCCGTAAGAAGCATCTCAAGGTCCTGGAGTGGCCTAGCCAGTCTCCAGACCTGAACCCAATAGAAAATCTTTGGAGGGAGCTGAAAGTCCGTATTGCCCAGCGACAGCCCCGAAACCTGAAGGAAACCTGGTCAAGAACAACTGGAAACGTATGATCTCTGTAATTGCAAACAAAGGTTTCTGTACCAAATATTAAGTTCTGCTTTTCTGATATATCAAATACTTATGTCATGCAATAAAATGCAAATTAATTACTTAAAAATCATACAATGTGATTTTCTGGATTTTTGTTTTAGATTCCGTCACTCACAGTTGAAGAGTACCTATGATAAAAATTACAGACTTCTACATGCTTTGTAAGTGGGAAAACCTGCAAAATCGGCAGTGTATCAAATACTTGTTCTCCCCACTGTAGATGTGGTTGCATGTTGTGTCTGTTAAGTCTTGGGTTTATGACACTGCATATTGTGTTTTGTTTTCATCATTAGTCAAGACGTAAGAATCAAATTATGAACAACTTACTATAAGATTTCATCTTTCTTATAACTGTAAAAAAAATATGATTATACTTAGTGACAGTACAATATTGGCACCATTTCATATAACTGACAACAGAGACTTTTCTGCCAAAAGTCCACTGAGCAGTGCAGAGACACCATTCAAATGTGTGTAGACTAGTTATAGCTTTTGTGATTTTGTGTGACTGGGACCAAGAGAAAGTGGTTTAGTTACAATTCTACAAAATAATTTTGTAGTTTTCCTCTTGAGAGCTATCAATCCATCTGAGAACCTCACAGCAAGGTTATTTCTGCTATTGTAGCTGCTGTTGTTGCATCCGCTAGACTCTCACGTGTCATATGTGCTTTTGCAAGTGCAGCTACGAGTTTCACAGTCACAGAAAATTGCTCCTTTGTCTAGATAAGCCAGAAGATGTGAGGTGGCCTTCCCTATGCAAATAGACAATTTATTGTGTCTCTGAACCTCTAAGCTACGCTAGCAATAGTTCATATGAATCGGGACAACCAGTACGTTTAGGGAATGTAAAGCAATTGATGTTGCACCATTCACAGCGCGCACTGTACACAGAAATACAGAAATATCGGTCAGAATCAGTCCAGAACCGGAACCAGTACAGAACCGCTTAACATCTACAGTATAATTAAACAAACAAAATGTATGATTCCAAAACAAAGATGAATATGACTCCATCCAGCTGTATCAGGGGGGTTCAGTCTTCCCCTGTACCACATCAACGATGTCCCCTGGCAAGATACCCATCTTCTCAATTATCAACATTTGTCGCCACCTCTCTTTGTGTCAGCCCATCCATTACACCCCATGTTTTTACACCTTGAGAAATGTGTGGACTCTGCAGAAAGGGCAGACTCAGGGCTGGATTCATATGACCTGGCCTTAGCAGTGTTTATGCAGTATCTGATTTTTCTATGTTTGCAAACTTTGTATTGTCAAATATTCTGATACTTGGAAGCGTTTACCTTTTGATGGGAGTCTACTTGGTATTTTTATTAGATGAAAAACCTTTCTGCAATTTTCCTTGGCTTATTGAATAGTTAAAGGCTTTTGTTGTACAAATTGGACTCAGCACCGTGCGTGTGTGAATCCTTATCTTGTTGTTCAAATATTGATGCTGAATGTGTCTTCTACCTCAGTCCTTTATTCCCTCTGAAAATGTTTTATTATGGGTAGTGAATTGACCTTTGTCCACATCTATGATTCCAAGCTACGCTTATGCCTTGTGGGCATATGTGCTCCATCTAATTTGGGCTATGCTTTTCAATGATGTAATTTAATCTCATGCCTTAGTGCATTATTTAATAGTAAGACCCTGTGGGGCCCGGCCAATGAATTAAACCCTGGAAGGCATTCTTACTTTGTCCCAGAGTGGTAAAGTTTTTAACTCTGCAGAGATGTTCCCCATCACACAGGAATAGGCACAAGCATGCTCACACCTCCCACACACAGTTTCCTAACCCATAAAGGCAAATCCTCCTCATGTGGATCTGTATGGTTGGAAGGCCAGTCGAATGGCACTCATTTAACTGTACTGCTCATGTTCTTTTGACAATGTTACCTCTATTATTTGTATAGTATCATATTATGTCATATTCTGATCAGACCTCATTCACTATAGAAGCTTTTCAGGTCTCAAAAATAAGACCCATTCAGACCCACAGACATACATATATTAGAGATGAATATTAAATTGTTGCACATTAATGTGTAATCATTTCTTCTCAAGGTTTTTGCCATCTGTGGTCTTGGAAAGATATGTTATGTTATGTGTCATGTTTCTCAACAGCAATAATGTGTCTATTATAATGTGGTTTCTACAGTATATTGTGAATATGAATGTATCTTAATTTACCTTACTGTATTATACATTATTATTATTCATTTTTAAAGGCACATTATAATTCCCCCCCTGTGTTTTATAAATATTTCCACTTTCAGGTTGGAATAATGCTGTAAAATTGTGAAAATGGTAATAATGCCCTTTTAGTGTAAGAGCTGCTTGAAAAGGCCGCCTGAAATTTCAGCCTGTTTTGGTGACATCAGCAGGTGGTAAATTTGTTAAAACCTCTGATAGGCGAAACATTTTGATTTCCGCCTAAATAGACATAACCAAACGTAATTACTTTTCATGAGATCGCCATAAACGATAACTGGTAATGTTGCATAGTTTTAGAAAAGTCTGGAACTCACCTTTATGGTAAAAAAAAGAATAGTTATAAATTGCTGAGGTGTACTCACTTTTGAGAACACAAGTTCAAGTACAGGCGGCAGGCAGCCCAGTGGTTATAGTGTTGGGCCCATAACCGATAGGTTGATGGATTGAATCCCCGAGCTGACAAGGTAAAAATCTGTCGTTCTGCCCCTGAACAAGGCAGTTAACCCACTGTTCCTAGGCCGTCATTGAAAATAAGAGTTTGTTCTTAACTGACTTGCCTAGTAAAATAAAGGAAAAATAAAAAAACATAGTTACATGGTCAAATATTATTTTTGTCCTATTCTACAAAAGTGGGGCATTAGGGCTTGAAATTACTGAAATTATTTCTAAATATAGTAACAATCAAATGATAAACAACTTACTATAATATTTCTATGTTTTTATAGCTGTAAAATTAATACAATCATACTTAGTGACAGTACAATATTGGCACTATCTCATATAACTGACGACAGAGAACGTTCTCCTAAACATCCGCTGAGCGGAGAAAGTGGACTTGTTTAAATTCTATGAAATGATTTAGTATTCTTTGATGTTGAGAGTTCTGAATCTGTCTGAGAAATATCACAGCAAGATGAAACCACAATTGTTGTATTCGCTAGATTGTCATTTCATAGAATTTAAACAAGACCACCGTCTCCGTCACTCAGAGGAAGAGCAAATCGATTATTTGTCTTGGTAGGCCAGAAAATGTGACACGTCACTCCGTATGCAAATGTGGGGTCTGAAACTTGACAGATGGGGCATTCTGGCACTATAAGGCATAGGACCCTATGATGTTCACAGAGCGCTTTGTACACAAAAAAGTCAGTCTGATCCAGAACCACTCAAACACTCTAAGCGTTAGACCATTAAGAAAGAGAGTTCCAAACCTCTCTGCCAATTAAAGCTAATTTTCAGTTTTCCTCTCCCCACTCAGACCTATACGTACTTCATTTTTAGACAGAAATAATTTGATATTGAGATAAAAAACGTCTGCAGTGGATCTTTAAGCCCATGTTTTATCATAAGGATTTATTAAAATATCTGTCAGCAGTATTTTGACAGATTAAAATTCTACCAAGTAAGTGAATTAATGGTGACTCGAACCCTGGAGTTCCCTAACAAATCATTTCTAGTCAATATTTCATATTCACACCTTCGGATAGTTGAGTGGTTCTTGGAGGAACCTTTAATGGTTTCAATGTAGCAACGGTTTCCTCCGGAGGCATGGCTTAGTAGGGACCTGGCTTTAAGATACTCTATGTTTGTAGCAGGTGTTGGGCCAGTAACTGAAAGGTCACTGGTTCGAATACCCGAGTTGACATGGTGAGAAATCTGTCGATGTGCCCTTGAGCAAGGCACTTAACCCACATTTTCTCCAGGGGAGCTGTACTACTATGGCTGACACTGTATAAATAACACATTTCACTGCACCTATCTGGTGTGTGTGACAATAAAAAATATATATTTTTGTAAATTAATTTGATCAAGCTATGTAGCCTATTGATTCCTTCTTAATTAATAAATATAAAATCAAAATGTTTTGTTGTTTTTCTGTAATACTTGCCACCTAGCATTTTTATGATGTTGGCTTTAGCTAGCCAGCTAGAAATCTCAGCCAGGTCGCTCAAGACCCACTTTCAAAATTAGACGTCTGTCCAGTTAAGCAGGACGTCAAGAGATGACTTCAACACAGGCCACTAGGGGCAACGGTGTGCACTATTACCATAAAGGGCGTTGTGAACGGGGATGGCAGGTCCGGCTCTGAGGGTTGTGTGTTCAATGCCAGTGCTATCATTTTTATTCTTTTTTTTGCTTCCCTATCCCAAACCTTAACCCTTAACTTAAGCATTAGGAATGAATGCCTATATTTAACCTTCGAAATTTTACGTTTATGGACAAGGGTTTGGACATCTGATTCTGCAGTGAGACTGTGAGAGCTTGTTAGGATACAGTAGGTTCCCTAACTCCCAATGGCAGAAATAGCTAACAAGCCATTTCAGGCTATCAATCATGTTAGAGCAGCTTGGCTAACTATCTTAGCTGGCATGCATAGTGGCAAGGTTGCTGGCATGCATAGTGACTTTAGAAAAAACTCAAATTGCTTTAATTCTTGGATTATGATACTATATACCAGTGTGGCAGTTGTACTAAACTCCTAAGGCATAAAAGTTCTTAAAGAATCAATGTGCATCATTAATTAAAATGACAATTGAAAAAACTCTAGACCCCCTTTACTTGACACACAGAGATGCGTACAAAGCTCTCCCTCGCCCTCCATTTGGCAATTTTGACCATAACTCTATCCTCCTAATTCCTGCTTACAAGCAAAAACTAAATGTCTTCTATGCTCTCTTCAAGGCAAGCAACACTGAATCCTGCATGAGAGCACATGCTGTTCCGGAAGACTGTGTTATCACGCTCTGGATAACCGATGTGAGTAAGACCTTTAAAGAGGTCAACATTCACAAGGCTGCTGGGCCAGACGGATTACCAGGATGTGCACTCCGAGCATACGCTGACCAATTGGCAAGTGTCTTCACTGACATTTTCAACCTGTCCGTGACCGAGTCTGTAATACCAACATGTTTCAGGCAGACCACCATAGTCCCTGTGCCCTCCTGTACTCCCTGTTCACCCATGACTGCATGACCAAGCACAACTCCAACACCATCATTAAGTTTGCAACAGGCCTGATCACCGACAATGATGAGACAGTCTATAAGGAGGAGGTCATATACCTGGCATTGTGGGCCCAGGATAACAACCTCTTCCTCAACTTGATCAAGACAAAGGAGATGCTTGTGGACTAGAGGAAAAGGAGGACCGAGCACTCCCGCATTTTCATCGACGGGGCTGTAGTGGAGCAGGTTGCGAGCTTCAAGTTCCTTGGTGTCCACATCACCAACGAACTATCATGGTCCAAACACACCAAGACAGTAGTGAAGAGGGCACGACAAAGCCTATTCCCCCTCAGGAGACTGAAAAGATTGTGCAGCTGCACCATCGAGAGCATCCTGACTGGTTGCATCACTGCCTGGTATGGCAACTGCTCGGCCTCCGACCGCAAGGCACTACAGAGGGTAGTGCGTACGGCCCAGTACATCACTGGGGCCAAGCTTCCTGCGTCCATGACCTCTATACCAGGCAGTGTCAGAGGAAGACCCTAAAAATTGCCAAAGACTCCAGCCACCCTAGTCATAGACTGTTCTCTCTTCTACCCCATCCCCATTTTTACACTGCTGCTACTCTCTGTTTATTATCTATGCATAGTCACTTTACCTCTACCTACATGTACATTTTACCTCAATTACCTTGACTCTGTTCCGGTATCCCCTGTATATAGCCTCACTACTGTTATTTTATTGTTGCTATTTAATTACTTGTTATTTATAATTTTTTTACTTCCGTTTATTTTAGTAAACACGTATTTTTCCTAAAACTGTGTTGTTGGCTAAGTGCTTGTAAGTAAGCATTTCAATGTAAGGTCTACACCTGTTGTATTTGGCTAATGTGACAAATAACATTTGATTTGATTTGATGTATGCTTAGATAACCTAGGCATAACAGTTATGGCTCTAGATTGCAGGTGTTTGAATTTTGAAAGTCTGCCGGAGGGGGCCAGCTTCCCTTTTCACCACCCCGCCTCCATCCTCATGTACTTCGTGCCCGCTCTAAAATAATGGTTGCATGACGCCCCTTCCCACTGCTGTCCAGTGTGATGGCTGAAGAGTGGTGAATGTTCTGGTGAAAAATGGCTGCTATGTATCCCCTCTGGGGGCTACACATGTGGGGTGGATGGGGTGTTAGTGTATCTGTCATACACTAATGGTTTAAGGAAGACCTACAGTCTGAGCCTCAGAGGAAGGAAGAACACAGCTAGTCTCCAGCAGATCGTCCTGAAGTTTCATGGAAACTCTTAAAATGTCACCAGTGCTGATAAAGATTTGCTCGGTCCGGTTCCTTGTCTTTTAATTTTAATAAAGACAAAAAGGTTAATGAAGGCAAGGCACTAGAGTATGTTATCACTGGTCTCTGTATCTCTCTCTCTCTCTGTCTCTCTCTCTCTCTCTCTCTCTCTCTCTCTCTCTCTCCTGCTGTCTGTGACTAAGGGGAAGACTTGACCTTGTAGGATCAGAACCCTAAGTGGGTTTTTAATTCCAGCCCGTGCCCTCTAGACTGGCGGGTAGCCGCCTGTTATTTATAGGTGAAATGTCTTAAAAAAATGAGTTATTTTCCATTTTGTCGATTCAACGCTGTCATTCAGTTTGTACCGTAGTATTCTGGGCTTTCAGGCCTTGAAACCAGAGCAAATCACATTTTATTTGTCATAAAAGGTGTAGCAAAATACTTATGAGCTAGTTCCCTCAACATTGCAGGACAATAATCAATATCAATAATAAAGAGTCAAATAAAAAAATAACCAGTATAAGAAGAGGTAGTATGCATAGTAATAGCCTAATATGTACACTCAAATCAAATCTAATTGTTTTTGTCACATGCTTCATAAACAACAAGTGTAGACTAACAGTGAAATTCTTTCCAACAATGTAAATAATAATAATAAATACACAATTAGTAGCGATAACTTGACTATATATCCAGGGTACCAGTAAAGTCGTCTGTCTTTCAACCAATCGATTGGTTGAAATTTTAAACCGTATATTTTTCCATATATAGACACACCCTATTTTAACAAAATCAACTGTCACGCCTGCTCCCGCTCTACCTCCCTGGCGCTCGAGGGCACCAGGCTGCCCAGCACTACGCACTCCTGCCACCATCATTACGCACACCTGTTTCCCTCGTCACGCGCATCAGAGATTCATTGGACTCACTTGGACTCACCTGTTTTATTACCTCCCCTATATCTGTCTATTACTCAGTTCTGTTCCCCGCTTCAGCATTATTGTCGGCATGTCGTTTTGTGTCCCATGTTCTGACGCTGTTCCTGTTCTGTTTCATGTCTGTTCCATTAAATGTTCACACCCTGTACCTGCTTCTCATCTCCAGCGTGGGTTCTTACATCAACTATATGCATTGAGCTTGTGTGATGCTTTAAGCACACGATTTGATGACAGACACAAATGACTCAAGAGGGAGCCAGAGATCAAGATAACCAGAAGAAAAAAAACGTAACCAGACCCGACTAACCTCCCGCTCCTGGCTTTCACAGATTCTGCCGTTACTCTCCTGAAGAATCCGTTAATAGGCTACATGAGGAGTCGGCAACATTTCTCCTGTGGAATGGCAATTTATCTTACCATTTCTACCAACCTGTGTGCCAGTTGTGGTTTTCATGTAACAGTTTAATTCAATTTATAACGTCTTCGTATCAAAAAATGTTTGTAATGTGGTTGATCAAAATTCTATCCAAATCTAAATTAAAATGACACACCTAAAAAGTAACTTCTATTGCCATTGCCAAATACGTAAAAATAGCCTACATAAAGCCAACAAATAAAACCATTGCAGCCTGCAGGTAGAAAATATCCTGATTAAAACAAATATCCTACCAATCACATTGGCTATGCATGGCCTGTCTGCAATGAACTTGAAACATCATATAAACTATTAGCTTGGGTCCGGCCCGAATCTCGAGCTAGCAAACTTGCAACATTGTATAAAATATTTTGGGCACTCAGAGTTTCTTGCGCCAGTGAGCTCGGGACAGACACAGATGTAGGCTATTTGTGCAAGTAATAAGAAGTAATCAGAGCATGATATTTTTCCCTTTCATGCTGAGCGGCTATCGAAAGAGAGAGAGCTGGAAAGGTTTTTCAAATACATTGAGCAACTATTGTCATTCTCAACCAACCCTTTTCTCTATATACATCAACGATGTCGCTCTCGCTGCTGGTGACTCTCTGATCCATCTCTATGCAGATGACACCATTCTGTATACATCTGGCCCCTCTTTGGATACTGTGTTTACTAACCTTCAATCAAGCTTCAATGCCATACAACACTCCTTCCGTGGCCTACAACTGCTCTTAAACGCTAGTAAAACTAAGTGCATGCTTTTCTATCGAACGCTGCCAGCACCCGCCCACCGGACTATCATCACTACTCTCGACGGATCCGAATTAGAATATGTGGACACCTACAAATACCTAGGCATCTGGTTAGACTATAAACTCAACTTCCAGACTCACATCAACCATCTCCAATCCAAAATTAAATCCAGAATTGGCTTCCTATTTCGCAACAGAGCCTCCTTCACTCATGCTGCCAAACATGCCCTTGTAAAACTGACTATCCTACCGATCCTTGATTTCGGCGATGTCATTTACAAACTAGCCTCCAACACTCTACTTAGCAAATTGGATGTAGTCTATCATAGTGCCATCCGTTTTGTCACCAAAGCCCCATACACTACCCACCACTGCGACCTGTATGCTCTCGTTGGCTGGCCTTCACTATATATTCGTCGCCATACCCACTGGCTCCAGGTCATCTATAAGTCTTTATTAGGTAAATCCCCGCCCTATCTCAGCTCACTGGTCACCATAGCAACACCCACCCGTAGCATGCGCTCCAGCAGGTATATCTCACTGGTCACCCCCAAAGCCAACACCTCCTTTGGCCGCCATTCCTTCCAGTTCGCTGCTGCCAATGACTGGAACGAATTGCAAAAATCATTGAAGCTAGAGGTTCCTATCTCCCTCAATAACTTTAAGCATCAGCTGTCAAAGCTGCTTATCGATCACTGCACCTGTATATAGCCCTTCTGTAAATAGCCCACCCTACTACCTCATCCCCATATTTATTTTTGTTTATTTTTCACTAATCTTGCACTCCAGTATCTCTATTTGCACATCATAATTTGCACATCCTTCATTCCTGTGTTAATGATGATAATTTTCTGTAATTTATTTCTACTCTATAGTCTATTTATTGTCCTACCTCCCAACCTTACTGCATTTTTGCACTACATTTTGCACTCTGTTTATAGATTTTCTATTGTGTTTTTGACTGTTTGTTTAATGTGTAACTCTGTGTTGTTGTTTTTTGTCGCACTGCTTTGCTTTGTCTTGGCCAGGTCGCAGTTGCAAATGAGAACTTGTTCTCAACTGACCTACCTGGTTAAATAAAGGTGAAATAAAAAAAATAAAAAAAAATAAAAAATTCTAAATGGATGTAAAAACAGACTTCATTTGCTTGCTGTTTGAGGTGAAGAAAACATTACTTTGAGAAGCTCCACACCTCATTAGTGGTGGTGTCTTAAGCCAATCAGAAATACTAGCAGATCCCCAAGTGGGCACATTATATGCCTACATTTGCGCGCAGGACAGGTAGCCTATCGGCCTACTTCTATACGTAATCAGGTGCGCCTAAACAAACATTGTTGATTATAAATTATAGGAATTAACGGTAAATGTACTACTGGTGATATACTACGTCATGGGGAATTGATAGACACTAACAATCAAACGCTAGCAATTTACACAATGAAGTTGTGAAACAAAGAATGTGCACAAATTGGAGGAAGAGAGCACATTCTGGAGAGAGGCGTGTATTGTGTATCGTAGTCACACTCTCCTTCTTCTTGGACTGTGTCATCCCTGCGGCCTCCGCCATTGATTAGTCTCAGCCTCTGCAATGGATTAGTTCACTAAGATGGGTGCGAATAAGACAGGTGTCTCGTGTGCCATAAAATAAAATATATATATTTGCTACTGCTCGACCAAAAAATAACTTGGTCGACCAACAGCCCATCGACCAAACATTTTTCTTTCTTTTCCCTGATTGAAGAATACATACAGTACAGTACATCAACCACTGCTCCCTTTCAGGTGGGGTTTTTGCAAACGAAAATCACGCCGTCGGACACAAGAGCATTTACCAAAATGTCAGTGGTGATCTACGGTGTAATGTTTGGTTTATTACTCTGCTGAACTGGCCCCTAGTCTGTTGATGGAATAGACCTTGTTATCAGCATTTAGACAGCTCTCACTAACACCTTCTCAATCGATACCCCCCTTTATTGTGTTCAAGGGGCTTAGTGGTCGATCAATGCTCAGCTGTGACACCTCTCTTTCCCCCTCCACCTGCCTGCTCCTAAAACCACCATCACTACACCGTAACACAGTGCTACCTGCTGACGGTGGCCCTGGGATGATGGAAAGCACTATGAAGCCAATTCCCTCTTCCCACCCAGCATCTATCTATACAGTATCTCATTCTTCTTCATCATCAACTAGCTCATCCTCACTCTGTCTACGGTTTATGACAAATCAAAATGTAGTCTTCTTAATTGGATGTTTTTTTTCCTGCTCGATGATTATATTTTATGGCCTGAAGCCTTTCAAAACATTTGTGTTCACATTTCACTTCCTCAAAGATGATACCGTTGTTTCAGATGTGAGAAAAGAAACATCTGTAAGATACGAGCTTGTCTTCTGTCACTTGACTGAAGTCCAAAGTATTTGTTGTCTAACTTGTCTTGTGGTAACTTTGTTTCAGTTTGTTGAAGGTGCTATGCACAGAACAGATTTCCTGCTTGATGTCAGTTTGAGTAACTCGTCACTGCAAACTTGAGTGAAACAGACACTAATTAGTGTGATAAAGTGAGGGCTGATAAATAACAAGTCCCCTATCTCTCTGTGTTCCCACTGTGTCTATTGGGATAAGCTATGTCCAAGCTGGCAGTGAGGCCTGCACAGCTCTTCTACATGTGAGGTAAATCTGCAGTACAGTGAGGACAAAAACCTGACAGACACACATTGGTCAGAATATCGTCTTATTACAGTGTGACGGTAGATCACGTTTTCTACTGTTTATTCTACATTTACACTAATTTATACTCTTACTACATTTGCACACACTGTATATAGATTTTCTACTGTGTTATTGACTGTATGTTTGTTTATCCCGTGTGTAACTCTGTGATGTTGTTTTTGTCGCACTGCTTTGCTTTGTCTTGGCCAGGTCGCAGTTGTAAATGAGAACTTGTTCTCAACTGGCCGACCTGGTTAAATAAAATAAAAAATAAAAATGTCTTAACCCCTTTTGAGGTGTTTGCATCTCTCATAGTGTTTGCCAGTGTTGACTTCAATAGGGCAGATGAGTGATTGTCTGGGGTAAAATAGGGTTCAAAGGTTAGGATTCGGGCCATATCAGTAAAGCAAGACCGGTTGGCTTACAGGGTCTTCTTTATCTAATTGGAAGTGCAATTGACAGTCTTCAAACATAACACTGGTTATAACACTCAGCTTGACTTGTGCTGTCATAACACTAGACTATTTCGAGAACCTCATAATGGCTGTCACAACATAATTTAATGACAACCCATTAATACATTAATTGTTACATGTTGCTGAACACCTCAGGCAAATTGGAACACAATATATTTTAATAGTAAGTCTCAAGTTTTAGGTGAGATGTAAGGAAAGCATAATTAAGACAGATCATAATGTTTAGAAATGGACATAAAACATTGACTTTTTGGTATTTTATTTATATATTTATTAGATTTGGGCAGTAGGTCCTCGTGAATATTGCTCCTCATGTTTCTATAATTTTGTAAGACTGTTTATCTCTTTAATGTCTCCGTATTTAGACAGCTTTGCTTTGAACAACTCATTCCCTTTTATCATTACTGTTAATGTTTTACTTTAAACTCATATTTGAGATTGCTCCACTAACTACTGGTGTATTTAAAAATTCATGCTTACACCCTGTAGGGCCCAGCTAATAAAATAAACCCTTGCAGGCAGGCTGACTTTGTCACAGAGTGGTAAAGTTTTAACTCTGCAGAGATGTTCCCCATCACACAGGCACACACATACATGCACAAGCATATGCACAAGCACACACACACACACACATTCGCACAGTTTCCTAACCCATAAAGGCAAATCATCCCCCTGTGGATCAGTATGGTTTTAAGGCCTCGAGTCAAATGGCACTCAGTTCACTTTACTGCTCATGTTCTTTTGACAATGTTTGGATCCACACAGAAAACAAGTTTTATATTTAACAGCCTCAGGTTTGAACATTTGTTATTTGAGTATTGAAAGCATACAGTTATTTTCCCTTCATGTTGAGATAATTGAAAGGATAAATTAAGCCTACCAAAGATGTTACCTCTATTATTTGTATTGTTGTATTCATCCTGATCAGACCTCATTCACTATAGAAGTTTTCAGATAAGACCCATTCAGACCCACAGACCCTACATTGAATAATTTCTTCTCAAGGTTTTTGCCATCTGTTGTAATCTGTTTGGTTTACAGCAGGGATCATCAACTAGATTCAGCCACCGGCCGTTTTTTTTCTTGAGCGGACGGTCATCGGGCCGTGACATAATTAAGTGATAATGCCCGAGAAGCCAGTGTTTGGAGCATATATTGGCACGGGTGTTGTTAGGCCCGAGGCGAAGTCGAGAGCCGTCAAATATATCCTCCAAACACCGGCTTCGAGGGGATTATCACAAAATTATGCTACGTTCCTATTACCAACATATTCAGATAATGATTGACATATTTTCATTAAAAACTATTCATACTATTTCATCCTTCCACAAGATATAGTCCCGACACAAATCTAAAGTCACATCAAGCGTCAAAAAGAATAAAAACAGTAGTTGCATTTGCGTTTGTTTAAGCTGTTTTCTAGTGACATTTATTTGGATACATCCATAACAATGAGCTAATGAGGCGCGATTTCGCCTGTTATAGAAGATGTGCTCTCTCGTCAGGACACTGTTGTTCAGAGGAGCTATCCAACAACACAGCTAACACAATCACTTCAAACTTGTCAGGCTCTGGCCATAGAGAAGCCTATTTGCTTCTCTATGTAGCCATGGTCAGAGTCTGACAGGTCCTTTCTTTCTGTTTCAGGTGGTGGTTTGTGTTGGATCCCTAATTAGAGGCAGCTGCAGTGCATTGTCTCTAATTAGGGATCCTACATAGGTTTGTATGTTTCACACTGGGGGGTGGGTTATTATATATAAGTCACCGGTGAAGTAAGTGTGCGACGTTACGTTTACATATCGTGTTTATTTGGAACAAACGTTTGTATATCGTGTTTGTTTTTTTGTGTGTAGTTCGGACAGATTAATTGAATAATCAGTAAATTAAAGTACTTGTCGAACTACAATCCCTGCGCTGCGTCTTGGTCGATGTATGCACCCTCTCGTGACAAAACTGAAGCTGTAAAGACTGCAAACTAGCTGCACTTCGTTTTGTTTTACCTTTTTTAAATAGCAATTTCTTTGTATATATCCATAAAAATTATGCCAGCTGATTCATGATTTCGGCTGGCTGAGAAATGTCTGTCTCGTCCCGACTCCCAACACCTACACGTTCATTACTATGGGACAGCTAGAGTTCGAATTTGAATATTGAAACAATGTTGCAAATGTCGGAGAGACAGACAGAAAGGTTTATACAAATCTCTGCTGTTGAAAACTAAATGTTAGTCTAAAAGAAATGTTTGATAATGTCTAGATGTATTTTATAGTGGAGATCAAGTTCATAAATTGCCTGGCTGAGCTGATGAGACAGTGGATTGCGCAGTCAGATGGAACAGAGTAAATAGGCATTTTAATGTCATAGATTTAGCCGGTGGTAACTTGTGGAATAGACAATGGCTGGAATGCAGTTTTAACCAATCAGCATTCAGGATTAGACCCACCTGTTGTATAATTACAAATAATGTATAGACTGCAAATTGACTGAAAGAAGCCCAAACAGATTTAACATTTGTGACTCTTTCAGGAAACTAGGCGTATGTCGCTGGTCACTACTTCACAGGAGCGCCATTTGAATATAAACATTGTTTTTTTATCAAAATGCATTTTTTGGCAGAAATGCCTTCTGGAACATGTTAACTTAATGTGCTTTAATAACAAACATGTTGTCACGATTCGGTGGAAGGAGAGACCAAGGCGCAGCGCACTCAGAGTTCGACATCGTTTATTTGCTATACTATGTAAGACAAACTAACAAGACGAACCACAGAACTCAAACAAACACTACTCGACTCAACGTCATGCTCAATAACACACTAAATGAACGGACGAAAAGAAACACACTTACTTCACCCGTGACTGCGAAATACCTATAACATATAACGATAACGACCCACACCCGCGTGAGGGACAGACTCAACATATATTGGATCCCTAATTAGAGACAACGGGTAGCAGCTGCCTCTAATTAGAGATCCACCCAAAACCCACAAAGAAACAGAAAGGAACGACACTGTCAGACTCTGACCATAGCTACATAGAGAAGCCTATTGCTTCTCTATGGCCAGAGCCTGACAGTACCCCCCCCCCCCCCAAGGCGCGGACTCCCGGACGCCTAAACAAAAAAAGTCCATCGGAGGCGGCTCCGGCGATGTGGACAGTTTTGTCCCGTGCCCCTTCCTTATCACCGGTCCCGGGCTGTGGACCGGTGGGGCAAAAGGCTCCGGCCATGGAGCGGGGAAAACAACCGGGCCCGGACTGGGCACCGGTGGGGTAAACGACTCCGGCCATGGAGCGGGGAAAACAACCGGGCCCGGACTGGGCACCGGTGGGCCAACCGGCTCCGGCCATGGAGCGGGGAAAACAACCGGGCCCGGACTGGGCACCGGTGGGGCAAACGGCTCCGGCCATGGAGCGGGGAAAACAACCGGGCCCGGACTGGGCCCCGGTGGGGTAAACGGCTCTTGCCATGGAGCGGGGAAAACAACCGGGCCCGGACTGGGCACCGGTGGGGCAAACGGCTCCGGCCATGGAGCAGGGAAAACAACCGGGCCCGGACTGGGCACCGGTGGGCCAACCGGCTCCGGCCATGGAGCGGGGAAAACAACTGGGCCCGGACTGGGCACCGGTGGGGCAAACGGCTCCGGCCATGGAGCGGGGAAAACAACCGGGCCCGGACTGGGCCCCGGTGGGGTAAACGGCTCTTGCCATGGAGCGGGGAAAACAACCGGGCCCGGACTGGCACTGAGGAGGAGCGGGCGGCTGGACCCGGACGGGGTACCGGTGGAGCGGACTGCTCTGGCCCTGAGGCGGAGCAGGGGGCTGGACCCGGATTGGGCACCGGTGGAGCGGACTGCTTTGGCACTGAGGCGGAGCAGACGACTGGACCCGGATTTGGCACCGGTGGAGCGGACTGCTCTGGCACTGAGGCGGAGCAGACGGCTGGACCCGGATTGGGCACCGGTGAACTGACCTTCACTGGAGGTTTAGGGGCGCTGACCTTCGCAGGAGGTTTAGGGGCGCTGACCTTCGCAGGAGGTTTAGGGGCGCTGACCTTCGCAGGAGGTTCGGGGGCGCTGACCTTCGCTGGAGGTTCGGGGGCGCTGACCTTCGCAGGAGGTTTTGGGGCGCTGACCTTCGCTGGAGGTTCGGGGGCGCTGACCTTCGCTGGAGGTTCAGGGGCGCTGACCTTCGCTGGAGGTGGCGGGACGCTGACCTTCGCTGGAGGTGGCGGGACGCTGACCTTCGCTGGAGTTGGCGGGACGCTGACCTTCGCTGGAGGTGGCGGGACGCTGACCCTCGCTGGAGGTGGCGGGACGCTGTCCTTCGCTGGAGGTGGCGGGACGCTGACCTTCGCTGGAGGTGGCGGGACGCTGACCTTCGCTGGAGGTGGCGGGACGCTGACCTTCGCTGGAGGTGGCGGGACACTGACCCTCGCTGGAGGTTCAGGGGCGCTGACCTTCGCTGGAGGTGGCGGGACGCTGACCTTCGCTGGAGGTGGCGGGACGCTGACCTTCGCTGGAGGTGGCGGGACGCTGACCTTCGCTGAAGGTGGCGGGACGCTGACCTTCGCTGGAGGTGGCGGGACGCTGACCTTCGCTGGAGGTGGCGGGACGCTGACCCTCGCTGGAGGTGGCGGGACGCTGACCTTCGCTGGAGGTGGCGGGACGCTGACCTTCGCTGGAGGGACGCTGACCTTCGCTGGAGGGACGCTGACCTTCGCTGGAGGTGGCGGGACGCTGACCTTCGCTGGAGGGACGCTGACCTTCGCTGGAGGTGGCGGGACGCTGACCTTCGCTGGAGGCGCAGGGCTGCTGACCTTCGCTGGAGGCGCAGGGCTGCTGACCTTCGCTGGAGGCGCAGGGCTGCTGACCTTCGCTGGAGGTGCAGGACTGCTGACCTTCGCTGGAGGCTCCTGTCCAACCATCTGCCTCGCCACGAGAGTCATCTGGCGTTTAAAGTCCACCAACGCCTGTATAACCAGCGGATCCCTCAGCTTCTCCAGAGGAAGAGCATTCCAGGCTCTCCACCACCTCGTCCGCTCCTCCTCCGGATATTCCTCGAACCCCTCTGGCCGCTCCCGATCCAGATCCGTGGGCATGCGAAGTGGCGTGCGATGCCCTTTTTTCAGCCTCTCCGGGCTCTGGCCGCGCACCGATGGTGTGGTGCTCACAGCCATGACGGACCCTTGTTGGCTCCGGGCCAGCGCTGGAGGCACTGGGTTGGGAACTGGCGTTGGGAGGCTGTGACAGCCCCGATCTTCCTCACTCCATCGCCAATCCCCTCCTCGTGAGATCTCCTCCAAGAGTCCCCACGAGAGAGGGAACAGAAGTACGTCGTCGTCCTCCTCTTCCGACTCCTCTCCGTACCTCTGCTCCCTTGGCTGTAGGGGCTCTTCCGGGATCCCCCACGAGTGCAGTGGCCGGGGCTCCTCTCCGTCTACCCCCGACCACCCCCATAGCCCCTCTCCGACAATCGTTTGGGGTGTCTGGGCTCCAGGCTGTTCCTTTTGGGTCCGTCGTCGCCTCCCCTTTTTCCTTCGCTGCTTGGTCTCACATTGGTGGGTCGTTCTGTCACGATTCGGTGGAAGGAGAGACCAAGGCGCAGCGCACTCAGAGTTCGACATAGTTTATTTGCTATACTATGTACAATTAAATGTTTCAGTACTATGTAAGACAAACTAACAAGACGAACCACAGAACTCAAACAAACACTACTCGACTCAACGTCACGCTCAATAACACACTAAATGAACGGACGAAAAGAAACACACTTACTTCACCCGTGACTGCGAAATACCTATAACATATAACAATAACGACCCACACCCGCGTGAGGGACAGACTCAACATATATTGGATCCCTAATTAGAGACAACGGGTAGCAGCTGCCTCTAATTAGAGATCCACCCAAAACCCACAAAGAAACAGAAAGGAACGACACTGTCAGACTCTGACCATAGCTACATAGAGAAGCCTATTGCTTCTCTATGGCCAGAGCCTGACACATCTATGTAAATACAAATACAATTGTTAAATTAGGAGCCTAGTTGGTTTAGCCACAGAAAAAGACAGTGACCTTCCCGCTAGCCGTGTAGCTCAGAGGGTAGAGCATAGAGCTTGCAATGCCAGGGTTGTGGATTTGATTCCCACGGGAGACCAGTATGAACATATATGCACTAACTAACTGTAAGTCACTCTGGATAATAGCTGGAAATGCTGAGAGATGAGTTCGGATTGGTCTGCCTTGTAGCATGAGCTGGTCATTATGTGTAGGTAATCCTTTTGGAAAGATATCACAGAGTAGAACTGCATACGGGTTTCTCTCCACTTTCTGGAGGACCGAGTTTTCTAATCAGTGGAATTAGAGTACGATAGCTAAGGAGATAGAGAAAATTCTGCGTTTAATTGCAAATATGCAGACGGAGTCGAAAAGAGGCATCCGTGGTAGAGAGGGAGAAGCGTCCATCCATGTATACGGGTAAGATAGTCTAGCTAGCTACATTTTCAGATATATAACACATTTCTAATTTAAAGTGTTCTGTTAGCTAGCTAGCTAACGCTACGTGTATGATCTGTGTAGTAATATTATTCGTATCTCATAGCCATTTGCATTGCTATTTATATCCTAATATTAGCTAGCTAACATTGAACCTGGTTGGTTAGCTACCTACAGATTCATGTAGGGTAGTAACGTTATGATTTGGAATTATGGTTAATTGTTTAGATAGCTAGCTAGCTAGCTACATGTCTAAACAAAAGACTCCACTATGCAAGTAACTATTTCAATAGAATGTTTATGTTGTCACTGCGACAACTGTTGATAGACGTAGCTGGTAAATTCGCTCTGGTTTTCTACTCTGATTTCAGAGCCCTCTCGTCTAAGTGTGCCAGAGCGCAGAATAACTGACAAATTTATGAACGCTCAGCACCCGTTGAATATGCCTGGTGCTAGTAAACGTTGGAAAAAATTAAATTGTTGCCAGCAGCACAGTTGCAGTCAGCAATGCTCTGGATAACATAAAAACAGCCTAACCAGCTCTGCTAGAGTGAGTAAAATGGTCAGAGTGACCTGTCTCTCATTTTTGTCTGGAAGTAGCTAGCAATCTAGCCAACGTTAGACAGTTAGCTTGGGTGCTTGACTGCTGTTGTTAGGTCAGAACACTCGGATCAACCTACTCCTCGACCAGAGCATCCAGTGTGCGCTCTGAACGCTCCGAGACCGAAACGCTCTGAATATATACGAATGGACAATCTGACAACGCTCTGAGTTTACGAGCGCCCAGAGCACACTCTGGCAATCCAGATTTACGAACACACCCATAGTATAAACCAGCCTTTAGTCTTGGCAACTTTGGTTGTTTGGTATATAGCCTCATATGTGAATCCTTAAAAAGATGGGTGGGGCTAAAGCTTAAGAGGGTGTAAATGATGCTGAATGGGTGTAGACAAAGAAGAGCCTCCAGTAGGTGTACCAAAACATTCAAGGGCCATTTTCTCAAAAGTGAGGTTACAAGTTTATGAACTTTCAAAGCAGAATTACTTTCCCATTGTTCCTCAACTGCAGTGTATGATATACTATTTTCTAGCTCTGAGTCTCAACTTTTATCCAATGTAAAAAACACAATTTCAAATTTTGCTACATAAGACCGAATCGAGTCGGTCAGTCACATTTGACTAAAACCTAACCATTTCAAACCTTGCTTACATTTGTATTATTCGCTGTCATAACACTAGACTATTTTGGGAACATTATAATGGCTGTCACAACATTATATAATGACAACCCCTTAATACGTCAATTGTTATACATGTAGCTGAAACCCTCAGGCAAATTGGAACACAATGTTTTTTAATAGTAAGTCTCAAGTTTTAGATGAGATGTAAGGAAAGCATTATTAAGACAGACCATAATGTTTGAAAATGTACATAAAACATTGTGACTTTTTGGTATTTTATTTATATATTTATTAGATTTGGGCAGTAGGTCCTCGTGAATATTGCTCCTCATGTTTCTGTAATTTTGTTAGACTGTTTATCTCTTTAATGTCTCCGTCATTAGAAAGCTTTGCTTTGAACAACTCATTCACTTTTATCACAACTCTCAATGTTTTGCTTTAAACTCCACTAACTACTGTCTGTACTAGAAAAATGTATTTCCGCACAACTTGAAACACCACAACTCATTATATCTTGCCCATAGGCAGGGGGATCTGGTGACTCTCTTTTTCAAAGTACAAACAACAGTTTTACAAGGAGAACAGAACAGAAACAGTATACTTATGTGTATCTGAGAAATCTTTTTGACATAGGGAAGACATTCTTTTAGTTTTTCTCATTACACATATCAATTTGTAGTCCTTTTTCAGGTCACAGCAAAAATATATTTTTTTAATATTTTGTACCTTCTTTCATCTATTGATATGGCACCATAAAATAGGTGCTTATTTTTCTCCACCATCTTAGAAATCAAAAGTGCCCTTTCAGAAAGTAGAAAGTTCAAGGCATTATCTTTCAGGTTTCATGTTGAAGTGGCCATCAGTATTCAGCACTAGCTTCACACATAAACAGGAAAATTGAATAAACAGACTCTGGTAGCCTCTCCAAGAACAGCATATGGTATCCTAATTCGTTTTAAAAAAGCCTTTAATTGCAACCTGGTGCTAGTTTTTGTAATTTCAGTTGGGCCTATCCTTGAGAGTTGCATATCTGGTGATTCTGTGGGACCTCTGATGGGAAATGGTGATAATGTTTGAGGAACAGGATAGTTTGTTCTGTGAATAAACTTTCACACATTGCATTCCCAGGTTTGATGGGTGCTTTGTTTGGATATTTATATTTTTGTTTAGAATTTTTTTTTCCTCTTATGTGAAAGAGTGTGAGGTACAGTATCTAAAATCAAAACAGAGTTGTACCTCCAAAACTTGCCTCCTACCTCTTAAAAGTGGCTCTGATGTTTAAATTGCCATTGAGTTAGGTGAAGCTCTGACCACAGAGCTTTTTCATTTTAATTAAAGCACATTCTCCAGCTTTCCTCTAAAAACATACACTAGAGACAAATTCCACAACAAGAAATCATACTCTATTATCAGACTGAAAAGATACATTCATCTACCACTGGACCAAGCAAGCACTTCTTTGCACATGAATAATTAATCAGTTTATTTATCAGGGAAATGTATCCATAAGCGCTTTGAGCGGTGGTATTGCTTACTGCTTTCTCCCCTCCCCTCCCCTCCCTCTTGGTGTATCCTGCTATGTGTCCTGCTAGTGAATTTCATTTGAGAAGTGCTTTGTGTAGAGGAGCCCTGGTATGGCAGGCCGATTAATCAACACAGACAGCTAGCCTCACTTGATTACCATTACTATTACTAACAGATATCCTCCTGCCTCTGAATATGAATAGCCAAACTGCCCAAAAGTAGTAAGTTAGTCAGTAATAATAATAACACTAATGGGTTATATTACTGTTGTAGAGATTGTTAGTTCTCCGTGATGCAAAAATGTATCGTTTGTTATGTGAATGGGGTGAGTTCATTATCTTCTAGTTTAGTTTCCTGCTTGAGTATAAAACTGATTATCTTGCTCATTAGTTTAATAAACGTCAGTGAGCTTGTAGTGAGTGATTCAGTGATTCAGAGAACAGGCTTTAGAAAGAGCTTGTTTCCTTTAGGGCGGTATGCATTGTGACGCTACTCTGGTGTGGTGTCAGCTCCAGCGTGTGGGAATAGGGATGTCATAGACCAATGCACACTGTCAATACTCCCATCTGGACTGCGGATGCTGTCATTTCACACTGTCACTCTCCACACACAGCCTCTCCTGCCCCCAGCCTCCCTGCACACCCTCCCCTCTGTACCCACATGCTTACAGCGCACATATGGGAAAACATGCAGACAAATCATGGCCTTCAAAGCAAATGCATTGATAAAGTGTGGGACTGTAGACAAGATTTATTGATTGTCTGTTTTAACGGTCTAAGTAATGTTCAGCAGCTCAGCAGTTAACAGTGAAAAAAGCTCTTTATGATAATAGATTTGGAGAGGATAATAATTCTGTAAGAAGGAAATCAAAAGGATGGATCAATAGGTTTTAGAATTCAAAGCATGAAATAGCCTGTTCATGTCTGGCTGCTGAAAGGTATATAGTACATTTAAAGTACATTTATAGTACAGGTGTATCAGAAATATGTATTTTATACCATACATTGGCAAGCACAGCTCATGTAATCATACCAACATCTCAAGACCATTTATTTCATGTTGACTGAATTTAGCCACTCGACTGATACTCTCTGTTAATGCATCTGGACAAAGCCCACATCTGTCTTTGGCTAGAAAAAACCCTCCATCAGTGACAGCAGTCAGGCTACAGTCCATCGACCTTGAAAGCATAAAGGGGTGAGGGCAAAGGCTGCAATCAAATCATTTTACATTTTTTATTTCACCTTTATTTAACCAGGTAGGTCAGTTGAGAACAAGTTCTCATTTACAACTGCGACCTGGCCAAGATAAAGCAAAGCAGTGCGACAACACAGAGTTACACATGGGAAATAAACAAACCTACAGTCAATAACACAATAGAAAATCTATATACAGAGTGCAAATGTAGTGCAAAATGCAGTAAGGTTAGGAAGGTAGGACAATAAATAGACCATAGTGGAGAAATAAATTACAGATTAGCATTAACACTGGAATGATGGATGTGCAAATGATGGTGTGCAAATAGAGATACTGGAGTGCAAAATGAGCGGGAGTAAATAATAAATATGGGGATGAGGTAGTAGGGTGGGCTATTTACAGAAGGGCTATATACAGGTGCAGTGATCGATAAGTAGCTTTGACAGCTGATGCTTAAAGTTAGTGAGGGAGATAGGAACCTCTAGCTTCAAGGATTTTTGCAATTCGTTCCAGTCATTGGCAGCAGAGAACTGGAAGGAATGGCGGCCAAAGGAGGTGTCACTGGTGACCAGTGAAATATACCTCCTGGAGCGCATACTACGGGTGGGTGTTGCTATGGTGACCAGCGAGCTGATATAAGGTGGGGATTTACCTAATAAAGACTTATAGATGACCTGGAGCCAGTGGGTTTGGCGACAAATATGTAGTGAGGGCCAGCCAACGAGAGAATACAGGTCGCAGTGGTGGGCTTTGGTAACAAGGATGGCACTGTGATAGACTACATCCAATTTGCTGAGTAGAGTGTTGGAGGCTATTTTGTAAATGACATCGCCGAAGTCAAGGATCGGTAGGATGGTAAGTTTTACAAGGGCGTGTTTGGCAGCATGAGTGAAGGAGGCTTTGTTGCAAAATAGGAAGCCAATTCTAGATTTAATTTTGGATTGGAGATGGTTAATGTGAGTCTGGAAGTTGAGTTTACAGTCTAACCAGGCGCCTAGGTATTTGTAGGTGTCCACGTATTCTAAGTCAGACCCGTCGAGAGTAGTGATGATAGTCCGGTGGGCGGGTGCGGGCAACGTTCTATTAAAAAGCATGCATTTAGTCTTACTAGCATTTAAGAGCAGTTGGAGGCCATGGAAGGAGTGTTGTATGGCATTGAAACATTAAATTAGACTATTTATTATTCATGTTTTCTTTCCAGCACGTATGTATTATAGGCTAAGATTGGGATAAATGGGAATTGCAGTGCAAGAACACAGGGCCACTCGCCTTGCTAGATGCATTAGATGTTTTGTGGCAGCTGTGGCAAGGTGGAGTCAAAGTGAGCTCCCTGGATCTTTGTTTTTTTCTTTGTCTCCATGGGAATTAGGCTGTAATTACCTTTATCAGTTTGGAGAGGTAATTTATTTTGTTCTGCCCCAGTAAACACTCAACCAGATATTATTCACAGTATCTCTTTCCAGTTGGACTGGGTGCAGCCCATGTATGCTTGAGCGGTTCATTAAGAACGTATTATTGGCTGGGGATATCTGCTGGAAATAGGCTCAGAGAGCAGGCCCGGTTATTGGACAGAGACACCCCAGTGAATTTCAAGTGATCCCCTGGAGGCAAAAATCAATAGGTTAGTGGGATCCACCATCCCCGTAGTCTATTCTGGCCAAACCAAATGATCTTTGTGAGAAATGAGGCCATTGTACACTACAATATATTTTAATCTTATTTATTAATGCCATTAGTAGGATGTCTTTGACAACAGGCATAGGCCTATAGTCCATGGGGAAAACCAATTACTTTGTGTGCATATCAAAGTGCTTGCCTTCCAAAATGTATGTGTAGGCTCTTTTTATGTGATGACCCATGCTTTCTGCCGATTGGACAGGTCTTTGTTGAAAAATGATGGTGCCTCTTTAGAAAAAGATGTCACAGTTATTAGCGTAACACAAAACGTCTGTAATCTTTGGAGCTGTTCTGATTGTGTGCCTTTTAATGCTGTGGTTTGCATAACTCTTGTCTGTCTGTCTGTCTATCTGGCTGTCTGTACCTACAGTACAACCATATATATGTCATTCCTGCCTTAACCTGGATGCCCTCTCTTGGAATCCTGCTTGCTCATTCAGCCAATCACGTCCCTGCTGACCCTCCTGAAAGGCATCATGCTGATCATCACAGTAAGTGTTCCATGTTCCGTTTGATCAGTCATACTCTGAGGGATTCTGATCTGCTGCACAATGTTGCTAATTATGTAAATCAGAGAAATAGAAACTGGACAGTCAGGTCCAACGTTATTGGCTCCCTTGATAAAGATGAGCAAAAAATACTATAAAATAAATGATAAAAATACTAAGTTATATTGCAGTTTTTTATTACATTATTTTATACTAATACAATTGCTCAGATAACGAGATTTTGTTTAACAAGTGATTTTATTTTTCTCAAAAAGATAAAAATGTTTTATGAGATTGGAGAACTTATTGAGAGTGGTCAGAAGACTATTCCTCCATACAGAATATTTCCAGATCCTTGATATCCTTCCTCTGTGCTTATGGACTGCCCTCTTCAATTCAAACCACAGGTTTTCAA
Source organism: Thymallus thymallus (assembly GCA_023634145.1). Classification (NCBI taxonomy): domain Eukaryota; kingdom Metazoa; phylum Chordata; class Actinopteri; order Salmoniformes; family Salmonidae; genus Thymallus; species Thymallus thymallus. The sequence goes on along the minus strand of CM042392.1, from coordinate 19,444,636 downwards.
TGGGGTTCAAGTCCAGAGACTGAAATGTCCATTGCAAAATGTTGACTTTGTGGTCAATTAACCATTTCTTGGATATGCGTTTTGGGTTATTGTCTTGCTCGAAGATCGACTGATGTTACTGGGCTATTTTGCTTCCACTGGTCCTGGGGCCATTGTTAAGATCAACGGCATCATGAACTTTACCCAGAACCAGTACATTTTAGCCAAAAACCTGCTTGCCTCTAGTAAATAAGGGATACAAAGTATATTGAAAGCAGGTGCCTCCACACAGTTGTGGTTCCTGAGTTACTTGGCAATTAACATCCCATTAGGATCATGTCTATTTGTCTTCCATGGCTATGCCCCCATACGATGACAATGCCGTCATCCACAGGGGACGAGTGGTCACTGAATGGTTTAATGAGCATGAAAACTATGTAAAACCATATGCCATGGACGTCTCAGTCACCAGATCTCAACTCAAAATAACACTTATAGGAGATTCTGGAGCAGCGCCTGAAACAGCGTTTTCCACCACCATCAACGAAACACCAAATTATGGAATTTCTCTTGGAAAGATTATGTCGCATCCCTCCAATAGAGTTCCAGACACTTGTAGAATCTATGCCAAGGTGCCTTGAAGCTGTTCAACTCCCACGTTATGTTGGTGTTTCCTTTATTTTGTCAGTTACCTGATTGTTACAGTGTTTTATGAGAGTATACGGTACCTTTTAGAATAGTGTAAAGGAGTATTTGGATTCCGTTGAGTTTGGCCTGCTGTGTTTACAGCTATGCCTTTATTATTCTCATGAGGTGACTGATGCATTAGATTACATAAAGAGTCATAAAGATGGATGGAAATTAATCCACAGAGATGAAGACAGGGAGATGACACAGCAGACATAACGGGATGCAATTATTAAATAATAATGGTTTCTGACACGTGATTTATTAGGCCAAAGAAAACCACAAAGTGAGCAGCATACCCCTTTCTTTCAACCCCTGAGGCAAGAAAGGAGCGGTGCCTGGGAGTGACGTCTCGTACCCTCAGTAGTTGAATGCAAATACAGAAATGCAATAAAAATTCATATTAAAGTGCCACCTCTGAGAGATTGCGATGGATATTGTTGCAGAAGATTAGATTATTATATTACCTTCACAGGACCTTTTGTTTAATATCGGCAAACTGAATATAATACCTGGAATATTTCATACCAATTAACAGTCTGTTTATTCCTTCTCGAATCTACCCTAGCAGTTCATTTTTGATTTATCTCTCAAATGCTACCGTTTTTATATTATTATTGTAAATCCCATGTTCTGGTTTGGATATTGAAATCTGATTACTAGTACCAAATGATTGGGGAATGAATTATTACTCTATATTTCAGTTCAGAAGAGCGGTGATGTCGTCCTGCCAGTGCCAGTCGCTGTGTAGTTGATTCTAGAAACCTCATCTACTGTAGTCCAGAGGAGTGTGAATATATCAGTGACACACTGTTCTGCAACGCTGCACTGTATTGATACTATGAATAACCACGCTCAGTCATTCATCAAACAGGGGAGTTGTCCTCTTGCCACCTGACACTTAGGTACTTGACAGTAATTTTTATCCACGTCTCATCAGTGGACAAATCTGCCTCATCACTCACCTTCATCCTTGTCCGTGGCGTCTGGGCTTATCTGTAATTTGGGCGGTTATCATTTGTGTGTGCCAGCTTTATGGGCCGCAGCAGGAGCAGCCCCAGCCTCCAGTTTGGTCACACTGTGAATCACAGCACATCTCAGCAACACCTGGATCCATCCAAAGGCAGGCAGGCAACCCTCTCTCAGTGCCTGGCACCACAATACATAGGCTAGGACTAATTCCCATTACATACTGGGGGACAGATCTGATCCTTAATTAAATTGTAATGTATTAATAACCACACATTAATTATACAGGTTATAGTTGTTTTTTGTTCACAATCCACCGATATGGACCCCCTCTCTCTGTGTTGTTCCAATTCAGGTACTGTAGCTGGTTCCAGTTCCTTGGGTAACACAGAATCCACAGATCCTCCTAGATCCTCTCCAATTGGTTGCCTCCATGCTGGTTCCAGTTCTGTAAAAGCCGATTTATGGACAATCCAGAGTCTCCACAGAAGTCAGAGCATTCATACTTCTTGGGCTTCGGGGAGCAAAGTGGAGTGTGTCATACGCATCCCATAAATTGGTCTGCACCACTTAAAACGCACCACTCGTATTGATTCAGGGTAATCTCTATAGCCAGCCCGCTAATTATGAGCAACTGGCTAAAAGAAAAGACAAGGCCTTACCGCTTCTGAGATGTTGGAGTCAGTTTCCCAGTGCTTGACATAGGAGCTCAGCCAAGATAACATGAAGTAAATAGGAGGCACCGTTTTCCAACCTTTATCTCCACTTCAACCCTTAATTTATCTTGTCCCGCAACTACCTCCACTTCTTGTGGCAAGCTTCCCCTTCCAAAGATGCAGTAAAGAAGTCAATTGAACTCGACCAAAACAATGAAATGCCATGGAAACACGTGGGGGAAAGATGACGTGTGGGAAAGATCCCAAATCTCTTCAATTTCCCCCAACAAAATTTGCCTACATTTAGGCTATTGTTTATACAGTGTGGAGAACAAGTATTTGAAACACTGCCGATTTAGCAGGTTTTCCCACTTACAAAGCATGTAGAAGTCTGTAATTCTTATCATAGGTACTCTTCAACTGTGAGTGACGGAATCTAAAACAAAAATCCAGAAAATCACATTCTAATTATTTTTAAGTAATTAATTTGGACATTGCGCCAACAGTTGTTGCCTAAGCCTGAAAAGTGAATAACTTTTAAATGTTATGCAGCAAAAACAGCCATACAGTGTCTTCGGAAAGTATTCAGACCCCTTGTCTTTTTCCAAATGTTGTGACGTTACAGCCTTACTCTAAAAATCACATTCAAATTATTTTTAAGTAATTAATTTGCATTTTATTGCATGACATAAGTATTTGATACATCAGAAAAGCAGAACTTAATATTTGGTACAGAAACCTTTGTTTGCAATTACAGAGATCATACGTTTCCTGTAGTTCTTGACCAGGTTTGCACACACTGCAGCAGGGATTTTGGCCCACTCCTCCATACAGATCCTTCAGGTTTCGGGGCTGTCGCTGGGCAATACGGACTTTCAGCTCCCTCCAAAGATTTTCTATTGGGTTCAGGTCTGGAGACTGGCTAGGCCACTCCAGGACCTTGAGATGCTTCTTACGGAGCCACTCCTTAGTTGCCCTGGCTGTGTGTTTCGGGTCGTTGTCATGCTGGAAGACCCAGCCACGACCCATCTTCAATGCTCTTACTGAGGGAAGGAGGTTGTTGGCCAAGATCTCGCGATACATGGCCCCATCCATCCTCCCCTCAATACGGTGCAGTCGTCCTGTCCCCTTTGCAGAAAAGCATCCCCAAAGAATGATGTTTCCACCTCCATGCTTCACGGTTGGGATGGTGTTCTTGGGGTTGTACTCATCCTTCTTTTTCCTCCAAACACGGCGAGTGGAGTTTAGACCAAAAAGCTCTATTTTTGTCTCATCAGACCACATGACCTTCTCCCATTCCTCCTCTGGATCATCCAGATGGTCATTGGCAAACTTCAGACGGGCCTGGACATGCGCTGGCTTGAGCAGGGGGACCTTGCATGCGCTGCAGGATTTTAATCCATGACGGCGTAGTGTGTTACTAATGGTTTTCTTTGAGACTGTGGTCCCAGCTCTCTTCAGGTCATTGACCAGGTCCTGCCGTGTAGTTCTGGGCTGATCCCTCACCTTCCTCATGATCATTGATGCCCCACGAGGTGAGATCTTGCATGGTGCCCCAGACCGAGGGAGATTGACCGTCATCTTGAACTTCTTCCATTTTCTAATAATTGCGCCAACAGTTGTTGCCTAAGCCTGAAAAGTGAATAACTTTTAAATGTTATGCAGCAAAAACAGCCATACAGTGTCTTCGGAAAGTATTCAGACCCCTTGTCTTTTTCAGCCTTACTCTAAAATGTATTAAATTAAAACAATTCCTCAGCAATCTACACACACACTCGAAATTGAGCTCAGGTGAATCCTGTTTCCATTGAGATGTATCTACAACTTGATTGGAGTCCACCTGTGGTAAATTAAATTGATTGTATATGGAAAAGCACACACCGTTCTATATAAGGTACCACCGTTGACAGTGCATGTCAGAGCAAAAACCAAGCCCTGAGGTCGAAGGAATTGTCCGTAGAGCTCCGAGACAGGATTGTATAGAGGCACAGATCTGGAGAAGGGTACCAACATATTTCTGCAGCATTGAAGGTCCCCAAGAACACAGTGGCCTCCATCATTCTGAAATGGAAGAAGCTTGGATCCACCAAGACTCTTCCTAGACCTGGCTGCCCGGCCAAACTGAGCAATCGGGGAGAAGGGCTTGGTCATGGAGGTGACCAAGAACACGATGGTTACTCTGACAGAGCTCTAGAGTTCCTCTGTGGAGATGGGAGAATCTTCCAGAAGGACAACCATCTCTGCAGCATTCCACCAATCAGGCCTTTATGGTAGAGTGGCCAGACAGATGCCACTCCTCAGTAAAAGGCACATAACAGCCAGGCTTGGAGTTTGCCAAAAGGCACCTAAGGACTCTCAGACCATGAGAAACAAGATTCTCTGGTCAGATGAAACCCGATCGAAAATCTCTGGAGAAACTTGAAAATAGCTGTGCAGCAACGTTCTCCATCCAACCTGACAGAGCTTTAGAGGATATGCAGAGAAGAATGGGAAGAACTCTCCAAATACAGGTGTGCTAAGCTTGTAGTGTCATGCCCAAGAAGACTCAAGGCTATAATTGCAGCCAAAGGTGATTCAACAAAGTACAGAGTAAAGGGTCTGAATACTTATGTAAATGTGATATTCAAGTATGTGCTATTGTGTGTAGATTGATGATTTGTTTTAAAAATGTTTTTATCAATGTTAGAATAAGGTTGTTACGTAACAAAATGTGGAAAAAGTTAAGGGGTCTGAATACTTTCCAAACGCACTGTGTATATCCAAATCTGACTTTAGCAATCACATTGTTAGCCTGTTAAAATACATCAATCATGACGGATTTGACAAATATCCACTTCTATCTTCTTCTATCCCTGTAGTAAGCGTTCCATTGACCTCTTTTCCATATCTATCCCCATTACCTCTCCGATCTCTTTCCAGGAGTTTAAACACACTTTCGTGTCGTTGGAAGTCCCTACACGAGGTATCTTAAATATCATTGTTATGATAGGAGGTGCACAGGATTGCTGTACAGAGCTGGATTTGGCCTCCAAATTGCATCACACTCTCCATATGGAGCCTCCGCACTGCATTGCTGGATCAAGCATAAATCACGTTTAAGGGTCAGCAGTAATGTTAAACAGTCTGAGGAGGTGATGTCTTGCTGCCAAGCCTCCAAATGAATATGCAGATGAGAAGAGTGTGACAGGAAGAGTGTCAGCTGCTGGCCTGCTAATTACCACCAGTCAGGGATTTACAGTTAAGGTTGACTTCTACTGAAAAGAAAATGAATAATCTGAAATATAGACTCATTAAAAATGCATATGCTTTCTTACTTGGATTTGGCTACTGTTAAAATTTATTAATAATGCATAGATAATGTAAGACAATGGTCTGGCATGCTAGTTCAAACACCTATACACTCATAATTGAACAAATCTGCCATCTTAAATAATTGTCCGTAATGGAGAGAGAATAGTGGCTCTCTGGGGTGGATGTAAAGCCACTCTGTCCCAGATACACCTAGATAAGGCTGCTGAAGGCTAGGGTTATGATAGGGTTATGAATGTTGAGGTTAATTACTCAGTCAGAATTCAAGGACAGCAATCAAGATGGTCATGTTTAATAAATGACTCTCCCTGTAATGTTATTATGACTGCTGTCTGTGGTTGAGGTGGCAGTGCAGTCATTACTGTCATTTTAACTTTGTGTTTCTGCAGTTGGTCTCCTGACACATTACATGCTGGGAGTTACATGTAGGATGCATGTGGCATGGTAGGTTTGTCACATCATGCAGATGGCACTGGATCCCACTCTGTGTGTAACACAGGCTCCCATTCAATTTTTTCAGGTCAGTGATTCTCAATGTCAGAAACGGTGTCAAAAGCACTGCTGGAGATGTTCTAGTCTGTCGCTACTGTTGGCTTAGCCAGAACAATAAAATGCTACACGGTTGTGGTCCCTCAGCTTAGCCTAATGATTGTTGAGTTATCTAACATGAAAATTACTCAAGGTATTAGGAAAATGTGTTAACACAGATATTTTCTTGCCTGTGTCCTAAACCATGTGTTTGACCTAGTGCTACCTAATAGAATTTGAAAACAACATCAGCAATATAATTTTTACTTAACACAATACACACACACTAAATCTAGGTAGTGAGAAACGCTTAGTTTCAAGATATAGATATTGACTTATGACTGGATAATCTATTGCTCCCTTTTCAGTGGAGGGGTTAGAGTGCATGTTTGACAGTATATTAGTAGAACAGAGCTATGATTGGAGGGGACGACAAATAACATCTCATTAAAACCACTAACACAGTTTATTTGATACAATGGCATCTCTGAGAGGCAACACTAAAGATGACTTTTTTATCTTGTCAGATGAGAAGATAGGACTAAATTGAGATTATCTGTGAATAACAACATTTCTCCCCAATTAAAATCACACTGAAGGCAAACTTCTTATCTGACCACAGAATGCTGTTTTGTTCTCCCCATAGATAATGTGTTTTGTATTGTAATGCCCCGTCATAATGATAATTTGAGTGAATATGAGACAAAATTTAACATTTATAAATAGGCGAGCCAAGGATGTGTCACTATAAACAAGTCCTTAAACTTTTTATTAAAGCACAACGTTTTTTCGTCAGGTCAGAATTTATTTGAATGGAAAGCAAATGTTTTATCAGCTCTGCCCCTGGAAGCAGTTATTTTGTTGTGGAAATTGGTGTTCAGAAATCTGATGGTACTGCTATAGACACTTTTGTTGAATAGCTAAGAGATGGAATTTATCATCTCTGGCACTCTCTTTATGCCCTTTGTGGAACCACAATGGTCCCCCCAAAATATGTATGTCCCTTTGTGATGTTTTATTCATTCCGTCTATGGCTTCACACCCATACTAAGTCACTCACAAACATACAATGTTAATCTATAAGGTTGTAGCCTCATCATAACAATTCACTGGCAGACTGGTAAATCATTTTTGCTTGGCTGTCACTGCTCGCATGGCGACCTGAAATCTCTTGTCCGTGTGGATGGCAGCATTCCTCTAATCAGAGAGAGTTGTTCCAAGTGTGTCTCACAATAGCTGCTAAACTCTAATCAAATCGTGTATCTCATAAACAGGGAATCAAAGACGTTTTGCTAAGCATGTAAATGTCAACCCGCTCTCATCCAAGAAGAGCACCGTCAGTTATGGCAATTAAACACGGCTACTGTGAGTTCCAATCCTCACAACTACTCACATTTTTTAAGGTGAATATCAGTGTGCAAATAACATGCTACTGTACAAGGCTGTGGTTTCTCAGCTTAGTTTAATGATTGTTGAGTTATCTAACATGAAAACTACTCAAGGTATTAGGAAAATGTGTTAAAATAGTCCTTAGTGTTATTTTCTAGCCTGTGTACTGAACCATGTATTTGCCCTAGTCTACCTAATAGAATGCCTAGTGTGTACTAGGAAATAGAAAATGGTGAGTCTCATTCTGGATCTGTTTTTGATTAACTCAACATCAGCAATAACATGTTTACTTTACACAGTGCACACACACTAAATCTAAGTAGTGATAAATGCTTAGATTCAAGTTATAGATAATGACTTACACTGAGTATACCAAACATTAAGACCACCTACCTATTGAGTTGCACCCCCCTTCCCACCCGCTTTTGTCCTCAGAACAACCTAAGTTCTTCAGGGCATGGACACTACAAGGTGTCGATAGCATTGCACAGGGATGCTGGCCCATATTGACTTCAATGCTTCCCACAGTTGTGTCTAGTTGGCTAGATGTCCTTTGGATGGTGGACCATTCTTGATACACACAGGAAACTGTTGAGCATGAAAATCCCAGACATTTTGCAGTTCTTGACACAAAACTGCACGCCTGGTACCTACTACCATACCACGTTCAAAGGCACTCAAATATTTTGTCTTGCCCATTCACACTCTGAATGAAACACATACACAATCCATGTCTCAATTTTCTCAAGGCTTAAAAATCATTCTTTAACCTGTCTCCTCCCCTTATTGAAGTGGATTTAACAAGTGACATCAATAAGGGATCATAGCTTTCACATGGCTTCACCTGGTCAGTCTATGTCATGGAAAGAGCATGTTTTGTTAATGTTTTGTATACTCAGTGTATGTCTGGTTAATCTATTGCTTCCTTTTCAGTGGAGGAGTTAGAGTGCATGTTTCACAGTTTATTAGTAGAACACAGCTATAATTGGAGGGGACGACAAATAACATCTCATTAAAACCACTAACACAGTTTATTTGATACAATGGCATCTCTGAGAGGCAACACTAAAGAGGACTTTTTTATCTTGTCAGATGAGAAGATAGGACTGAATTGAGATATCTATTGTTTTTTAATAATAAACATTTCTCTCTAATTAAAATCACACCGAAGGCAAACTTCTTAGCTGACTACAGAATTATGTTTTGTTCTCTACATAGATAGTTTTCTATTGTAATGCCCCATCATAATGATCATTTGAGTGAACATGAGCCAAATTAGTGCTCCCAGGTGGCGCAGTGGTCTAAGACACTACATCTCAGTGCTAGAGGCGTCACTACCGACAACCTGGTTTGAATCCAGACTGCATCGTGATTGGGAGTCCCATAGGGCGGTGCACAATGGGCCCAGTGTTGTCTGAGTTTGGCTGGTGTAGACTGTCATTTTAAATAAGAATTTGTTCTAAACTGACTTGCATAGTTAAATAAAGGTAAAAATATAAAATAGGAGAGCAAAGGATGTGTCACTTTATAAACAACAACTTTAAATAAAAGCACCCAATTTTTTTGTCAGGTACTGAACAAAAATATAAACGCAACATGTAAAGTGTTGGTCGCATGTTTCATGAGCTGAAATAAAAGATTCCAGCAATTTTCCATATTCACAAAAAGCTTATTTCTCTCAAATGTTGTGGACATATCAAGAAGCTGATTAAACAGCATGATCATTACACAGGTGCACCTTGTGCTGGGGACAATAAATGGCCACTCCAGTTTTGTCACACAACACAATGCCACAGATGTCTCAAGTTTTGAGGGTGCATGCAAATGGCATGCTGACTGCAGGAATGTCCACCAGAGCTGTTGCCAGATAATTTAATGTTAATTTCTCTACCATAAGCCGCCTTTAGCTTCGTTTTAAAGAATTTGGCAGTACATCCAACCGGCCTCACAACCACAGACCATGTGTAACCAAGCCAGACCAGAAACTCCACATCCGGCTTCTTCGCCTGCGGTTTCATGTGAGACCAGCCACCGGGACAGCTAAAGAAACTGAGGAGTATTTATGTCTGTAATAAAGCCCTTTTTTGGGGGAAAAATGTATCCTGATTCGCTGGCCAGCTTCCCAGTCATGTAAAATCCATAGATTAGGGCCTAATTAATTTATTTCAATTGACTGATTTCCTTATATGAACTGTAACTCTGTAAATCGTTGAAATTGATGCCTGTTGCGTTTATATTTTTGTTCAGTATATTTTAATGGAAAGCAAAAGTTTTATCAGCTCTACCCCAGGAAGCAGTAAAAGCACCGGAGGTTTTGTGCCTGCTGCTGTTGTTTTGTTACGGAAATTGGTCTTTAGAAATCTAATGGTACTGCTATAGTTACTTTTGTTGAATAGCTAAGAGCTGGAATTTATCATCTCTGGCACTCTTTTTATGTATCTTGTGAAACCACAATGGTCCCTCAAAAAGTTAAATGTCCCCTTGCGATGTTTATTTATTCCTTCTTGTCCTTCACACCCATACTAAGTCACTCACTAACATACAGTGGTAATCTAGAAGGTTGTGACCTCATAACAATTCACTGGCAGACTGGTAAATCATTTTTGCTTGGCTGTAATTGCTCGCATGGCGACCTGAAATCTCTTGTCCGTGTGGATGGCAGCATTCCTCTAATCAGAGAGAGTTGTTCCAAGTGTGTCTCACAATAGCTGCTAAACTCTAATCAAATCGTGTATCTCATAAACAGGGAATCAAAGACGTTTTGCTAAGCATGTAAATGTCAACCCGCTCTCATCCAAGAAGAGCACCGTCAGTTATGGCAATTAAACACGGCTACTGTGAGTTCCAATCCTCAAAATGCGTCCCATTTTTGAAGGTGAATATCAGTGGGCAAACTGCCCTTTACTTTTTGTCTGTCGTGTTCCTGTAGAACCAGAATAAACCAGAATAAGCAGGGTAAATCTTTTCTCTACGAAGAGGAAAGCTTGATTTGTTTTAGTTTGCCTCCACATTGACCGTTTCCTCTCTCTGTCTTACACTGCATTTCTAAATCTTAACCTCCTCTAGAGTTGTAGCTCCAGGACAGCTGTGTGTGTGTGTGTGTGTGGTGTGCATGAGTCTCTGTGTGTTATCAAAGCAATCAAAATCAATCTCTTCTATTTCTCAGTTGTTCCTCAAGGACAGAATATCCTTAAGAGGGTCATAAAAAGTCAACTCCCGAGCATTGCTTTGTTATACATGCTCTGAAAAGCCCCAAATGAATAAAGCATGTTGTCATATCTATTGTGTGATATACTGTATATACTGAACTAAGCTATGTGTGGAATTTAAGGTAGTTATCTTACTATATGGAATATGAAGATATTTGCCGTTATTTATCACATTTTCTGCATTTAAAAGAAAAGTAGCATCATATTGCTTTACTATAGATAGATAGATAGATAGATAGATAGATAGATAGATAGATAGATAGATAGATAGATAGATAGATAGATAGATAGATAGATAGATAGATAGATAGATAGATAGATAGATAGATAGATAGATAGATAGATAGATAGATAGATAGATAGATAGATAGATAGATAGATAGATAGATAGATAGATAGATAGATAGATAGATAGATAGATAGATAGATAGATACTTTGTTGATCCCCGAGGGGGACATTTCTAGGTGGTGCACTTGTCCTCCCTCTACACTCACACACAGCACGTAAGTGCGTGTCAGGTAGCCTAGCTGTTAAGGGCCAAAAGGTTGCTTGTTTGAATCCCAGAGACGACTAGGTGAAAAATCTGTTGACGTGGCCTTGAGTAAGGCACTTAACCCTAATTGTGCCTGTAAATTGCTCTGGATGAGAGAGTCTACTAAAATGGTAGATACTGGAAATGGTATGAGACTATGAGTGAAGTGTACTTATATAAATCTTTTGTAATCTCTCTGTGGAGTGTCACAATATCTGAGTAGGCAGCAGAGTTTCACAAACATACCATCACTCTTAAGTGACCTTAAAAGTGTTCTCTCTCTCGTCTGCTGACAAAGTGGTTATGAACAATTACTGGACGATGTGTCGGCTGACAATGAGTAATGGATACAGGCTCAGCGCTGACCTCCTTGTGAATTTGGCTGTAAATGTAATATTTATGGGGTCCCTAAAAAGCAACCCCAAAAATAACTTGACATTGCGTTGCTGTTGCCAGTATTATTTCTCTTTAAGCTGCTCACAGTCAACTCTGCTGAGTTGGGCTTTGCCTGGAGGAAGAGCAGCTCCGTCTTGCGAGGTTCAGCATGAGGTGGTGATCCGGCATCCAAACTGATATGTCTGCCATACATGCAGAGATGCGATTCGCCACCTGGTTATCAGAAGGGGGAAAGAAGATAATTAATTGAGTGTCGTCTGCGTAGCAATGATATGAGAGACCATGTGAGGATATGACAGAGCCAAGTGACTTGGTGTATAGAGAGAATAGTAGAGGGCCTAGAACTGAGCCCAGGTGGACACCAGTGGTGAGAGCACGTGGTGCGGAGACAGATTCTCAACACGCCACCTGATAGGAGCGACCTGTCAGATAGGACGCAATCCAAGAGTGTGCATTGCCGGAGATGCCCAACTCAGAGAGGCTGGAGAGGAGGATCTGATGGTTCACAGTATCAAAGGCAGCAGAAGATTAAGAGCAGAGGAGAGAGAGTTAGCTTTGGCAGTGCGGAGAGCCTCCGTGACACAGAGAAGAGCAGTCTCAGTTGAATGACCAGTCTTGAAACCTGACTGGTTAGGATCAAGAAGGTCATTCTGAGAGATAGCAGGAGAGTTGGTTAGCGACGGCACGCTCGAGTTTTGGAGAGAAAAGAAAGGAGGGATAATGGTCTGTAGTTGTAGACATCGGAGGGATCGAGTGTAGGTTTTTTGAGGAGGGGTGCAACTCTCGCCCTCTTGAAGACGGAAGGGACACAGCCAGCGGTCAAGGATGAGTTGACAAGGTGAGGTAAGGGAGAAGGTCTCCGGAAATGGTCTGGAGAAGAGAGGAGGGGATAGGGTCAAGTGGGCAGGTTGTGCTTCTCCCCAGCCTACCCCGGCTGCCTGGCGTTTCTCTCCCACTGCAGCCCTCTTCACTTCTGTCGGACTGTTCAGAGATTAGACTGGAGGATTTTTTGGCGGAAGTAAAGAAGCTACTCAAACTGCGTCAAAACTCCCATAGCGTGGCAGACTATGTGTAGATTTTCGCCTGGAACCCAGAATCTCTTTTCAAAGTTTATAGTAAACTACAGTTTTTACTGAAAGATAGACATGTGATGAGATACATAGCCTCTGTACCTCTAAAGGTATGCATTGACAGGGAGGAGCTACCCTGGCCTAAACACAGGGATGGGAATGGGAGGGAGACATTAATCTAATTTTAGCCTAAATTTAATATAGAATTGGCAACTTTGGTAATAATTTTTTAAATAAAAATGTTAAATTGTCATGATGATTTTTATTGGGAAATAATACTGTAGGTAGAGCCTGTCTTGTGTATTAAGAACACTATTCCTTTTCCTTAATTAGGCCTAGGCGTGTGCGTGCGTGGGTGTCTGCCTGCCTGTCTGCCTGCCTGCCTGCCTGCCTGCCTGCCTGCCTGCCTGCCTGCCTGCCTGCCTGCCTGCCTGCCTGCCTGCCTGCCTGCCTGCCTGCCTGCCTGCCTGCCTGCCTGCCTGCCTGCCTGCCTGCCTGCCTGCCTGCCTGCCTGCCTGCCTGCCTGCACTGAACAGGTTAGTGTGTTGGATATGTGTATATCTCAGTGGTATTTTATTAGTTTCTTATTGATTTCCGCTTTGTCTGAAGCTGGCATGAAGGCGTCTCATCTCCCCTGATACTGCCCCTGCTGAGAGCTGCTACAGGTATTTTTTCCAAACAGGTCAATATTTGGAGACCAAGGCTTCCACTGTGGTTTTCACTGTCTAGCAGATCCCATTTTATCTTAGGACTCTCATTGACAACCTTGATAAAATATTAAGTCCAGAAATGAATTGTTTTGGAAATACTCCTCCATATGAACCTAGTTAGAGGAAAAACTGTCAAGTTCCATCTGTGACCTCTGCAAGTTTAGTGTAAAGTAATTGGGTTTAAATTAGTAATCAAGTGTGTATTTTACTTATATTAATTGTGCCAATTATCCCTGAGTGAACTTTGCTGACACTGTAGATTAATCAGAATGCTAACAATGTTCTCACACTGAATAGAGTGGTATTCATGCAGGCAGTAACATGCCACGAATCAATTAATAGCCATGAAAAGCAGTTTTCTACAAAAGGCAGCTGTGATGCCCAACATTGTGTGGTTAATGAATAATGACACACCAGGATAAAGTAAATTGTTAGACCTTAATAAGCGCTCAAAGTTAAATAATTTGAAATTAAGCATGCTATTTACCAAATGTATCAGTTTCCGTTTAAATGGATCTTCCCATCATATTTCCAGCAAAATATTGTAGACAGAATTTTATTGGGGGAAAATTATGCATGGGAAATCAAGTACAATTTTATGGTTTCATAGAATAATTAGTGTGACATTAAGACTGCATAATTGGTAAAGATTTCAACTCTCTTCTCTAGTCGTACTAATGTTGAACCTTTACAGATAATTGTAACTGCCACCATGACTGTAAGCGTGAAGATTGCAGTCAAACCTATGTTTCTAAAACTTAGATAGAGGACAGATGAATGCTTTGTTTCTCAACAGTTTAGCTCGGCAAAGCTGCAAATTCTTGCATCACAAGGTGAAAAACAATGGTTGTTTTCTGTGTCTCATACAGTAATGATTTTTCATGTTCTCACTCCACTTAATACGAGGCACGAATGGTGGGGGCAGAGGAGGTCAGAGAAGAGTGCTCTGTAACATGCTTCTCTCCAGGACAGAGAAGGGTTGATGAGAGATGCTTTGCCTTGGCACGTCAGCCCTCTCAGCTCTCCCATCAGTCTGCCTGGCCGTGGCAATGGCGCCTTCCTTATTGAGAGAGAGCGAGAGAGCGAGAAGAGAGAGAGGGAGAGAGAGAGAGAGAGGGGGGTGTTAGATGGATACACTCAAACAAAGAGCAGCAACTGAGGGAACACTCTTTGTTTTGTAATGTGTGCTTTTATAGTTCATCTCTCCCCACACATCCTGAATTTCTGACAATGTCACATTGGGAGCAGGCTAATCACAGCTCTTGCCTGATATCTCCTCCATCACACAGTCCACTGAGGCTTTTTAGTGGAGATGGGAAGGCACTTAAACCTATTTCTCTCTGGAGCTCAAAGAGACTTGGACATCTAATGGAATCCTCTTCTCCTTAATCCAGGGCATTCTTCACAGGTGCTTAAAAGCAAAATATGTACTTGTGGACAATTGTTATACAAGTTTAAGTGCCAGCTTTCTGTAAGCCCATGTAGTTAGTTCACATCTGTAAATATGCTTCACAGCCCAATGCCCTCGGTGAAGTATTTTACCCTCAAGTAGTCTTTTCTTCAAGCAGTAGAAATGATTTAAGACTCTTTACATCAGTTTACTGCATATTGGTTAACATCCTCTAATTATTTTTCATAGAGTGGAATCAGCTTTGTTTTGCATTGTTTGATTTGATCAATTCAATGGACTTCATGGAGAGATTTCCCAGGTCTGGTATGCAGCCTAACATGTGGTTGTTGCTGTGCATTCAAAGCCTGTGACTGTCTGAGGCCAGGGTAGAAGTCCTATTTACAGCATTTGTGCGTCTTAGTGCTGACACCAGTACACACCTTTCCACTCTGTGGCCGTACCAGTGTCCTAATGCACCAAAGATAAACATCAGCCAGGGCCAAGTGGACTCTAATACTCTCTTTATACACCGAAGATTTACGGCCGAAGCAAAAAGGGAATCATTCCTTCTCAAAGAAAGGCTGTATCTTTGTCAGGCTGTAACAATAATGTCCTCCTCATTACCTGGTAGGAAATGAATATTTAAGTGAAATATGTGTTGCTCACTCACTCTTCTTCCTGGTTGTTTAGTATGGGATATATGGAATTTTTACTACGACTTAGACACGCAACATGTCTTCGGCCCTTTTCCGTTTTAACAGTCCTCAATGAATTCTTCACAATTGTGCATTTCTATTTCATTCCATTATCCATCGCCTTATAAATATAATCATGACATGAAAATGTTTTGATTTGTGAAAGTAACCATGTAATAAGTAATGTTCTTGTTCCTTACAGACGTGTCTAACCTGGCCACTGGGGTATCCATCACATTCCCCTTCCTGCCATTGTAACATCCACCTACAAAAATGTCCTTTACAGTGAAAATGTCACATGAAATGAGAATCTATATGTGGTCTATATGAGTTCTACCTGAGGATGTTATTATTTTGTGACTTGTGCTTCTTGCAACTCTGCTCATTATTTGTCTCCCCAAGGTGTCTGTAACATTTGCTGTGGGGTCAGAAGTTCAACAGGAGACCACAAATGACTTCAGCCAAATTGGGAGACCTTTCCTAATGGGGCTAAGAACTAACACACACTACTGTCCTCCACCTCCAACTCCATCACATAGAACAAAAACACATAGTGAGGGAAAACAAAACACAGGAGAAGTCTTACACATGTAAAGAATGTCAAGTAGAGAGAAGAACATCCCTTTAGGTTGCCATAGGTGTGTGGAGAGGATAGAGTGCTAGACTGGCTGGAGGTTGGAGAGGCTCCCTTTCGGTGCTAATTGGAAGGAGAATTGTATGTTTTCTGGACAGTTAATGGAGCTGTCGCTATGACTGTCTGTCTGTCTGTATCTTTCTCTCTCTCTCTCTCTCTCTCTCTCTCTCTCTCTCTCTCTCTCTCTCTCTCTCTCTCTCTCTCTCTCTCTCTCTCTATCTTTCTCTCTCTCTATCTCTCTCTCTCTCTCTCTCTCTCTCTCTCTCTCGCCTCATCTCCCCCCCACTCCCCTCCAAAGTACATTAAGAGCGGCAAGGTCCTGGGACATGTGATCCCTGAGCTGCCTGGGACTGGTATCTGAAGAGCAAACAAGCTCTGTGAGTGGGAGTGGATGTAGTCTCATTTACAGCCTGCTCTCCTCTCCGCAGCTCTCCTCCGACACCTTCCTCAACAAAGCTGTTAGCTTACCACTGCTTTGTCAGTGTCCCAGGAGGCTTTGTTGTATGTCTACACTCCTAATGGGCTGTTGCTTTTAAAGAGTCAGAGGGCAGCCTTTTGCTTACAGTGAGAGTATTCTGCTACTCACAGCTACATCCACAGACCTGATTTAGCAAGCGAGACAAGAGAGCACAGTACATACACAGTAAATATAGTAATGGTATACTATACAAAATGTACAGTGAGGTCTGAAATAATTGACATAGTTCGCAATAATGACAATAATGCTTCATCATTATTCAACCTTTTGAATTTGAAAAACTTGTTTAACAAAATCTCTTTCTCTGAGCAATTGTAATAGTAAAAAAAATGTTGAGCATACAATATATCTTAGTATTTGAATTGTTTATTTTTTATCCAGTCATTATTGCGCATCTTTATCAAGGGTGTCACACTGAATGTGTTTTTTGATTAAACAAAAGTTTGGATAGTTCTATATTTCCATGGATAGTGGAGGTTGAGCAGTCTCTGTCGGGTTGTCGTGCTTTGTTTATTTGTCTAAAACTAATGATAAGCCAGAGGGGAAAACAGTGCAAATTACAGGTTCTTTCTCATTCTGCCATCTGCCGCAATATAGTGCTTTAATCTCCTGCCTCTATTTCACATTTTCTAATGATAGTTTTGTACCTTGTAAAGTGAAAACAGACCCTAGTCTACTGTGTCAGCACAATTAAAATTATGAACAGTATAACTACAATAAGCGCTTCGATTGTTACTTACTGTACTATGAGTGGATTATCACACAAGCAAACTTTTTGCAATGAGCAAATCCCTTCAATGAATTAACATTCAACATTCAACAGCACAGAAATCTAATGTGTTGAAAGGAAGTATGGTGTTGCTTACTGTCATTTGATTTCTTTGGTAGTGGGATTGTCAATGTGATGCCTCTCCTGTTCTCAGAAATATCCCACAACAATACACGTTTATTAAGGATTTGCATTATTTTAGTGTGTGTGCACAGACACACACATGCACACATATTACAGTACTTTCTAGGTGAAATTCCACCTGACATAACTGTAGATAGTTTAGAAAATGAGATAATTGTGCCTCTTGGCATAAACTGCACCTCAATTGTGCAGCCATCAAACATTAGAACAAGGACCAGAATGCCATTGCTGTGTAGGGTTGAAATGTCCCTCCTTCATCGAGTTCATTGTGTTGTGATAGGGAGCCAGCAATCTCCATTAGAGCTGTTTCCCCTTGCATAGCAGGTAGCCCAGCTCAGAGACCCACATAATAATACCCAGCTAGCACATTTGGTTCTTTGGAAGTTATGGGAATGTAAGTTTTTGTTTTCCCATTGGAACAAAGCCTTAAGTTTTGTTCCAATGGCCAGTAAAGTTTTATTCCTGACTGGTAAAATGTTTTTTTAGTTTTTTTAAATAAACCTCCCAGGAAGTGAACATTTCAGCTGTTTTTTAGGTTGCAGCAAGGTTCATTTTACTATGGCTTCCTGGGAGGTTTAATTAACGTTCTGGCGCGGCCAACACACCTGAACACACTTAACAAGATCGAGGATAGAGAATGTTTTGTTGTTGCTGAGAACAGAATGTATATGTTTTTAAATAACATTCTCTGAATGTTACTAAAGTTTTCTTGTGGTTTTTATGGAAAGTTTTCTTAATGTTTTCTGAATAACGTGAGCACGTGACTTTAAATATAACCATGAGGAAACCTGTAAGAAATGTTATGCTAAAGGACTGAAATTCCCACAGAAGAAAGTTGTTTCTTAACGTTCTCTGAACTATTTGATAACTTTCCCAATGAACCAGTAACCATGTTTGAACTTTTAGGAAACGTTCTGTTAAAGCAGGGGAGCAACACATTCAGAAATTGCATTTTCGTCTCCCCCCAGTTTTATAATTGGAATGTGATACAAAACGAGACAACGGTGTGCTTTAGGACCATGCGGACGCCTCCGATCGGACGGGTAGGCCATTCCCAGAAAGGTGTGGGAATGTTGTATGCAAAATAACCATAGGACAATCACGCTCTCAGAAACAGATCGTTCTGAGAGCGTGGGTAGCCTCCAATAGTATTCTCTTATACTGGAGCAGGCAGCTCTCTAACCACAGTGAGAGAAAACAAGTTGATTGCATTAACTGTCGTGCTGACTGGCTCTTTCATTCATCTTTATTTATAGATCATGCAGTTCAGAAGAATCATACTGGGAGGACTTGCCACATACACAGTTCTGAATATATTATGTTAAGTGTTTTCCCCATACGTCTAATAGCTTGATCAGTGTATTGGTCAATTACCTCCAATACAGGTGTGTATGATATTTACATTGACATTTTAGCAGACGCTCTTATCCATACATGCATACATTTTTCATACTGGTCCCCCGTGGGAAATGAACCCACAACCCTGGCAATGCAGGTTGTGGGTTCGTAGGTAGGCAGGTACTTTATTGATCCCAGAGGGGAAATGTCTTCGTCAAGCAGCTACGAAAAAACACAGGGCAGGTGCAAAATGCCAGAACGAAAATACACCAAAGACAGATACACGATACATGATACATAGAGCGGTAGTATGAAAAAGTATAAAAATACAAGAAGTCTGGTGTGCAAAAAGCTATACAAAGGCATTGCATAGTATGGGTGAATGGCTGAATATGTACACTATACATTGTTACATAAATATTACAATGTTACAAAAATATTACAAGTTGATATAGATAAATAAGGAATATTTGCATGGTTAACTATACTATACAGTTCGATGGCAGAGAAATACTTAGCTAAATGTGCGTATGATATAAGTGAGGGTAATAATAGTTTACTTAATATACAGTCTGGTTAAATGAACAGGTAGGTGAATATTTGCATGGTTACATTAACTGTACAGGTAAATGACAGGAAGAGATACTTAAAATAGCTAAATGTGCATATAATTTAGGGTAATAATAGTAATTCCCTTAAAATACAGTCCTTAGTGCAGGGTTTAATTACAGATAAATGCACGTATTGCACATTCAATATACTAAAAGCAATGAAAAAACTGACAGGATACTAATATGCTGTCCTGAGTGAATGACTACATAAGTTCAGTCCAAGAATGACTTACAATATTGCACGTGATATGATATAACAACTGTACATGAATATGTATATACAGTCCTGAATGAATGAGTGCTGAATTAATAGGTTCTGAGTGAATGAGTGATTACAGACCAGACTTACTCACGGATGGATGCATAATTGTTAAACTAGGTCCTGACACCCCAACAGTTCCATGACAGATTGTACAAGTAGAACGCAGTAGGTCCCAAAATGATTTGCTCCAGTAAGACTGACACCACATCGGACCACAGAGAGGCCAAGTAAAATGACAGTCACTCTCCTGGTTTATCCACAATGCAAATGTCTCCAGCAGCAACATCAGAACAGACTAAGCGGGAAGGAGTGGGCTTTCAGACGGGCACTGGAGTGTGCCGCTGAGGGCTCCCTGCCTGTTGTTTGACTTTGATGTCTCTCTTACTAACGTACTGCCAAAGTTTTTGAAAAGGGCCTCCGTTGTATCTAATCATCTGTAAAGAACCTATTGAGTTTGCAATCAGAGCTCTGTTACTCGAGAGCGTGATAGCAATTATGGTGAAGCAGATAAAACGAAAGGAGTTTGAGCCAGGATTTCATCTCCCATCAGCCACTGGAGCTGGAGCTGGGCTGCTGATACCCCTATTCGCCAGAAGGTGACTTTTCCCTGCTAACCCATCGTTTATCATCCTCCACCACCACAGCTCCTCTGTCTGCACCTCCGAAGACCACAGCTCATCCCAAACCACATTTAACATTCAACAACAATACTAGTTTCTGACAACTTGCATTTCTTCTGATATACATAGAGCAGAGAAGAAGAGGATGAAGACAGAAAGGCTAGAAACCATAATGAGCGTAAGTAACAAGGGTGGCATCCATCCTTTTAATAAAATAGGAAATAATAAGTACTACTATACTTTGTTCCAATTACTATTATATGAAGGCGTCCTAAATTTATTTTTATTGCTAATAACTCATTTCACGGAACTGTAATTGTATTTGTTATATTTTATAGTACACTGAAAAAGGAACTTCCGTTTCACTGGTTGATTACATTGGTTTTAATGAAGTGAGTTTTTGTCCTGACCCTGTTTTACGCCTGCACAGGCTATATATTTCACTTTGTATATTACTGTTTGGTTCAGCAATCTTATGCTCGGCAAGCAGTAGTTCTTGCCCACACAGAACTTATTTGATTTGCTACATTTGTTCCATCCGTATTTGTTTATTTGGTGTTAGTGATGTTTTATTTAAACTGCTCTGCTTAGCCCATTCATTCTCCGGAGGCGTCAGTCTCACTTGGCACTCTGAGCAATCATTTTAGCCATGCCGTTTTCAATGGCTCCTTGTAACACAGCGCTGTTGTCACAGTGAAGTGAATCTCTCCTGTCGGCACCCATCACTTCTTTCAGCACGGTAACATGTTCTCTGTCTGCTTCATTTGTATCCCACAAATTGGGATGCATCTGGTATTTTGGAGACAAAGGAAACTTAATCAGAATAGCTTGAGCCACTCTGTTGAATCTTCTCCCCCACACAACAACACCACCACCAACAACAACAACATCAACCACAACACCACCACCACCAACAACATCAACCACAACACCACCACAACCAAAAACAACAACAACAACACCAACAGCAACATCAACCACAACACCACCACAACCAACGACAACAACAACAACATCAACCACAACACCACCACAACAACAACAACAACATCAACAACAACATCAACCACAACACCACCACCAACAACAACAACAACATCAACCACAACACAACCAACAACAACAACATCAACCACAACACCACAACAAACAACAACAACACCACCACAACCAACAACAACATCACCCTCGTTATCTATTTTAGATACACAATCCTACTAGCCAAGACACATTAGTCCATATCTAACTGTGAAAATAGCAAAGTAAATGAAACATGAGGAGAGCTGGTGAATTTGATGGTAATAGAGTGATTTGTTTTGAAGGGATTGATCAGCTGCACCACAGCAATCAACTGTTTTAATTGTTTCTTTATCTCCTGTACAAATCTGTACCTTCCAGCTTACCCATCTTTGATTTACCTAGATCAGTGAGCAATAAGATCTGTGCCCTGAGCCACCTTGTAGAATGCACTTTCATCGCCTTACATTCTGCTCCTTTGTCATCACATAGGCACAAATGACGCAACTAATGCTCCCTTATTTTGATTCAGTTTGCTTAAGGAAGATGGTGTCCTACGTGGCAAATAATTGATTCATCAGCACGCCATCCTCAGTGTGAGCCGATGCTGGCGGCACTTCATTAATGTACACAGAAGCGAATGTGGACTAAGCATTGATCAACCCGAGAACTCCTACTGTGACGACTGCCGCTGATAAGCTATTGAAGTCCATTCACGGGATCTTTGAAATGTGTCACCTAAATGAGACCCCCCTGTCCCCTTTGTCACCTAGAGTACATCTAGAGAGCAAGGCTCCCATAGCCAAGCATTGAACCTCTGATAAACAGTCCCTAAGCCATCTAAAAAACACTATCTGGGGATGTTTGAGATGTTTGAGAAGTGGCACACTGATAGATTTAAGGGGGCAATTTAACTTCTATTCCACGTTGGTTCAACGTAATTTCATTTAAATGATGTGGAAACAACGTTGATTCAACCAGTGTGTGCCCAGTGGGACGGTACCACGACAATGCACTCCACAGTTAATAATATTCCTTAAGAGTCTATTGACACACCTGTGTGTCAAACTAAGTAACATAATAAAAAATAACCCCAGCAGTTTAAACTAGAGATATCTTTTTTTGCATGGGATACGTCTCAATCCACCGCGTCCGCCTATGGTAGCCTTCCGCATCTGTGGTGGAAGGTGGCCGAGCTACAGCAGTGTTTGTCAGACCATGAGACATCCCGAAAATGTGTCTTCTCACGAAAACGTCTGTAGCCCCCACAAGTCCCACGGGACTCGTCTGAAGTCGGTATGTGCCAACTTCTGTCTGTACTCTCCGAACCGGTTGGGCTACAAACTAATATGACCACTCAATGGAAAGATGGTGTTCTCCATTTTGCTCTACGACCCCCACAAGTGTAAAGGGACTCGTCTGAATGTCGGTAAAAAAAATATATGGAAGTATGGAGGTAGTTTTGTGCCCCCCCCCCAAAAAATGGGTTAAATCTGTGTCCAAAAAACTGAGCTTTCTTATATCTCCTAGATATGGGACAGACACTTCAAAACCTTACATTTATTTTTGGACTGTCTGTTTTGCCATTTATAAATGCGTTGTTCAATGTGTTTCTATGGGCTGTAGTAGGCCAAATTCAATATTTTATCCCAAAAAAAACATTATATAATTTTTTTGATACCTACAGGGGTCCTAAAATTCTAAATCAAATAGCTAAATGATCCATGGTACTGTATGACCATCTTAAAACAATTCCACATGTTAGCTTTGTAGAACCCCAGGCTTAGACCCCCCCCCCCCCAAAGACTTAGACTTTTAGAGGTTTTTAAAGGGCCCATTAGGAGGCAGGACTGGAGTCATTAGAATGAATTGGACATGTAATCATTTCTGACCATGGAAAGGTTAGCGCTACGATATTTCCCCTTGTAGTTCAGATGGCATTGATCTGCATTCTGTGTCAGGGAGCTCGGCTGACAGGGTTTAAAGACTCAAACAGACTCAAACCTAAAGGCTACTTGCACTGTTTTGAAAGGGGAAGTGAAGCAGGGTTGTGTGCATGTATAGGGGAGCTGCTCTGTCACAAACCCTATTGTTATTGAGTTTTACAGATTTTAACATGATTTATTGTATTTCGTGGAGAATTAGAATGACATGATTGAATTCAGTAAAATGTCTGTAGTTTCTTTCCAGAATTATGGCTAGTCCAATCTCCTATATAATGATAACCATCCAAATCAAATCAAATCAAAGTGTATTGGTCACATACACATGTTTAGCAGATGATATTGTGGGTGTAGCGAAAGGCTTGTGCTTCTAGCTCCAACAGTGCAGTAATATCTAACAAGTAATATCTAACAATTTCACAACAATAACCCAATACACACAAATCTAAGTAAGGAATGGAATTAAGAATATATACATACTGTAGATGGACGAGCAATGTCAGAGCGGCATGGACTAAGATACAGTAGAGTAGTATAGATTACAGTATATACATATGAGATTAGTAATCCAAGATATGTAAACATTATTAAAATTACTAGTGTTACGTTTGTTAAGGTGGCCAGTGATTTCTAGTCTATGTCTATAGGCAGCAGCCTCTAATGTGCTGGAGTTGGCATCCATTCCCACCATAAGGGTTATTGTTTCTGTCATTGTTCAATCTGCTGCCTTATTGATCTGGAGATCATTCTTTGTATCTAGGCCTATTGTAAAGTACGTACTGTTGTTTGTATACTCAGCTTAGATTATTTTAGATTTTTTTTCTCCTTAGTAGTCCTCTCAAGTTATGCTCCATCTCAAATCAGGGAATATACTTTATACTTCTGTGTCACTGTATTGATTCCTGTGCTGACCCACCTCCTCACTCACCCCCTAGTTCAATAAACATGTTGGGATTATGGTTCCACAAAAGCATGTTGGCTTCCCCAACAGATATTATACCGGCTTGTCATCAGGGCTTGATATGCCCTCAATTTGGACTGACAATGCTACAACATTTGTCAATGGTTTTAGAGCGAGAGAGAGAGAGAGAAAGAGAGAGAGAGAGAGAGACTACTTTTGTTGTTTGCGTGTTGTTACAACACGTAGCCAATAATATAACATTTGAAATGTCTCTATCCTTGTGACATTTTTGTGAGAGTAATGTTAACTCTTAATTTCTGATATTGTTTATTTCAATTTTGTTTAATATCTATTCCACTTGCTTTGGCAATGTAAACATATGTCCGATGCCAATAAACCCCTTAGAAAGACAGAGAGAGACACACGCTCAAGGTATAGATGCTTTGTTTATAGGAAATGTCGATTAGCTGTTCAGTTGCTTCTTGTCACTAGTGGAAGCAGCGTTCTGTGAAAACTGTGACGATAGTTTAATACTGCATACTCTTGATGCTCATTCTCCTCTGGTTACTTGTGTGGCCTGGCCTGCTGAGGACCTGCAACCACTTCCAATAGAAGGAACAGATGAAGCACCAGAACAGGGTTTGTGGCAGTTTGCAAAAAGACATGAATTAGGCAAGGAAAACAACTTAGGCAGAGACAGTGTACAAATGTTTTTGTTTTTTTCCTCTTCCTCTCTTTATGGCTGAAGGCATAAGATGTGATGTGCCCAGTCAACGTTTTCTACTTCTTCAGGCTCAGACAGCTCTCTGACACTCAAGCCTTTTTACAATTCACACAGGGTTGTGTTTATTTATATTCATATGTCCTGGTTTCATCTATAAATGAGAGCATGTAGGCGGTTGGTTCGATGTATTATATATCAGGTGAGATTTTAAGATTCATTATTTAGTGTTGTTTGTGTAAGGCTGGGGAATAGCAGACCCCTAGGGTTGGTTGGGGACCAAGTGTCAGGGTTTTCCTTAAAAAGACAATGAGGGAATGTATTCCCCTCCAGTCCACTAACTTTGACTGCTTGCTCTTGGTCAATGTTCTGGTGGAAAGTCCCCTAACAACATGCTATTCAAAGTAGGGGAATTATCTAGGATTTAAGTGTAGCGCACCACTGCTCATTTTGTCAAGTTAATGTAAAGCAAAGTGGCTCAAATGTATTGTTTGACCGTCAAAACATGTCATGATATCGCTACTATCCATTTATGCATGGTCTAACAACAAAGACATAGGGCCAGTTATACCTAAACACTCACAAATATGTGGATAATATCAAATCAGTTGTAAGTTTAAACATGAACCCAGTATGATATTCTGCCATTTGGATCATGTTGACTTGCAAAGCAATTTTGAATATGGTAACTTCACATTAATTGAATTATCTCTCAAATGTATTGTTTATCATTCATCCATATAAAAAGTTTTGTTAAAATTTTTATTCAAAATGCCTCAAAATGCTAGTGACAGGTGTCTTATGAACTGTTGCTCTGCTTCCAAAGACCAACAGTGCCCCCTGAAGGCCAGTGTTTGAACCAGGAGAGTCATTGAGCTCCACGATTCGGTTTAGCTATTCTTACACCATGCAAAACATCTGCCAGCACATGGAGAATATATAATTACACCACTGGAGTCATTTATGTCTATATTTACCAAACAGTTACCCTTTCCCTATCTGTCTATATGTGGGTGGAGGCAGCAGTGATCCTCGTTTTGTTTTGATTGTCCTTGAGATATCAGTGGCAATGTTAAAGATCCAGTTGCTCGTCACAAATTAACAGCATATCACTTTATGGTGTGGGGTGGATGTGTGTATGTGTGTTTATGAGTGGCTGTAAAGCACACGTACAGTAGTAGTTAAAGTCAGGTCTGTCTGTTGTGGTCGTGTTTGTGTGTTTGCCCCTGACAGCTTGGCCATTGTTTTGATAAGATTCCAACCCTTAGCCCTAAATCTGCCCTCCCCCCACCCCTCTCTGCTTACATGTCACTCCCTTCCTTTATCCTCACAGCATCCTGCCTCTGGGATGGTAATGGAGGGAAAGGTATCCCCGATAGGGAGAGAATGTTAAGCAGGATTTACTTACCTTTGCAGCGGGATTTGAAAGGATTACATCCCCACATCTACACCCAAATAGTTTTTCTACTCCAAGGCCATGGAGTGATTGTTGTACTCAGCCCCTTAAGTGCAGAACTGCAGTTGCTCATGAGGTTATTCACAGGCCCAAACACTTATTCACAGGCCCAAACACTGATTGTTTCTGCCAGCAGAAGTGTGCCCAGATTTGGTTCTGCTTATACCACAAAAACGTTTACAAAGACTTGGGGGACAAAACCACGAGGGTATCGGGGCTCAATTGAAAATGCAGAGCATTCAATTTCTCAGCAAAGCTGTGGAACGTTTTGGAAATTGGAGGTCAGACACAGAACGTTTCACACAATCCAGGGCGAGCGAGACAGAGACTCTAGAGGCGTCATGAGAAATAAATAATTAAAGCTGGAGAAATTCATTTGCAACGGAGTCAGGGGAAGTCATGGAGGATGTCATATCCTAAGTATTACCTGTCTCGCTCACAATATCCCTAGTTACATATATTAAACATCTCACTGAGAGAAATTTAGAATGTAATCTTCAATTCAATCTAAAAGAGATATATGCTTTAGCTGACAGTGCTACTAAATGGGTGAAGGGATTATGTGTGTGACAGAGGCCTATTCAGAAGAATAGTCCTCAACAATTAACGCTGGCCATATTCCTTTCCTTCTGCAAAGCTGCTAAGAAATGAGCTCAGGAGCACAACAAAAGAATAGTAATTCATTGTTTTACCACATATTGTTTTTTATTTTATATTTAGAAATATGTTTATATTTTTTTCTCTACATAATCTCCCCAATGATTTAAATGACCTGCAACCAACTGTTATAACTCTTTCTTCATACTGTAACTGCTCCAAATAAAGATACATCCTTGAGAATATGTCTTACTCACTACCAAGCCAATCTATTTGAATTTCAAAGACACAAAGGGGATAGTCAGAAGCGAAGCCTTCATGAAAATTAACATTGTGTGAAAAAGTGAATGAGTAATCACTCCACACAATTTCTATGGGCAGCTTGACACTTGCTGTGACTGTGTGCAAAACTAGAATTGAGATGTTGACCAGTTATAACTACTACTCCATAACAGGAGACAACCAACCAATGACAACCAATGACGCCTGTATTCAATTGATGTTGAATTGTGGTAAAAATCTGGCCTGCTACAAGCAAGTCCTTAGAAGCCATACAAACACTTTAATTAGATACTTCTAATGATGTTAGAGGGAATTAGTTTCCAGTTATTATCCTAATATAGCCCACCCTGAAGTATCTGCTTTTGTTTGTAACTAATTGAAATCCACAAAAATCACCAAAGCAATATGACGAAAGTATATCTAGGACATAACCTTCAGATTTTTTTATTTTTATCAACCGACTCGTTAGAAAGACAAATGCCTTGTGCCCATTTCTCCCAAAGGTGAAGAGCTAATCATTAGCTCTGCCACCTCAGCTGCCTGGGAGTTTGTTTCAAGGGATGCAAATGTGTGCATCAAACTGGGAGGAGGAATCAGCCTCCTCATCCTGGGAGCGCAATTATGCGGGCACAATGCTGGTTACTGGTTACAATGCACAAAGGACTTGTTTGCAGAGGAAGAAGGAGTACAGCAGCACTGGTTACTGCTGTTTTACACCACACTCCTTAATGTCTTATTCTCTACGGGCCTGTAATACATCAACACCAACGCCATGCTTTCCTGCAATTCTATTTATTGGGGATGTTTAATAATTCTATTTCTTATCACGGCTGTCAATACACCGAAGGAAAAATTGTGATTAGTGCATTACTGTACCAATGATCATTGGAGTGGAGATACTGTATTATTCAATACAGATCGCCATGGTTTTTTTCTTCTTCACACAGGTCAGAAAAAGCAGGAGAGATTGCAACTGACAAAGGTAGGAGAGTTTACTCTGTCAAATTTACTGCATCTTCCCTGTCAGAGCTGAGTGTAAGGTCGTGGACTGAAACATCATTAAATGGTTTCCATAGATAGAGGCACATTTTAAAAACTATAGTCTCTATCTCATGTTTCTGGTCAAAACAAGGTCTGTGTCAAAGAAGTACTAGTTCACTAAAACTGGTCATTGGTTGGATATTAATACAGGTACAGTGCATTCGGAAAGTATTCACTTTTTCCACATTTTCTTACGTTACAGCCTTATTCTAAAATGGATTAAAATGAATAATAATACAAATAAAAAAAATCGCAGCAATCTACACACAATACCAATAATGACAAAGCAAAAACAGCATTTTAGACATTTCTCACATTTTTAAAAACTGAAATATCACATAAGTATTCAGACTTTCTTGAAACACCTTTGGCAGTGATTACAGACTCGAGTTTAATTTATTTATTCAACCTTTAACTAGACAAGTCAGTTAAGAACAATGGCGGCCTACATCAGTCAGACTCGGACGATGCTGGGCCAATTGTGCGCCCTCCTATGGGACGCCCAATCACGGCCGGTTGTGATACAGTCTAGATTTAAACCAGGTTGTCTGTAGTGACGCATCAAGCACTGAGATGCAGTGTCTTAGACCACTGCGCCACTTGGGATCTTCTTGGGTATGAAGCTACAAGCTTGGCACACCTGTATTTGGGGAGTTTCTCCCATTCTTCGCTGCAGATCCTCTCAAGCTCTTTCAGGTTGGATGGGGAATGTCGCTGCACAGCTATTTTCAGGTCTCTCCAGAGCTGTTAGATCGGGTTCAGGTCAGGGCACTGGCTGGGCCACTCAAGGACATTCAGAGACTGGTCCTGAAGCCACTCCTGCGTTGTCTTTGCTGTGTGCTTAGGGTCATTGTCCTGTTGGAAGGTGAACCTTTGCCCCAGTCTGAAGTCCCGAGCGCTCTGGAGCAGGTTTTCATAAAAGGATCTCTCTGTACTTTGCACTTTTCATCTTTCCCTTGATCCTGACTAGTTTCCCAGACCCTGCCGCTAAAAAACATCCCCACAGCATGATGCTGCCACCACCATATTGCACAGTAGGGATGGTGCCAGGTTTCCTTTAGATGTTACGCTTGGCATTCAGGCCAAGGAGTTCAATCTTGGTTTCATCAGACCAGAGAATCTTGTTTTTCATGGTCTGAGAGTCCTTTAGGTGCCTTTTGGCAAACTCCAAGCGGGCTGTCATGTGCCTTTTACTGAGGAGTGGCTTCCGTCTGGCCACTCTACCATAAAGGCCTGATTGGTGTAGTACTGCAGAGATGGTTGTCCATCTGGAAGGTTCTCCCATCTCCACAGAGGAACACTAGAGCTCTGTCAGAGTGACCATCGTGTTCTTGGTCACCTCCATGACCAAGGCCCTTCTCCCCCGATTGCTCAGTTTGGCCGAGCAGCCAGCTCTAGGAAGAGTGTTGGTGGATCAAAACTTCTTCCATTTAAGAATGATGGAGGCTACTGTGTTCTTGGGGACCTTCAATGCTGTGGACATTTTTTGGTACCTTTCACCAGATCTGTGCCTCGACTCAATCCTGTCGAAACAATTCCTTCGACATCATGGCTTGGTTTTTGCTCTGACATGCACTGACAACTGTGGGACCTTATATAGACAGGTGTGTGCCTTTCCAAATCATGTCAAATCAATTTACCACAGGTGGACTCCAATCAAGTTGTAGAAACATCTCAAGGATGATCAATGGAAACAGGATTCACCTGAGCTCAATTTCGAGTCTCATAGCAAAGGGTAAATAAGGTATTTCTGTATTTTATTCTTAATACATTTGCAAAAATGTCTAAAAACCTTTTTTCACCTTAGTCAATATGTGGTATTTTGTGTAGAAATATATACAGTTGAAGTCGGAAGTTTACATACACTAAGGTTGAAGTCATTAAAACTAATTTTTCTACCACTCCACAGATTTCATGTTAACAAACAATAGTTTTGGCAAGTCGGTTAGGACATCTACTTTG
Source organism: Thymallus thymallus (assembly GCA_023634145.1). Classification (NCBI taxonomy): domain Eukaryota; kingdom Metazoa; phylum Chordata; class Actinopteri; order Salmoniformes; family Salmonidae; genus Thymallus; species Thymallus thymallus. The sequence goes on along the minus strand of CM042392.1, from coordinate 19,414,340 downwards.
TGCATGACACAAGTAATTCTTCCAACAATTGTTTACAGACAGATTATTTCACTTATAATTCACTATATCACAATTCCAGAAGTTTACATACACTAAGTTAACTGTGCCTTTAAACAGCTTGGAAAATTCCAGAAAATTATGTCATGGCTTTAGAAGCTTCTGATAGGCTAATTGACATCATTTGAGTCAATTGGTGGTGTACCTGTGGATGTATTTCAAGGCCTACCTTCAAACTCAGTGCGTCTTTGCTCGACATCAGCCAAGACCTCAGAAAATGAATTGTAGACCTCCACAAATCTGGTTCATCCTTGGGAACAATTTCCAAACGCCTGAAGGTACCACGTTCGTCTCTACAAACAATAGTTCGCAAGTATAAACACCATGGGACCACGCAGCCGTCATACCGCTCAGGAAGGAGACGTGTTCTGTCTCCTAGAGATGAACGTACTTTGGTGCGAAAAGTGCAAATCAATGCCAGAACAACAGCAAAGGACCTTGTGAAGATGCTGGAGGAAACAGGTACAAAAGTATCTATATCCACAGTAAAACAAGTCCTATATCGACATAACCTGAAAGGCCGCTCAGCAAGGAAGAAGCCACTGCTCCAAAACCGCCATTAAAATGCCAGATTACGTTTTGCAACTGCACATGGGGACAAAGATTGTACGTTTTGGAGAAATATCCTCTGGTCTGATGAAACAAAAATATAACTGTTTGGCCATAATGACCATCGTTATGTTTGGAGGATAAAGGGGGAAGCTTACAAGACGAAGAACACCATCCCAACCGTGAAGCACGGGAATGGCAGCATCATGTTGTGGGGGTGCTTTGCTGCAGGAGGGACTGGTGCACCTCACAAAATAGAAGGCATCATGAGGAAGGAAAATTATGTGTATATATTGAAGCAACATCTCAAGACATTAGTCAGGAAGTTAAAGCTTGGTCGCAAATGGGTCTTCCAAATGGACAATGACCCAAAGCATACTTCCAAAGTTGTGGCAAAATGGCTTAAGGACAACAAAGTCAAGGTATTGGAGTGGCCATCACAAAGCCCCGACCTCAATCCTAAAGAAAATTTGAAAAAGCTTGTGCGAGCAAGGAGGCCTACAAACCTGACTCAGTTACACAAGTTCTGTCAGGAGGAATGTTTGACCCACTGGGAATGTGATGACAGAAATGAAAGCTGAAATAAATATTTCTCTCTACTATTATTCTGACATTTCAAATTCTTAAAATAAAGTGGTGAACCTAACTGACCTAAGACAGGGAATTTTTACTAGTATTAAATGTCAGGAATTGTGAAAAACTGAGTTTAAATCTATTTGGCTAAGGTGATTTCAACTGTACAACTACCGTTCAAAGGTTTGGGGTCACTTAGAAATGTCCTTGTTTTCCATGAAAACATACATGAAATGATTTGCAAAATTAATAGGAAATATAGTCAAGACGTTGACAAGGTTATAAATAATGATTTTTAATTGAAATAATAATTGTGTCCTTCAAACTTTGGTTTCGTCAAAGAATCCTCCATTTACAGCAATTACAACCTTGCAGACCTTTGGCATTCTAGTTGTCAATTTGTTGAGGTAATCTGAAGAGATTTCACCCCATGCTTCCTGAAGCACCTCCCACCAATTGGATTTGCATGATGGCCACTTGATGGGGCTCTTGGGTGGCGCAGTGGTCTAAGGCACTGCATCTCAGTACAAGAGGTGTCACTACAGTCCCTGGTTTTAATTCAGGCTGTGTGACATCCGGCTGTGATTGGGAGTCCCATAAGGCGGGGCACAATTGGCCCAACGTCGTCAGAATTTGGCAGGGGTAGGCTGTCATTGTAAATAAGAATTTGTTCTTAACTGACTTGCCTAGTTAAATAAATGTTAAATAAAATAAATAAATCAACTTCTTACGTACCATATGGTCAAGCTGCTCCCACAACAGCTCAATAGGGTTGAGATCCGGTGACTGTGCTGGCCACTCCATTATAGACAAAATACCAGCTGACTGCTTCTTCCCTAAATAGTTCTTGCATAGTTTGGAGCTGTGCTTTGGATCATTGTCCTGTTGTTCCAATTAAGTGCCGCCCACAGGGTATGGCATGGCGTTGCAAAAAAGGAGTCATAGCCTTCCTTCTTCAAGATCCCTTTTACCCTGTACAAATCTCCCACTGGTACCACCACCAAAGCACCCCCAGACAATCACATTGCCACCACCATGCTTGACAGATGGCGTCAAGTACTACTCCAGCATCTTTTAATTTGGTCTGCGTCTCACGAATGTTCTTCTTTATGATCTGAACACCTCAAACTTAGATTCGTCTGTCGATAAGACTTTTTTCTAATCTTCTTCTGTCCAGTGTCTGTGTTCTTTTGCCGATCTTAATATTTTATTTTTATTGGCCAGTCTAAATATGGCTTTTTCTTTACAACTCTGCCTAGAAGGCCAGCATCCCGGAGTCGCCTCTTCACTGTTGACGTTGAGACTGGTGTTTTGCGGATACTATTTAATGACGCTGCCAGTTGAAGACTTGTGAGGCGTCTGTTTCTCAAACTAGACACTCTAATGTACTTGTCCTCTTGCTCAGTTGTGCACCGGGACTTCCCACTCCTCTTTAAATTCTGGTTAGAGCCAGTTTGCGCTGTTCTGTGAAGGGAGTAGTACACAGCGTTGTACGAGATCTTCAGTTTCTTTGCAATTTCTCCCATAGAATAGCCTTCATTTCTCAAAACAAGAATAGACTGACGAGTTTCAGAAGAAAGTTCTTTGTTTCTGGCCATTTTGAGCCTGTAATCGAACCCACACATGCTGATGCTCCAGATACTCAACTAGTCTAAAGAAGGCCAGTTTTATTGCTTCTTTAATCAGCACAACAGTTTTCAGCTGTGCTAACATAATTGCAAAAGGGTTTTCTAATGATCAATTAGTCTTTTAAAATGTTAAACTTGGATTAGCTAACACAACGTGCCATTGGAACACAGGAGTGATGGTTGCTGATAATGGGCCTCTGTACGCCTATGTAGATATTCCATAAAAAATCTGCCTTTCCAGCTACAATAGTAATTTACAACATTAACAATGTCTACACTGTATTTCTGATCAATTTTATTTTATTTTAATGGACAAAAAATGTGCTTTTCTTTCAAAAACAAGGACATTTCTAAGTGACCCCAAACTTTTGAACGGTTGTGTATATATATTGAATCCATTTTAGAATAAGAAAAGGGGGAAGGGGTCTGTATCCTTTCCAAATGCTCTGTATGTGCAGTTGTTTCGATACTGTATGTTAATGTGCAATCATGAAAGACTGCTGTGCTCTATAGCTTGAAGTGGACCGCTCTCAAGTAGATTTTTTATGATTGCCATTACCTCAGAGCAAAGAAAAATATATACTTTTCATAGCACCTCAGGTAACCACTCAAAAACATCATTATATATAATGAGGATACCCCTGTGGTATAAATGTGCCAAATCACATTGTAACCAGTGTGGGGGTAAAGAAGTTGAATTGAAGGTACACTCATCAATCTCTTTAGGGGTCTATAGAAAGTGAATAAGAAAAGTGGGATTATGACAAGAGCGGAGCAGAGCACCTGCATTTATCCCCCCTTACACTTGGTCTCTTGACAAAATACTAAAATTTTCCCCCCTGTTTTGTACCTGGAAGAAATACAATTTGTTTGACTGGATATGTACAGATGAAGTCGGGAGTTAAGTACTCTTAGGTTGAAGTCATTAACACTCATTTTTCAACCACTCCACAGATTTCATGTTAACAAACGATAGTTTTGGCAAGTCGGTTAGGACATCTACTTTGTGCATGACACAAGTAATTCTTCCAACAATTGTTTACAGACAGATTATTTCACTTATAATTAACTATATCACAATTCCAGAAGTTTACATACACTAAGTTAACTGTACCTTTAAACAGCTTGGAAAATTCCAGAAAATTATGTCATGGCTTTAGAAGCTTCTGATAGGCTAATTGACATAATTTGAGTCAATTGGAGGTGTACCTGTGGATGTATTTCAAGGCCTACCTTCAAACTCAGTGCCTCTTTGCTCGACATCATGGGAAAATCAAAAGAAATCAGCCAAGACCCCAGAAAAAAATATGGTAGACCACAAGTCTGGTTCATCCTTGGGAGCAATTTCCAAACGCCTGAAGGTACCACGTTCATCTGTACAAACAATAATACGCAAGTATAAACACCATGGGACCACGCAGCCTTCATACTGCTCAGGAAGGAGACGCATTCTGTCTCCTAGAGATTAACATACTTTGGTGCGAAAAGTGCAAATCAATCCCAGAAAAACAGCAAAGGACCTTGTGAAGATGCTGGAGGAAACAGGTACAAAAGTATCTATATCCACAGTAAAACGAGTCCTATATCGACATAACATGAAAGGCCACTCAGCAAGGAAGAAGCCACTGCTCCAAAACCGCCATAAAAAAAGACAGAGTACGGTTTGCAACTGCAAGAGGGGACAAAGATCATACTTTTTGGAGAAAAGACCTCTGGTCTGATGAAACAAAAAAATAACTGTTTGGCCATAATGACCATCGTTATGTTTGGAGGAAAAAGGGGGAGGCTTGCAAGCCGAAGAACACCATCCCAACCGTGAAGCACGGGGGTGGCAGCATCATGTTGTGGGGGTGCTTTGCTGCAGGAGGGACTGGTGCACTTCACAAAATAGATGGCATCATAAAGAAGGAAAATGATGTAGATATATTGAAGCAACATCTCAAGACATCAGTCAGGAAGTTAAAACTTGGTCGCAAATGGGTCTTCCAAATGGACAATGATCCCAAGCATACTTCCAAAGTTGTGGCAAAATGGCTTAAGGACAGAAAAGTCAAGGTATTGGAGTGGCCATCACAAATTCCTGACCTCAATCCTATAGAACATTTTTGAGCAGAACTGAAAAAGCGTGTGCGAGCAAGGAGGCCTAAAACCTGACTCCGTTACACCAGTTCTGTCAGGAAGAATGGGCCAAAATTCACCCAACTTATTGTGGAAAGCTTGTTGAAGGCTACCCAAAACATTTGACCCAAGTTAAACAATTTAAAGGCAATGCTACCAAATACTAATTGAGTGTATGTAAACTTCTGACCCACTGAGAATGTGATGAAAGAAATAAAATCTGAAATAAACAATTCTCTCTACTATTATTCTGACATTTCACATTCTTAAAATAAAGTGGTGATCCTAACTGACCTAAGACAGGGAATTTTTACTAGGATTAAATGTATTTGGCTAAGGTGTATGTAAACTTCCGACTTCCACCTGTAGATGAACAGGCAGTAGAAACTGTAGTAAACTGCATAGTGCTCCTGTTACAAATGTGTGTCAGTGCGCAAATAGTATGTCAATCATGCAAAATGGCTTTTGGAGAAATACACAATAGTATTGTTTTCCCAATTGTAATATATATAAATGGCTTTATAGGTGTAATATCACAGTGCACCTGCAACATTTCAAGGGCAGTATATTGTTAAAAGGGAGGAAGAGGAAGGGTGGGAGGGAAACAGAACGATTGCAATGAGACGAGTGCAGAAATAGCATGGTAGTCTTCCACAGAGAACACATACACACGAGAGAGGTAAAAAGCGTTTTTTTTGTCTTTGCTGTGGCAGTTCAAGTGTGAAAAACATTTATTTTTCTGTATCATCCCCGTGGCCTGTTTTCTAAACATCATCATAGAGGGAGGAGAGATGTGAATCACGCATGAATAATGTATGCATCTTTCCAAATATTGTCAAGCACACTAGAACCCTTTAATTTGCTTGAGCTTTAAGCACCACTGAAATGGACCCTACTATCTGCTATACAGCCAGTGAAAAGCTCTATGGGCTGTATTATGTATTCCCTATAGGCCCTATGTGATGTAGCATTTATATCATTTATTCAGCTTGTGGCTTAGGAGATATGGTTAGTAAAGCCATTTACTTTGACTTTGAAGGTTATCATTGAAAAGCTCACATCTCGCATACAAACATCGTCATGATCAATTGTCTCTTTATGTGTCATGTAGTGTTTTATGATCACATCAAATGTAAACCCGGCCATCATCCACATAACACAAGAAGGAAAGTCAGAAAGACAACTTGTCTCCCAGATCTGGGCTTTGGGATAAAATTTGAATTGAATCGCATAATACCTAACATTCCATATTCTGTCTGTTGAGAGAAACTTCCCTGTGCTGGTAAACAGAGGTTTTGATACAGTCACGTTGGGTTCATCAGTGTGAGGACCCTTTCCACTAGTTGTGTTGTTCTGTCATCTGACACCTTCTCTCATGGCCAGACTGCAGCCTGCAGTCAAATAATGATGTATTACACTGTGCCTCCTTTCCCTCTCATAGATGAACCAGTCAAGCACTCTACAGCCTAATTACATAACCTTCAACTGTACAGAAGTTTTAATACCATCTGACTGGAGACTAATAGAATAGATTCTACTCAGGTTACCAATTGACACTGTAATGTCAGGAGTCTTGTCTGAACCCTGAACATGGTAGTGGTGGTGGGGTAGTACTGTATGATAACTTCATTATTAGCCTTTTCCTAATCCCTCCCACATGGTCCTTTTATCAGCCCAACCTCTCTTAAAGGGATACTTTGGGATTTTGGTAACTAGCGCTAGCATTAGCATAATGACTGGAAGTCAATGGTATCCGCCATCATGCTAGCAGATCCCCTTAGACTTCCAGTCATTGTGCTAATGCTAGTTAGCATGGGATCACAAAACTTCCCTTAATGTATTTCATACTAGACACAGAGACATAAAAATGGTATCCACAAATTCATCTGACACTGGGGAAGGGCCTCATTGCCAGTATCCCTTTAAGGTATGGACAGACCAGAAAGATTGCAGAGCGTATGCCGCCCGAGAGTATCCATTTGAATTTCATTTAATTAAATGATACTTCCTTTAAATCCAATTCAATTCAAATTCTGCTTCCTGTGGACTGTGGCCAAATCAAATTCAATTAAAATGTAATAATTGAATTTGAATTAAAGACCAACTCGCAACTCAATTCAGAATTGACCCCAACCCTGGTGTGAACAGTATCTTTGTGGGTTTCTGTGTGAGTGCATGGGTGGGTAATATTGGCAGCATATTCAACCCGCCACTTTACCCATGGGGATTATTAAGTGGCAACTCACAATAGCCGAGAGCTGCGTGAGTGACAACTGTATCTCAGCCTCTCTGGGGAGACAACAGTACCGTGATCAGCTCTCCAGAGCACTGGTCCTCCCATCACACAGTCTCGTTCCCTCAGCAGCATACAGGGCTTAGTGTTGCCTCACATTGTTCACTGCTACAATAATCCTCATGCACTCCTCCTTAAGTGGATATCAGGCTTTATTGAAATGATGGATTGTTTGTTTCAATGTGTTTCTACTGTGCATATAGCTGTGTGAGTGAGAGTAGATCCACTGTACTGTGTGCTTTCATTCAGCCACCTCTTGTTGACCCTGTGATCTCAGAGTGGGGTAGGGCAAATTTGTAGAATATGACACGCTATTATCCACTTTAACAAATAGGCTGGGCTTGCTCCATCTGCAAAACAATTAGGTCAATTTAACTTCAGCAGTGTGTATGAAAATGGGACCTTATTAAGATGTTGTCTCTGGCTCGGTGCGGTCCCTGTGCGTGTTGTTTTCACTGGTTCTCTTTCCTCTCCCCCTTCAATGTCTCTGTAAGTGCAGTGAGTCGGAACAGGGTGCAGTAATGGGTTATGATGTGCTGGTTTGATGTGATCAGGATAGGTTTTGAATCAATTACTGCTCAGATAAACCAGTAATGACTTCCTGGGGCTCTAATGAAAACATGCTGCAATTACTTCACCTAGGGGTTGGCTAATGTGCTAATTGGTACAATTGATGGATACTAAGTGTATACCACAATAGCACTGACCCGCCTTACATAAATGGAGACAGTTAACACCCTCCACTGTGACTGTTTTGTAGATGCTTTGTCAACAGCTGGTGATTTCCAACCCATATGCACCAGTCACTCTTGTCTAATTATTGGGGATGGTAGCTAGTTGATGATGAAGCACATGTTCAGTGTTAGTTTGATTCCTCTCCGACATGTTATGAATATTGATTGGTGTGAAAAAAATGGTGCCCAATAAAATGTGAAACACCAGCGGCTCGAGCTAACGGCTGTCAGAAGCCTAATCTTATATAAGGCCTCTTTAATCATTTTATCAATCATTTTTTATTTCTAAAGCACATTTAAAAACAACACGAGTTGACCAAAGTGCTTTACAGACCCAACTGTACAAAACATATAGACAAATACACCATAAAACAAAACAAAACACCACATGTAGCTAAGAACAGTTAAAAGCAGCAGAGAAGAGATGGGTCTTCAGCCTAGATTTGATGCCATCCACAGCTTTATATCGTCCAGACAGTCAAGCAATGCTGACCATTTTGAGATGTCATTCAATTTCAAAGGAAGATACAACTGGGTGTCATCTGCATAACAATGGTATGCCACGCCATGCTTTTGACAGATTAATCCCAGAGGGAGCATATATAAGGAAAACAAGACAGGGCCAAGACACAAACCCTGAGGGACCCCAGAGACGATGGGACGAGCGGAGGAAATAGAGCTCCCTATTTCCACCGCAAAGGTTCTCCCCTGTAAATACGATGAAAACCACCCTAATGCAATCCCCCCAATGCCCACCCACTGACTCAGACGCTCAATGAGAATCCCATGATCCACTGTATCGAAAGCTGCACTCAGATCCAGCATCACTAAGGCAGCACAGTTCCCAGAATCTACCGACAAAAGCAAGTCATTGGTCACCTTGAGAAGGGCAGTTTCTGTACTATGCTGAGGCCTAAAACCCGACTGGAATGTATCAAAAATATTGTTTTTATTTAAAAAAGTTGACAGTTGATTAAGAACTACCTTCTCCAGCATTTTAGCTAAAAAAGGCATCTTAGAGATAGGTCTATAATTGTTTAACACTGACGGGTCTAAACTCGTTTTTTTTAAAAGAGGCTGCACAAGAGCGTGCTTAAAATATGATTGCACAAGCCCCTCTATAAGACTCTGATTCACTACAGATGATATAGTTGGACCCACCGCATCCCAAACCTGAATTAGCAAGCGGGGCGGGATGATATCAAGAGAGCAATAAGCTAGCTTGAGATGTTGGGCAATTTCTAACAGGTCCGAAGTAGTTACCGGCTCAAATGTACTTAACTGGCCAGAGGTAAAAGAATCAGGAGGAGATTGAATATGGCTTAGAACGCGGACAGAACTAGAGATGCTGGCTCTAATAGCGGAGATTTTATCCATAAAAAACTGCAAAAAGGATTCACAAGCTCTCTCTGAATTATCGAAGACAATAGGGCATGCAGGATTTAAAACTGTATTAATTACACTAAATAATATTTTAGGACTGTGCTGATTCTTAGAGATTAAATGGGAGAAATGCTGCACCTTCGCCGCTTTGACAAACTGTTGATAAGACACCATACACTCTCTGAGTATCTCGTATGAGACCTGAAGTCTGTCCTTCTTCCATTTCCTCTCTGCCTGCCTCCATTTTTGTCTAAGCAGCCGACTGTCATCATTGAGCCATGGCTGAGATACAGTTTTTGATTTTACCTGTTTCCAGGGGGCAATACAATCCAAAATATGATTGCAGCCCATATTGAAATCAGATACCAGCTCCTCTAAACCCTGAATAGATGGATTATTCTCAATAACTGGCATAAGGGCATTGTACTGGTCAGAAAACTTAGAAGCAGAAGCAGTATTTAAAGCCCGTGCTCGACGGCCAACTGGCACGGAACCCGAAGGGAGTCCAGCAAATGTGACATTAAACATAATAACAAAATGATCTGAGAGCCCCATGTTCTCAATAGTCAGCTCACCCACCGGTATACCCCAGGACAAAACCAAATCAAGAGTATGCCCCTGCTTATGCATAGCACCATCGACAGACTGGGTCAGGTTGAAAGAATCCAACAGTAACAAAAAATCTTGTACCAAGGGCTTCTCAGGGCAGCAAATATGAATATTAAAATCACCTAATATAACAAGGCTGTCACAACGAGTAATCATAGAAGATACAAACTCAGAGAATTCCCCAATAAAGTCCTTGTTATAATTAGGAGGTCTGTATATTAATGTACAAATAACTGGCACAATCAAGTCCACTTTAAAAACTTGCACCTCAAAGCTAACAAACATATCCACTGTCAACAACCTGCATTTAAAACAATTCTTAAAAATTGTCGCAATCCCCCCGCCCCGCACCCCAGTCCTTGGAGAGTTCAGGGAATTATAGTCTCTAGGTGATGCTTCTGCGAGGGAGTCCCGGTTACCATCGCTCAGCCAAGTTTCAGTCATAAATAAAAAGTCCAAATCTCGTGAAGAGATAAGATCATTAATTAAAAATGATTTATTACCAATAGATCTTGTATTGAAAAGGGCCATCTTCGCAATAGTACAGGCCGACTTCGTTTCTGTAACGATGGCACATACTCCAAAAAACGAAGATTCTCCGGGTTAACCCCCCTCTTCTTAACACGACGATGCGAAACTTTGATTGAAGTTGACAGCTCACGGATTTGAGGAACAACCATAACCAGATAAGAGTACCTTGCATCCTGTTGACACGAAAAGGCACGGGATAAGTTGATGACATCCACCGAAGAGCCCACCAGCCCGGCTCGTCTCAGTCTAACCAACACTCCTCCACGCTTGCCCCGTCTCCTAACTTATTTCCACCCGAGTAACAGCTGGAAGCCACCACCTCCGACTCTCTGAGACTTAAAAGAAAATCGCGCTCATAAACACGAAGAGAACTAACTCGCTGCACCAACAAGGATAGAAACGGGACAAAAACGAATAAAACATAAAACACAGACAGCGACCGATGGCATGCCGAACCACTCACAGGCGCCATCTTTATTATTCATAGGAGAACCCTTTGAGGTTACTTGTAAAAGCTTTCACAGTGGGATTCTGTCAATGAACAAATATCTGGCTTCCTGATTAGATTATATTAAGGGGTGGCAGGTAGCCTAGCAGTTAGAGCATTGGAACAGTAACTGAAAGGTCACTGGTTTGAATACCTGAGCCGACAAGGTGAAAAAAGCTGTTTATGTGTCCTTGAGCAAGGCACTCAACCCTAATTTGCTCCAGGGGTGCCATACTACTATGGCTGACCCTGTAGGTAGGCTGTCATTGTAAATACGAATTTGTTCTTAACTGAGTTGCCTAGTTAAATAATGGTTAAAAATAAATGTGCTTTGTGGAGGATTGTCGCAGTCTACCAGATAGATTTTCTTTCCCCAAAGTTTTCTGTCCACTTCCTTGATCCTTGTAGAGCATGTTCCAGTTTTGTCATAGTAATTTGTTTGATACTTTGGATTAAAACTGAACCATATTTGTATCAACTTGAGAGTTCAATCATGTCAGTCAACTGTGCTGTACATAGCTTTTCCTAAGAACATGAGCGGTTTAGTAGTGAAACGAGGGCCCTGTCTGTCTTCATCAAGGCATTTTCCCCAAGCAGTTTATCAGAAAACATTTCCAATGAAGTCCTCACATTATCGAGTCCATGACCGTTTCAGTGTTTTCTATCCCTCATCAGGACAGATTCTAAAGCAGAACATCCGCATCGGTAATGAAATCACGTTCTCTTCCCTTTCAAACTTGAAAAGGGGTGGGGGAGAACTTTGAAGTGCTCTCATGGGCTTGAGACAAGTTTTTTATTTTTATTTTTTTAACTTCCGCTCATTTTGCACTCCAGTATCTCTATTTGCACATCATCATTTGCACATCCATCATTCCAGTGTTAATGCTAATCTGTAATTTATTTTGCCACTATGGCCTATTTATTGTCCTACCTTCCTAACCTTACTGCATTTTGCACTACATTTGCACTCTGTATATAGATTTTCTATTGTGTTATTGACTGTACGTTTGTTTATTTCCCATGTGTAACTCTGTTGTTTTTTGTCGCACTGCTTTGCTTTTTCTTGGCCAGGTCGCAGTTGTAAATGAGAACTGGTTCTCAACTGACCTACCTGGTTAAATAAATGATGTACGGCTGATATGTGAGTGTCCCCCACTCACATATATCAGCCGTACATCAACCCCCCACAGTGCCTCTGTTGTTATCCACTGATCAGGCCAGGGTGACGACAGCTCAGAGGTTTTCTGCTCCCAGATCCAGCACCTCAACCCTCTCTGTTTAAAAAAATAATAAATATTTACCTTTATTTAACTAGGCAAGTCAGTTAAGAACAAATTCTTATTTACAATGACGGCCTACACCAGCCAAAATCAAACAACACTTTGCGCCACCCTGTGGAACTGCCAATCACAGCCAGGATTTGAACCAGGGTGTCTATAGTGACATCTCTAGCACTGAGATGCAGTGCCTTAGACCACTGCACCACTTGGGACAACACATCACCCTACCTGCCAAATAAATCAAAGCCTATTTCAACAAAGCTTTGATTTAGGGGAGAGTGGGGTGAGTTGAACCAAAAGAGTAAGTTGAGCCACCCTTGTTTCTAGGAAACTATAAACAACATTAATAATTTGACCAAGTCTATGCATGAAGAAACCACATGGGAAAAGTGGTAAGCAAATTAGGTTAAAAAATATATATATTAGAGGTTTCATGATGCTTGTATCTAAACCAAAGTAGATCATTTTAAGATGTTTATATAAATCAGGTGGGGTCTCTATAAGATTCAATATGATGTCCTAAACATAGCATGAAAGTGCATCCTTGTAGCTGTGTGGGCTAATATAGTTAAAATGTTTGCATTGGGGTAAGTTGAATCAATGGCAAGTTGAAGTGTTTTCTTCCCAGGCATGATGCATGGCATTATCACTAGGATATGAGGTAACAACAGGGCCATGCCTATGTTTGTTAGGTGTTAACCAGGCAAGTCAGTTAAGAACAACTAATTCTTATTTACAATGACAGCCTACCTACAGGGTCAGCCCCTGTAGCAAATTAGGGTTAAGTGCCTTGCTCAAGGACACATTGACAGGTTTTTCACTTTGTCGGCTCGGGTATTCAAACCAGCGACCTTTCAATTACTGGCCAAACACGCTAACTGCTAGGCTACCTGCCACCCACATTTAGCCTGTGTTAAAAGAAGCTTAAATGGATTAAAATACAAACATTTAATTGTGATTGTGTTTGGGAAATAGAGGTAGACATTGTTTTAAAAGGTAGTGGTAATATTTATTTCAGTATTGAAGTTGGTTTACATTTAAGTCATTAAGCAGACACTCTTATTCAGAGTGGCTTACAGTTAGGTAGTGTATATACAGTGGGGAGAACAAGTATTTGATACACTGCCGATTTTGCAGGTTTTCCTACTTACAAAGCATGTAGAGGTCTAATTTTTATCATAGGTACACTTCAACTGTGAGAGACGGAATCTAAAACAAAAATCCAGAAAATCACATTGTATGATTTTTAAATAAAAATTTGCATTTTAATGCATGACATAAGTATTTGATCACCTACCAACCAGTAAGAATTCCGGCTCTCACAGACCTGTTACTTTTTCTTTAAGAAGCCCTCCTGTTCTCCACTCATTACCTGTATTAACTGCACCTGTTTGAACTCGTTACCTGTATAAAAGACACCTGTCCACACACTCAATCAAACACACTCCAACCTCTCCACAATGGCCAAGACCAGAGAGCTGTGTAAGGACATCAGGGATAAAATTGTAGACCTGCACAAGGCTGGGATGGGCTACAGGACAATAGGCAAGCAGCTTGGTGAGAAGGCAACAACTGTTGGCGCAATTATTAGAAAATGGAAGAAGTTCAAGATGACGGTCAATCTCCCTCGGTCTGGGGCACCATGCAAGATCTCACCTCGTGGGGCATCAATGATCATAAGGAAGGTGATGGATCAGCCCAGAACTACACGACAGGACCTGGTCAATCACCTGAAGAGAGCTGGGACCACAGTCTCAAAGAAAACCATTAGTAACACACTACGCCTTCATGGATTAAAATCCTGCAGCGCACGCAAGGTCCCCCTGCTCAAGCCAGCGCATGTCCAGGCCTGTCTGAAGTTTGCCAATGACCATCTGGATGATCCAGAGGAGGAATGGGAGAAGGTCATGTGATCTGATGAGACAAAAATAGAGCTTTTTGGTCTAAACTCCACTTGCCATGTTTGGAGGAAGAAGAAGGATGAGTACAACCCCAAGAACACCATCCCAACCGTGAAGCATGGAGGTGGAAACATCATTCTTTGGGGATGCTTTTCTGCAAAGGGGACAGGACGACTGCACCGTATTGAGGGGAGGATGGATGGGGCCATGTATCGCGAGATCTTGGCCAACAACCTCCTTCCCTCAGTAAGAGCATTGAAGATTGGTCGTGGCTGGGTCTTCCAGCATGACAACGACCCGAAACACACAGCCAGGGCAACTAAGGAGTGGCTCCGTAAGAAGCATCTCAAGGTCCTGGAGTGGCCTAGAAATAGAAAATCTTTGGAGGGAGCTGAAAGTCCGTATTGGCCAGCGACAGCCCCAAAACCTGAAGGATCTGGAGAAGGTCTGTATGGAGGAGTGGGCCAAAATCACTGCTGCAGTGTGTGCAAACCTGGTCAAGAACTACAGGAAACGTATGATCTCTGTAATTGCAAACAAAGGTTTCTGTACCAAATATTAAGTTCTGCTTTTCTGATGTATCAAATACTTATGTCATGCAATAAAATGCAAATTAATTACTTAAAAATCATACAATGTGATTTTCTGGATTTTTGTTTTAGATTCCGTCACTCACAGTTGAAGAGTACCTATGATAAACATGACAGACTTCTACATGCTTTGTAAGTGGGAAAACCTGCAAAATCGGCAGTGTATCAAATACTTGTTCTCCCCACTGTATGTTCATGTTTTTTTTTCACACTTGTCCCCTTACCCCACTCTTCCCTACTGAAAGCAAAGAGTGGTATTCAGCAACAATACAAACGGGTGGAAAGAGCACTGAAATGTTCTACTCAAGTTGAAGAACTCTTACTTTAATGAAAATGTACTCAAATAGAAGTACAATTACTGCTGTAAGAAAAATACTCAAGTAAAAAGTGAGCTACTTTAAAAATAATAACATTGACCTTTAAGATAAACATTATCTTAAAAAGGAAGAGTTACAGCAAGGCACATGTATGTAAGAAACTAAGGATTTATCAAATAAATATACTATCAACATTTAAAAATAAATGAAACATTCAAAGTGATTAAAGGTATTGATAAATAAAAAAGCCATATTAAATAAAAGGCATAAACAATAGTTACCACACTTCAAACTCCAGAAATAAACATTTAATTCAATCTTTCATTCACCCCTCTGTTACTTGTTTAGTTTGTCCATGGGACCGGCTGACACTCACCCACTCACCCATTCACACTCTTTCCCTCACTCCTTCTTTTCCCTCACTCACAAACTCCCTCATTCACTCACTCACCAGGGGAGGTAAGAGTACTGAAATATCCTACTCAAGTAGAAGCTTTGTTACTTTAATGACAGTTTACTCAAGTAGAAGTAAAATTACTGACTTTTGAAAAATACCAAAAAAGTACTCAGAAAAGCTACTCAATTACAGTAATGAGAGTAGTTGTAATTAGTTACTTTAAATCTCTGAAAACAAGCCGTTCATTCAAGTCGCTGTGGTGTCAACCTTGATGTTTATGTAATTACGAATGATTGAGTGTCTGAAGATGCAAAATATGGGAACGGATTATGCAAATGTATGCATTGAATGTGTGTAAGAGAAGCCCAGTGAGATTTGCCAAAGTTGAAGGCAACAGCAGGAGGTATGATGGGATGACAGTTTTAGAGAGCTGGGACATTGGAAAGTCTGAGATGCAGATCTGTTATCTCTTATGACGTAGCCATAGGAAATGTTCCTGCTCAGGTTCAAGCAGGATGTTACCACCATCATCTGAGAATGTAAATCAATAACTCAAGAGAATAGAAAGACCATGTTTGGGCTCGAAATACCAGTGACATATATGGTTAGGACAGGGGCGCAACTTTGGTTTTAGAAGTTGGGGGGGACATATATATTTTTATCCAGTCGGATAAACACTCCAAACAGCCTACTCGACCGCTCAGAGGTGTCCGCATGGTCCTAAAGCACACCGTTAGCATGTTTTGGATCACATTCCAATGATAAAACTGGTGGGGACAAAAATGCAATTTCAGAATGTGGCGGGGACACGTCCCCTCCGTCCCCAGTGAAAGTTGCACCCCTGGGTTAGGATATGATATACAGTACAACTGTAATATTGTAGCTATACAAATTGACAGCTGTCACTAGGCTCTTTCCCCAAAATGCATGATATATTTAAGGCCTAAACTGTAGCCTATTACAGTACATATTTGTCAGGCTCTGGCCATAGAGAAGCAATAGGCTTCTCTATGTAGCTTGGTCAGAGTCTGACAGTGTCGTTCTTTTCTGTTTCTTTGTGGGTTTTGGGTGGATCTCTAATTAGAGGCAGCTGCTACCCGTTGTCTCTAATTAGGGATCCATTATATGTTGAGTCTGTCCTTCACTTGGGGTGGGTTGTTATCGATGTATGTCGCAGTCACGGTGAGTAAGTGTGTTTCTTTTCGTCCGTTCATTTGGTGTGTTTTGAACGTGACGTTAGTCGAGTAGTGTTTGTTTCTGTTCTTTAGTTCGTCAGTCGTGGTTTTGTTTATACATAGTATTTATGTCATTGCCTTACATAGTATAAATAAAAGATGACGAACTATAATCACTGCGCTGCGTCTTGGTCTCGCTATGCACCCGATCGTGACAGAACAACCCACCATTACGAGACCAAGCAGCGCAAATGGGGAGAGACGGAGAGCGAGATAGCCCCGCGTCGGTTTACCAACACCGAACTCCTCGGAGGGTTCGAGTCGGACTCGTCGGAGGAGGACGATGAGGAGGACATGCTTCGGTTCCCTCACCCGTGGGGGCTCCTGGAGGAGCCAACTCCACTCCCCATGTGGACCATGGGGAGGCCCAGGTACCAATGGGGGGCTCAGAGCAAGGAGCAGGAGGAGGAGCTGGAGGAGAATTTTGGGGAGGTTCTGAGGGAATTGGTGGAGATAGAGGAAGAGGTCGAGAGGGAGATGGCGGAGTGGGCCAGTCCGGGTCCAGTAAACTACTCCACCTCCCTGACAGAGCAATCCGCTCCACCGATGTCCAGTCCGGGTCCGGACCTCTGCCATACTCCCCGCACACAACCTCCAGTGCGTGCGTCTAGCCAGGTGCGTCCCGTGCCAGCTCCACGCATTCGACCTCCGGTGCGCCTTCCCAGTCCGGTACGACCCGTGCCGGCTCCCCGCGCTAAACCTCCAGCGAAGGTCAGCGCCCCTAAACCTCCTGCGAAGGTCAGCGCCCCTAAACCTCCTGCGAAGGTCAGCGCCCCTAAACCTCCTGCGAAGGTCAGCGCCCCTAAACCTCCTGCGAAGGTCAGCGCCCCGCCACCTCCAGCGAAGGTCAGCGCCCCGCCACCTCCAGCGAAGGTCAGCGCCCCGCCACCTCCAGCGAAGGTCAGCGCCCCGCCACCTCCAGCGAAGGTCAGCGCCCCGCCACCTCCAGCGAAGGTCAGCGTCCCGCCACCTCCAGCGAAGGTGCGAAGGTCAGCGTCCCGCCACCTCCAGCGAAGGTCAGCGTCCCGCCACCTCCAGCGAAGGTCAGCGTCCCGCCACCTCCAGCGAAGGTCAGCGTCCCGCCACCTCCAGCGAAGGTCAGCGACCCGGAGCCACCAGCCACAGCTCAAGGCCTGGAGCCTCCTCCACCGGTACCCAGTCCGGGTCCAGCCGCCTGCTCCGCCTCAGTGCCAGAGCAGTCCGCTCCGCCGGTACCCCGTCCGGGTCCAGCCGCCTGCTCCGCCTCAGTGCCAGAGCAGTCCGCTCCACCGGTACCCAGTCCGGGTCCAGCCGTCTGCTCCGCCTCAGAGCCTGAGCAGTCCGCCCCACCGGTGCCCAGTCCGGGCCCGGCTGTTTTCCCAGCTCCATGGCCGGAGCAGTTTACCCCACCGGTGCCCAGTCCGGGCCCGGTTTATTGCCCAGCTCCATGGCCGGAGCCGTTTGTCCCACCAGTGCCCAGTCCGGGCCCGGGTGTTTTCCCCGCTCCATGGCCGGAGCCATTTACCCCACCGGTGCCCAGTCCGGGCCCGGTTGTTTTCCTCGCTCCATGGCCGGAGCCGTTTGCCCCACCGGTGCCCAGTCCGGGCCCGGTTGTTTTCCCCGCTCCATGGCCGGAGCCGTTTGCCCCACCGGTGCCCAGTCCGGACCCGGTTGTTTTCCCCGCTCCATGGCCGGAGCCATTTGCCCCACCGGTGCCCAGTCCGGGCCCGGTTGTTTTCCCCGCTCCATGGCCGGAGCCGTTGGCCCCACCGGTGCCCAGTCCGGGCCCATCGATAAGGAGGGGCCATGGAAAAAAACTGTCCAGGTCGCCGGAGCCAGAGCCGCCCCCAAAGGACTAGTTTTTCCCTCCCAAATTAACCCCCCCATGTTATTGTGTGCCTTTTTTTTTGGCGTCCGGGAGTCCGCGCTTTGGGGGGGGGGTACTGTCAGGCTCTGGCCATAGAGAAGCAATAGGCTTCTCTATGTAGCTTGGTCAGAGTCTGACAGTGTCGTTCTTTTCTGTTTCTTTGTGGGTTTTGGGTGGATCTCTAATTAGAGGCAGCTGCTACCCGTTGTCTCTAATTAGGGATCCATTATATGTTGAGTCTGTCCTTCACTTGGGGTGGGTTGTTATCGATGTATGTCGCAGTCACGGTGAGTAAGTGTGTTTCTTTTCGTCCGTTCATTTGGTGTGTTTTGAACGTGACGTTAGTCGAGTAGTGTTTGTTTCTGTTCTTTAGTTCGTCAGTCGTGGTTTTGTTTATACATAGTATTTATGTCATTGCCTTACATAGTATAAATAAAAGATGACAAACTATAATCACTGCGCTGCGTCTTGGTCTCGCTATGCACCCGATCGTGACAATATTTTAATTAATCAATACAGTATGTGAAAGAATGAGCAAAAAAACATATTTGACACCTAGGAAAGTCAATTTGTCGATTGACAAGACGGCCAGAGTAAATCCCAATGAATGTTCACTGTGTATAAAGATTTTTTGTGGTCTTGACATTCCCTGAGCATCTATTATTTACAGCACCGTGGTCCCTGGCTCTCATCTATCTATGTGTTGATGCATTATAGTTTCCCCATAGCGTCTACCTTTCTTATTTATCCCACCTTAAAAGTGATACGGTGTGCTGCTGATTGAAAACAGCTAGAGAGAGCCCAGCAAGTTGGTGTCCTTTTGAGGCCTTTTTTCTATCTCATGCTGATCTTTTTTTGGTTCCCATGGAAACCATGCCATATTAAATACTGTAGCACAATGTGCTTGATTTCTTGAAGCCCTGAGTCAGAACATGTAAATGCTTTTGATTGCTGTCTTTATGAAATTACTTGTCATGAGTGTGTATTGTGTATTTCAATTTAGGTTAGAACTGTTCAGCCTTTATTTGAATATACAGGTAACTGTCAAAATAAAGGAAACACCAACATAAAGTGTCTTAATAGGGTATTCGGCCACCACGATCCGCTTCAGTGCTCCTTGGCATAGATTCTAGTGTCTGGAACTCTGTTGGAGGGATGCGACACCATTCTTCTGATGGTTGAAACATCCTTAATCATGTCACAGAGGGAGAGAGAGGAATGCAGGATGTGTACATACTGTCAGAACATGTAATTGTTAGACATCAGGGACCCTATGGAAAGGAGAAGGGCCACAGACTGGTACAGAACAGCTCTGAGTGGAGCGGATTGAGGAATTTGGGCCGAGGTCAGGTCAGATGAAGTGTGAAAGAACAGGCATCACTAAAGTTCTGTCTAGCAACAGAGATGTATTGGCAGTCCATATGTGTGAGGAGGAGACTCTGCATAGGAAGGGTTAAATACCAGCGCTTGTGTGAATATAAAAGTGCTGAACAAATAGTTATATTGACTACGTCCGTCGCTCATTAATGTATTTAATCGAAATTACAGCTTCTCATGCGCTTGTCTTCCCCTTATGCCATAATTTGTACATCTCAATTGTCAGTAGACAATACATTTGTTTAAGCAAGTCAGCCATATCAGCTATGTGTTTTTAAAAGGCAGTGAATGAGGCAGAATTAACGGTTTCGCTGCCACACAAGGCTCTACACAAGCCAGGTGTAGCAGTGGTAAGTTTGTCTTGTTTAGTGTTGTGTAGTGGCTTTGCTGGCATGCATCCCGCAAATGTTTTTCTTGCCCCATGAAGATTTACATGCTAAAATCGCCACTGACCCCACATCATAAGAGCCGCCAAAACACTAATTTACTCAAGTGTTTCCTTTATTTTGACAGTTACCTGTAGATTACCTGAGTAATGGAGCAAAGTCCTCACAACATATTTCAGACGGAATTGAGCTGTTGGCTAAATCAAGTGTACTGAGTCATATGTTTTGTTTTACATCATCCCTGTTCAAAGGGTGATATATGAAAGTAGCTTTTTATGTCGACAGCTAAATTGAAAGAAGATTCTCATCAGCAAGGCACACAGTGTGTTATTTCTCAAAAGGTCATTTGAGTCTTGTTTAGGGAAATATCTCTGATCTACACAGCCTTTAGGGCTTGTCTGAGGCAGGGAGAAGCAGACCCACTGTCTTTTCAAGCCAACTGGCTGGCATTTACGCAGAGTTTTGAAGAGGCCTGAGTGGAGGTACAACTTTGTCTGCATCTCTGACACTGGAGGCACTGCAGAAGTGGGTTATGTGGTATTTATGGTTTCAAGACCCTTAATTTTGCCTACATTGCTGACTCTGCCATATTCTGGCAACACCTCATGTGCTTTCAATCTTTAGAGTTTGTCCTCAAGCAAAAATCCCATTGATTAATACTTAGAAGGACCATTCAATTTTTTGCCTCCCCCAAATCTGTTATTTCGGGCCATTTTATTAGAGAACTTTAGTCTACACATAGCAAAGCTATTCCTTATCTCCCTCTGAGCCAGGGTGCTCAACAGTTTGGCTTATATCAAAGAGGAGTGATAGTAATGTAGACCACAAAGGCTGTCTGAGGCTTGTAGATGTACAGTCCATGAACAAATGTATGATTTGAGCTGGAAGCCATCCAGACACTGAGACACAAAGTCACCAGGAGCAATGGAAAAGTCCTTGCTCAGAGAAACCGACCCCAAATTCATGGACACGCAAGAAACTGAAGGGCATGGTTTACTCACTTCTAATCAAGTGAAGACATGTACAGTAGTGTCTATGTACAGTATACTTTAGTGGACGCTTTATACGGTTAGTCTAAGACCATGCATACTAAAATGACATTTCCAAATGTGATGCTTCTCAGATATAAATATAATTTACTCCTCTCGAGAGATTAGCAGTTACAAAGCGCCTGCATAATCATTTTTGGAAACATCCCAAGCGCTCACTTTTATAAAGTTGTAAAGTCATTTTATGTAGTTCCAAACTCTCCATAAGTTGACATAAATGATGCATCCACATTAACTCTGGTGTAATAGGCAATCCTGTTGGTCTTTTCATTGCCAGTGTGGCCTCTAAGCTAAAAGTTAAAGGTCACATTTCACAGTTTAAAGTCGCCACGGCGACATTTACAGTCCTTGATTGTCCTCAAACTTCTGGAAAGTCTGCTTATGTCCTTATTTTAACAGTACCCTACATCATTGTGATTTATTTGACCATATGAATGCTACTGCAATGCCTACTCAATTAAATTGAGCACTAAAAGAATCTTACATACCTGGTTAGGGTTCGTTTTTGACGTAAAGTGTTTCTCCCTGATTATTTTGCTTCTTTGCTTATTTTACAAACAGCCTTTGTTCCACAGACACTGGATTTAGAATGTCATTGTTTCTGAGGATCAGCTCTTTTTTCCATTCAGTTCGCCTTTGTTTTGGAGAAAGCTGCTTTCACTGCTGTTCAAAATGCATTCTGTCAATGCCATCAGGGTCAAACCCAGCAGGAAACACCATGCAACAATTTATTCTGCTTCTTTCAAGATCCCTGTCCCTGATGGTTTTAATCCATGTTTGGAAGGCTGAGATTTTGTGAACTCATGCATCACTACATTAAAGAAAAGGCTAAGAGCAGGCCATGTTATTCATGGTCTTCTTTTGAACTTATTGAGATTATGAGGTGTACTTTATTATTCAGGTGTCCTTGAATGGTTTTATGATGGAACATTACCTTGACACTACCTACTACCTTGAGACATTTTGTCTTCAACCCTGCACAATGTCAGGAAATTATCTAAAATATGGACAAGGCTTAATACCATGTCTTTATCACTTTATCTGGGAGGATACTTTTTGATTGAATGGCAGGAATAAGGAGTGAAAGTATGGGCACTGTTGCTCTAAACGATTGAAGTCATATTGCCTTGCAGATCAACTGATCAAACATACTGAAACTTTTACTGTATGCCTCAAAGCATACGTCCTGTATACAAATGTACAGTATATACCATGGTGGGAGTAGTGAGGAAGGTCGATGGCAGAGAAATACTTAAATAGCTAAATGTGCGTATGATATAAGTGAGGGTAAAAATTGTTTACTTAATATACAGTCTTGTTAAATGAACAGGTAAGTGAATATTTGCATGGTTACATTAACTATACAGTTAAATGTACAGGTAAGTGAATATTTGCATGGTTACATTAACTGTACAGGTAAATTACAGGAAGAGATACTTAAATAGCTAAATGTGGGTATGATAAAAATTTAGGGTAATAATAATTCCCTTAAAATACAGTCCTTAGTGCAGGATTTAATTACAGAATATTTGGTTGTGTTATCAACCTAACACAATTCAATATGACTTTTGTGATACAGTAACTAGCCTAAAGTTAAGGCAATCTTACAAACTAATGTAACAGTTTTTATTCTACCTTAAAACATTTTGAGGCTGCTGTAGCTATACATGTCTTCTTATGTAATCATAGAAAGCTTGCAGGTTCAAGATAGCATGCAAAGGTTGCAGGTCTGTGGAGATCTTCACAATACAAATATCTGTGCAGAATCTCAAACAGCATTGATCACTTGCACTATGTACTTTTAATATAATCGCAACTGTGAACCAGGTCATTTGGTTGTGCTATTAGATGAAGCACAGTGATAACACATTAAACACAAAATATCTGACATTGTATTCCCATTTGAGCTTTTTTGTGCTTTTAAATTGTGCTTTTAAATGGTTGAAAGTGCAGTGATAACACATTTAAATCATAGTTTTTCTATTGGAATTTGGTTGTGTTTTTAAAGATGGTTGAAAGCATAGTGATAACACATGGGAATTGAACAAACTTTTTGAGTGGGTGAATAAATGTTGAAATCTCATTGATCAAAGTCTCAACCAAAAATGACCCACATTTCCACATTGAAATGACGTGGTATGCCCAATGGGCTGTCTTTGAACTCAGTCTGCTCAGTGCCTGGAGGGCTGCTTCTAAAGATCAGTGCTGTTCCTCCATTGACCAAATACGCTTTGTGTTTAAGCATGTAATGGCATAACACAATGTATCCCTGGAGCGATGAGTGGCCTTTCAAATGCCACCTTCAAGTAGATAGCTCATCGTCTGCTCTGGCCAGGATGCAGACTTCCCTGCATCCCACTGCTGGCTTGCCTCTGAAGCTATGCAGGGTCAGTCCCTAGGAGACCAGATGCTGCTGGAAGTGGTGTTGGATGGCCAGTAGGGGGCACACTCCCTTCTGGTCTTAAGATTGAATCCCTATGCCCCAGGGCAGTGAATGTTACATTGCCCTGAGTAGGGTGTCGTCTTTGGAATGGGACGTTAAACGGGTGTCCTGACTCTCTCTGGTCATTTAAAATCCCATGGCACTTATCGCAAGACTAGGGGTGATAACCCCGGTGTCCTGGCTAAATTCCCACACTTGCCTCTATTCCATAATGTCTACCTAATCTCCCCCCTCATTCCTAATTGGTATATATCTCTCCACCGTGCTCGCTGATGTGTGATGTATAGCGCTTTTGGGGTTTTTACATTACAGGACCAGTGTGTCTGTTGCCAGTGATTGCGTTAAGCTGTGAGCTCTAGTGTTATTTTTTGAGAACTGTGTTTCAATAAGAGCTAGGCCTGACACTGAAGACTTGTGAAGAGCACAATCAACAACCCCTGCATCATCAAGACAGGCTTTTGTGAGGTGTTAACCGTGGAAGGCGTCAACTCAATTTCACAGTTAGACATTGTTATCTAAATGCCAGCTGAAAAGTCCAAGTGGCCAGGGCCTTGGCTCCAAGTCAGAGCAGTTCAATTGAGGCCATGGCCCAAAGAGACACTGGGGCCAGGCCGTGGAGGTGAAAACACAAAAGTCTGAGTCTTTTGAGTAAAACACTGGGGTAAGTCCTTAGTGGAAATACACTATTTGAGTACCTCAGTTGGTAGAAAGGTGAAGGAAAAGCAGACTGGCTTTGAATATTAACCAGATTTTTACTCCAGCGCCGGTACCTATTGCCATGTTAAAGGTAGCAGCAGTAAGAGCTGGGAGATGTGGAGACCATAAAGCCAGATCAGAGTATAGGACAGGTAGTGGTTGAGGCCTGCACTGTTCTTATCATAGCTCCACTTTTCAGGGGTTTTAATTAGAGGAGTATTGTCTGTGGAATCTATGGAATCAACCTGCGATTTTGGCAAAAGTGAACATACAGTTTATTTTCAGATGTCATTTACATATCTACTCATACATTATGTACAGTATTATAGATTTCTTCATGAAGATCTTTAGTGTCATCTAGTGGTGCTTGGTTCAAATTGCATGTTGGTTCTTTCGAGTATCTTCCATGGCACAAGACTATATGCATGAGAGCAAATTACACTGGTAATATATAAAGTTCATCATAAACAAGGTTGAGTAAACAGAATCCTCGCCTCATCCATCTCCCCTATTGTGCATAATGTGTAGCTTGATTTATGCTATATGGAAATCAAATGGATTTGCATGGGTTGGATTGATGTAGAATTATACTCCAGAGCCCTCTAGGTGTTAACAAAATGTTGTGGATCA
This sequence comes from Thymallus thymallus, assembly GCA_023634145.1. NCBI lineage: Eukaryota > Metazoa > Chordata > Actinopteri > Salmoniformes > Salmonidae > Thymallus > Thymallus thymallus. The sequence goes on along the minus strand of CM042392.1, from coordinate 19,389,231 downwards.
TTGAATAGTGCTTGGTGAACAACAGACTTGTCAGGTCTAAAAATGGACGTTTGTTATGTTTCTAGTCTTCCAAGTACATTATTCAAAGTCTGAACTAGACTCCATTCCAGACGACAAACTCTTATGATGTTGGTACATTGTGTAATAATGACAGATCAAAGTTTAATTTCCTTTTAATTCTCTTTGTGTCAATATCCATCATCCGGTAAATCTGTCTTTTTTTAATGGGTGATTTACTGTAGATAGATGCCTATGGGTTACAGAACACTAACCACATGTCATGTTGTCACTCTACAGATACTACAGATAGTCAGTTTGAAGCAACATCACTACTTGTGGGTGGCAGAGCTGATCCAAATTGGTATTGCTATCAGTATAGCAGTGTCCTTTCTGGTGATGGGGCCTGCTAGGAAGTACAGTATGTTCCTTCTCAATAATTGCTGTTCTCTATGCATGGCAACATTCTCAGAAGAGGAGGGAATGCATTTTTGAAAGCATGGGTTAGAGACGTTGTTAACCTACATGCAAACCTCTGCCTTAAGTCAATGGCTAACCTCATAAGATGTACTAATGTGACCAAACTCTGTTAGTCTGTTTTATCTGTTTTAAAGAGGGTCATGCATCCTGGTTATTAAACATATATTTATGCATATTCATGTTAATATATAATTATTTGTGTTGATGTTTGGAGGCCTGAAAATAAGCTGAAAATTAATTCCTAAATGTTAGGTTTCCTCAGACTCATTGAAATGCTTCAGCCTAACATATTTATATACTGTGTATATACATTGGGAGCGCGAAACATTTGGAATATTACTTATTCAAGGGTTTTTCTATATTTACATTGTAGAATAAAAGTGAAGACATCACAACTATGACATAACATGTATGGAATCATGTAGTAACCAAAAAAGTGTTAAACAATTAAAAATATATTTTATATATTAAAATAGACACCTTTGCCTTGATGACAGCTTTGCACACTCTTGGCATTCTCTCAACCAGCTTCACCTGGAATGCTTTTCCATCAGTCTTGAAGGAGTTCCCACATATGCTGAGCACTTGTTGGCTGCTTTTCATTCACTGCGGTCTGACTCATCCCAAGCCATCTAAATTTGGTTGAGGTTGGAACCAAAAATCTAAAGTTTTGACTCCAGACCAAAGGACAAATTTCCACCTGTCTAATATCCATTGCTCGTGTTTCTTGGCCCAAGCAAGTCTCTTCTTCTTATTGGTGTCCTTCAGTAGTGGTTTCTTTGCAGCAATTCGACCATGAAGGCCTGATTCACACAGTCTCATCTGAACAGTTGATGTGTCTGTTAATTGAACTCTGTGAATGATTTATTTGGGCTGCAATCTGAGGCTGGTAACTCTAATGAACTTATCCTCTGCAGCAGAGGTATTTCTGGGTCTTCCATTCCTGTGGCGGTCCTCATGAAGCTGGTTGAGAGAATGCCATGAGTGTGCAAAGCTATCATCAAGGCAAAGGGTGGATACTTTGAAGAATCTTAAATATAAAATATATTTTGATTTGTTTAACACTCTTTTGGTTACTACATGATTCCATATGTGTTATGTCATAGTTTGGATGTCTTCACTTTTATTCTACAATGTAAAAAATAGTGCAAATAAAGAAAAACCCTTAAATGAGTAATATTCCAAACGTTTGACCCCCAGTGTGTGTATATATATATATATATATATATATATATATATATATATATATATATATATATACACTCAGCAAAAAAGGACCCTGTCTTTCAAAGATAATTCATAAAAATCCAAATAACTTCACAGATCTTCATTGTAAAGGGGTTAAACACTGTTTCCCATGCTTGTTCAATGAACCATAAACAATTAATGAACATGGAATGGTCATTGAGACACTAACAGCTTACAGTCGGTAGGCAATTAAGGTCACAGTTATGAAAACATAGGACACTAAAGAGGCCTTTCTACTGACTCTGAAAAACACCAAAAGAAAGATGCCCAGGGTCCCTGCTCATCTGCGTGAACGTGCCTTAGGCATGCTGCAAGGAGGCATGAGGACTGCAGATGTGGCCAGGGCAATAAATTGCAATGTCCGTACTGTGAGACGCCTAAGACAGCGCTACAGGGCGACAGGACAGACAGCTGATCGTCCTTGCAGTGGCAGACCACGTGTAACAACATCGGTACATCTGAACATCACACCTGTGGGACAGGTACAGAATGGCAACAACAACTGCCCGAGTTACAATCCCTCCATCAGTGCTCACAGCAAGAACTAGCAAATCTGGTGCAGTCCATGAGGAGGAGATGCACTGCAGTACTTAATGCAGCTGGTGGCCACACCAGATTCTGACTGTTACTTTTGATTTTGACCCCCCCCCCCCTTGTTCAGGGACACATTATTAGATTTCTGTTAGTCACATGTCTGTGGAACTTGTTCAGTTTATGTCTCAGTTGTTGAATCTTGTTATGTTCATACAAATATTAACAAATGTTAAGTTTGCTGAAAAATAAACGCAGTTGACAGTGAGGACGTTTCGAGTATATGTATATACAGCGGGTGAAATAAGTATTGAACACGCCACCATTTTTCTCAGTAAATATATTTCCAAAGGTGCTATTGACATGAAATGTTCACCAGATGTTGGTAACAACCCAAGTAATCCATACATACAAAGAAACCAAAACAAATAAGTTCAGAAATTAAGTTATGTGTAATAATGTGAAATGACACAGGGAAAAAGTATTGAACACACTTACTGATATTTATTTAATACTTTGTACAAAAGCCTTTGTTGGTAATGACAGCTTCAAGACGCCTCCTGTATGGAGAAACTAGTCGCATGCATTGCTCTGGTGTGATTATGGCCCATTCTTCCACACAAACAGTCTTCAAATCTTGAAGGTTCCGTGGGCCTCTTCTATGAATCTTGATCTTCCGTTCTTTCCATAGATTTTCAATGGGATTTAAGTCAGGTGATTGGCTGGGCCATTCTAGCAGCTTTATTATCTGTCTTTGAAACCAATTGAGAGATTCCTTGGCTGTGTGTTTGGGATCATTGTCTTGCTGAAATGTCCACCCTCGTTTCATCTTCATCATCCTGGTAGATGGCAGCAGATTTTTGTCAAGAATGTCTCTGTAAATTTGCCCATTCATCCTTCCTTCAAATATGTGAAGTTTGCCAGTACCATTTGCTGAAAAGCAGCCCCACACCATGATGTTCACACCTCCAAACTTCACTGTTGGTATGGTGTTTTTAGGGTGATGTGCAGTGCCATTTCTCCTCCAAACATGGTGTGTATTATGATATCCAAACAGTTCAATTTTGCTCTCATCTGACACACTATATTCTCCCAGTATTTCACTGGCTTTTCCAAATGTTGTACAGCAAACTTTAAACGAGCTTCAACATGCTTTTTTTTCAGCAATGGAGTCTTGCGTGGTGAGCGCACATACAGGCCATGGCGGTGGAGTGCATTACTTACTGTTTTCTTTGAGACAACAGTACCTGCTAATTGCAGGTCTTTTTGAAGCTCTCCACAAGTGGTCCTTGGCTCTTGGACAACTCTTCTGATTATTCTTTTCACTCCTCTGTCAGAAATCTTGCGAGGAGCACCTGGTCGTGAAATTATTGTCTTTCCACTTCCGTATTATGGCCCCAACAGTGCTCACTGGAACATTCAGAAGCTTAGAAATGCGCCTATAACCAATGCCATCATTATGTTTTGCAACAATTAGGTTGCGAAGGTCTTGAGACAGCTCTTTGCTTTTACCCATCATGAGATGTGTCTTGTGTGACACCTTGGCAATGAGACCTTTTTGTAGGCCATCAGTTGGGACTGAACCAGCTGATATTAATTTGCACTGACAGGGGGCTGGATTGCTTTTTAATTACTGATAGTTTTCAGCTGTTGTCTTGGCTTTCCATGCCTTTTTGCAACTCCCTTTCTTCATGTGTTCAATACTTTTTCCTTGTGTCATTTCACATTATTACACAACTTAATTTCTGAACTTATTTGTTTTGGTTTCTTTGTATGTATGGATTACTTGGGTTGTTACCAACATCTGGTGAACATTTCATGTCAATAGCACCTTTGGAAATATATTTACTGAGAAAAATGGTGACATGTTCAATACTTATTTCACCTGCTGTATATATGCAATAAATGTTTCACAGTAGCACAATTATGCCTTTTATTGATGTGTTATCATTATCTCCTTTCTACAGTCAAGAGTGATCAAAATACCAGAATGATATGAATAACGCAAAAATACTGTAGATTTGGTGCCTTGTAGATACTGTATTGACTGTGTTTGGTTGTTTTGTTTCAGTTGTTAGCCTTGTGAACTCACACTGGAACACCAGGTTGGAATGGATGTCTAAGGTCTGGGAGAGGACATTACCACAGAGCTTCCACAGATGCAATTCAAGAGGGTATAAAGTCCTACTTCTCCGTCTGGTTTTGAATTCCTCCCATCACAAGATGATTTCACAGGCCATTTCCTTTCTCACTCTCTGACCATTACCACTCCTATAAAAATATAATATTTCTCTGCCCATGAAATAGAAAAGGTTCTGATGCATTCAGGAAGCTTTGACTAATTAAGTTGATTTCATGGTATTAACCAAACAATCCATTTAGTCTTTCCTCTTTGCAGCTTTGCCAATGAGCTTATGTCTCTGCTTGCATTTCAAATCATTTTTATTGTCTCGTCCTGTGATCCAAGGGTAAGTGCCTCATTATTCATCCTGCTACAGCAAAAATAAAATGAGTCACCTGTTCCTATCACTTCATTTCTAACTGGATACAGGCTATGAATTTGTGCTTGATTGCAGTTTCAAACTATTCACATGAGCTATGGTAATCAAGGGCTCTATTCAATCCGTATCGCAGATTTAAAGGCAATGTTCTCGCGTTAGAGGATGCTGCATTCATGGTAAACACAGCATATGTCGGCTGAATCGGAAATTAACTTTACATTTCTATTGCACAATCTGTAACACTTCAGCGTTAGATAGATAGATAGCTAGATAGATAGATAGATAGATACAGTCGTATGCAAAAGTTTGGGCACCCCTCTGAGGCTGCATAATAATTTACTCTGTTGTCACAGAAAATGATCACAGTGGCATGCCATTCATTTTCTAATAAAAGCTGAGTACTGGGGTATTGTCCAGACAAAGATTTTTAGTGTAGCAATATTAAGTTGTATGAAATTAAATCAGATGTGAAAAATAGGCTATGCTAAAATTTGGGCACCCTTGTCATTCTGTTGATTTGAATACCTGTAACTACTTAGCACTGATTAATTGGAGCACACAATTGGTTTGGTGAGCTCATTAAGCCTTGAACTTCATAGACAAGTGTATCCAATCATGAGAAAAGGTATTTAAGCTGGCCAATTGCAAGTTGTTCTCTTTGACTCTCCTCTGAAGAGTGGTAACATGGGGGCCTCAAAACAACTCTCAAATGACCTGAAAACAAAGATTGTTCAACATTATGGTTTAGGGGAAGGCTACAAAAAGCTATCACAGAGATGTAAGCTGTCAGTGTCCACTGTGAGGAACATAGTGAGGAAATGGAAGACCACAGGCACAGTTTTTGTTAAGGCCAGAAGTGGCAGACCAAGTAAAATATCGGAGAGGCAAAGGTGAAGGAGGGTGAGAACGGTCAAAAACAGCCCACAGACCACCTCCAAAGACCTACAACATCATCTTGCTGCAGATGATGTCACTGTGCATCGTTCAACAATTCAGCGCACTTTGCACAAGGAGAAGCTGTACGGGAGAGTGATGCGGAAGAAGCCTTTTCTGCACACACGCCACAAACGCACGTTTGGACAAGCCAGCTTCATTTTGGAATAAGGTGCTGTGGACTGATGAAACAAAGATTGAGTTATTTGGTTATAACAAGGGGCGTTATGCATGGCGGCAAAAGAACACAGCGTTCCAAGAAAAACACTTGCTACCCACAGTAAAATTTGGTGGGGGTTCCATCATGCTATGGGGCTGTGTGGCCAGTGCCGGTACTGGGAATCTTGTTAAAGTTGAGGGTCGCATGGATTCCACTCAATATCAGCAGATTCTTGGGAATAATGTTGAAGAATCAGTCACAAAGTTGAAGTTACGGAGGCTGGATATTTCAACAAGACAACGACCCAAAACACTGTTTAAAATCTACCCGGGCATTTATGCAGAGGAACAAGTACAATTTTCTGGAATGGCCATCCCAGTCCCCAGACTTGAATATCATTGAGAATCTGTGGGATGATTTGAAGCGGGCTGTCCATGCTCTGGAGATGTTTTGTAAGGAGGAATGGCCCAAAATGTCCTCTGATGTGATTTTTCTGTTGGGGTGCCCAAATTTATGCACCTGTCTAATTTCGTTTTGATGCATATTGCACATTTTCTGTTAATCCAATAAACCTCATTTCACTACTGAAATATTACTGTGTTCATCAGTTATTTGATAGATCAAAATGAAATTGCTAATCCAAACACCCAATTATTTATAAATGGAAATCATGGAAATTGTCAGGGTGCCCAAACTTTTGCATACGACTGTAGATAGATAGATAGATAGATAGATAGATACTTTATTGATCCCCAAGGGGAAATTTCTTCGTCAAGCAGCTATGAAAAAACACAGGGTAGGAATATAAGGATAACACAGAAAGCTATAGTTATGTGTAGCCTTTATCTAGGGATTTGTGGTGATGTTGGGTTGTTGTTTATCTAGGGATTTGTGGTGATGTTGGGTCGTTGTTTATCTTTGTGATGTTGCGAGCTTCCAGATCAGAGTGATTTCATTGAGTAGCCTACTGTTTTGTCAGTGATAACTAGTTCCTACAGGTTCTCATCTCTTCCTCTCCTCCCACACACCTGATTGTGCCTCTGCCCGTGGGCCAGCGGGTCTTCCAACTCCACTGGATCCTGCCTATTCACTTCCTGTTCGCTGTGGGCCACGATGTCATCCAGGGCATCGTGGAGAAAGAGAACAATTTACAGCACTCCTCCCAACCTCTCCTCCCCAACTCCTCTCTTCTTTGAGCTGAGCACTACTGTGAAGGATGGACGCTAGCCCCAGGCCTGGGTGCTGGTGTGGTGGTGATTAGAATGCGTTCATTTGCACATTCATGGATGCCATGCACTTTCCTTTTGAACATTAAGAGCACAAGTGTGTGTCTTTGTTAAAAACAGCTGGTGCGCACTCTCTAATATTAAAGAAGTCCTGAGGTTTTGCTCGCCTGAGTTAGAATACCTCATGATACTATTTTGCTGGCATTAAGACCGCACTCAACGAGCTGTATATGGCCATAACAAACAAGAAAATGCTCATCCAGAGGCAGCGCTCCTAGTGGCCAGTGATTTGAATGCAGGGAAATTTAAATCTACCTGCATGTCACCTGTGCAACTAGAGGCGAAACAACTCTAGATCACCTTAACTTTGCTCCACACACATACACAGTTCTCCCTCACCCTCCATTTGGCAAATCTGACCATAAATCTCTCTATCCTCCTGATTCCTGCTTACAAGCAAAAACTCAAACAGGAAGTACCAGTGATGCACCCAATACGGAAGTGGTCCGATGAAGCAGATACTAAGCTACAGGACTGTTTCGCTAGCACAGAATGGAATATGTTCCGGGATTCATCCGCAATGTGGTGCCAGGACAACAACCTCTCCCTAAACGTCAGCAAGACAAAGGAGCTGATCGTGGACTACAGGAAACAGAGGGTCGAGAATGACCCCATTCACATCAACGGGGGGTGTAGTGGACACACCAACACAGTCGTAAAGATGGCACGACAACACAACCGAAAGGTTGCAGGTTTGAATCCCCAATGCAGACTAGGTGAAAATTCTGTAAATGTGGCCTTGAGCAAGGCACTTAACCCTAATTGCTCCTGTAAGTCGCTCTGAATAAGAGCGTCTGTCAAATTTAAATTTGGCATGGGCCCTCAGATCCTCAAAAGGTTCTAACAGCTGCACCCTTGAGAGCACCTTGACTGGTTGCATCACCTCTTGGTATGGCATCACCACTGCAAGGCACTACAGAGCGTACGACCCAGTACGTCACTGGGGCCAAGCTCCCTGCCATCCAAGACCTGGCGGTGTCAGAGGAAGGACCTAGAAATGGTCAAATACTCCATCCAGCCAAGTCATAGACTGTTCTCTCTGCTACTGCATGGCAAGCTGCACCAAGTCTGGAACAGCTTCTACCCCGAAGCCATAAGACTGCAAAATAGTTATTTAACCCAACAGCTAGCCACTGTCTTTTTTTTTTTACTCAATACATAAAGTGACTGAGTCACTGCGGTTGTAAGGCCCATTGGACATACTGCCAAATTCTCTAAAACAACGTTGGAGGAGGCTTATTCTCTGGCAACAACTCTGATGGACATTCCTGCAGTCAGCATGCCAGTTGCATGTGTTGTGTGACAAAAGTGCACATTTTAGTGGCCTTTTATTGTCCCCAGCACATGGTTCACTTGTGTAATGATCATGGTGCTTAATCAACTCCTTGATATGCCACACCTGTCAGGTGGATGGATTATCGTGGCAAAGGAGAAATGCTCACTAACAGCGATGTAAACTAATTTGTGCACAACATTTGAGAAATAAGATTTTTATGCATATGGAACATTTCTGGGATCTTTTACTTCAGCTCATGAAACAAGGGACTAACACTTTACATGTTGCGTTTATATTTTTGTTCAGTATATATAGCAAAATTATCGTTACTCATTGTGTATTTAATATTACTTTGATTATTATGTGTTATTACCTTTCTATTTTTTCTCTATTCTCTTTCTCTCTGCATTGTTGAGAAGGACCAGTAAGTAAGCATTTCACTGTTAGTCTATAGCTGTCGTTTATGAAGCATGCGACAAATGAAATTAGCATCAGGGATATTTCCTACAGCCAACCATTTCATGTACTGTACGTTTGGTTTTCATTTAATTGTTTTGAGGGCTTTTATTGAATTACCTGTATTCTTGCTGTTATGGAATCTTTACAATTGTATATTTACAGCTCAATATATGCATTGTTTAACAGCATAACCAGAGAATTTATACATCAAATGTACAGACTGGTGCATCACCAAACAGCAAATAACTGGTATGATGCCACAGCATGATGTCTGGGATCTTACTATGGAAAAGTTGCCTACGGCTTCTTTCCCTACTAAGAATGAATGCATCTCACTAGCTTACACATTTGACTTTGGTTTTTTTAAAGAACATGTTTAGAACAAAACAGATAAACAACAAGGGGAAAATCAATAAAAAAAAAATATATCTATTAATATCAAAATATATTTTATTCTGGACTTTTTTCAGATCTGGTGAAAATTACAACAGATCAATGCAATGCAAGGAGAATTTGAGAAAACAAAAACAAAACTTGACTTGAGGGTGTGGGCACTCATGACGCAATGTGGAAGCAAAAAAATTATTAAACTGGAACTGTACTTGAGTATCTCCTATAATCATACATTTTACTCCTTTAGGCTACAAAGAAATAGGAATTACAAAAGTTTTAAAAGAGTACAAAAATGTCCAGGGGACATACATCATAAAAATATGATTAGAATTCAGGTAGTGAAAATGAAGAGCAAAGCAGACACTAAGACAGCAGATTTATCATAAAAGAAAACATCAAATACCTTTCCACTGTCATAATAAATAGTGTACAGATGGTGCAATCTACTTAGAGTAGACCGTTTATACAGATTTAAAAGGACTACGCTCTGTATAAAATGCTAATTTATGGGCCAGTTGCACAGACCCTGATTAAACCTACTCTTAAGACTAAAAGCATCCTCAATGTTTCCATTAAAAGTGCTTTTTGAGACCAGGAGTAGGCTTCCTATGGGCCCATGCATCCAGCCCCATGTCTAGCGATATCCTTAAATAAAGGGGGACAAGGAATCCTGGCCATCGCAGTTGCTGCTGGATCCTCACAGTTCCATCAAGCCAAAACCTCATTCTGCCATCTGTAAAATCAGATTGGTATGCTTTGTTTAAAAAAAAAACAACTACATTTTAAGCGGATATCTAGAAAGTAATAGGTGAATATTCAGATTTGTCCCATTTTAAAAAGTCAAATTACTTAACTGTCGATTGATTACTGACCAGTAGGGGACTTATCTGCTCACAATGATTTGAAAAGATACATTTACATGAATGTACCACTATACCACAGTGTTGCATGTATTTAAAAGGTTATGCTTTAAATTCATTTAACTTTAACTACTTTTAACATGTTTTTCAGGAAAAAAAATGTTGCTCCATGTGATTTTGGATTCCTAGCCCAACACCCAGACTTGCTTTAAGATTCAATTTTTCCACTGAAAACAGCATTCCTTGTCAATATCTATTTTGGGGAATCAAATACGGGAGAGAACAAAAACGGAAGCCTAATCAACATGTAAACCATTTTGAGTAAATACCTAATGGTCTTGTTGTGACTTGTTGTGACATGGTCAAAAGTTTGGAATATTACTTATTCAAGGGTTTTTCTTTATTAGTACTATTTTTTACATTGTAGAATAAAAGTAAAGACATCAAAATTATGACATAACACATATGGAATCATGTAGTAACCAAAAAAAAAGAAATCAAAATATATTTTATATTTGAGATTCTTCAAATCGCTACCCTTTGCCTTCATGCCATGAGTGTGCAAAGCTGTCATTTATTTATTTGTTTTACCTTTATTTTACTAGGCAAGTCAGTTAAGAACAAATTCTTATTTACAACGACGGCCTAGGAACAGTGGGTTAAGTGCCTTGTTCAACCTTTCAGTTACGGGTCCAACACTAACCACTAGGCTACATGCCGCCCCATCAAGTCAAAGGGTGGCAATTTTAATATATAAAATATCTTTAGATTTGTTTAACACGTTTTTGGTTACTACATGATTCAATATGTCTTATGTCATAGTTTTGATGTCTTCACTTTTATTCTACACACTTTTGACCGGGGGTGTATATGACACAATAGCAACATGAAATGTACTTGAAAATAATCAGTGATAGAAACACATTATCAGCTAAGTAATCATTAGATGAAAACAAAACTTAAAGCAAGTCTTCCTTTTTTTGCTATATGTTGTAAAAGGGGCTTCAGTTTGCCCAGTGGTAACACTCTGTTGTGAAAGGCCCAGTGGACATCACAGTTCCAATCCTTCACACTAGAGGGGGGGACAGTCATTGGGTACCGACTCGTCTGCTTCTCTTCTTTAACCGACCCAATGCTGGATGTTTCCACATGATAGCTACAGCAGTACACCTTTGTCCAGGGGGGAATCATGGAAGTTTTCTCTAGTGCCATCGATGGGTACACAAACCAACCATAAAAATGTTTTTAAAGCATCCAGATGTACAATGCCTCTTCTTTCATGTGTGCCCAAGTTAATTTGTAATCATATTAAGGTCAGGAGAAGCAATGTCTCCTTCAGAGAAAAAAAATAAAAACTACTGCATTTAGATGTCAACAGTAAAAACTACAATCGAAAAAGAAAATTAAAAAATTATCAATATTGTTTTGAACCACAAAGCTTACACTACCAAATATGATTTTTTTAAAGAACTGTTTTCTGAGTGTGTATAAAAAGAAGACTCCTCCACTTGTGACCCCGAAAAATATAAAAACTTAAAACATTGACATAATATAAATTATTTTGTTAAAAACCTAACTGCCGGCCGCAGGATTGGAAAGCCGATATGTCTGTACGCAGAGACTGAACTACCAACAAAGTTAAAACATATTTTTTTGTCTTGATGAGCATGGTTTAAAGATCAAAAAGCAAAATAGCTTCCAAATGTTGGTACATACACAGATCTGCTTTTTTTTTTTCTTCATTTACATTTTTTTGTCTGTGTCCCTTTAATGTCACTGGTCCTAACGACTTGCTGCACAGAGCGTGTCCTTGCTCTTGAATCTGCTGTGTCGGGGTGCTTGTTTCTGGTCTGTAGTGGCCAGCCATGGAACTAGCAGTACATGGGGCAGGGACAGTCATTTTGGCTATGTACACATTCATTGTCGGTCCATGGCTTCCAACAAGCAGCGTTATTTCCGCAGATCTAATACACAAACCTGAAAAACAAGAAATAGGATTTTTAGTATATTATTATTTGAGATGTATATCTCAGAGAGATAAACTTTTAGGGTGGCATAACACAAAAAAAAAAATATATATATATATAGGTATATTAAAATGTTTAAAACATCAGTACGCACCGATCCATCCGATGCACTTGCTCCCACTTTGTCACCTGCTGCATTCCAGCAAACTTCAAAGATCCCTCCTGTCCCCCTGTAACTATGGACTAAAGCACCAGTCTGTGCAAAGGGAAGAGAAGATGTTACCATTTCAGATCAACAACCACAACGACAGACACAAGCCAAAAGGTTAAACCACAGCTTGCTTAGTTTTAAATAAATTTGAAAGCCTAATTCAAGAACCAAAATAAGCACTACCACTGACCTAAGTAACAAACTAGCTAATAGGTAATATCACTAACAGTTTTCCACTCAATGCAAGCTGGACAGTGGGACCGTGTCAGGGGGATAGCCAGGGGATTGATGGTGTCAGACTGTACCTGCGTGTTCCAGATGTGAACACACTTGTCGAAGGAGCCGCTGGCCAGATGCCTGCCGTCGGGGCTGAAGGCCACACTGTAGACAGGCTCCTGGTGTTTGGTTAAAGTGTGGATGCAGATGCCTCGGTCCACATCCCACAGTCGCACCGTCGAATCAAAGGACGCACTGTAAGGAACACAGGAAAAACTGTCATCTATATGTCTCCTCCCCAGAAGCCCCAACACAGCAAGATCCACATCCCTGGCAATTCAGGTGAAGAATTTATGTTCAAGGCACAAAGACTGTGGCTGGCCCAGAAACAGTGTAGTCATCAGTTCATTACCCTTGAACACACCGCTGTTATCACAGCCAGTAATGCTGCTGTCACATCCAAACTAATGAATGCCCACACAGAGGGTGCAGCAGTGCTTCTGTTTCAGTACCTGGCAAGCATGAGATTGGCATTAGGGTTGTTGGTTCCAGGACCGGTGGGGCTCCATTTGATAGTGTAGATCTCTTTGCTGTGAGCTTGCAGATCATGAACACACGTGTCCTGTTTCATACTCCAGATCTAGGTAAAATGACAAAGTAATGTTTTACATGTGATGATCATGCAAAAAAGCTGAATGTTCAGAAAGTTAAAAATGTTTGGTTGGTTTTTATACTTGGTTTATTTTTCAGGTCGACAATTTGTCGAGTGGTATTCATCACAATTGAAACTAAGAAAAATGATAGAGTGATATAAACAGCACATCAATTATTTGAATTTCTGGTACATAATCCAGAGCACAACATTACACAGTGCACATGTATTTATTTATATAATTTATTTAACAAAAACATTACTGGATGTAGCTAGACAGAGGTGCTGGATGTAGCTAGGCAGAGGTGCTTGATGTAGCTAGGCAGAGGTGCTGGATGTAGCTAGACAGCTAGTTTTCATTCCTATCTTACCTTCAGCGTCATGTCGTCTGAGCAAGAGGCTAGCAGGTTACCGGTTGGATCCCATTTGATTGCATTTACTTCATTCTGGAACGGAGGGGAGCAGAGTTATCAGCACAGACAGAAAAGGAAAAGTCTCTGACCCATAGAAAACTGGACAAAATGGTACTTCTATAATGGCTGGGGACTGACTTACTGTGTGTCCTTGGAATGTCTTGATGGGCCTGTCCTGGCCAAGCTTACACACGTGGATGCACATGTCTGTACTGCAGGAGGCAAACGTGTTGTTGCTCTGCCAGTCCACATCCAGAGCAGGCGCTGTTGAGTCACAAGAGGAAGAGGGGAAGAAAATGCAATGAATAAACAACAGCATAAAACTCAACTTCTTTTTTCTGTGCTTGACATAAACAGGGAATGATTCGACACAAAAATACCCTTACTGTTTATAGTCATGTAAGTATGTACCGATACATGTCTAATAAGGGTTAATTAAGAGTCAGGAAAGAAGCCATTGGATAATTTAGTGCACCTGAATGGAATGGGAACTGCTGCTTTGCTTCTCCCGTGTGAGCATCCCATATGATTGTAGTCTGGAGGGAGAGAAACACACAAAGAAAAACATTGCAATTAGAATAACAAGGTTATTTTAGTTCTGACTACCAGAAGAGGTTAATGAGTCATCAAGGCTGTTTGGTTTCTTACTTTATCTACTCCGGCACTAAGAATGAAGTTTCCTTTCTTGTTCCATTTTAATGCAAAAATGGGCCCTTTGTGTTGACCCAGGGTACTGGCAAGATTACCTAGGGTTCAAATCATTTATGTTAGAGAGGAAAGCGTTTTGGAAACTGACATGGTAATTTGAAAAAGCAGTAAAAAGTGGCAACTCACCATCCTTTGTCCATATCCTGGCAAATCCATCATATGAGCCGGTTGCTAGTAACGTACCCTCACTCTGTCAGGTGGAAAGAGATTGTATAACTAATTGCATAAATAAAATAAAACGTTTTTAAAGCAAATACATATTGTTCAGCACATCAGCATAGGAACATAATTCTGCTCGCTCAATTAAACTTTCCCTTGCAAGGATAAATAGCATACAGAACAAAACAATAGGACACCTCAAAATAATTTGGGTAATTACAAAGATCAAAGCTTTGAAACATTAAAGCAGTTTCAAGTGACTCCTAACATTCAGAACAGGAGAAGTGGAAATAAAGTTATGGAATGTGTGAGGAGTGGTGTTAAGTTATGAGTGAGTGAGTGTGTGGACCCTTGACTCACATTCCAGTCTAATGATGTGACGTCTTTGTTGCTGGGGACGTCCTGGCCTCCCTCCCGTATGCAGTGCCTCAGTACAAGCTGTGTGGAGCTGCTGGTGCTGTTCTCACTCAGGTTCCAGATCCGCGCCGTCGAGTCCCCAGACCTGCACCGGGGAGGGGAGGGACAGTCAGCACAGTACAATGCAATACAGCAACAATATAGCAACACAGAAAGCCCTAGGTCCTTGGTAAATCAGCCAATCAATAAGCAAGAAATCCAGAATCTTACAACCAGGATTTCTGGAATCCCTGGGATGTTTTGGGAAGTTAACCCTAACCAAGATACAGCTCCAAATAGGTATTTCATTATTGGGGCTAAATGCAACATCTGAAAGTGACTGATAATAGCTGACTGATATTATCTTAGCATCCTCAGTGTTGCCAGTAAATGAACCTAGTCAGAAGTAACAGTAAGAGAGAGAGAGAGACAGACAGACACTGACCCGGATGCAAGTAGGTCGGAGACAGGATTCCAGGCGCAGATAAACACCTCTGACTCGTGGCCTCGGAGCACCATGGCTTTGTTCTGGGGAATCTCCACATCTCCGTCCACCTCCATCATGTCTACATGGTTGTCTGTATGGCACACAGAGAGCACCTCATCAGCATGTGTATGATCTGAATAACAAAACATCCAGCATCGGCATTGACTCAACAATTTCTCTGTGTTACAGTTAATAAAACGCTAAAGCCAGGGCTGTGGACTGAGACTCACTAGCTAAGGTGTGAGCTCCGTTCTCCTCGCCGTTGGCCGTGTTCTCTCCGTTCTTGGCGTTGGCCGTCATGTTGGTGGCAGTGGCCGGGGGGGCCTGGGCCGCCTGCTGCTGGGCCAGCTTGTCTCGGTAGGCCTGCTGCCGTGTCTGCACCACATCTGGCATTACCGCGTCGATGAGCGACAGGGACTCGATCGGCCGTCCGTCAAACAACGTGCCATCCTGGGGACACCAGACAAGCTGGTTAGACTCAAATGAAAGGTTTCAAAGTGCTAAATAACTACTGTAGCTATAAGCAATGGTAGGCTAAAATCACCAGTCATAACTCAAATTAAAATAATGCAATAATTTTTTTACCATCTATTAAAACATAATACAATGCATTATAAAAGCTAAATAAGTTAATAACTGCATAATAACTGAAGAGCAGAAACCTAGCAATGCATACATATTCTTCCTGATTTGAGATCAAACCGATGCCGATTTCTGCATTTGATCACAGTATACCAGACTTGCAGTAATAAAGTCCACAGATTCCCTGATAGTCGGCTGAGATGATGAGATGCTGTGATAATGAGTTGTGTGAATGAGCTCACCTCATTAATGCTGACTTCGGCCTCCACGTACTGCAGGCCCTTCTGTATGATGGAGATGAGGGCAGCAGGGGGCACCAGGGCTCCATTGATGTTGGACTGGCTGATGTGGCTCTCTATGCCAAACGTGAAGGCTGAGTGGGAAAATCCTGTCGGGTGTCAAGCATAACCAGCATGTCAGTAGGCACTAGGCAGCACATTACACAGAGCAGATGTCTCCCTTTGGTGCCTCTGGAAATGGCACATTTCAAATAGCTCTGTGGTTGTTATCATAATGCCCATTTTCAAGGCACCCTTTAATAGCACTAGAATATACGGAACAATGTTTCAACAGCTGTCTGTTGCCAGTTTATACAGAATGTGAATGGACATGTGGTTTGAGCGTTGGAGCCTACCTGACTCCTGTAGGTATCTGTACACAAGAAAGTTGACCTCATCACTGCTTATGCTCATGTTTACACCTGGTTACACCATGAGGTCAGCAAACAGGACACAGGCCTGCAAGGAAAGGGAGGAGGAGGTGAGACAGTTGTTTTATCAGAACCCAGCGCAGAATTTTCACATTACACCAATCACACAACACAGTGCTGAAGCTAGGGCGGGAGAGTGGAGACTTCCTCCCAGGAGATGCACTAACACATTTTGTCTGTGTGCAAAAATCATTCCACACTGCTGCACACACAAGCTTGCACTAGGGAAGGACAGCAGGCAGGGTTCTCAGTCAGGGGTCAGGGTCATGGTGTGAACAGCAACCTGCTGCTGGGGGCTAACTGTGGACAGGAGCAGCAGCACTGCTAGTGCGTCTATCCAGCATGGCAAATAAAGTGCAGTGCCCATTCTCGCCATCCCACTGCAGTGGCGCTGTTGTGTTAAACAGAATCTCAGCCGCTCTACTATTGACTGAATGTGTTTAAGTGGGGATGGGAAGGGGATTCTCCATTCAGAGCTGAGCTGCTGTTCTGGGCTGTGCTGTGTTCCATCAATTACAGCAGCAGTGTTTTCCGTAGGGGCATGGAGTAGCCAGCCAGATAGAAGAAATTGCCAGCCAGGGAGTTCTGGGCTGGGGGGCACGCCCCGAGAAAATAATTAACAGAGTGAGTTCTATTTTGGTGGTTTCTGGTACATTCCAATGCCCCTAGAAAATCGGGCAATCGCCCTCTAGTGGCGAAAGTGCACAGTCAGAAGAGAATAATTATTCAGTCAAGATTTATATATATATATATATATATATATATATATATATATATATATATATATATATATATATATATATATATATATATATATATATATAGAGAGAGAGAAATACGTGACAAAAGACAAAGACAAAAGAAACGTGACAGTGCGTAAATGATAACACACTGTAGGAAATTATTAAAATGTTGGAAGTGAATGCTGAAATTAAACAATTAACTATGAAAATAAGCAAAAGCTCCATGCATTAAGGGAATAGACGCCTGGCTCAAATATAAGCCAGTCTCTAATTAGCACCTGTTGTGTTCAGTGATTTAAGCAAATAAACGCCCAGGCTATTAATTTCAATTGATAGTAGTAATCTAGTCAGGAAAACTAGTCTGGCATGTCTCAACAGTGCCATCAACCCCATTCAGCCCCTGCTACTGGGTGAGAAAATGAGGAGGATGAAAGTGGAAGCACCCTTAGTGTCCTGGGTTACAGACTACCTGACCAGTAGGCCACAATTTGTGCGGCTACAGAGGTGTGTGTCAGAATGGGCAGTGAGCAACACAGGGGCCACCCAGGGAACGGTCCTATCCCGCTTCCTGTTCACACTCTACATCTCTGACTTCAGATATAACACTGAAACATGCCACCTGCAGAAGTTCTCAGATGACTCTGCAATTGTAGGGAGCATCAGGGGTGGGCAGGAGGAGGAGTACAGGAGCACAATAAATGACTTTGTGGTGTGGAGTGAGCAGAACCACTTTCAGCTCAATATCAGCAAAACAAAGGAGATGGTGGTGGACCTCAGGAGAAACAAGACCCAACCGATTGCAGTCCCTATACAGGGGATGGATGTGGAAATGGTTCCTGGGAGTCCATATGGACAGCAGGCTGGAATGGGCTGGTAACACCGGGGCCCTGTACAAAAAGGGCCAGAGCCGACTCTACTTTCTGAAGAGGCTCAGGTCCTTCAACGTGTGCAGTAAACTACTGCATACTTTATACCAGTCTTTTTTGTGCCATCTTTTTTGCAGTGGTGTGCTGGGGCGCCAACATAAAGGCCGGTGATGCTTCTTGGGTAAATAAACTGATCAGGAAGGCTAGCTCTGTTCTGGGGATTAACCTTGACACTCAAGAGGTGATGGAGAGAAGGATCCTGGCTAAACTGCTGGCCATCATGGACAACGTCACCCACCCTCTGCATGCCATGGTTATGATGCAGAGGAGCACCTTCAGTCACAGACTGATCCCACCACGGTGTGCCAGAGAGCGCTACAGGAGGTCCTTCCTGCCGGCTGCTATTAATAAAGTACCTATCTATCTATTAGACTATATAATGCCTCACCTGGGTGCCGTGCCGTCTGCAACATAGACCTGGAACTGTTGGGGTGTTAGGACCTAGTTTAACAATTAGGCATCCATCCATCCATCCATTAGTAACTTTCTGGTCAGTAATCAACTGTTATATATCACGTGCAATATTCTAAGTAATTCTTGGACTGAACTTACGTAGTCATTCACTCAGGACTGTATATTAGTATCCTGTAAGTAGTATTTTCTTTTTCATTGCTTATAGTATATAATGTGCAATACGTGCATTTATTAAACCCTGTACTAATAAGGACTGTATTTTAAGGGTATTATTATTATTATTACCACCCTAAATTATATCATACGCACATTTAGCTATTTAAGTATCTCTTCCTGTCATTTTCCAGTACAGTTAATTTAACCATGCAAATATTAATTTACCTGTATATTTAACCAGACTGTATATTAAGTAAACTATTATTACCCTCATTTATATCATACGCACATTTAGCTATTTAAGTATCTTTCTCTGCCACCGACCTGTATAGTTAACCATGCAAATATTTTTTATTTATATCAACTTGCAATAATTGTATAATTATTTCACCTAACACTCTATAACAATGTATAGTGTACATATTCAGTCATTCACTAATACTATGCAATGTCTTTTAATAGCTTTTTGCATTCCAGACTTCTTGTATTTTTGTACTTTTTCATACTGCCGCACTATGTATCATGTATCGTCTTTTGTGTATTTCGTTTGGGCATTTTGCATCTGCCCTGTGTTCGTAGCTGCTTGACATAGACATTTCCACTCTGGGATCAATAAAGTACCTACCTATCTATCTATATTACATGGGACATGTAAATTAACTCACAAGAGAAGATGAAGAAGCATCATGCTCTCCCTCCTCTGTGAAAATATATTTGACTGCAGCCAACCAGAGCGCACAAAAATAACACAGGCGTTGAGATGCGGGACAGGTAGCAGACTGACAACCCAGCACTGTGTCCCGTCATCACTCGCTTTGTGACTGACAGGCGCCTGTCGTATCAATAGATCACTAGAAGATGCATATACTGTAGTTCATTCTAGCAGGAGATGGCTGTTTTCACTTTTCAGACTAGCGAATTGAAACGTTAAAATGAAAAGGAGCCTACTTTGAATTAATGAAGTGGAAAAAGTTGTCGGCTGACAATGAGTCTTATGGAAAACACTGCAGCAGTGGTGTACCCCATGTAGCTCAGTCGGTAGAGCATGGCGCTTGAAACGTCAAGTTTGTGGGTTCGATTCCCACGGGGTACCAGCATGAAAATGTATGCACTCCCTACTGTAAGTCGCTCTGTGCTTATCTCAGCCAGGTCTGACTCGGAGCAGAACAGGGCTAGTCAGGGACCTTATAGAATCATGGAAGTGAAAACCAAGCAAGCAAGACCACATCATGGACAGTCTGTCTGCTACTCTCAACTGGGTTCATTCATCCAGGAGCACAAACATCCCTCTCTCTGGAGAAACCACTGCAGGACCTGTGTTACTGGTGTTTCACAAGAGTATGTTATATACACACACATCTGAAATAACAAATCAATTCATAGCCAAATGTATTTCTAGATTGAGTACAAAACACAAACCTAAAAAAAGGTTGATTATAATATGGGCCACTTTCTGTAACTAGGCTATGTATGTGCTGAGCAATCCCAATTAAGGAGCAGTCTCTGCCAACCAGACATGCAGAATTGTACATTCACCCAAAGATACATCAGATCTAAAGAGAGGCATATTGCCTTTAGAATACTGGAGCACATTGCATAACCATAACAGAACTCTACAGGGGAAATGTCTATAGCTACATTAGACGTTTTACTGCCTTGTCGACCATGATTAATTATCTTTAGAGAAGTGTAGGCCTGTTGGATAGATACACATAATTCTTGAGAAAAAACTGTCATAGGATGTGGTTTGTTTGAAATCTTGTCAGGTGCTTTTTTTACTTGAACACGCCACTAGAGACGTAGTTCATTCCCTTTTCATCGCCATATCTAAGTGATGAGTTTTTGGTCTATTTTGAGAGAGTGAGAGCACACAGCTGTAGAGATGGAGCACTTCACATGTCCTGCATGATGTTCGATCATGCCACCTTTACAGCCATCGGCCTAGAATAGAACACAACATGCACATTGCCTATAGAGCCGAGCTGACTCACTTTGTAGACACAACTAGACCTATTGGGCCAGTGGCAAGGCCCCCACATTTTATATCTCCCCGAGGTAGAACAAAGCACAACCATGTTTTTTCATATCCCTGATGTCACCCATATATGAAATGGATGGTTGTGTCAAAATATTTTACTGCAAAAGTGGTTAAATTTATATTGTAACAAACCCTCTAAACTCCAAAAGTTAAGAATATTACCTGGCTAGAGGGTGGATGGGCCTCATACGCTCATGTAACACAAGCTCTGATATTGCTACAATTTGGAATACAAGTAGTCAGTGTTGTCTGCCCTATATACACAAAAAACTGCATTAGGATATCTTAATGCATCTTGGCGATAGACATGTAAACAGAGATACAGGCAGAAATTTCAACTATGAATATTTATGATGAATGTAACCTTGACTTTTTGGTAGATGATGAATAGAGGACTTCATTCATTGCTGTATCGTCATGCCTGACAAAAACAAAGTTACACATGTTTTTTGATGTTGTGACTAGTGTAATCTGCTCTATGGGAAAACAAATGGGCTCAGCCACTGGAATTAGATTTTTTGTGGTCTAAGGTTCCTTGAAGGATTTTGTATCTTTAAGCCCTACTCTTGTAATTAAGTCAGAGGTCACCACAGATTATCCGTGGGGCCAACAAATCCAATATGGCGTCTAAAATCCAATATGGCTGCCATAATACCATTTGATGGCAAAAAAAAAGCACTATTGGGCCTATATGAATTCCTTTATTGGGCCTATACACATTCCTTTATTGGGCCTATATGAATTCTAGCTACTCTTACAACACCCAGCTCTTGCATATGTGTGCCTCAAAAGATCTGCCTCTTTCCTTTCTCTCAAAGCAATCAAAGTTTTGCAACAAACACAGTGAGAGCATTTAGTGCTGATCGGTATACCGTATTTTATCTTAGACCGGTATTGATTTTTAGATCGATCGATCTATCGATAGATAGAGATAGATTTCATTGTCAAGCAGCTACAACAAAACACAGGGAAGGTGCAAAATGCCAGAACGAAAATACACAAGACAGATACACGGTACATGATACATAGAGCGGCAGTATGAAAGAGTATAGAAACAAATGGGCTCAGCCACTGGAATTAGATTTTTTGTGGTCTAAGGTTCCTTGAAGGATTTTGTATCTTTAAGCCCTACTCTTGTAATTAAGTCAGAGGTCACCACAGATTATCCGTGGGGCCAACAAATCCAATATGGCGTCTAAAATCCAATATGGCTGCCATAATACCATTTGATGGCAAAAAAAAAACAACATTCCATAGACTGTTTTAGTGTAAATACATTTTATTCTGAATCCAATATGGCCAACATGATTTAACTCAAACACGTTAGCCTGCACATATATATTGCATTCGTTTATTATGTATTGAATGTGCTATTCTGTATTTAAAAGTGCTTCATTAAGCTCTAGGTATATCTAGGACTATGAGTGCTACTGCCATGCCTCTTGTGTTTGAATACTTGAAGCCAAATTGCTTTACAATGAGTGTTAGCTTTTCATTTTTAAAAACTTTTCATTTTTAAAAACTTTTCATTCACACACTTACAGCATATCAACAATAGGCAATTCCACAAAATATAATAACAAGCCTTTCTCGACACAAGCACAAAGTACACTAGCATAACAGTGGATTCGGCTATTTCAGCCAGACCATTTACTGACAGGTGTAAAAAAAATCGCGCACACAGCCATGCAATCTCCAAAGACAAACATTGGCAGTAGAATGGCCTTACTGAAGAGTTCAGTGACTTTGGTGGCACCGTCATAGGATGCCACCTTTCCAACAAGTCAGTTAGTACAATTGTTTCTCTGCTAGAGCTTCCCTGGTCAACCGTAAGTGCTGTCCATTGTGAAGTGGAAGGCCACACAAGCTCACAGAACAGGACCGCCGAGTGCATAAACATACGGTTGCAACACTCACTAACGAGTTCCAAATTGCCTCTGGAAGCAACGTCAGCAGAAGAACTGTTCATCTGAACTTCACGAAATGGGTTTCCATGGCCGAGCAGCCGCACACAAGCTTAAGATCACCATGCACAATGCCAAGCGTCGGCTGGATGGGTGTAAAGTTCCCGCCATTGGACTCTGGTGATGAATCATGCTTCACCATCTGGCAGTCCGATGGATGAATCTGGGTTTGGTGGATGCCAGGAAAACGCTACCTGCCCCAATGCATAGAGACAACTGTAAAGTTTGGTGGAGGAGGAATAATTGTCTGTGTATGTTTTTCATGGTTCGGGCTAGGCCCCTTAGTTCCAGTGAAGGGAATTCTTAACACTAAATAATACAATGACATTCTAGACGATTCTGTGCTTCCAACTTTGTGGCAGCAGTTTGGGGAAGGCCCTTTCCTGTTTCAGCATGACAATGTGCACAAAGCGAGGTCCATACAGAAATGGTTTGTCGAGATCTGTGTGGAAGAACTTGACTGGCCTGCACAGAGCCCTGACCTCAACCCCATCTTTACACCTTTGGGATGAATTGTAACGTCGACTGCGAGCCAGGCCTAATCGCCCAACATCAGTGCCCCACCTTACTAATGCTCTTGTGGACGAATGGAAGCAAGTCCTCGCAGCAAAAGGGGGGTTCAACCCTGATTTTGGAATGAGATGTTCCGACGAGTAGTTTTGGTCGTGTAGTGTACCAGATATAAGGGACTGTTGATTTTGCAACCACACAAATCAAATGCCAGTTGACCAGTATGAAAGAAATCGCAAACAGCTTTTTTTGTTCAAGTCCTCAAGTACTGTTGTCTGCTAAAGATAATCTGTTTGCATCTGCCAATTTATTGTCTGTCCAGTATCCAGACGACCTGTCCCCAGAGCTTCCTATACAGTTCATCTCTTTCAACAGGCTAACGTGTTGAGGCCGGCAATTAAGGAGAATGGGAAGCTCAATTAAAGATGTTGCAGAACTGCTGTATTTTAAGCACTCTTCCCTTCTGCCCCGTTTCCCTGATGCTGATACGGCAATCAAGCTGTATTTAATATCCCTGTAACTGTCGCTTCTGCCAAGAGGTCATTTTCTAAACTAAAACGCAAAGACCTACCTAAGAAGCATTAGGCTCTCCGTCTGATATGAGCTTTTGAACACCTGAGTAAGCTCCACCCATTGCGCTGCCGCCGTTGCAGCCTTGACCATGGCATTTGTTCACTGAAATCCCCTCATGCTTTCAATCAGTGTCTTTATTCTTTTTCATTCACATTCCTGAAGCCCAAGAAACAAACACTTAGCTTCCTAGAACATATGGAAAGTAAAAAGGTTTATGAATGGCTAATTGGAGGATTACTTTCAAAATGATTGATTAAATTAAAAATAGTCATCGATGACAGGCGCATGGGCCCCCAGAGCTTGTGGGCCCCCCCGCCTTCGGGGGGCTGCAGGGATGTCCGGTACACCAGTGACATTGTAGCGTAACCAAGTTACAGGAAAGCAATCTGTCAGCTGCTCTAGTAGCGTATATGTACAGCTCAAACCACTTCCCTATTTTCCCCACTGAAACGAAGTGTGCAAGGTTGATTCAAAGTCTGAGGTGACCATGCCATGAGTGTGTCCTAACCGGGTGGGGAGATAAAGTAGCCATTAGTGTTTGTAGTTCTGGGGCCTGACCAGATTGTACAGATAAACAGTTATCCTGTATGACTGGCGGGGTATTGGGGCTGAGTAGTGATCCATTTCCAATTCAACAAGTTATTTATTAGGGTGCAGGCACTCAGGAGATGCAGCATGCATGCCACTAAGACCCATTGACTAATTGGAATGTTATCTTGAATGATGCTGGGGATACTTCAGTAGTGTATTGGTTAGGCCTAATTGTCTGGTTGTGAAGAAGAGTCTGTGAATCGGCTGTCAAACACCCCTGCCCTCAGATCTTTCCAACGCCTAATTGACCTGTGGGTGGAGATTATGTTGAATGTGGCAAAAACCACTTCAGGTCACGTCCTACGTATTCCTTCACATTCCTTTGGAAGTCGGCTAGGATGATTATTTGGCTGATATTAACTTTGGGTGGTTGGCTGTAATTATGGTCTGGGGCAGGCCCAGCATGAAATGAGAATGACAGAACCGGTGACCTTGGGTTAACTAGAGGTTACTTAGAGTGTAGGTCATAGACTACGACTAAGAAGCGTTATGAGGGACGTAGCACAGCGCCACACACACTCATATACATTTGAAGATGATCCCTGGGCTTTGATAGGACAGTAAAGGAGTTGCAGAGGAGGTGGAGCTGATCAAGCACGGTGCACAAAGGCCATTATCTCAGTCAGTCAGTCCCCAGCCACCATACACAATGACATACAGCATCTTTGTTGTTTAAGTTTGACCATCCTAAGGGGCAGTTTGTTTGCCATAGATGGCATATGTCGTTAAAGGGATGTTGGGAACAGTTTCTCAGACCAATAAATGAGTCACCCCAAAAAGAGAGTCCTATATGATTAAGTGGGTAGAGCATGGCACTTGCAACGCCAGGGTTCGATTCCCAAGGGGGGCCAGTAAAAAGTATGAAAAGGTAATCATTTAGCAGACACTGGGTGTCTGCTAAATGATTAAAATGTAAAATGATTCCAGTTCAGGTATCACCATGAGCTGCCCAGCCATGGATGGTAGCAAAATAGGTACATATGATGGCAATACACGCCAGCACGTTCCAGATGGCATTTTGGCAGTTGAATGGCCTACTGACATGTGGCAGTCAAGTCCCATGGTGTCTCTGTCTGTAATAACTGCCAGAGGGTTGGAATGATTGAGGTGTGGGACATGTGGCAGTCAAGCCCTTTTTGAGGGTTATGCAATTATCCTATATTGTTTCACCCACTGAGACAGACAGGCTTATCTCAGAATGCTTTAAAAGGAGCTAAAAAGTACACATACACAAAGACAGATGCAGACACCCACCCACAGACACACACAAACATGCACACACTCACTTGGCTGGGAAAACAGATTAACTCTTGTCCTCTTGAGATGGCTGATAAGTCATGTCAAAGACTTGTTTGGCGACATTACTAAGGCAAGGGCTTTTCAGGAACCTCCCTAATTAACCATGAACTTCACTCTGAAGTGAGCCACTCAGTCCTATTCACACCATAAGGGCTCTAAATTAACATTTTTCATTGGGAGCACTATTGGGCCTATATGAATTCCTTTATTGGGCCTATACAAATTCCTTTATTGGGCCTGTACAAATTCCTTTATTGGGCCTATATGAATTCTAGCTACTCTTACAACACCCAGCTCTTGCATATGTGTGCCTCAAAAGATCTGCCTCTTTCCTTTCTCTCAAGGCAATCAAAGTTTTGCAACAAACACAGTGAGAGCATTTAGTGCTGATCGGTATACCGTATTTTATTTTAGACCGGTATTGATTGATTTATTGATTTTTAGATCGATCGATCTATCGATAGATAGAGATAGATTTCATTGTCAAGCAGCTACAACAAAACACAGGGAAGGTGCAAAATGCCAGAACGAAAATACACAAAAGACAGATACACGGTACATGATACATAGAGCGGCAGTATGAAAGAGTATAGAAATACAAGATATCTGGAGTGCAAAAAAGCTATAAAAAGTATGGGAGGTTGGCTGAATATGTACACTATACATTGGTGGATGTTCAACTATACTATACAGGTCGATGGCAGAGAAATACTTCAATAGCTAAAAATGCGTATGATATGAGTGAGGGCAATAATAGTTTACTTAATATACAGACTGGTTAAATGAACAGGTAAGTGAATATTTTGCATGGTTAAATTAGCTGTACAGGTAAATATACAGTTATATTTATAGGTAAGTGAATACTTGCATGGTTACATAAACTGTACAGGTAAATGACAGGAAGAGATACTTTATTGATACCCTGTGACAATAACTCCTCCCTGGCTTTTAAATTTGATGTCATGCCCAACAGCAAAATGTGTAGAATTGAAGGGAATTATAACTCTTCTTCGCCACTGTGGGGAGGGAAGGGGGCGGTAGGAATGTGGGTACGCAGACCCGTGAGCGACTGCGGGCCCTCATGATGAGTTCAGATTTTTGTGGCCCCCACCCCCCATCAAAATTGCCCATCCCTGCCCTAGATATTACTGTATGGCCATCTGACAAATCCAACAGACTTCTGCCTGAAGGAACTTCTGCCATTCCAGGAGAGCTACCAATGAGCTGTGCTTATTTAGGCGTACATGCCACATGCTAGCAGACAGTGTCACAGAAGATTAAGATGGATGTTGCGGGTAAAGTGCCATGTGATGCTACAACAACACAGAAACTGACTGGTCATCCTTGGTTGACCTACTTTTACAGTTTAGTACACATCCCTGGCAATGTTGTGCATAAGGGGAATATGCTAGTATGGGGTACAAACGGGTTTAAATTAACTTTGATACATTATAAGAGTCCTCTAGCTATGTGTTGTCAATGGCTAGGCTAGAAAGTATATTGGCAGAGCACACGTCTGCTTGCACAGTAGGACCTGCATCATTTTAATTTCCCCCTAGACTCAAAAAGTCAGAACCAAAGTCGCAGGCGACTTATCTTTCAGGGCGTAGAAAAGTGATAATACTATTAAATGTGTATTTTACATAATAAATCACTAAATATTTGCAGCATCGCATTTTGTGTCACATGAACGTGTCAAAAACCTCCTCCAATGTACTGAGGGTGGGCGGTTCATAATGGCTGGACCGGAGCGAATGGAATCGAGCACATAGAAACCATGCGTTTGATGAAGATACCATTCCACTGATTCCACTCCAGCCATTACCACGAGCCTGTCCTCCCCAATTAAGGTGCCACCAACCTCCTGTGGCAGAAATGCTATAAACAACCTTCACTGACTGCAGCCTGATCTAAAAGCTGATCAAAAAAATTCAAAGAATCAAGGAAATGTATGAACACAGCTTGAACCTGTACTGAAAATGACCTTGCAAGTGCAATATTAAGAGATGAATAGGGCCCTACTACAGCAGGTTTGCATCAAAAGGTATTGAGGTAATAACAACTTGTGGTATTACTGTAGGTTCAAGATCCCCATCCCCAAACAATTTGCAGGGCATTCTAGCATTCTCGGAGGTGACAGATGGTAGTGGTATGCCTGTCTGCTGCGTTTGTGGTTAACCTGGACATGGGTAAACAAGCAAAAAGCAACATGAGCTGCTACAATCCCACTCTATGTGTAGCTACTCATAACCTGTGTGCACTCATTTTTCACACACACACACACACACACACACACACACACACACACACACACACACACACACACACACACACACACACACACACACGGATTATTCACTGATGCAGTGATTTACCATATAGTCTGTACAAATGCACGGCTAAACAGACAAATACAATCATGACGCTTACGTCAGCAAAAACATAGGCCTAGGCTAAAGCAAACCAAGGCAGAGGTGTTGCCATGCTGACATAATAACAGACTGATATAGCCTAGGACTTGCAAATAGCAATGACATCAATGGAAAACCTAGTTGACAACTCAACTGAAAGCGAGTGGGAAATGGAAGCGCTATCGCATGTCTTGGCAAGGGCATTTCTCTGTCAGTGAGTCCTACTAGTGTGGTGCGAGCACTGACTCAGATGCTAGCCTATTTTAATATCTGGCACACAGACAGCATTGGGATGAAAGAAAATGCAGTCACAAGGCTTCTCCACAGAGGTTTGCTTGAAGGTCACAAAAAGAGGGTCATCCTGGGACGTGCTCCTATGTGGAGGTGTGAAATTTCGGCATTCCTTGAGGGCCGAGTGGAGCGAATGCACATCAGAGTTTGACCTAGTTTTCTCAGACACATTCAGTATTGTGTAGCCTACCTCAGACGTTCTATGCAAGCTCACGCTGCAATGATGTGCATTCCACACCAATAACCTAGCCTGCATAAGGTTTGATTCTATCAACAGCATAACTTAGCACGCAGTCCACATGCTGTAGTTTCACAGGAAGGAAATAGTATAGAAATAACAAAGAAACACATCCTTCCTAAGAAATGACACATTTTAGGAAATGAAGGTGATTTGTTAAATGAGAGCGGAGAGAGTGTCGCGCCTCACCTCAACCACAGCAACCATTAAAACTGCAAGATTATCATTGTCAAGGCACTGAACTTGGCTGAATGAGCTTAAAACCTATGCAAGTGGATTCTGAACCTGTATAGACTTGGTAACAGGCTGGTCAGTATTATGTTGTTTTACCATATTACAGCTCCTTTCTCTCAACCAGACTATTTTCCTGGAGCAGTGGTCATGCCAATATTCATTCTACATCTGATACTGCTGGACTCACCAGACCATAGGTAGCCTAGTTCACACAATGCAACCTCAGGAAATATGATGAAAATACGATCCCCCGTTTTGAACTTCTAAACAGCCAAATATAAATGCCTATGTCAAACCCAATACGACAACTAAACACATTCTGTCAGCCGCCAGTCAGTGCTGTATCCTGAACACGCAAAGACAGAAACATGTAATGTCCTCCTTTGCATGTTTGGGTATTATTCTACACACTGGCTATTATTTCAATGAGATTCGCCTCCAAACAAGACCAAATATGGTTGGTCCAGACCGGACCAAATCTGTACCAATCACAGACGTCTATGCGTCAAAAGTTTGGACATCACAGTCCAGCACAGTAGAGTACAGTAGAGTTCAGTACAGTACAGGAAAGTAGAGTATAGTTCCGTACAGTAAAGAAAAGTAGTTCAGTACAGTCCAGTAAAGATGGAGTATATTACATGATACTGTACTCTACTGGACTGTAGTGCCACGATATCAGAATTTTGACTCCGATACCTATAGCAGGTTTAGTATCACAATACTCAATACCAAAACGATACCACGGCAAAAAAAGAAGGCCTAGAAAGGCACTTGATCCAGACAGATAAACTCAGCTACTGCTCTGTTCAATCGCTGGGCAACTTTTGAGTTCAATAACATTACATTTGAAATGTTTTATGTATGCATTAATGAATCAATTATACAAATCATACAATCAATTTAACTTTGATTTGACCAATCTAACTACATGACAACAATGGTAAGCATTTATTTGAATGGCAAATCTCTATTGATAAACTGGGTAAATCAAGACGTAGCCTAGGCCTATTCCCAATACAGGTGAATGCATATTCAATAGGAGTGTGTGCATGCTTTAGCTGATTTCATGGGGCTACAGATGTCAAACAATCTGTTTCCCTTCCATTTTAACTGATTGTACTGATTAACAACATAGAAGAAGCTAATTTTACAAAAGTGTGCGCTCTCTTTAACCAGTAATGACGTCATTCACCAGGCAAGAGGGGGGGGGCAGCCACAGTTCTCTGAAGCAATAGATAATCCTTGGGAGAGACTTGAGAGAGAGACTGGTTAAGTGAATTAATCAAGTTTTGGTGGCAATCCGTTTTGAAATCAGCATAATTTGCATGATGGTTTGCAAATCTTCTTTCATTGTAAAGGCTCCCAAGTGCCGCAGTGGTCTAAGACACTGAATCTCAGTGCTAGAGGTGTCACTACAGGCAACCTGGTTCGAATACAGACTATCACAATCAGCCGTGATTGGGAGTCCCATAGGGCGGCACAACTGGCCCAGTGTCATCCGAGTTTGGCTGGTGTAGGACGTCATTGTAAATAAGAATTTGTTCTTGAATGACTTGTTAAATAAAGGTTAAATAAAAAATGTTATTTAAAAAGTGTTTCAGCCTGTATGAACATTGTTCTGTGAACAGTAATTAACAGTTAAAAAATGTCTACATGCCGTGACGCATTATTCAAGTATGTTAACTTCTGTGCAGCATGAGTGGGGCGCTAACATGATGCAGCCCAGACTCCCAGTGCAGGCTATGTGGAGCAGGCACGGTGCACTCGCGCAATAAGAGGGACATCGGCTGCGTTGATAGACTTGATTGGCAGAAGTACCGAAAGTAACAAAAATGTTAATATCGAATAGGGCCGTTACGGTGACCACATTACCGCCACACCGGCAGTCACGAGTCATGACGGCAGTCAAATTCCACATGACTGTTTAGTCACGGTAATTAGGCTTCTCCAAGCTCTGATGCTGCTGATGGTCATTAGTAGCCTACCAAACTTGCTAACTGCCTGGTACTCAGCAATCTATTGTCCCTCTAATCACTCTGACATCAATGCAAATGTTATCGAAAATCTAATCAAACACTTAATGAGAGCCCATGAGCTCATGTAGCACAGCATTTCTATAGGCTATGCAACTGTGTGAGAAAACAGAATTTTTATGGCCTCTATTAAAAAGAAGTTCCCATCAGCTTTCTATAGGCTAGGCCTACTATATTTATTTATCAACTTTTCTAATATTAAGCACATTGCTTCGCTTTACAACAGGAGTATAGCCTACCTGGCTGGCATGAAAATGAACCACAGGAAAAGCGTCCTCCATTCGCTATTTAAGTGCATAGATTAAACATTTTTCACCATGTCTCTGTTTCCGAAACAGGTGCATGATAATGGTCCATTCTAAATAAAAATTAACAAAAAAACAAAAAAAACATCACATATTATTTAGTATATGTAAAGACAACATTAAATTAAGAATAGTCTGATGGGTGACAATATTAGCCTATAATTATGTATTATCACTTGTGAATGATGTGCGGTAAGGCAAGAAACAGTGAATGCCTTTTTTTGCAACTTTTACAATCATAGTCCCATACCTCATGTAGCCTGGCCCATAGGCCTATATGTTTTGATAAGATATGTATCACAGCTAAAGTGGCGAAATAACATCTTCAAATTATGCACATTAACCTGCTTTATAACCGGTGTAGAGCATAACTGGCATACATAAGCTGAGTGTGAGTTTCAAGTTTGGGGAAGATCATTTTACCCATGAAAATGTATAATAAAGTATTACATACATAAATCACGTTTGCCGTCACTTTTCCCGCTAATTGATTGCATTTTGGAACATTTTTGCTTATAGCCTACTGCCGTGTGTGCAATTTTTTGCTTATAATGTGAAGAAATAGCCTAATAATGTATCAACATTTTAAGCTAAACGTTCTGATCTGTTGCATCAGCCTCATTGCTTTTAAAAGTTGTTTTGATGCGAGTGGTTGTATTAATTTGGGATCTATCGCATCCCACAACTGTCCCAGAGTATGTTTGGAATATTTAATTCCTCGCACTAAAGGACAAGTTGATCAAAAGAATAGGTCAACCTTTGTACTATGGGAGATAGTAGATTTGACATAGGCTGGTGCTTTTGCTGTTCGTTAGGCCTATTCATTTTGTTGGCTGACCAAAAGTAGGCTAAATGTGGACAGTTCTAACATCTTCAATACTCGCCTCGGAATTCAATAAGAGGGACGTGTGCAGTTGTGTCGCCGATGTGTCTGATTTCATTGACTTGTAGCCTACCTCTTAGCCGAAATGCCTGTGAGAAGGACCCGATCACGTGTGGGGCATTGGCTACATCTGAGAGAGCCATGTGAGTGAGGGGCTTCGGAGCACAGCAGCCGGGAGAAGGGAATTATAATTATTATATTCAGCCCAAGGGCACAACGGCTACTTACTTTGGCTGCAAAAGGCATCGATTTTTTTATGGGGCATTACGGCCACACAAGGGGGAGGCCGCCGGGAAATCCTAGGCCTGGTGAGAATATTATCAAGTGCTTGTCAAAATGGTGTCCAGCTTGCAACTTTTTACAAATCATCATTAGAGTCCCAAAACGCAGCCTTAGAATGTAGTAAAAATTTAAAACATACAGCCCAACATTTGTATCAAAACTGAAGTTGCATAAATAACTCTAAATTAAGCATATAGAGGGACCAGTTTCTTTGTTAACGGCTCAACACAGAATAGCCGCATGTGCGCACTTTGTAATCGTTTAGAGAAAATATCCTTTGTATTTTATTAAGCTATGTTCAATTGTATTCTTCATACTATAAAATAATGTCACAGAATCCTAAACTAATCTTGTCTGCTAAATTAACTAGTGTAGCCCATAGCCATATAAGGGCCTAACAAAATGACAACTCAGAATATGCTATTCTGTTCTTTTAGATCTGTCTAAAATTAATAATGTTTTTTTGTGATGTGTAGGCTATATTAAATGGATTTATTATACTTTTTAAAATGTAGATGTTCCAATGGTCTGCATCAGTGGCTTTTAGGCTATGCGTGGAAGCCAGGAGACGCAAACCGTGTTTATGTAAATTACCGGCCAATTACTGTGAGACCGGCAGTTATTTGCTTGACAATCACCAGCTGACAAGTACCAAACCGTTTTTTCATACCGAATTATTGGTATACCGTGCAACACTACTGTACTGTACTATAATCTACTTGTATTTACTCTACTGTACTAGGGTTGGGCGGTACCAAGATTTTCATACCGTTATTGTACCATATGGTATTACCAGCAGTGCACACAAGGGGTACTATTTCTGTACAAATGCTATTTATTTTTTGCACAAAACCAATGTAGGCAACAGGGATCTTGATCCAGGAGGGGATTGATTGTCTCTGCTGTAACCAAGAAGCTTGATCTTGCAAGCTAGCCACTTAGCTAGCAAGTGAGCAAACCAAATGCAAAGCTGGACCCTTGATATGGAGATAATTTATTTTGGCACATCCTACAATAGTTAACGTATTGTTACAAGCAGTGGCACAACCTCAGAACCCCCTCCACAAATGTGTATTTTATTATAATTACATTTTTTACAGTATTGAAAACAAAACTGTCTGTATTTCAAAATACCCCGGTATACGGCATAACTGGTACACCGCCCAAGACTATTCTGTACTGTAAATGTGCTCTACTGACTACTATGATTTCCCATGTGGCCAATTCAATTGCTGTCATTCTGTTATAAATTTTTCTGTAATTGTTACCGATTTGGTAACAGAGTGACACGTTTTAAATCACTTAATAATTCATAAACAACATTATCAGTAAAAACACCTACCTTTACCTTTACTGGTTACTTCTTTGAACTTTCATAATCCTCCCTCATGAGTACAATGACAAAATATCTTAAAGCTTTATGGGTTTTTGGTAACAGAATCACAAGACACTTGGCAATATTTCTTAAGGTTTTTTAAATACCCTTTTTGCATCTGTGTGACCAGAAATCAAAGCCTTTGCTTATTCCTTATTTTTTAAATATGGAAGATAGTTAAACAATGTATCTATGCCTTAATTTCCCCCCAAAATAGATACTCTTACCTTTCATTTGTAGCAAAATTTGATATGCTCCTATGAACTTCACGTTGCTCATGCGTCATTTTACATGGAAATGACGTTATTCACTCCAATGTGCCATGCAAATATGCTTTTCATCATCTCCTCACTAATCGGTTTATCTTAGCGCTCTGCAATGTTTAATGAATACACACTTCCTGTCACATCAGGAAACAGAGGTTATAATCCATACAAATGTTGATACGTCTAGCCTATAGGCTACTTCCTCATATATGCATACTGATAAATGGAGCCTCTAGCACTTTGTTCACAGCTCCAGCAGGTATATCTCACTGGTCACCCCCAAAGCCAACACCTCCTTTGGCCGCCATTCCTTCCAGTTCGCTGCTGCCAATGACTGGAACGAATTGCAAAAATCATTGAAGCTAGAGGTTCCTATCTCCCTCAATACCTTTAAGCATCAGCTGTCAAAGCTGCTTATCGATCGCTGCACCTGTATATAGCCCTTCTGTAAATAGCCCACACTACTACCTCATCCCCATATTTATTTTTGTTTATTTTTCACTAATCTTGCACTCCAGTATCTCTATTTGCACATCATAATTTGCACATCCTTCATTCCTGTGTTAATGATGATAATTCTGTAATTTATTTCTACTCTATAGTCTATTTATTGTCCTACCTCCCAACCTTACTGCATTTTTGCACTACATTTTGCACTCTGTTTATAGATTTTCTATTGTGTTTTTTGACTGTTTGTTTAATGTGTAACTCTGTGTTGTTATTTGTCGCACTGCTTTGCTTTGTCTTGGCCAGGTCGCAGTTGCAAATGAGAACTTGTTCTCAACTGACCTACCTGGTTAAATAAAGGTGAAAAAAAAAAAAAAAAAAAAAAAAAAAAAAAACAGCAGATATAGTGAATCAACAGGCCTAACAAACTACAATAGACCCAATCACAAAATTCTCCACCTTTTGATTCAGAGCGTACTCATCAACTACAGCGATTCATCTTGCATCCAATTGTAAAGACAACCATTATAAAGACAACAATATACTAGTCTATAAATCCCAATGACAGGAGCACATTCAAGGTCCATTTAGTAAAGAAAAATAAGTAATCGCTACCACATCGACATACAAATAGCCAGTGTACACCTGTGAGATTTCTTATTCAACCTATGTGTTCTCCAAATAGAGAATATTCTTCATTCAGAGTCACCAAGGCTCTAAGCTGACCTTTTTTGCAAGGAGCACATGTGCACCTAAATTGAAAAATGTACAGTGCCTTCAGAAAAAGCTGGAATGTGCAACATTTTCCCATTATTATTATTTTTAATTCAAGCTCTGTCAAATTGGTTGTTGATCATTGCAAGACAACCTTTTTCAGGTCTTAAGATAAGATTTTCCAGCCGATTTAAGTATTTTGTTTTAGGTTATTGTCCTGCTGAAAAGTTAATTAATCTCCCAGTGTCTGGAGAAAAGAAGACAACAAGCATTTCCTCTAGGATTCTGCCTGTGCTTAGCTTCATTCCATTTATTTTTTACCCTGAAACATTCCCCAGTCCTTAACAATTACAAGCCTACCCATAACATGATGCAGCCACCACTATCAGGGCTTGAGGTCTGATTTTTTTACTTGTCCGAAAGCTCCAGTCACTTATCCCAACAACAACCACCAAAAGGTATGTAACTCCAGAGGCCAAAAAGGTGACTGAAATTTGTGTTGTATGATGCAAAGAACCACTTCACAAAATAACCTTCATTATTATGACCGGTATTGACAATTGAAAGCTGCTGGTCTCTGATCCCATGTATTATATCTCCTGCCGTTGTGGCCTTGAGAAAGGCACTTAACCCTCCACAAAGTAAAATACTGATAGGCTACTGTAGAAAACATCTGGAGAGCTACTGGGTGTGCATGCTTTTTATCCAACCCTGCTCAAACACACCAGAGTCAGCTTATCAAGGTCCTGTTGAGCAGCTGATTTTCTACAATGTGGTGTGTTCGAGCAGGGCTGGAGCAAAAGCCTGCACACCCAAGAGCTCTCCTAATCTATGGATTTCACATGCTTGGGCCTGGGAGGGGCATAGGTCCAAAGCCAGGCCCACCCACTGGGGAGCCATGTCCAACTAATCAGAATGAGTTTACACTCCCACAAAAGGGTTTATTACAGACATAAATACGCCTCAGCACCCCCTCAGATGATCCTGCAGGTGAAGAAGACAGATGTGGAGATCCTGGGCTGGTGTGGTTACAATTGGTCTGCGGTTGTGAGGCCGGTTGCATATACTGCCAAATTATCTAAAATAACGTTAGAGGAGGCTTAAACAATTCTCTGGCAACAGCTCTGGTGGACATTCCTGCAGTCAGCATGCCAATTCCGCTTTCCCTCAAAACTTGAGACATCTGTGGTACTGTGTTATGTGACAAAAGTGCACATTCTAGAGTGGCCTTCTATTGTCCCCAGCACAAAATGCACTTGTGTAATGATCATGCTGTTTAATCAGCTTCTTGATATTCCACACCTGTCAAGTGGATGGATTATCTTGGCAAAGGATATATGCTCACTAACAGGGACATAAACACATTTTGTGTATATGGAACATTTCTGGGATCATTTACTTCAGCTAATGAAACATGTTGCGTTTATACTTTTGTTGAGTATATACAGTTGAAGTCGGATGTTTACATACACCTTAGCCAAATACATTTAAACTCAGTTTTTCACAATTCCTGACATTTAATCCTAGTAAAAATTCCCTGTCTTAGGTCAGTTAGGATCACCACTTAATTTTAAGAATGTGAAATCTCAGAATAATAGTAGAGAGAATATTTCAGCTTTTATTTCTTTCATCACATTCCCAGTGGGTCAGAAGTTTTGTGTAGCCTTCCACAAGCTTCCCACAATAAGTTGGGTGAATTTTGGCCCATTCCTCCTGACAGAACTGGTGTAACCGAGTCAGGTTTGTAGGCCACCTTGCTCGCACACGCTTTTTCATTTCTGCCTATAATTTCTATATTCGAAAAGTTATTTTAGGCCATCGGACATGACAATGACATTAATGCATGCTAATAGCTAAATAGATAAATAGCACGATAAGCATGTTTTGAATTGGCTATCTACAGTAGTTAGTCTGTTGTATATCATTATTTAACCTGCTGCGCAAGTCTCTCTCTCGCCCTCTCTCCTCTGGCAACAGCCCTCTGGTACAGACACAGGTGACGCACACACAATGACTTTTCCAGGATTTTTATTGCTGACCAAAAAATAGCTATAAATGGGCAAATAACTCACTAGCAATTATTATCAACAAATGTTCAAACAAATGTAGACTCGCTTTGATCTCAAAAACACATTTAGCGACTGCACGATTGAAAGACCACTCGTGCATGTCAATGCAGGCCTACAATACTTTGATGCACTCTGCAGAGATTGGGAGGACAGAGAGCAAAACATTGCATCCGGAGGACACTTTAATCCAATTATGATCGGAGTAGCCTAATTGTTTGATGATGTGATTTTTGCTATAATCTTTTTTACTTGTCCATTCGGACAACTTAAATCTATAATCTGCTTGTCCACCATTTTCTTTCTACTTGCCCAGGGCAAGTGTTAATGTTGAGCCCTGACTATGCTTGAAAATATGGAGAGTGGTACTCAGTATTATGTTTGGGGCAAATCCAATACAACATGTGTTCAGGACAAAAAGTAAATTGCTTTTCAAAATGTTTTTGCAATATTACTTTAGTGCCTTGTTGCAAACAGGATGGATGTTTTGAAATATTTTTATTCTGTACAGGCTTCGTTCTTTTCACTTTGTCAATTAGGTTAGTATTGTGGAGTAACTACATTGTTGTTGATCCATCCTCAGTTTTCTCCTATCACAGCCATTAAACTCTAACGGTTTAAAGTCCCCATTGGCCTCATGGTAAAATCCCTGACCGGTTTCCTTCCTCTACGGCAACTGAGTTAGGAAGGATGCCTGTATCTTTGTAGTGACTGGTTGTATTGATACACCATCCAAAGTCTTATTAATAACTTCATTATGCTCAAAGGGATATTCACTGTGTGCTTTTTTTATTTATACCCTTCTTTGCGAGGCATTGGAAAACATCCCTGGTCTTTGTGGTTGAATCTGTGTTTGAAATTCACTACTCAACTGAGGGACCTTACATATAATTGTATGTGTGGTGTACAGTGACGAGGTAGTCATTCAAAAATCATGTTAAACACCATTATTGGTGTCCATGCAACTTATTTGACTTCTTAGGCACATTTTTAAACCTGAACTTAGGCTTGCCATATCAAAGGGGTTGAATACTTATTGACTCAAGACATTTTAGTTTTTCATTTTTAATGAATCTATAAAATGTAGAAAAACATAATTCTACTTTCACATGATGGGGTATTGTGGGAAAAGTCAAGGGGTGTGCATACTTTCTGAAGGCACACAAAAAGAAACGTAGGTATAATTGGGCTCTCAAGTGGCGCAGTGGTCTAAGGCACTGCATCTCAGTGCTAGAGGCGTCACTACTGGTTCGAATCCAGGCTGTATCACAACCGGCCGTGACTGGGAGTCCCATAGGGCGGCGCACAATTGGCCCAGCGTCGTCCGAGTTTGGCCGGTGTAGGCCGTCATTGTAAATAAGAATTTGTTCTTAACTGACTTGCCTAGTTAAATAAAGGTTAATTTAAAAATATATATTTCAGATATTAAATCTAAATTCCTTAATTTTACTAGATGTATTGGTGCTCCTAAATAAAAAAATGTCAGTCCGCACAGCAAAATACTTACGGCACA
The DNA here is from genome assembly GCA_023634145.1 of Thymallus thymallus. Taxonomy (NCBI): domain Eukaryota; kingdom Metazoa; phylum Chordata; class Actinopteri; order Salmoniformes; family Salmonidae; genus Thymallus; species Thymallus thymallus. Next base: position 19,350,335 of record CM042392.1, on the reverse strand, counting down.
TTCGCAAGTAAAATGGTTCCACTCTTCCCTGGTGATCTTACAGACCTCTCTCTCTCTCTCTCTCTCTCCACCCTGCCTACTATCCACTCTCTACAGTAATCAGAGACATAGCCCATAGCGGAGCACCCCTGCCTGCTGCCGTGAGAGCTTTTCCTCCCCCAGTAACTAGGCTATACTACAATAACGATTGTCACATTATGCTTACAGAGCTGAGCATTAAAGAGACATCCAATAAAAAGAGCAAATCAATTACACAGCATTTAGCCAAAAACACAACAAAGAAATGAATATGTAGGACCCTACTTACCACAGTAGTAAGTCTGTTTTCACAACAAATGTGTTTTGAAAGGGTACAGTCCACCAGTCTCAGCACCTGCAAGACAAACAGGAGGGTTAAAATTAAGCCATTTTTAGGAAACTGATTCTCCAGCACTACAAAATGCCTCTTTTGTATGTGAAAGGGTTATGGGACATGCTGCATGGTCTGTCTGGCGTACACTTGCCGATCTTCACTATATTTACAGTAGAGTATCGTTAGGTCTGTTTAGCAAGCAGCACGCTTGATGCATTCATTCCAGGCACAAGATTGTTTACTTACAATGTCAACAACAAAATGTCAACAACGCCACAACATAGATGGTAACGAGTTCCCCTTTAATCAAAGCTTTATAAAGAGCATCCCAACAGAACGTTTAGCCCCATCCCTTTCTAATTTAGCCCATATTCAATCCACCTCTCATTGATGCCGCTAAAAAATACCCATTGCTTTCTATAGTAAGAGACAACAGCAGCAGTAAGGTAATTTGTCATTGTGTCATCTAACTGGGTCGATAGTAATCTACATATAGGTCTAGCAGCAACATTGTCATAAAAAAAAACATTATTTTGGGTATGAACACACCCACTTCCCCTTGACAGTACTTATATCAAAGTACATCGGTCTTCAGGCTGACATTTAAAAACCAGAAGAGTAGTAGACACTCCTAGACTAAAGCTTTCTGTTGAATGTTACATAATAAAACCTTCTGCAGTTCAAAGAATGTTAGAGAAAGCACTTCTGATATTGTAAGACCAGAGTTATTTCTGGATCAAAAAGGGGCTTAGGTGGTGTGGAAATGGGCATGGCTGGCGCAGCTGAATTTTAGAGAAAACATTTGAGCCACCACATCTTGGCGGTATAGAGCAATTGTTACATTTTAAACACATTTCCTGCAGTTCTACACATTTCTGCATGGAGCTGAGAAAATGTTGCAGTTTTAAAGGTAATTTCATGCAATTCTATGCATTTTGCCATGGCTGATGCAGTGTTCTTTTTCTCAAACATAATAAGAGAATCAATACTGCTAGATTCATTTATTATTATCATTATTATTATTATTATCCATGCCTAGCTTTTATTTTGGTGATTGATAGTTTTCAAAGATTATATTATAAAAAAAATAAATAGGTCAATTTTCTACATACCCTATATCTGGTTTTATTTGTTTAAGTTTATAAGTTTTTCCATCACGAAAACAAATAAAAATAATAATAGAAGTACACCGTTTGAACTTCCCGAGGCGTCCCGAGGATTTCAATGGCAAAAGAAATCACTGCAGACCATAACAAACTCATGTTACACTAATCACTTTGTTTCAACGGTAGCAAAACAACAGTAACTAGGCCTTTGCACAATGTGCCATGGCATTACAGATACCTCCATGGTAGGGCTGGGTATTGCCAGGCACCACACAATACGATATTACCACGATACTTAGGTGCCAATACGATTTGTATAGCGATTCTCACGATTATATATGTATTGCGATTCAAGCATTTTATTGCAATTTGATGATCCAAACATATTGCTCACTATATGTCTCTGCAGAGAGACAAGAGAGCATGAGAAAACACATTTTTATCAGTCACAGATAAATACAAGTGCTGAAAACATGTTGGCTCACTATTTAAAAAGAAGATGGAAAACAAACTATACGATGAATTTTGGCACAGGTACAGCAGGCTAACGCTACCTACAGTAGCAAAAAAAAACTTTTTTATTTTATTATTTTTTTATACTTGGGAGTCAAATATCGATATATTATCGTCAAAAACATTTGATTGCAATATTTAACTATTTATTTTTTCCCCCCATCACTACTTGATGGCTATGAGAAAAATAGCAATCACTTACTAACCTAAACTCCTGATAGCGTGGTTCCAATCTAGTAGATTGGATATTTTTTTTACAAGAAGCACTGCATTAAAAGGGAAAATCCACAAAAAATCTATACTTTGGTATTTTTTTTAAGTAGTTGCATCATCATGATGATGTGTCCAAACTTGACTGCTGGCATGCAAAACATTTTAGGACTGTATCAAAAGTGGACTAATGAAAAAAATACCAAAATACAGTTTTGGAGTGCAGTTTCCCTTTAATCTACTGCATTTAGAGGCAGGTTTATCAAGCAGCAAATTTAGCCTACTAATGAGCTCAAGTTACAGTGATCATTGTGTGGGTGCAACAAGTCTGCCTTTTGCTATGAGGCACCAGTTCATCACCAATAGCCTATAGCCACCTTCATTCCTCACTCACAATCAAACAGCCTGCAACAGCTTTGATAGTTCAAGCAGAAATGTATTAAAATGTTTGTTAACGCTAAGCCTCAACCTTAGAGCTTTAGCTCAGACGTGAGCTAGTTTATAGAGGGAGGTTAGTGTGCTTACCATGTGCCAGAGTGTCATTCAGATATCTGACAGTAACCCCTCTTCAGTCTGAGAACAAAAGAAGAAAAGCGATTGTGATTAAAATCAAAGAATACACGTTAAAAAACGAATCTGATGGATCATTGTTATCAAATGCAACCTTCAGTGTAAGGCTAGCCTAATCCACAGTCAGGGCGGGACAACCAATTATAATGTTCAAGTCTGCTTCTCCATACAAAATTATAGCAAAACATTTGTTTGCTATATTAAAGCCTTATATATTACAGCAGGACGGTCCTTGATACCCAAATCACCAAATAGCCTAGCCAAAGTAACACAGCTTCAGATTAAAATGTGCTGAGAGGACAGCCTCTTGCCCATTTGATGAGTCAGTACAGTAGCCTATACCCCAGGGATCACTTTTTCATTAAAGACGTTGTAAGCCAGTGGTTCTCAAACTTTTTGACCCGCGACCCATAAAAAACAGTGGTTCGAAGGTCGCGACCACCACGCACAAACATGCGCGCACAATCGCTGCACAAATGTAGCCTGTCATTACAGCCATAAAACACAATGCATTTTCAAAAAACGAAATACAGAACTAAACTGCGTTTAACACCTGCATTTTTAGCTGAAAGTCATTAATGTTAGTAGCCAACATCAACTAGGGATATCATGTCACTACTCTGGAGTCCAGAGCAAGCAGGATCATATGGCCTAGCTGTATGCAGCAGTGGTTACAGGATCGGATGAAAAACATGGTCTGTCTGCACTGGTGATCACTTTGAAGGGCTGCCTGCCCGCAGAATGCTTGTTGCCAACTGGGTATCCCTTTTCTTCCTCACAAATACTGTGATTAATTAGCCAGAATGTTACATCTTCATCCAATAATATTGAAGGCAGTGCGATGTTAAAGCTATCTTTTAGACATATAGCCAGTAGCCACCCAAACTAGGCCTATCTGAAATATGAAAATTATCAATGAAATCGCCTGGTAGCATATTATTGTTCTGGCAAAGACGCCTCCGTAGTCGATTTCTAAACTGTATTTAAGCTATATGTAGCCTATTAAACTATAGATTAAAAATATATACTTTTTCTATTCAGTTTCACACTCGCAATGCCCCAAAACCGCAACCCCCACTTTGAGAACCACTGTTGTAAGCGATGGGCTATATGAGAAAGACCTAAGAGCAAAGGAACTCCTCCTCTCCCATTCCTTCCCCCACTTATTGCAGCACAGATCACATTCCATAGTAGAGTTTCTAAGATGGGCAAAGATAGGCTAGAATTAGACTGGGCGTACAGATCCTGGAAATGCTTAGCCAGACTACTTGGCTCAGCGCTGGAAGAACGAGATCCCACAGACACAGCATGTCATTAAATGGCAGTTTAACATGTTTGATAGCTTGCTGTATTTACCAAATGTTTTATTGTAGCCTATATTCTGCAATGAAGGCAATGTACAATATGTGGGAACTTTATTGTATTGACCTAGGCCTATAGCCTACTTCCCTCATTCTAGAACGTGAACTTTGCTCATCATTCACACTGTTTCTATCACATTGTACATTCGACAATCATTAGGCTATTTAAACGAGAGTCAAGAATGGCATTTAGTAATCCTAATAACGAACGATTCATTAAGTCACTGTTAAACTTGTGCAGCACATCTTTGATACACAAGGCCAACAATTTAGTCACATTTAATGGATTGGTCAACAACCACCTTCCACCCCCCCCCCCCCAAGTCCCAACTCATTTTCACATTCTTCGTGTCCAAGGGTGAGACAGAGCTGTTTCCCCAGCCCCAGCGAAAGCTGCAGTGAACAGTTTAATTAGGGCATCCAAGAACAGTGACATGGTCCATGCCAAATCCCTGATAACTTTAGTTAGATATAATAGATAGCCGAGCATGCAAATCCGAGTCATTGTGCTCAGGTTTATGCCTAAATCAAACAAATAAAGGTTATAAGGAACTTCCTTATACCATTCAACTAGCACTTCATTAGCCAGACAACCTTATTTTAATATTGTGAAAAAGAAAACCCAGTTAATATAGGCCTAATCCTAATTTAAAAGAGTCCTATGATTTCTCATATTAGATCAGACTTCTCTGGAAGATGTGTGCACCATCTGAAAGACCCGCCAATGTAAACACAGCCTTTGTCCCTAAGCAGGTCACTCTTAGCTTACTGCTACTTACAAAGAGTAAATATGCCTTTATCCTATTTCGCTGCAAACAAATGTTTTGAACATTGGCCTACATTTTATGTGCTCCCAAAAACAGCTGCTGCCTCCTCCATTGACCGCTCTGCTTGACCAACACAGTCATTCTTCACAGTGCGTTTCACTATTCCAGTGAAAATCTTTAGAACCCATTAAGGGGAAATGTAAGTGGATTATTTGCGTGACAGATGTGTTTTGAATGTTACTCTTCCCTTAACCAACACCCTAGTAATAGACTTGCACATTTGCACTGTTCAAATCTGTCTCAGTGATTCACATATTGGCTAAATCACTGCTTTGTGTGACTCTTCAAAAGTAGTGCACTGTAATGTATCAAATAGTTTAGGCTACAGTTTGGGCAAATGGAGTGAAATATCAATTGTGTCCATATGTTATTTGTACAATATTTTCTGATACAACTAATCAATAAATTCACTTTCACTTTCACAAATACTAACTCTACTTATATGGCATCAGACCAATTCATAACAAATCAAGTTTGGGCATTTCTTAGTGTAAAAATCATGCTTATCTGGAAGTAAAAATATATATTTTTCCCAAAATTGTTATGCTTGGGACTTAAGGAATCTGCATGCTTCTCAGCCGAAACAGTTCAGAAAGGTTTGTGCATATATTATGACAACAATTTTATGACGTTTCTGTCCGTTTGGACTTCGGTGAGGGTTTTTTCGGCTGTTCGGGCACACATTTTTTCTAGAAGCAAACCAAAGTCCGGAGCCAAAGTCTACGCCCCTTCGTTGGTGATTGGTCAACAGTAGGGATTCTTCAATAAAGTCTGTGGTCATTCAACGAGAGACGACTCGTTTTCATGCAAAAAAAATTCATTGAGAAATACTGCACCAAACGTCTTAGATATATATAAAAAAATTGCGGGACTAAAATCTCCTCTGCAAAAACTGCAAAATTAATAATAGATTTTTTGAGTTATGTTAGATAAATTCTGACTATATTGACGAAGTGTATACTGGCTACGACGTCTCAAACTGGACAAACAGTACTATTTTTTTCTAGTTTTTCAAGCAAATGTCTTTTAGGGAGTATCCGAGCACACTCGTTCGGTGAGTCTTGCCGACTTTGGCTAGCCGCCAGTCGAACTGAAGCCTGCTGATGCCTTTAGAGGCACTACTCTAAAAGTGGTAGGGTGCTCTGGGCTCTGGGGCATTCAGAATGTTGAACTTGACTCTGGGGTCACAACACACACCATGTGATTAGTGTCAAAAGGGAGGGGAGAGGGGCTGCTGTTAGTCTTTTCTCTGGGGAGCCCAGTGATACAAACTGTAGAGCAATGGAAAGGTCCGTAACACAGCCTGACACTGATTTATATTAGCCAGTGAAGAGAGTTAACTTCACATCTCTCTGTGTGTACACATTAGACATTTTTGATTTATCCTAACCCCCAACAAGGCTTCATCATTCCTTCCAAGCTGAATCCCCTTCAGATTAGTGTAGAGAGGTCAGCATTATTATTATTAGGCCTAGGCCAATCCTCGCTCCCTCAGTCATGTCACTTGATTTTCCTCAATGGCTCAATACATTATTTTGGCTAAATAAGGCCAACCAACTGTCACATAGCCTATTGGTAGAACCGAACAGTGTAATCTTGTGTTCAAGTGCTCCTTGCAAGAAGAATATTTGAAAACTGTCTAGCCTAACTGGAAAACGCAGTGCACAACTATGCATGTTTCCCACAAGTATTTCCAACTTGGAAGCTCACATTAGTGGTTTTGGACGTTGTAAATGCACAGTTATGATGATTCCAGGAGCTTGGCATATTAGGGAGTTTCATCAGTAGTCCCAAGTTTCCAATAGCACGTCAACACAAAATCAGACCTAGCCTGAACTAAGATCAAAATTCGGACTATTTGAGATTGTAAATGACTATCTCTGCCAGTGTGTGCTATTTAAATCAAATGTGGGTTGGTACGGGAACTAATGACAGACTATTTTATATTTATGTCTTGTTCTGTCATTGTTCTAGCAATCTAGCTATGAAACAAAGAACTGCCACTGGAGAACTGAAATTCACTCATCCCTCCCATCCCCCACATATTCCTTCAGTCTACTGTCAAGCACCAGTTACATAACTGTGCTACTCCACCACTAGCTACATAAGAGGGGGGTTTATTTATTTATTTTATTTAACCTTTATTTAACTAGGCAAGTCAGTTAAGAACAAATTCTTATTTACAATGACGGCCTACAAATTAGGGTTAAGTGCCTTGCTCAAGGACACAGACAGGTTTTTCATCTTGTCGGCTCAGGTATTCGAACCAGCATCCTTCCGGTTACTGGCCCAATGCTCTAACTGCTAGGCTACCTGCATATTGATTAAGCTAAACGTTTCCATAGCAAATAGAATCAACTTCATGTTTATATGAAATTTGAATATAGGCATCTTGTGTGTAAAGCTGATAATTAACTAGGCTATTATTGGGTTATGGCCTTTGTTCTACTGTTATTATCATAGATCATTTCACTGATTGAATATTCCCATAATATAATACAATACAGCAGAGGTCAGACTATTCAGGTGTCAATATCTTTTTAAACAGGAGCTAGGCTTTACATGCAAAATGTAAATTAATAACTCATTCTTATGTCAAGCAATACAGCAGGAAAATCATGTATAGCCTATGTAGTTGGCTAGCTAACTACATAACCTCACTAATGATTTCAACTAGGCTATGCTGTGTAAGTAAGTTGAGTTTGAGTAGCCTGGCTTTGACTCTGGGTTCCCCTCCCCCACGCTCATGGGTTTCATTGCTGAATTGTCAATAAGCTCTGATTTTGTTCCTTTATTACATGGAAGTTAACAAATAAATAAGTAAATAAATCCTTCCACGTCCCATTTATGTAGCTAGTAATAGTTAATGGTAGCTAACGGTAGTATGTTTATGTGTGTCTAGGTATGTGTCACAACAAACCTTACAGCTAGATTTGTGGCTACAAATCTGTTTAACCTCTCTTTGATGGTCAGAGTTCTCTAATGGCTTATCTAAAATGCTTGGCAGTAATCTTCATGCATGTAAAAACTGGCTAACTAACAAGTGACCTTACAAACCCTGTGAAGTTGTAGGTAGGAGTAGGAAGCAAGCTGCTAGCCACCAGACGCGCGCGCACATACATACACACACACACTCATTCGCGCGCGCTCACACACGCTGATGTTGCCCATCCCCCACCTTTTTGAAATCACCAAAATAAACATTGTCGACAATGAAATAATTGACGATAACGACCAACAAAGAATATTGTACAATGAATGCGTTTCGTAGTATATTTTATAATACCGATAATCACGTGAAAAGGCAAGAAAACACTTACTTAAACTGTCCAGATCACACAAGGGGTGCCTTCTCTGATGTGCTCCTTATATGGAATCTCTTCCTCCACCGCTATTTTCTAAAATATAGTCACAATAAAGCTTTATAAGTCTACTCCGAGATGGCGGCTTGGTAGTTAAAATCCCAAATGAGCGATGTGTTTTGATTACATAAGTGTAGCATTTGATAAATCCTTAAAACAATTAGATTGAAAAGCAATCAGGGTACATTGTAAGGTTGCTTGCTTGTGGAGAAAGAGCCAAACGGTTCAGAACCAGCCAACGGCTTCAGATACTGAAACACTGAGGAGGTGACTCTCCAGGCAAAAATGAGGCAGGCCTAGGCAATTCTCTGCAGTTCTGTAGAAACTGTCTGAAGGACACAAAAACATCGAAATGGGTGTCGCAGTATAAAATAGTGTTTAATGTACCCATATACATAGCTAGTGAATTTATAGAAAATACACATGTAGAGCAGTACACTCATTTTTATTTTGGAGAAGTCTCAAGATGCAGAAATCTACATAATAAAAGATGCAAAATATCTACATCATAACTTATCACATAATAATAATACTGTCCTGAAATGGGTGGTGTTGCACATAGGACCGTTCAAACTTCTGGGGAGACTTCAGTTTGATTCAACGTTAGGTACATTGTGTGACAGTTTGTATTGAATGACACGTTTCCTCAAAACGGTGTGCACCGTTTTTTCAACAGCCTTTGAGGTACTTTTTCTCCCATTTGGTGGGTGTGGCAAGGTGTGGCCTGACCAATATGGGTGTGACCATTTGAAATCGCAAAAAACTCGTGCAGCACACCATATGGCAATCTCCCACCTGGGCCACCATAATCACAATGTTTTCAACTGGTTGTTCAATACAGTACTGTTTTTGTTGAATTCAACGTTTCACACTGTTCTGTTGTACAGAACGCAACCCAACTGTTTCGTCAGGCTAAACATCTAGCTAATTAAGCTAGCTACTAAGTCTAGTTGTTTTCACATGTCAAAATAAACATTTGGATCATGTTGTTCCCTGGTGGCATGGTTCCTGCGACTGGGAACAAAACTATTTTTGGACTTAAAGTTAACAGATTTCCCAAAGAAGCAGCCCAGCGGGAAGCATTGCCTGCATGGATAGGTCTAAACTGCAGTAAAACGAGGTTGACGTAGCTCACTGGTAAGTTGTTTAGTTAGCTAGCTATCACTTTAACCTTCTATTCTACGCAGCTATATATATGGGAATATGATAGACAGCCATCTAAAATGTTTTTTTATGACTTTGACCTGTTACAAACAAGATGTTCCAGTCCCAGCCCCAAAGAGCAAAACTATGATGATACAAATACACAATAGCAATGAAATACAAATCAATAGGCCTAACCATTGGTTATAGTAATGCTGTGATAGCAGGATTTTCTTTTAGATTGTGACATTGGTGGCGAACATTAGAAAAAGTTTTAACTTAGGGCCTCCCAGGTGGGGCAGAGGTCTAAGGCACTACATTGCAGTGCAAGCTGTGTTGCTACAGATGCTGGTTCGATACCTGTCTGTGTTGCAGCCGGGTGCAACCGGGAGACCCATGAGGCGATGCACAATTGTCCCAGCCTTGTCTGTGTTAGGGGAGGGTTTTTTGGGGAGCAAAGGGGGTAAAAAAAATGTGTTTCAACTTAAATTGATGCTCCGCCACTTGTTTTATAAAGTAAGGTCACTTAATGATTAATTAGTATTCTATGTAAGCCTGACATACCGAATATAATAGCATATTAAAAGGTTACTGTTAGACCAAAGTTAGACCAAAAACACCACTTAATTTATTATGTAGTCGAGTTCTAACTGCAACAAACGGGTGACCTGGTAATGCTAAATGAATTTGCCCAGAACTTTAGGTTTCAGGGCAGGTGACATCACTTGCACGATCCCCACTACTAGTGCACACACAGCTAACTAGCTAGCGATTCCACATTGGCTACACTCAACCCCAGCAGTCAGGCAGAGCCTAACTGTGTGATCCAAGTCATGGCACCTACAGTATGTAACTGAATAGATCCCATCCCTAGTTTGAGCCCAGGTCGGAATAGGGAAAGGATACTTGTAAAAAAATAAAATAAAAGGATACTTTGTTATATGTGTACAAACAGCAGTGTCTTCCCGTTTCACAATTGGCTCTCATAATTCTCATTGGTTGAACAAATGAATAATATTACACTACTTCACATCCCTACCACCAATATTTTTGTTTGTATTATAATACTGCAAGGTAAGAGAGTAGGTCTAATACTAAGCATAAGGAAAATCTACATATTTAAATGATTAGCCCTATTAAGCTAAAACGTTCATGTCACACACACAGTTCTAAACCCTACAGGTTTAGATAAGGGGGATATTAAAATATGGTTGGAATCACAAAGCCACATTTTAGTCTTGGGTGAATAGGCCAGTGAGGAGAGGATAACTGAGGGTAGAGACAGAATAAGAAAGTCTCTGGAGGTGATGAGAGGCAGAGTAGAGTCTGAAGCTCCTCTGGGCAGAGGACTGCCAGTGTAATGGCCATTACCGAACACACCAGGGAGACAAGTGAACAGTGGTGGGGGGGAAGAGGGGCAGGAGGAAGACTGTTATTTTCAGGCATCTCACCCCTCGCTGCGATCTCAGGAGACGCGTGAAATACTGTATGATGGCACCTGTTATATTGCAATACCCGAGCCGACAAGGTGAAAAACCTATCGATGTGTCCTTGAGCAAGGCACTTAACCCTCATTTTCTCCCGTGGCTGACCCTGTAGTTAGGCCGTCATTGTAAATAAGAATTTGTTCTTAACTGACTTGCCTAGTTAAATAAAAAGGCACAATTTATAGTCCAATACTTTGCTCTCTATTTTGGGGGAGGTGGATTGAGGGGCCAGTGTTTAAATTGTACAGTATTTAGTCTGGTAACAGCCATTGTTGTGATGTGTGTGTAGCATGAACGTACTTATGTGTGTGTGTGTGTGTGTGTGTGTGTGTGCTGTGCGCGTGTGCGCGTGTGCGCGTGTGTGAGAGAGAAAAAGAGAGAGAGAGAGAGAAAGAGAAAGAGAGAGCAACGTATAGTGTCAGTGAGAGGGAGAGAGAGAGAAAGACTTCCACTTTTCTGTTTCTACTAATGAGCTTTCAGCGCCCCGCTCAATAGATCCAGCCCCTAGGAGGTCTCCACACTCTTGCGTGACCCTGGCCATTTGAACAGCATAGCTAGTAGAGATGCCCTTTGCCGTTAAACCCTGACAATGCCAGCCATTGATTACATTGCAACCTCAAACCTTCTACCCCACTGTCAGGGAGACATTGCTTCCTTTTCAAACAAGGTTATCTCTGCCTATCAATTCTGTGTGATGGTACAGAATTAGAATTTGAAATGGTGTCTAGATCTGTCTGTACATAGTGGAAGGAAATTATCTTTATAGGGCAAGGACATTTCATTTTCTGCATCATAAATAGGGATGTAAGCGTTACCGGGTTTGAGTTTGAGTTTATTTTTATTTTTACAGTGACGGTGCACATTATTCAATGTTTTAGCTCATTTTCAACCGCAGTCCCTGGCCAAATTATTAAAAACAATTACAATAACAATACAGACAAACAATGAGCATTGAGCACATGCAGAGCAACATAGGACAAGCAACACTTAGCATGCAGACAGAGCAAAAGCACAAAAAGCAACAAAACAAAATACATAAAAACAACAGTGTTTCCACACCTCACAAGCTACAGACAACATGGAAAGCTGTTGTTCACAAGTCTGATTGGCCTTTAGCCATGTCTTTATGTTTTTTGTGGTTCTAGCAAAGAATAATTTTGTGTAATATTTATTTATAAAGGCTAAGTACTGCAGATACTGCGATATGGTATAATTTGAGTGTAAGCTAAACAGTCAAGTGCTGCTTGAGATGGTATACTTTTCCTCCAGTCAATACGTGTGGAGCCTGGGCTGTTGTAGTTCTGAATCGATCCAAACCTCTGCACGTTAACATTTACAAATGGGAAATCTAACTCAGACAATTAACTGTCCTCCAGAGAGAAGACACAATAAGCAACATGTTAGCGTAGAAGGGAGAAGCTTATTTTTATTTGAAACCAAAATAATACAAGTTGGTGATCATTTATACAATTTGCATGCAAACCATCCTGTGAGATCCATATTAATATATTTATATATAGTCATTTATTGTCATTATACATTAACAAATGGGTTGTGTTTTTATAGATACATTTTGTTTGCAGGTTGTTAAATGTTTTGTAGGTATGTTGTTTTAGTAATCTGTGTGTGCATTTTGAATGTGTAATTTTTAATACAGTTTTAACATACAATTCACCATTTATTTTTTTATTTTTTTTTTTTTTATTTCACCTTTATTTAACCAGGTAGGTCAGTTGAGAACAAGTTCTCATTTGCAACTGCGACCTGGCCAAGACAAAGCAAAGCAGTGCGACAAAAACAACACAGAGTTACACAGTAAACAAACATGGTCAAAAACACAATGGAAAGTCTATATACAGAGTGCAAAATGTAGTGCACCATCAGTGTAATGGAGTTAGAAATAGCTCAATATTTACATGTTGTCTATATGTACATCTCATTTTGACTATGAATACATTCCCGAATCAGATAAGGAATTTATAAAGGCACCACAAAAATGTACACAGAATATTTTTTCCTGTGTGCTGAGGGGTGGTGGGAGAGAGAAGTGTGTGTGATCGTCCAAATCCTCCCTCGCTCTTACTCCCCCATGCAGTCTGTTTCAGGAGTCAGGACTGTGGTTTTGGCAGCAATGGAGAGGCATTTACTTTAGAACATGTTACGTAATGTGAAATTTAGTATTTTTCCCATTTTAATACATCTGCACCTTCTGCATTCAGCAACATTTTTTGTGAATTCTACCGTCTGTTCTATGAGAGGTTGCAATGTGGTATCAATTTCAGCATTACTCTCAATTATCTTTGTCTTGACGTTCCACTTTGTCCATAATGGCAGCCTCTGCTCCTAGCTATTCTAATTTAGTCCTCATCAGAATAGAGGGGAGAGATTATTGTAAACTATTTAAAAGCTGTGCATTATGTAGGAGACGGCAGGATCCCACCCATCCCCCACATCCGCTTGTAAACCCACTTTTGCCTGGCTGGTCACTAACTGCAATAGATAGATTCCACTCCACCCCCTATCCTTTGCTCAGTCATTCAGACTTGGAGAGTCAATAACAAGCTGACATCATCATTGGTTTGTACATTACACTGCTACTTTCATTCTACCCACAATATCCTAAGATAGGAGCATTGAGGTTTGAGATATACGCCAAATAAAAATATATTATGGAAAATGGTGGAACTAGATCAGAAAGGCAGTGTTGGGGGTAGGGTAATGTTCCATTGGGCCTCAGCCTTCTTTGACATTGAGTTAGCTATATGTGGAAATATTACATAGTAGCATACAGAGGGTGTCTCTAGGATGGATGCTATTTCTGGGGCAACAGTGTTTCACACATGAAAGCAAGCATTGGCAATCAATACTGATTTCTAGAAAAATAAGAATATGCTTGGAACATAACTGGACATAGTGAATAGCTCCAGTCTTCGAGGCAGAACAGTTTATCGTACAAAAAGGCAGTGGTTGACTTGGGCGGGAGCTCACCGAAGCTGAGTACCGGCACATAAAATGTTCTACTGCTTGAGCTCCTGTTCGTCTTATATAATAATTAGCTCAAAACTATTGTGGAGCTCCTGCACCAATATAAAAAGTACCGGCACCCAAAATGAGTACCGGTACCTATTTCAGTCCAGGTCAAGCACTGCAAAAAGGTGACTATGCCACACAGAAACCACCGCTACATATTAGTTGGAGATGCTCTATTTTAAGTATTTCAATCCACTGTCACTTAACTGGGCTGAGAGCTGTCCACTCTCCTAGAATGTGGTCCATGTTAAACCCCAAAAGCAGTGCAAGGTAGAGGAGACACATGGTCAACAAAATTCCAATCAATTAGACACAGTGGAGCTCTGCATTCTATCCCTCCCCACTGTTTAAAACAAAAAATCCAACTGCACACGGAGGAATCTCATCCCTTTGGCTCTAGTGGAGCTAAAAAACCTATATCGAGGGCCCCCAGAAAAGACTCTCTAGAACACCTGTTTAGGGGAATGCTTAATCCATGTCTATTGGAGGCAATAGCGGGATTATTATTATCTCAAAATTGCACCATTAAATTGGAGATACTGTGGTCTTCCACATCTTTTTGATCTCTCTTTATAAATGCTATTTCGTAAGTATTGTACATAAAGATATGTGTGATAAGGGTGAGCGGTTGATAATGGCCTTGACTGGGAAGGGGAGGTCTATTCCAGGCTTTTGTCCAGGAGAAATGTAATCAGGTAGTCTGTTTAGAAAATAACAATTTGGACAGCATTATTCAACTGCCTCCACCTGAGCATTATAGTATAACTTTGTCTTGATATAATCTGAAACTGTGTGCCATGGTTTTTTCACAGCACTGCCCAGGGGATTATCATTTTAATCTGCAACAATGAGAAGATTAATTTCAGCTGGCTCTTTTATTGTTCTTAACAATCAATTCCAATTTTCTTGGCCAAACATGAGTGCATTGTCCCACGTAATGAGGGGAACTGTATGGTAGAGAATTCTCCAACTGAATACATCTTGATTCATACAGTATTAAGCAAAGATTGTGCTCACGGAAGGCTGATTCCAGGAAAACAAAACACATGTGAAGACAGAAATGTTTTGCTAATAGAGAACCAAATGTGTATAGAAATGTTACTTCTACTGGGATCAATGTAGTGCCTACAGTGCCTTTGGAAAGTATTCAGACCCCTTGAGTTTTCCACATTTTGTTAGGTTACAGCCTTATTCTAAAATGTATTAAATAAAAACAAATCCTCAGCAATCTACACACAATACCCGATAATGACAATAATAATCTCCAGAGAAGAATGGGAGAAACCCCCCAAATACAGGTGTGCCAAACTTGTAGCGTCATACCAAAGAAGACTCGAGGCTTCAACAAAGTACTGAGTAAAGGGTCGGAATATTTATGTAAATCTGATATTTTCCTTTTTTTTTTTTTATTATAATTTTTTTGCTAGAATTTAAAAAAAAAACGATTTTTGCTTTGTTATTATGGGGTATTGTGTTTAGATTGATGAGGGAATGTTTTTTTTTTAAATAACTTATAGAATAAGGATGTAACCTAACAAAATGTGGAAAAAGTCAAGGTCTGTATACTTTCAGAAGGTACTGTATGTTTACACTTTGGTACCACCGGCTTCAGTAACATCATAATTGTAAGCCGCCTTGACAAAGATGTAAGATGTAGTCTTCGGGTCGGTACAGTAAATTATGCCATATACACCATTAATCAAATAATAAGCATTCTGTGTATAGTTTGTTGATGTGGCAAATAATTTAGTTTTGTGACAGTAGCCTAATCAGTGCCACTATTATACAGAACCTTATATGAATATGTTACCCCAGATAATGCATCACAGCCTGTATCATGACTAGCGTCTAAAACTGAACATTACTAAAGGGTTTCCCAAACTTGGTTCTCTGGACTCCAAGCGGTGCACATTTTGTTTTTTGCCCTAACACAAGACAGCTGCTTAAAATAATCAACTGATCATAAAGCTTTGATAATTTGAATCAGCTGTGTATAAACAGGAACTGTCAGTGTAGTGCCAAGTACTGTAAGTATTTTAATAGGACGTCCTGTAATAAGACAAGTGGAAGATAAACAACAAAACAAGCATCAAGGACATTCAGTATCAGGGTTTCCGTTAGCCGGTAAAGCCATCTTTTGGCCAATAAAAAAATGGAAAAGCGGACAAATAAAATTGGCACTGGCCAATGGTCCGGGAGAACAAAAAACATCCCATTGCGAAATAATGCTTTTTAGCCTATTAATTGATGGAAATACAAGTTGATATAAATACATTTAAACGTTCATGCTTATCGGTCTAAAGGTTCATTTGCCATAATTTATTGGAATTAAATTGGCGTGTGTGTATATTAGTTATGTATCTTATCTTTCATTGTACTATTTATATTTTTAACAACTTTTACTTTTACTTCACTACTTTCCTAAAGAAAATGATGTACTTTTTACTCCATACATTTTCCCTGACACCCAAAAGTGCTCGTTACAATTTTAATGCTTAGCAGTACAGGAAAATTATCTAATTCACACACTTATCAAGAGAATAACCCTGGTCATCCCTACTGCCTCTGATATGGCAGACTCACTAAACACAAAATCTTAGTTTGTAAATTATGTCTGAGTGTGCCCTTGGCTGTCAAATAATAAGGAAATCGTACCTTCTGGCTTGCTTAATATAAGGAATTTGGTGTATAGCATTTACTTTTTACTTTTACTCAAGTATGACAATTGAGTACCTTTTCCACCACTGTACTTAAGTACATTTAAAACCAGATACTTTTAGACTTTTACTCAAGTAGTACTTGAGTTACTTGAGTAATTTTCTATTAAGGTATCTTTACTTTTACTCAAGTATGACAATTGAGTACTTTTCTACTCTGGGGGATAGTAGATTGACATAGGCTATTGATTTTGCTGTTCATTACTCGTCTTGTTGGCTGAAGAAAAGTAAATGTGGACAGTTATTCTAACATCTTCAAAGTGAGCATCGGAAGTCGTTGCATCCAGGACTTGCATGTTATGTTAAGATGAATTGCCATAATCTGAATGTGATTTCTGTCATTCTCAGCACAATGGGTGGACGCCCTAATCAGGTTATGCACCCAATACTTGGAAATGGTTTGATGTACTTCAAATTGCTTGGAAATGGATTTGTAACCCCTCCCAGATAATATTTATTCTGTGGGCCTCTCGGGTAGGTCTTTTGATCTCTGAATGAGGTGTTACCACACACCCATATGGTTAAGACCAAAACAGACCATTGTTCTTATCTTTATGGAAGGCTGGACCCTCCTAATTTTCTCTCTAATGTTTTCTAATAATTTGCACTTGTTTTGAATTAGGTACACCTAATTCTAATTTTAGCCATTTTATGTGATGGTAAAGCTAGGGTGTACTAACGTTTTCCCCATAAGGAAAAGGCATTTTGGTTTATTTTAATTGCATAACATTTTCAATTGTTTTATTTTTTTTGTGTGATTTGTTAAATTGGGTAACCTTTATCTGTCAATAGTGTTGAAGTGAAGATTACATATCCATCTGTCCAAATATGTAAAAACAACAAAAAAGAGAACTTTCCAGGGGATGCACTTACTTTTTCGACTGACTGACTCTGTCTGTCTGTCTGTCTGTCTGTCTGTCTGTCTGTCTGTCTGTCTGTCTGTCTGTCTGTCTGTCTGTCTGTCTGTCTGTCTGTCTGTCTGTCTGTCTGTCTGTCTGTCTGTGTGTGTGTGTGTGTGTGTGTGTGTGTGTGTGTGTGTGTGTGTGTGTGTGTGTGTGTGTGTGAGTATTGACTGGGATGGTACAGATCAGGGATGTCTCACTTCATCTTTGTTTTTCCATGCATAACATCAGTCCCATGAAGATCAGGGGGTCATTTCTCCGCCAAGGTTGTCTGGATTGGGATTGGATAATGAGGACTGAAAAAGTGTGTGGTTGGCTGTGGATAGATAATGAGAATTCAGAGGAGACAGACAGGCAGCCAGTTACAAGCAACTACAAAAACACCACAACATACACAAGTAAACACTCAAACAATACACAAGTGGGATAAACATGATTATTTAATACACAGCCGCAGAGTAATAAACCCTACAGAAAAGAAACACTGTGCCAAACTCATAGAACCGCACACGTAACACAAATACAGAATTCTGAAAAGTACAAATTCAGCCCTGAGTTCTTAATTTTACACCCATTCATATGGTGTTGAGCGTGTTGAGTGAGCAAAATTAAGGTCATTTCATGGTTGGCCAATCCAGACAAACTGTTATTTGTATTCTTTAGTGTTATGGTGGGAGAATCACCCTTTGATAAATAGAAGTTGCTGTGTGTTTGAAAGAAAAATGAAGCAGAGAGAGTATAAATTATATTTACACTGTGGAGCAAAATCTTTGGCGACTGAGAAAAATACCAACTAAAAGGATCCTGACAACACAATTTAGCATGAACACGTTAAAGCAAATACCCTGTGAAACCTTTGATAACTCAGTTACATGAAGATGGTTCTAGACATCAGTCCTTGAGTCCAATCAGCGGTGGCTCAGTTTATCAAACTAAGTCTACCCAGATGGTATATTTGCATTGACCCAGTTTAACATTGCTGAAAGCATTTAAGCTCCCATTTGACTTCACAATTTAATATTGTGTTATGGATGTTTTTATTCCAAGCATAAAGCGATGACTGTTCTGTGCCTGTTAAGAAACATGGCAACGAGAGGAGACAGAAATACTAATTATTCATGAAAGGCCCAGTTCAGTCACAAACATGATTTTCCTGTGTTACATTTCCACACTATGAGGTTTTTGATTATGATTATGATAATGCCCTTTTAATGTAAGAGCTGTTTGAAAGGAGTGCCTGATATTTCAGCTTGTTTTGCTGTGTTGGAGTTTTGGCCTGTCTGGTGAAATAAATTAGTTAATAGACCAATTAGAAAGAGAGTTCCAAACCAGACATTTTTCCGTTTTCCCCTCCCCACTCAGACCACTCTGAGACAGTCCTAGCAAAATTCTTGCTTGAGAAATTGCTCTTTGCTAAGAAGCTCTATATATATATATCTTTTTTTTGTTGACCATTTTAATTTAAAACAATCACAGTAAGGTAATTAATTGTTACCCAGAATTGATTTAATATTGAGATAAAGATGGCTGCATTGGACCTTTAAACATGCATTTTGAGCATAACTAATCCTTGGTGCCGAAGTCAAAAAGTCTGAGAAAGCGTTCTGTGGTCTAAGGGCTGGTGTTCCCATCAATAACACTGTCTCAGAGCATAAGGGATAGCTGAATACAATTCCAGAAGATAAACATGCATACAGGCTGAGGAAGAACTGTAGCTCCAAACCACTTGGAACATTTGGCAGAGAGCAACATCCAACATACAGATGTTATTTTATCAGTAAGCATTACTATGTCTTGAAACAAAGAAGCCTGAACTTTCTGCTTTATATCAAGCAGAGATAGAACTGTTAGGATGGTCTGTGTTGAGGAAGCAGAAACAATAATGTGGGCTGAGGCATTTCCATATCCCTTCCACTGCACGTGTCCCACAGTGGCACATCACCCACTGCAATGATCACCATGTTGGATCCTCTGTTGGCAGAAATGGGACGCCCTGGCTTTTCACTCTGTATTCAAGGTGGATAAATATACCACCAACACGTCAACATAGTCACCCCCCCAGTGCCCTCCCCCCTCCTGATGTAAGCAAAGTGCCTGCCACAGGGAGCTCCCTCGGAGGATTGCCTTGTGTTGATATATGCTGGTCTGAAAGGAAACTGGGCATTGCTTATCTTCATGGTGCGGTGGAGATGAAAGTGTTACGATAGAAAAATACCCTACAGAGTTGTAAGGCTGGAGCATCAAACTGGAAGTGACAGTCTCTCACATGTCAGAAGCCTCTTCCAGGCTGCAACACAGGCACAGGGCAACAGAGCAGTAGACACAGACAAACAATTCATGCAGCAAACATGAAATACAAATGTAGAAGGCTGACTGGGAAAACAATGGTGAGGGCACATTTTTAAGTGTTCCAACAACATGTATAGTATTATCAGGAATGGGAGGGAATACCACTGCTCTGTACAGCAGTGCATGCTTATTTTAAACAAAGGTACATTAGGTAATTTATGGCATTATCTTTTATTCAATAATAGATGTGGTGTTGGTATGGCTGCATCACAGGTAAGACACAATAAAAATAGACTCTGTGTTGTGTTTCATGAGAGGACTAAATCTTAGGGCAATTCTAAATTTGTCATACAACTAAGCCGACAGTGTTTTGAGCCAGCTCTCCCCAACTGCAACACTCAATGTTGGATTTGAAGAGCTATGGAGAGACAACGATTTCAAAAGGGAGATGGAAAAACACTATAGCTGCTGACAGAAAACAAGCAAAGGAGAGAGAAATATATAGGTACAAGAGAGGACTCAGCAGGGGTTTTAAAATGGGCTCCATTTCTTTGGATTGATGCATTTCTACAGAGCTTGAGGGAGAGTGAGAGGGAGAGAGAGAGAGAGTATGGAAGGTTGATATACAGTACCGAAAGGTAAACAAAAGGTCGCTGGTTCGAATCCCAGAGCCGACTAGGTGAAAATCCTGTCGATGTGCCCTTGAGCAAAGCACCTAACCCTAATTTCTCCTGTAAATCACTCTGGATTAAATTATCGCTGTGCACATTATTACAATGGCCACATTTTCCCAACACCAAGGAGTGCACAGTGTGAAAAAGATGCACCATTCCTCATAAAGTGGACAGCTATTTTTGATGTGAAATGTGCAAGTGAAACACCTAAAGCTGTGTTAGTTTCAACCACTGAGTACACTAACTTGGCTTTTCCTGCCTTTCAGTTTTTCCTGATGGAATTTTAATCATGTGTTATGGGTATACCTCAAACTTCACTGAAGCTGGGAAATTTTGAGTTGCATTCGATCCATTTTGGCTGGAACACTGTTCTAAAGCAAATCATTTTGAGGATCTGCTACGTGTCTGGGCCGTGTAGTATTCACACAATGCAAAGGTTTATGTTAGTCATTGCACAGCAGAACTGGAGATCTCTTCTGTGAGAAAGTCCTGGAATGTTCTTTTTTGTAATTCTTTTTTATTTTTTTACAACAGTTCAATATTTGTATTCAGTATGGGGAATGGGTGTAACTGACTGAGAAGTGCCAAGCTTCCTGTGGCCTGACGCAAGATGTAACAAGAAAAACATATTTCTTCAGGCCACGTTTTCCCAGAGTGCACTAGAGCTAACCCAAGAGATAAAGCCTTGTAGTTTGTTTAATGTGGGACTGATAATCCATACACATTTGACAGAACACTACAGCACCATTTTTCTAGTATTGACAATTGTTTAGGTTTGGAATAATGCTACTGCCAGTTATACACAAGACACCCTGCTGCTAACACCCTTACCTATTATTATTCTCAATAATAATTTGTTTGTAAAGTATACTTTTACCCTTATCCTTAAATTGTCTCCAAATTCTGTCTTGAATATTGATATAATGTACATGACTCCTGACAAGATGACTCTTAGATGGGATTCTGACTGTGTGGAAACAAGGACATAGTCTCAGGAGACAATCACAAACAAACTTCCATCGAGTTTACCACAGGATGTAAACCGGCGTAGTACTGTCCATGTAGTTGAACAATTCAGAATGTTCCCCCCATAGAACATAGATCTAGGTAAAGACACAGAATCAAAGATAACAGATCATCTGTGAGTTTATTGTAATCGTTCAGTCCTCTAAGTCAGCAGGTCTGTCTTGACAAAGGTTTCATAATCCCACTGCATATTGCAGAGTTTGTCTCCCGTGGTGTACCTCACACAATGGGTCCCTATTGCCTCCCTCCCTCATCAAGTCCCAAAGCTTTCTCACAGTAACACAGTACAGAACAGTGAGAGTGGCAGAAATTGGGTTACAACACTGTATTCAATTACAGGAGAGAGAGAGGGGGGACACACACACACACAACATCTGCTCTTCTTTAGCTGGTTGAAATGTCATACTGATGAACATCAGCTTTGTACCAAAGACAAACAATATTCACTACAACCACAATATGAGAAGGAATGTGTTTTGTTCTTGCTCTTATCTGAAATGACAAAAACAATTATTCCATGTTTCTCTAGACACTGTATCTTACACATTGTTACACCAAATCACTTTAAGTTTCATTTTTCGCAGACGGCATAGTGGTTATATCAGTCAAATCAATGCTTGGTGAATGGCACTATGGCTCTACATTGTTGTGCTGGTAATATTACTGTAAATGGCTAGTCCTATAGTACAGTATAATACGTTTTATATAATGTGTGGTCAACACACTTTTGTAAGACCCTCATCAAATGAGGGCCCTGATACAGTGTAATAGCAGCCACTGGCAAGACTGCACAGCACAATCGCCTTAGCTGACCTTACCTCCTGTCACCATGACAGGGCCATGGTGACTCACACCTGTTCAAACCAGTTTGCATCCTGTTTGTGGCTCTGTAGGAAAGCATACAAATTCACATTGGCTTCCGTATACTGTATATTTCCGTATACTGTATCTGATTCTGACACTCACATAACAGTCACCTGTCTGATCATTTCTGGATCAGTTTCTATTGTGACATTTGTTTTTTACATCATAAAATAGAGAATCCTTGCATTATACTAAACTGCTTTTGTTCTTTTTGTCTGCCTTCTTCTATTAGAACTTGAGGGCATGGTGATGATGATGGTTTATTGCTTATGAAATGGGCCATGGACATTTGTAATTCCTGAGGCCAGCTCCCCCTTAATACTGTTTGACATGTTTGACATCATGAACTGCTGAAGTAATTGGGAGTAAGGGGAATAGCTGGATAGCTGTGTGCGTCTGCCAGAGACAAAGAGCTTAGAAGCAGGAAATATGCCTCTGTCTTCTCTGCCTGCCTGTCTGCGTGTTGTGTTGTGTGTGTGTGTGAGAGAGAGAGAGGGAGAGAGAGAGGGAGAGAGAGAGATATAGAGGTGTAGGTTTAACAGGGACGATCATTAAGCACATGTTCCCAAATGACATCAGCTTTGTCAGGCTTTTAAAATTTAAACAATAGTGTCTCCAGAGAACTGATTTGAAAAAGGTTGAGAAGACTCAAACTTGTCTCTTAAGACAACAATTAAGATTTTTACTGGCTTTTCAGCTGGCAAATAGATCTAGTTGGATAAGGCGTACATCAAAAGAGTACATATTTTATCAATCTGTGGATGTATTCTGCAAAATACACAGCAGAATTTCAATTAACCACATATGTCCTGGAATAAAAAACAAACTATCTTTAGGACAGCGTATGTTATTGATAATGATCAAAGAAATTATGATTGCTTTCTCTTGAATAACCAATGCAGGTTTTTAGAGTGTTTTGTTGCTTATTATGTAAATCCTAGTTTTGTTCTCATTTGCTGTCTATTAGCCCACAAAGCCAAAAGCAAATGAAGTGCACACGTCATACACAATGAATAAATATAAACACAACATGTAAAGTGTTGTTCCCATGTTTCATGAGCTAAAATAAAAGATCCCAGAAATGTTCCATATGCACAAAAAGCATATTTATTTCTCTCAAATGTTGGTCACAAAAGTGTTTACATCCCTGTTAGTGAGCATTTCTCCTTTGCCAAGATAATCCACCCACCTGACAGGTGTGGCATATCAAGAAGCTGATTAAACAGCATGATCAATACACAGGTGCACCCTGTGCTGGGGACAATAAAAGGCCACTCCAAAATGTACAACAAAATCGCAAGGACCTGTACAGAGTTCCTGGAAGCTGAAAATGTCCCATTTCTTCCACGGCCTGCATACTCACCAGACATGCCACCCATTGAGCATGTTTGGGATGCTCTGGATCTACATGTATGACAGCGTGTTCCAGTTCCTGCCATTATCCAGCAACTTCGCACAACCATTGAAGATGAGTGAGACAACATTTCACAGGCCACAATCAACAGCCTGATCAACTCTATGCGAAGGAGATGTGTCACGCTGCATGAGACAAATGGTGGTCACACCAGATACTGACTGGTTTTGATCCATGCCCCTAACTTTTTTTTAAAGGTATTTGTAACCAACAGATGCATATCTGTATTCTCATTCATGTGAAATCCATAGATTAGGGCCTAATTAATTTATTTCAATTGACTGATTTCCTTATATGAACGGTAACTCAGTAAAACTGTTGCATGTTGCGTTTATATTTTTGTTCAGTTTAGTTGCTGCCATAGATCACGATAATGCAGGTACCTGTTACAATACTTTAAGTAACAATATTGCATAAGTAGCCTATTCGATGGGGAATATTTGCCATCAAATACATGGCAATTACTCTAGAATAAGTAAGCCTTGTTCCTTTTCTGAACCCTTCGATAAACAAACAACATTTAAAATGTGAATGGTCAAAGGTATCAGGTAATTAAACTAACCCTGTTTTAGTATACATACCATAGTCATAGTTAGTGTAGTGGTTTTGTTTGACTGTAGACAGGGTTTTGAAAAAAATTAATGCATCTGTGCTGTCACGACTCCTGCCGAAGTTGCCTCAACCCCTTGTTCGGGCATGCTTCGGCGATCGTCGTCACCGGCTTTCTAGCCACTGCCGCTCTCTCACTCATTATTCCATTTGTCATGTCTTGTCATTACGCACACCTGGTTCTCATTTCCCCTTATTACTTCATGTATATATGTTCCCTCTGTTCCCTCATGTCCTTGTCGGATATTGTTCAGTTTGATTGTGTTATCACCTTTGTTTCCTAATCTAGAACAGTTGTACCTATTCCTGTTCAGATTGTTTATGCGTATTCGGATATTAAAGTTATCCTTGAGTTCACGCTACCTCCTGCGCCTGGCTCTCTATTATATATTCACGCCATCACAGAATATCCAACCGATCAATGGAGTCAGCAGGAGCGAATAACATGACCGGGGTAGTAGAGAGAGTGAGGGAGCACTCCACCATGCTCACCAGCCTAGGAGAGGCGATGGATCGGGTTCTCCAGGCTGTCCAGCGACTGGAGCACAACCGACCAGACAGTAGAACCTCACCGTTAGCGCATACGGTGCAACCCAATCGCAATCTCAACACTCCACTACAACCTACCGGTCGAATCCACATTTCCCTTCCCCGGGAATACGACGGAACCGCTGCCCAGTGCCAGGGTTTCCTGCTGCAGCTAGAGCTGGCATTCAGCACTATATCTCCTCCTCCTTCGGACCGTGAGAAGGTATCCGCCCTCGTCTCCTGTCTAACTGGGAAAGCCCTGGAGTGGGCCAACGCAACTTGGAGAGAGGGAACAGCGTTGGACAACTTCGGGGAGTTCGCCCGCCACTTCCGAGCCGTCTTCGACCATCCACCAGAAGGAAGAGAGGCGGGTGAACGCCTTTTCCACCTACGACAGGGGACGAGGAGTGCGCAGGATTTCGCGCTGGAGTTCCGGACGTTAGCGGCCGGGTCTGGGTGGAATGAGCGGGCTCTCATTGACCATTTCCGTTGCAGTTTGCACGAGGACGTCCGTCGAGAGCTAGCCTGCCGGGATGCCACGCTTAGTTTTGACCAACTCGTGGATATGGCCATAAGACTGGACAATCTGCTGGCATCTCGCGGACGTCCAGTGGGGGGTCCGCTCTTACCACCCTTATCCACACCAGATCCGGTCCCTATGGAGATGGGTGGAACGGCCGTCCGGAATCGTCGCGGGAGCCGGGTCCAGTGCTCATCCTGTGGTCGTCATGGACATTCGGCGGCCCGTTGTTTTCAGAGTGCTGGGTATAGAGGCGGCAGGCAGGGCACTCTGGCATCACCCCAGGTAACAGCGCACCACACTTACCCAGAGTCCTCTGTTACACACCTCTACCTTCCAGTGTCATTTCCTGAATTTTGTGCTATTCCCCAGTGTAAGGCGCTAGTCGATTCAGGCGCAGCTGGAAATTTTATGGATAGTACTCTAGCTAGTAGATTAGGGATCCCGCTTACGCCCATGTCCATCCCCATTCCCATTCAAGCATTAGATAGTCGACCGTTAGGGTCTGGGTATGTTAAGGAGACCACCGGAGACATTGTAATGATCACCCAGGAGAATCGTAAGGAAAAAATTAATTTCTTCATTATTGATTCTCCTGCATTTCCGGTGGTACTAGGACTGCCCTGGTTAAGTACTCACAATCCCACCTTTTTGTGGAAACAGAGGGCTCTAACGGGGTGGTCATCAGAGTGTCCGGGGAGGTGTGTAGGTGTTTCCGTTGGTGCAACCACGGTGGAGAGTCCAGAGAATGTCCCCACCGTGCGCATTCCCCCCGAATACCTAGATTTGGCTCAAGCCTTCTCTAAGAAAAAGGCTAATAAATTACCACCTCATCGCCCAGGGGATTGTGCGATAAACCTCAAGGTAGACGCTGTACTTCCCAGGAGTCATGTGTATCCCCTGTCGCAGGTAGAGACGGAGGCTATGGAAACATATGTCTCTGAGTCCCTACGACAGGGGTTCATACGGTCCTCTACTTCACCCGCTTCCTCAAGCTTCTTTTTTGTGAAGAAGAAAGATGGTGGTTTGCGCCCATGCATTGATTACCGCGCCCTCAACCAGATCACAGAAAGGTATAGTTACCCTCTACCTCTCATGCAATCGGTGATTGCATCAATGCATGGGGCGCGCTTCTTCACTAAACTAGATCTCAGGAGTGCGTACAATTTGGTTCGTATCCGGGAGGGAGATGAGTGGAAAACGGCATTTAGTACCACTTCAGGTCACTTTGAATATCTAGTCATGCCATACGGGTTGATGAATGCACCATCGGTCTTCCAATCTTTTGTGGACAATGTTTTCAGGGACATGTTCGGTTGCGGTGTGGTAGTATACATCGATGACATTCTGGTGTATTCCGCTACACGCGCCGAGCATGTTTCCCTAGTCCGTAAAGTACTTGGAAGACTGCTGGAGCATAACCTGTATGTCAAGGCAGAAAAATGTCTGTTCTTCCAACAGTCCGTTTCCTTCCTTGGATACCACATTACCACCTCCGGGGTGGAGATGGAGAGTGACCGCATTTCAGCCGTGCGTAATTGGCCGACTCCCACCACGGTTAAAGAGGTACAGCGGTTTTTAGGGTTTGCCAATTTCTATCGGAGGTTTATCCGAGGCTTTGGCAAGGTGGCGACTCCCATTACTTCACTGTTAAAGGGGGGTCCGTCCCGTCTCCGCTGGTGCGCTACGGCGGACAGGGCATTCAGGCAGCTGAAGGCTCTTTTCACCGCGGCCCCGGTGCTAGCCCATCCGGATCCCTCTTTGCAGTTCATAGTAGAGGTGGACGCGTCCGAATCAGGGGTAGGAGCAGTCTTATCCCAACGATCGGGCACGCCACCTAAGCTCCGTCCCTGTGCCTTCTTCTCTAAGAAGCTCAGCCCGGCGGAGCAAAACTATGATGTAGGTGATCGGGAGTTGTTGGCTGTAGTCAAGGCCTTGACTGTGTGGAGACATTGGCTTGAGGGGGCTAAACACCCTTTCCTCATCTGGACTGACCACCGTAACCTGGAGTACATCCGGGCAGCTAGGAGGCTGAATCCTCGTCAGGCCAGGTGGGCCATGTTTTTCACACGTTTCCACTTCACCATCTCATATATTCCAGGGACAAAGAACGTTAAGGCAGACGCACTGTCTCGGCTGTACGACAAAGAAGAGAGGCCCATGGATGACACCCCCATACTACCGGCCTCCTGCATTATAGCGCCGGTGGTATGGGCGCTGGACGCGGACATTGAACATGCATTGCACACAGAGCCAGCTCCACCGTCTTGTCCCGCTGGACGTCTGTACGTGCCGTCTGCTGTTCGTGGCCGGCTCATCTATTGGGCCCACACATCACCCTCCTCTGGTCATCCCGGTATCGGTCGGACAGTGCGCTGCCTTTCTGAGAAATATTGGTGGCCCACCTTGGCTAAGGATGTTAGGGTGTATGTCTCCTCCTCCTCGGTGTGCGCCCAGTGTAAGGCACCTAGACACCTTCCCAGAGGTAAGTTACTTCCTTTACCTATTCCACAACGGCCATGGTCACATTTGTCGATAGACTTCATGACAGACCTTCCACCTTCTCAGGGGAACACCACGATCCTGGTCGTTGTGGATCGATTCTCCAAGTCCTGCCGCCTCTTGCCTCTGCCCGGTCTCCCCACGGCCCTGCAGACTGCGGAGGCCCTATTCACTCATGTCTTCCGGCACTACGGGGTACCAGAGGATATAGTATCTGATCGGGGCCCCCAATTCACATCTAGGGTGTGGAAAGCATTTATGGAACACCTGGGGGTCTCCGTCAGCCTTACCTCTGGGTTTCACCCCGAATCTAACGGGCAGGTGGAGAGGGTAAATCAGGATATAGGTAGGTTCTTAAGGTCCTACTGCCAGGACCGGCCGGGGGAGTGGTCGACGTACCTGCCATGGGCTGAGATGGCACAGAATTCCCTCCGTCACTCCTCTACCAACCTAACCCCATTTCAGTGTGTGTTAGGTTACCAGCCGGTTCTGGCACCGTGGCATCGGAGCCAGACCGAAGCCCCTGCGGTGGATGAGTGGTTCCGTCATGCGGAGGCGACATGGGAGGCTGCTCATGTTCACCTCCAGCGAGCTGTATGTCGACACAAAACCGGCGCGGACCGTCACCGCAGTGAGGCCCCGGTATTCACACCGGGTGATCGGGTCTGGCTCTCGACCCGGAACCTACCTCTCAGCCTGCCATGCCGGAAACTGAGCCCGCGGTTTGCAGGGCCATTCAAAGTCCTGAGGAGAATAAACGAGGTTACTTACAGGTTAAAACTCCCTCCCGATTACCGTATTAACCCATCGTTTCATGTGTCTCTCCTCAGGCCGGTGGTGGCTGGTCCGCTCCAGGAGTCTGAGGTACGGGAGGTCCCCCCACCCCCGTTGGACATCGAAGGGGTCCCGGCGTACTCCGTTCGTTCCATCTTGGATTCGAGACGTCGGGCGGGGGGCCTTCAGTACCTCGTGGAGTGGGAGGGGTATGGTCCGGAGGAAAGGTGCTGGGTGCCGAGGGGGGATGTTCTCGACCATTCCCTATTACGGGACTTCCACCGTCGCCGCCCAGAGCGCCCGGCGCCTCGCCGTCCGGGCCGTCCCCAAAGCCGGTGTCGGAACGCAGCTGGAGCTGCGCGTCAAGGGGGGGGTACTGTCACGACTCCTGCCGAAGTTGCCTCAACCCCTTGTTCGGGCATGCTTCGGCGATCGTCGTCACCGGCTTTCTAGCCACTGTCGCTCTCTCACTCATTATTCCATTTGTCATGTCTTGTCATTACGCACACCTGGTTCTCATTTCCCCTCATTACTTCATGTATATATGTTCCCTCTGTTCCCTCATGTCCTTGTCGGATATTGTTCAGTGTGATTGTGTTATCACCTTTGTTTCCTAATCTAGAACAGTTGTACCTATTCCTGTTCAGATTGTTTATGCGTATTCGGATATTAAAGTTATCCTTGAGTTCACGCTACCTCCTGCGCCTGGCTCTCTATTATATATTCACGCCATCACATGTGCTCACATCAACAGCACTCTACTTGGACACTATACAATGCAAACAAACTGTACATACTGTATAAACACTTGGATGTACTAATGTACAAAATAATTCTGTTTTATCTTACTATTAGAATATAAAATATGGCCAGGTCTTAAATAAAATCAACATTGACATAAAACCCAGGAACTTGTCAAATTATATAAAGTACTTTTACTCCCCAAAGCTTCAAACAAGAGATTCACCCCCTGCTAACTATCCTTGGCACTGCCATTTATAGCCCAGATCCACACGCTTGAGTGTGCTTTCACGCCATGCCATCTCGGAGATAAATCCAGTGAGAGGCTTTGAGCTTCTCAAGCTGGCATGAAACCTTTGATCTTCCCTCTCAATTATCTGTGCCTTCATCTGTGGCTCTCGCTCAAGCCTAATGAACAAATCCATTTGACTTGCCATTTAGATTTCAGATGAGCAGGACGCCTTTTTATCCCTTCAACTCGCTACGGGTGAACATGGTACTATAGGGGTAGAAGCTAATGGACAGCCTCGATCATATGCATCTCACAAAGCGGCTCAATCCCTTTGAGCATGACGGTGTGTCGTTTTCAAAAATAATCTTTACCTTATTAAGGGAAGTTACAGAGGAAAAATCGTATTCCGAGAAAAAGCACAGTTTTCGCTCCCCAAGACACTGAAAAAAACAACAATAAAGAATCATTTATTTAGCCTTTGGTAATGAATTATACATCATGGAGCCCCAAACACCCGTAGGCATGTTCCATACAAACAACATCTTGCTGAAAAGTTTGTGTAATCTTTCCAATCATGCCAATACATTAGCGTGTTTTTTTGTTTTGATGATAATGACTGCAGATCTGCTTTAATAAAAGCCATTTGTAATGTTTAATTTCATATGGCACAGCTGATTAAAATACAACTCTAGCTATCTCCATATCATTAAAGACTGTGTGTTTGATTGGAGTCTTCCTTCAGCAGAGCCCGGTCCCCACGGAGCCTCTGTTGAAATGACTGCACTGCCAAAGTAAACACACTGCTTAATAGGCATGAGGGGAAAGGGAGAAGAGAAAGTCTAACAAAGAACTGTGAGCTTCTCTCTCTCTCTCATTCTCTATTTGTCAGCAATCATGCAGAGCTTCAGAAGTGACCATCTTTGCATTTGTTCGCTGTTTTATTATATAGAAACAGAATACAGAATAATGCTGGTGAGCTGGAGCCGC
Organism: Thymallus thymallus; assembly: GCA_023634145.1. Classification (NCBI taxonomy): domain Eukaryota; kingdom Metazoa; phylum Chordata; class Actinopteri; order Salmoniformes; family Salmonidae; genus Thymallus; species Thymallus thymallus. The sequence goes on along the minus strand of CM042392.1, from coordinate 19,319,595 downwards.
TTGTAGTTCTCAGAAGATGTCCACTTGGATCTTCTCCCAAGTGTAAGGTGTAGCTGTGGTTTCTCAAAAAGTTGGTGACATCATCGTCCATCTTTGACCACCATACTTTGCTGAGAAGGAACTGCTTTATTTTTCTCGTTCCTGAGTGTCCTTCATGTGCTTGGGTGAGGACTTGGTGTCTGAGACTGATTGGTACAACACATGTACCAATCTCAACACATTATGTTTTCCAACTGAAAAGTTTGTTTCTTACCATGTAGTATGGACTGAGTAGTACGTCTCTTGGTCGACCTTTCCATCCAGCTTTCATGTAGCATAGCTCTTCACTTAGTACTGGATCTCGCAGTGTTTTTCTTGTAGCTCATCAATGAAGGTCTGTTAAATAAATGGCTCATCTTCTTCCTCGTCGAAGTAAGACTCCTCTGTGGCATCGTTTTGTGGGCTCTGACGTCATATACTGTATAGAATGTTACTGTACAGCCACTGGGTTCCAATTCAGGTGCTTATCAGTGGCTATTTAGGTGCTTATCAGGGTTAACGTTAACATCCGGATGTGCTCGCTAAAGAATAGCTTAGTTGACAGCTATGAGAGCTAACCATGTAACCTTCTAGTACTTATTAAACCTTTTTAAACTATACTACAAGTTTGTGATCATTAGCCTGAGACAAACTCCTAGATGTGGCGACGAGGAATTAACAAACTGAAGGTTGATGTCCTAGAATGAATGCTTTTCATATTTCTTCTGTAAGAAACAGTTAGATGTAGCCCTATCTGTCCCACGAGTGTAAAGGGTTCATGAACATTGGCAATTGGAGTCCCATAAATAAACTCTGAACTATGTATTCAGTCAGTTACTACACCTGGTTCATACATTTTTTAAAAACTTGCTAGGAGAAGAAATGTCAGAAAATATTGAATTTAAGCAGCGCTCTCAAGTGTGAACTTTCAGGGTAACACGAGGAGAGGAAAACAACCCCAAATGAAAGCAAAAAAAAACTATGCCAACAACGCACAAACACGCATACAACTATCTGCACACACCCACATCCAACCATACAAGAGTTATGACGGTGAATTGATCATACCTTTCAGTTATGTCAAGCGAGATGCATGAAGGCATTAGCAACCTCTAAACAAACAGCAAACCAGATGGGAAAATACGTCATTCTTGTGCTTTCAGGTCTACAGTACCAAAGAAAACCAGACCGGTTCATAGACATTTTGTATTTTTCATTACGTATCCACATTAGCTGCTGCCATCAGCCGCGAAGTGGGGCTGTTTTTCATGGTTCGGGCCGCTTAGTTCCAGTGAAGGGAAATCTTAACACTACAGCATACAATGACATTCTAGACAATTCTGTGCTTCCAAATTTGTGGGAAGGCCCTTTCCAGTTTCAGCATGACAACGCACCCGTGCACAAAGCGAGGTCCATACAGAAATTGTCGAGATTGGTGTGGAAGAACTTGACTGGCCTGCACAGAGCCCTGACCTCAAACCCATTGAACACCTTTGGGATGAATTGGAACCCTGACTGTGAGCCAGGCCTAATCGCCCCAACATCAATGCTCGACCTCACTAATGCTTGTGGCTGAATGGAAGCAAGTCCCCGCAGCAATGTTCCAACATCTTGTGGGAAGCCAGTGGAGGCTGTTATAGCAGCAAAGGAGGGACCAACTCCGTATTAATGCCCATGATTTTGGAATGAGATGTTCGACGAGCAGGTGTCCACATACTTTTGGTCATGTAGTGCAGTTTGCATTTGGCATGAGCCCCAGACAACAGTAGCAGTATACTTGTCTTCCCTCTCTGTTCTACTCTATAACACTACCTTTCACACTTTCTCCAGGCTGTACTCTCTCTAGTCTTTGAAGCCCCATACAACTATAGAGTGAGTGAGTGCATAAGGGTCTAGAGATGGAGAGGGGAGAGGATTCTTTACTTCCCCCACTCCACCTCTCACTCATCCTGCCCCCTCCCTACTCCTCCTCACTCACTGGCACTACTGCCCTCTCTCACTCTCACTCACTGGCTGGCAGCTGGAGGGATCGAACAGCAGTAATACAGTACATCATCTATATTTTAAACATGCTCGTTGAGCAGAGAGAGAGGAGGAGGAGGAGGAGGCGGCAGAATCTTAAAGATATAGCTGTCTCCTCTGTGACCCAATTTATTTTTTATAGTTAAGCGAAAAGAGACTTGGCTATAGGCCTATTCCGTCTGTTGTGGTTCAAAACATTTGCGAGAACACACACGATCAGAGAGTTTTGTAGCTACATGGTGTTGGAATAGCCTTTACCATATTTACCCCCTTGCCTACACCAGCATTTTCGCTTTTGGTTCTAAACTCTATAGAAGGATGAACTAAGTGCTTTTCCTTCTGCAATACAAACACTGCAGGCTGGGCTGTCGGTTACCCCGTTATCTATCTATCTATCTATCTATCTATCTATCTATCTATCTATCTATCTATCTATCTATCTATCTATCTATCTATCTATCTATCTACCTACCTACCTACCTACCTCGTAGGTAAACTCAATCCCACTGCCTGCCTATGGTTTCGAAACATATTCTGCACCATCTTTGTGTTTAATCCAATCAAACCCCATCCGAGCCAGCTCTCTCCTACTGTCACCATATTTCATCTCATTTTTCAAAGGACCGTAGGGACTTGGCTTTCAATAGTTCCATATCCTCTGCCAAATCTACCTTCTGGCCTTCTAAACATTGGCTCGCACATACAGTTGTGTCTAATTGAAATGCTGGATTAAAATGTTATTGTGCCCTTTTCCCAACGAGATTAGTTTCCCAGGCAGGTTCCTGAGATTGATTACTCCAGGTAATTAACTCCCAAATATGGTCTTGTTGGAAATAGTGAGGGACACAAGCATCCACTGTGAGAGCAGAGGGAGGTTACAGTACATGCCCTGGTGCTGGAGGTCAACGTGGAATGTCCTAGCTAACCCCACATCCCAACATCCTCCTTCCTTCTGGTGGTCATTGAAAGGCAGGGAGGCCCAGCCCTGAGCAGAGCAGACAAGCCAGGGATCTTCCTCCCTGTGGACTGTCTACTCTACTGCATGGCCTCATTACTGTTATGAGAAATCCTCTCATATCTCTACAGCTCTCTACACACTGAACACAGGCCAGGGTCACTAAACTAGGGCTCACGAGGGAGGCACAAGTGTTACGGGTCCAACTGGGATGCAGATCTTTCAGAAGATTTTCTACACACACTGTAGGCTATAGTGTTGATTATTTCTAGCATTTCTCAATGGGTGGTGCGTGCTGCTTTTCCAAGTATCTGTTCATATTCAAGAAACGTATCCACCTGTTTAGCATGCTTCTCATGGGGAGGATGATTATTTTGCTCCCCTCTATACAGATGCCAAAAGCAATCTGTTCAGTCTACTTTCAAAGTCTTTGATTTCAAATCTGGAATTGACTCAATGTTTATATATTACACATCTCTAGGCCTGGGCAAAGTATTGCACTTATGACCACCATTGACAGGGATGTAGGTAGCTCTAACATGAAATAGAGCATGTATTGCTTTTTACAAGATAGTATATTCTATAACAGTAGTATGCTTGTATAATCCCACAGTGTATAAAGGTGTTACACTACAGTAAGAATTAATTTCCATTCTCATGTCTTCCCCGTCTCTCTTGCAGCAGGAAACTGGAAACTCGATGAGGTGACCTTAGAGCGGATGGTGGCAGGTAGCCAGGAAAGCTTGTGTTCTCCATAAAAGCACTGATTAAAATAGAGGAAGGAGGCAAGCAGGCTGTGCCTTCTCTGTAGAGTGGGGGAAGGGCTGAGGAGTGTGAGAGAGGAGAGACTGGGGGAGGGGAAGAAGGAAATGCATTTTTGTTCTACCCCAGACTAGTCTGTCTGGTTTCCCTATACACACTAGAAAATGGGGAACACCCATGGTTGTCATCTCTCTCTACAGAGGACTATAACACTAAATTAGATTTCAGACAGATAGCTAATCTACAGATGTAGGATCTTTTGTTGCTGAGAATTTTCTTGCACAGCAGGAAATAAAAAATGGTAGTGTATTTGAGGTTTAAAAAGGCTTCTAAAGTTTGTAACTTCCACGTAAAAATTTCAAATTTAATTTGCACTAACAAAAATGTCCATGAATTATTATCCACATAATAATTCACCTATCCTGTTCCTGCAGGATTATTTTCCTGCTGTAGCAAACTGGCTGTGATATTGCGAGGGGTGAAAGTGAGTGTAGAGGCAAAAGACGAATAGGAGATGAAGGATGGTGTTGATAACATTTAATAAAGACGGCCATACACAATACAATAATAACCTGTGAGGGTTGAAAGAAAATACACAGGGTTAAGTAGTGACCCTGATGACCAATGGAGAACAGGTGCGGGTCATCAGGGTGTTACTACCATCTTCCCCCGACCGCCGGTTAGAACGCCGTTGAGGATGATCGTTGGAGAGGAGGGTCCGCCGCTCTGCACGGGGCATTCGTTACAGTACCCCCCTCCCGACAGAGAATTCTCGAAGGAACCTCGCGAGTTCTTGGTTCGTGCGCTCCGCTTGCCCATTTGCCTGAGGGTGGTACCTGGATGTGAGACTGACCGCGACCCCCAGTTTAGACATGAATGCCCTCCACACACGGGAGGTGAACTGGGGACCTCGGTCAGACACGATGTCCTCCGGAAGTCCATACAATCGGAAGACCTGTTGAAATAGCACCTCAACGAACTGGAGAGCAGAGGGGAGGCCGGGCAGTGGAATGAACCGCACGATTTTTAAAAATCGGTCCACTACCACGGCGATGGTGGTTTTCCCCTCTGCTGGTGGTAAGTCTGTGAGGAAGTCCACGGCGATGTGAGTCCATGGTCGCTGAGGTACTGGTAGGGGATGGAGTTTTCCTGTAGGAGCCGCTCTCAGCGCCTTAGACTCATATTACACATGAGAGTACATAATGGCGCACAGTCCTCCCCATGCCGGGCCACCAATACTTTTCCCGGAGCGCCTCCAGGGTCCGGCTGATCCCTGGGTGTCCGGTTGCAGGTGTCGTGTGGACCCAGGTTACCAACTGTCCCCGCACTCTCTGCGGTACGTAGATCTTCCCCGGAGGGCAGGTTGTTGGGGGAGGATCCCGTCTCCCTGCCCATTGAATCTCAGCATCGATATCCAAGGAGACGGGTCCAACGATGCATGACGGAGGCAGGATTGGCACGTCCTGCCTCCTCTCTGCCCCCCGGTCGTGAATGCGGGAGAGTGCATCCGCCCTGCCGTTCTTAATTCCTGGTCGATAGGTCAGGGTGAACCGGAAGCGCTCAAAAAACAAGGTCCAGCGGGCCTGTCGGGGGTTAAGGCGCCGGGCTGCCCTGACGTACTCCAGGTTCCGATGACAGTGAACGGCTCATGAGCACCCTCCAGCCAATGTCTCCACTCCTCCAACGGCAATTTCACCGCCAATAGCTCTCGGTCACCCACGTCGTAGTTCCTCTCCGCAGCGCTCAGCTTTTTGGAGTAATACGCACAGGGGTGCAGCAGGGGAGGGTTCCCCTGCAGCTGGGAGAGAACCGCCCCTACCCCGACCTCCGACGCGTCGACCTCGACCGTGAAGGGCTTGCGTGGGTCTGGGTGGCATAACAGTGGCGCGGTGGTAAATCTGCCCTTCAGGTCGAGGAATGCCTTCTCGGCACTCGGGATCCAGGCGAGGCATTGAGGGTTTCCTTTCAACAACAACGACGTGAGTGGCGCTGCTATGGAGCTGTAGCCCTTGATGAACCGGCGGTAGAAATTGGCAAACCCTTAATGTCCCTTAATGTTCTTTGGAACCGGCCATGACCTAACTGCCTCCACCTTTAATTCCTCCATCTTCACCCCCTCCGGAGCAATCCGATATCCTAGGAAGGACACGGCCGTCTGGTGGAAGGCACATTTTTCCTCCTTGACGTACAGATGATTCTGTAGTAGCCGTTGGAGGACAGCAAAAACGTGTTTCACATGTTCTGAGAATGTCAGGGAGTAGACTAATATGTCGTCAATATATACTACAACATACCTCCCCAACATGTCTCGGAATACCTCATTCAGAAACGACTGGAATACCGCTGGGGCATTGGCTAGTCCGTATGGCATCACTAGGTATTCATAGTGACCAGACACCGTGCTAAATGCGGTCTTCCACTCGTCTCCCTCCCGGATTTGTATGAGGTTGTACGCGCTCCGGAGGTCCAGCTTGGTGAAGAAGCGCGCTCCCCGGAGCTGCTCTATCGATACTTCGTCGTTACCTCATTCAGTCCTCGATAATCAATGCACGGCCTAAAACCCCGTCCCTCTTCTTCACGAAGAAGAAACTAGCTGAAGCAGGTGATGTAGAATGGCGAATATGCCCCTGCACCAGCGTCTCTCGGATATACGTCTCCATAGTATCCGTTTCGGCCATAGAGAACGGATATATACGTCTACTGGGAGGCGTGCCACCTGGCATTAGGTCAATGGCACAGTCCCAATCACGGTGTGGAGGGAGACATTTGGTTTTCTCCCTGGAGAACACCCCGCGCAGATCTTCATATTCTGGCGGGATGTTCCCTGTGAGGGTGCTCTCAGGACTCTACCGATGTTGCCCCTACCGTAGTTGTGATCCTACATTTCTCCGACCATCCCAGGATCCTTTGTGCGCTCCAGCTGATGTTGGGATTATGCTGCTGGAGCCAGGGGAGTCCCAAGATGATCGGATGTATGGATGAAGAGATCCCCAACAATTCCAGTCTCTCGCGATGGCAGCCGTGAATGGTGAGGGTGACTGGACGCCGGGTCACGTGAGTAATGGAACCGGTCCCCACCGGCTGACCATCCAGGGCCTGAACGGGCATGGAGGACCTCAGCCGGCGCAACGGCAGCCGGAGAGCGTCAACCAGGGCCCGGCATACTCTCCTTACATGCCCCCTCTCTCAGTCCCTGACGACTCCGCCTGTCTCTCTCCTCTGCGGAGAGCCTCGTAATCCCCACCTCCATCGGCTCATGTTCCGGCTCGGATCGAGGAAGGGGAAGATTCGCGCGGTGTGCCAGTTGGTCACGGTCCCGGAGTTGACCGTCAATGGCAATCGCCCGGGCGATGTAAGCGTCCAGCAACATGGATTGAGGGACACAAGCCAGCTCCATCTGAACCTCCACCCGCAGGCCCCTACGGAAGGCGGTCCGGAGAGCCGGCTTGTTCCACCCACTGGGCGCCGCCAGCGTCCGGAACGACAGCGCATCTCTCCCCTCCGTGGGATGGTCAAAAACAGCTCGGAAACGTTTGATGAACATGGGAACTGACCGCAACTCCTCAGCCCCGCTCCCCCACAGTGACGTTGCCCAGCTGAGTGCACGCCCCGTGAGGAGAGTGATCATCGTGCGCACCTTCTCCGAGTCCGTAACTGGCAGATCGCCCAAATAGAGTTTGCACTGGAGAAGGAAGCCACGACAACCCTCTGGATTGCCATCATACTTCTCTGGGATGGCTCTCCGGAGTTCTCCCCCCGGGATGTGACGAGACTCTACACGACTGGGTGCGGGGGACGCTGTGGCTCCAGCGGGATCCACCGCCCTGTCGTGCAGCCATGTGGGACATCAAGCCACCAAGCGCGGTGACCAAGGAGGAAACCTACTCCTCCATGGCTCTGAGTCTCTCCTCCAGCTCGGGTGCCCAGCTCCGTGCCCGTCCATGGAGACCTAGGGAAGAGTGTGGAAAAGAGAGAGGTTAGCGATGAAAAACGGTGTAGACGAAGACAGGTAACTGAAAAAATAAAAAGGTGCCTCTGGTTTGGGCGGGTTATTCTGTGATATTGCGAGGGGTGAAAGTGAGTGTAGAGGCAAAAGACGAATAGGAGATGAAGGATGGCGTTGATAACATTTAATAAAGACGGCAATACACAATACAATAATAACCCGCAAGGGTTGAAAGAAAATACACAGGGTGTTACTATCATCTTCCCCCGATCGCCGGTTAGAACACCGGCGAGGATGATCGTTGGAGAGGAGGGCCCGCCGCTCTGCGTGGGGCATTCGTTACACAGGCTCAAATTAAGATTCTATATCTGTAGGAAATAAGTCAACCCTATTATTCTATGTTTATGCTGGAAAGAAAGTATATGCCTCAAATTTCCAGCATACTCAGAATATCCAAGATTACATCCTCCCCCCAGCCACTTGCACTTGGCAACACTATCTTCTGCTTTCACAGTGAGTCCATTTGTTATGGATCTTTGTTGGAATCCCTGAATGGGCTTATTGTTGAAAAATAAAACTCTAATCAGCATCTTTGACTCTGTACTCGGTGCAGAAAAGCTTGAAGCCTCAATTTGTTCCAAGATGGCGTAACAGTGCAGACGTATTTTTTGTTCGTCCCGTCTCATGTAAATAGTTTGTAATAGTTTGTAAATTGTCTTTCCACACATTTGTATTTATTTATTTTGTTCCCGATTTACCTCTCCTGCAACCCACCTTACCCAACGTGAAACGGATCTATTATCCTTACTTTTCATTCTTTTAACTGAACCGCAGTCAGAAGCTAGTCTGCTAGCTAGCTTGCTAACTAGCTTCTAGCCATCGCTAACCACTGCTAGCGGTCCCTCACCACTGCTATGCCTGCATCAGACAGCTTTTAGTTCGGACATTATCGGCCAGTCTGCACAGCGCGCTACCAACCCAGTGCATATCGGACTGCGTTCCCTTCCATTTCACCGGATTTCCACTGAAATCACAGGACCATCACACCGGATCATCACAGCTAGCTAGCTGCAATCGAGTGACCGACGTTTTTGGCTAACCTCCATTGTTTGTTTACATCCTACCTATGCTAGCGTGAGCTAGGCTCATCTCCCGGACAGCCGACGTGTGCTAGCTACTCTCCCGGGCTCCAGTACCTTGTCAACCTGCCTGGACCTTTCTACTGTCGACACGGAACCCCACCGAGCCACCGTGACTGGTCTGCCGACGTAATTGTCCGACGTGGTCTCAACAGGGTTCTCCTCTGCGACGTCGCCGAAGATCCATCTGCTAGCCCGGCCTGCTAACACTCTGAACACTGTGCCTCCTGGCTTGCCTAGTGCAGCGCCCATTGAATTCTGCTCTCTGGCTGGCCTCTTTGCTGCTCATCGGACCCTATGATTGCTCAGCTTCACAGCTGATGTCTGCAGGACTGTCTGGTTATACGGTATTTCTTTCTGTTTAACTGCCAGGCCTCAGGTCCTGTGTGTAGCATATGACATTTTTCTCTAACTGACCCTCTTTGTCCATTCATCGCCATTACCCGTCGTTGCCTTAGCCCTCTTAATTAACTTTATTTATTATTTTTTTTTTTTAATTTTAATTTTTGTCCCTCATTAACTGTTTGTTTTTATGCCCCTTTATTTCAATATGCCTTGTCTTTTGTTGTTTAGGTTAGCTATTATTGTTTTATTTCACTGTAGAGCCCCCAGTCCTGCTCAACTGGCCTCTGATAGCTCCTTTGTCCCTCCCCCCACACATGCGGAGACCTCACCTAGCTTAAATGGTGTCTCCAGAGATGCAACCTCTCTCTTCATTACCCAACGCCTAGGTTTACCTCCACTGAACTCACACCCTACGATACCCTTGTCTGTACATTATGCCCTCAATCTATTCCACCACGCACAGAAATCTGCTCCTTTTATTCAATGTACCCAACGTACTAGACGTCCTGTTCTTAAAGCCCTTAGTAGAATACTGATTCTATTACTCCTCTGTTCCTCTGGTGATGTAGAGGTAAACCCAGGTCCTGTAGCTCCCAGTACTACACCTATCCCCCAGGCGCTCTCATTTGTTGACTTCTGTAACCGTAAAAGCCTTGGTTTCATGCATGTCAACATTAGAAGCCTCCTCCCTAAGTTAGATTTATTCACTGCTTTAGCACACTCCGCCAACCCGGATGTCCTAGCTGTGTCTGAATCCTGGCTCAGGAAGGCCACCAATAATTCGGAAATCTCCATCCCCAACTACAATATTTCCCGTCAAGATAGAACTGCCAAAGGTGGCGGAGTTGCAATCTACTGCAGAGATAACCTGCAGAGTTCTGTCATACTGTCCAGATCCGTGCCCAAACAGTTTGAGCTTCTACTTTTAAAAATCCACCTTTCCAGAAATAAGTCTCTCACTGTTGCCGCCTGTTACAGACCCCCCCTCAGCCCCCAGCTGTGCCCTGGACTCCATATGTGAATTGATTGCCCCCCATCTATCTTCAGAGTTTGTACTGTTAGGTGACTTAAACTGGGATATGCTTAACACCCCGGCCGTCCTTCAATCTAAGATAGATGCCCTCAATCTCACTCAAATTATCAAGGAACCCACCAGGTACAACCCTAAATCCGTAAACATGGGTACCATTATTGATATCATCCTGACTAACCTGCCCTCCAAATACACCTCATCTGTTTTCAACCAGGATCTCAGCGATCACTGCCTCATCGCCTGCGTTCGCAATGGGTCAGCGGTCAAACGACCACCCCTTATCACTGTTAAACGCTCCCTAAAACACTTTTGTGAGCAGGCCTTTCTATTCGATCTGGCCCAGGTATCCTGGAAGGATATTGACCTCATCCCGTCAGTAGAGGACGCCTGGTTGTTCTTTAAAAGTGCTTTCCTCACCATCCTAAATAAGCATGCCCCTTTCAAAAAACGTAGAACTAAGAATAGATATAGCCCTTGGTTCACCCCAGACTTGACTGCACTAGACCAACAGAAAAACATCCTGTGGCGCACTGCATTAGCATCGAATAGCCCCCGCGATATGCAGCTATTCAGGGAAGTCAGGAACAAGTACACACAGTCAGTTAGAAAAGCAAAGGCCAGCTTTTTCAAACAGAAATTTGCTTCCTGTAGTACTAACTCCAAAAAGTTCTGGGACACTGTAAAGTCCATGGAGAATAAGAGCACCTCCTCCCAGTTGCCCACTGCATTGAGGCTCGGAGACACTGTTACTACCGATAAATCCACGATTATCGAAAATTTCAATAAGCATTTTGCTACAGCTGGCCATGCTTTCCACCTGGCAACCCCTACCCCGGCCAACAGCTCTGCACCCTCGGCAGCTACTTGCCCAAGCCCCCCCCGCTTCTCCTTCACCCAAATCCAGACGGCTGATGTTCTGAAAGAGCTGCTAAGTCTGGACCCCTACAAATCTGCTGGGCTAGATAATATGGACCCTCTCTTTCTGAAATTATCAGCCAAAATTGTTGCAACACCTATCACTAGCCTGTTCAACCTCTCTTTCGTATCGTCTGAGATCCCTAGAGATTGGAAAGCTGCCGCGGTCATCCCCCTCTTCAAAGGAGGAGACACTCTAGACCCAAACTGTTATAGACCAATATCCATCCTGCCCTGCCTTTCTAAAGTTTTCGAAAGCCAAGTTAACAAACAGATAACTGACCACTTCGAATCCCACCGTACCTTCTCTGCTATGCAATCTGGTTTCAGAGCTGGTCATGGGTGCACCTCAGCTACGCTCAAGGTACTGAACGATATCATAACCGCCATCGATAAAAGACAGTACTGTGCAGCCGTCTTCATCGACCTGGCCAAGGCTTTCGACTCTGTCAATCACCGCATTCTTATTGGCAGACTCAACAGCCTTGGTTTCTCAAGTGACTGCCTTGCCTGGTTCTCTAACTACTTTGCAGACAGGGTTCAGTGTGTCAAATCGGAGGGCCTATTGTCCGATCCTCTGGCAGTCTCTATGGGGGTGCCACAGGGTTCAATTCTTGGGCCAACCCTTTTCTCTATATACATCAACGATGTCGCTCTTGCTGCTGGTGACTCTCTGATCCATCTCTACGCAGATGACACCGTTCTGTATACATCTGGCCCCTCTTTGGACACTGTGTTTACTAACCTTCAAACAAGCTTCAACGCCATACAACACTCCTTCCGTGGCCTCCAACTGCTCTTAAACGCTAGTAAAACTAAGTGCATGCTTTTCTATCGAACGCTGCCAGCACCCGCCCACCGGACTATCATCACTACTCTCGACGGGTCCGAATTAGAATACGTGGACACCTACAAATACCTAGGCATCTGGTTAGACTGTAAACTCAACTTCCAGACTCACATCAACCATCTCCAATCCAAAATTAAATCCAGAATTGGCTTCCTATTTCGTAACAAAGCCTCCTTCACTCATGCTGCCAAACATGCCCTTGTAAAACTGACTATCCTACCGATCCTTGATTTCGGCGATGTCATTTACAAACTAGCCTCCAACACTCTACTTAGCAAATTGGATGTAGTCTATCACAGTGCCATCCGTTTTGTTACCAAAGCCCCATACACTACCCACCACTGCGACCTGTATGCTCTCGTTGGCTGGCCTTCATTATATATTCGTCGCCAAATCCACTGGCTCCAGGTCATCTATAAGTCATTACTAGGTAAATCCCCGCCCTATCTCAGCTCACTGGTCACTATAGCAACACCCACCCGTAGCATGCGCTCCAGCAGGTATATCTCACTGGTCACCCCCAAAGCCAACACCTCCTTTGGCCGCCATTCCTTCCAGTTCGCTGCTGCCAATGACTGGAACGAATTGCAAAAATCACTGAAGCTAGAGGTTCCTATCTCCCTCACTAACTTTAAGCGTCAGCTGTCAAAGCTGCTTATCGATCACTGCACCTGTATATAGCCCTTCTGTAAATAGCCCACACTACTACCTCATCCCCATATTTATTTTTGTTATTTTTCACAAATCTTGCACTCCAGTATCTCTATTTGCACATCATAATTTGCACATCCTTCATTCCTGTGTTAATGATGATAATCTGTAATTTGTCTCACCACTATGGTCTATTTATTGTCCTACCTCTTAACCTTACTGCATTTTGCACTACATTTTGCACTCTGTATATAGACTTTCCATTGTGTTTTTGACCATGTTTGTTTACTGTGTAACTCTGTGTTGTTTTTGTCGCACTGCTTTGCTTTGTCTTGGCCAGGTCGCAGTTGCAAATGAGAACTTGTTCTCAACTGACCTACCTGGTTAAATAAAGGTGAAATAAAAAAAAAAAAAATAAACTGGCCAAAATAAACGTTATTGCTCTTTGGTCACCAAAGCACCCTGAAAAACAAGACTAATATCTAAGCATTCCTCCAGCCACTGTTAATGTGAGGGGGCTGATAATAAGCTGTAGAGGTGTGACTCGGAGGCAGCGCGTTGGAGTTATATAATGAAACATTTTTATATGTACAGTACACTACCGTTCAAAAGTTTGGGGTCACTTAGAAATGTCCTTGTTTTTGAAAGAAAAGGAAATTTTTTGTCCATTAAAATAACATAAAATTGATCAGAAATACAGTGTAGACATTGTTAATGTTGTAAATGACTATAAACGGCTGATTATTAATGGAATATCTACATAGGCTTACAGAGGCCCATTATCAGCAACCATCACTCCTGTGTTCCAATGGCATGTTGTGTTAGCTAATCCAAGTTTATCATTTTAAAAGGCTAATTGATCATTAGAAAACCCTTTTGCAATTATGTTAGCACAGCTGAAAACTGTTGTGCTGATTAAAGAAGCTGGTCTTCTTTAGACTAGTTGAGTATCTGGATCATCAGCATTTGTGGGCTCGATTATTGGCTCAAATTGGCCAAAAACAAATAACATTCTTCTGAAACTCATCAGTCTATTCTTGTTCTGAGAAATTAAGGCTATTCCAAGCAAGCGTCTTGTGGTCGAGGAACAACAAATGCACTCCTTGAGTGACAGGGGGCGTGGCTATGACTGTGTGGAAAGCGGCATGGAAAGAAAGAGTGGAGAGAGAAGTAAACTATACAAATTGACATTACACATGGCGTATCACATTTAACAAACCAAACATTAAAATACCGGTATAGAAGGTAAAGTAAAAACCCAAACCGGTCCCTGCATCAATACCGGTATATCATAAAATACGGTATACCGCCCAGCCCTAGTCTGAAGATACAACTTCAACATGACACCCTGCTCTCCATTTATTATGATTGATTATCTACAGTATAATATGTCTACGTTACAGAGTCCCTAGGGGAAATACTTTGATTATATTGGTACATTTAAGTGTACAAATGCTTTATTGAACCAAAACGTACTGTATGTTACATTGTCTGAACATTGAAACACTAGAGTAAACATTTCTGTGTGCAGTCTCAGATCTGTCCTCCAATATATCCTGTGATGGGGAGAAAACTGGGGTGAAAAGGTGATTGTCAAACTCCACAAAGGCTCCACATGTTAGCCAAATGGTTTGAGTCTTGTATGCGTATACAGTAACTGATGCTTATAGGAGGATATGTGGAAATCTAAATTGTGTGTGTGTGTGTGTGTGTGTGTGAGCTGGCTGCTCTCGGGTTGAGCCTGGTAGGAGCTTTCTGGGCAATGGCAGAGGGATGTGCAGGTATTGTCTAACTGCCTGGATACAGCTAAGCCAATAAAAGCCATCGCCGTTTCCTTAGCAACAGTATGTAAGTACTCGCTCTAAATGAAGCAATGTATGCTCTGAAAATCAGAAAGGGAACATCCTTGAAGATGAATTCACTTGTTCTTACATTGTAGGCATTTATTGTCTAAATAAAATGCTTAGCTATACTCATCCTGCATTTTCTACCTTAGAATACATACAGTATGCATTAAACTTATAACAAATACCTAGCAGAGACCCAAAGACCGGGAAAGACAAAAGGGAAATTCTGGGGTGTGTGGTTGAGCAGGTTTTATATCAGTCAGGGTCATTCTACAAAGACATGGTAATAATAAGAGTTTGGAGAGGAATGGGGAGGGGTGAAGGAGACACTGCATGCCTGTGCCAACCTACAGGATCTCATGTGTTCCTGCATGCCCAGCAGTTACTGATGAACATCTGCATTCATACGAGCTCATTCATTCTTAGACGGTGTTATGCCAATATGCTTCATTTAAACTCCTGTTTTCTCGATTTAATCCATCTCTATATGCATCAGATATATCCCCAGACATCACAGTGGATGGTTGTGTGTGTTATCATGATGGAAATATGGGCATATGCTTTTGATGAGGGACTTGGCGGTTTATGCAGTGTATATATACTGTGTATCATATGGATGTGTCAATAGGATTCCTCTGATTCTCATGACTGGGATTCCCCAAGTGTATGCCTGTGTAAGGGGTCATGCATCACAGCACATTTAGAAAAGTAACACACACACACACACACACACACACACACACACACACACACACAAACACACGTCAAAGTGTCTTTTAGTGAAAACTGGATATGATTCCATTCTCCTTCCCTTGTTGCTCAACAGTGACTGCCTGCCTGCATGCCTCCAATTCCTCATCCCTCCCTGGGGGTGAGCTTTTACAGGAACTCAATCCTGCTCTGTGAAAGAAGCCCTTTCACCTACATTTCAAAAGGGGCTGGGCCTGCCTGCGCTTGTCATGCAGAATGCAGCACTGCACCACAAGACAAGAGTGCGCCCTACAGTGAGAGCTGTTCAGCCATCTGCTACGAAGTACATTCATGCAGCAGACATGCAGATAATTGATATCCTATTTAAAAAATGGAGGAGGATGATTCTTATTCAGAAATAACTTACTGTTAAGAATCCTGTGTAGGTTGTTACTTTTGTTACATATTCACGATATGACTCCATCACTCCTCTACACACATTATATATATATATATATATATATATATATATATATATATATATATACACACACACACACACACACAGGAGTGACAGAGTTATATTGTGAATATGTAACAAAAGTAACAACCTACACAGGATTCTTAACAGTGAGTTATTTCTGAATAAGAATCATCCTCCTTGTACTTTGTATGTACTGTACACACACACACACACACACACACACATATATATATAGTACATACAAAGTTAAGTCTCTAGGTCAAATGGGCAGCAGATATGAGGGTTCAAGCATGACTCCTTATAACAGCGCCACCTATAGGACAATCGGTGCCATTATGTTTGACCAAGTTAGTCATGGCCTCTAGTTTCAGCTGGTTTCACTATGCTTCAGTTATTTGACCATGTCAAGGGAAAAAAATAATCGATTAATAACAATAGGTTTCACAGCTTCACCGTGAACCCCTAATGAATGTACAGGCATATATATATATACGTTGAAAACAGAGCATTAGCTGATTTGAACAACATGCAGTTAATGAAAATGGGTGCATTACGATTTACAAAGTGAGTGGTATTTACACCTCTCACTCTGCATATACTTTATCTCAGGTGTAACGGTGTGGAACTAAGTTGTTCAGCAATTTTAATTATTCAATAGAGACCTGTAGCAGGTGGGTGGTTGAACAAAATAACTGGTTACCATAGTGACCATGCAAAAATATGAATTACCTGATTCAAGTACTGGCAGGATTGCGTGAACACCCGCAAAACCATATCATTACCACCTCGACAGGTTAATGCAACTCTCATGTTTATGTGCTTTCTTTTGCCAAAACATGTTGGGAGCCTCACACTCTTCAAAAGCTTACAAACAGTCTCTAAACCTCAAAGTATTAGTGGGCTTCTTCATGTAGCTCCAGCATGCAGGGCCAGGCTGTGGGTGGATGCGTAGCCTATAGATGACCAATGAGGTGTCTGCACTCTGCAGTTAGTGGAGCGGGTCATTAGTGCACACTGGCGGACTTAACATTAGGAGGAATAGGCAATTGCCCAAGGCCTCACATCATAATTGGGCCTCATGAGCTGGCCATAAAACATTTTACAAAAACAAAATGTGTCTTTTTAAGCTAGAGATTTTCATGTATGAATCTGTTATTCAGTGCATTCAACATCAATCAATCTCCCCTACCCATGATGCACTAACGGGTGATTTGGAAGCCCCAGGCAGAGGCAAAGGTTTCATAAAAAAACGGACTTACATATATTGCTATAGCTACAGGGGTACAAAAATTCTAAATCAAATTGCAAAATTATCCTTGATATGACCATCTTAAAACAGTCATGCCTCCCTTGGAGGTCTGGAGAATTATGTATTACATAAACATTTTGAATGGTCTGCTGGGATTTTGATTGGACATTACATTTCAACAACCCTCCCCCCACATACCTGTTGTGCTACGTGTTAGGTTCGTCACTGTTTTCAGACCTGCAAACACAGATTTTGCAGAGAGTTGTTCTGTATGCTAGTTTGCAACATTGCAGAACATTTAAGAAAACCTGGAGGAAAAAGGTAATTCTGATTCGTCAGAAGTGTTTGCAAAAAACACAACGTCGACATACATAAACATATTTTGATGAGGTTTTAATCTGCAATTTCCTGGCCATCCTCACCATAGACTTTAAAAATAGTCATCACACACAGCTGAAACTATGACACTAATCTAGTGAGCACTATTGGAGCTCTGCCCAGCCAAGGAATTTGATTGGTTTGATTGTGTAGCTAGGAGTCACTGATTTACACAGGGTCTCCACCCCTATTTAGTTATTTCCCCCAGGTTGTCATGGTTCCCCAGGTTGTCATGGTTCCACTTCCCCAGGTTGTCATGGTTCCACCTGTCACCGGAGGGCGGCAGAGACCGTCCTAGAGTCATTAACAACACTCAGGTGTGTCCTATTTACGCATTATGATTTCCATGTTAAAAGAGGTGTGTTCTCTTGTCTGCACCTGGTTCCAACCTCACCATGTCACACAGGTTTATCTGTACTAGGGAAGCCTGTTTCTCAATGAGGCTAGCTTAGTAGAAACCTAGCCCTTAGACTCTAGGGGGATACAATACACATTTCTTTAATTAAAAGACAGGCTATGCTGATAATACTGCCATCGTCGTTGAGGCAGAGGCACAGGACATGTACAGTATGTGTAGCCCATGTAGTGCCTTCAGAAAGTATTCAGACCCCTTGACTTATTCCACATTTTGTTGTTACCGCCTGAATTCAAAATTGATTTTTTCCTCACCCATCTACACACAGTACCCCATAATGTTTTTAGTAATGTTTGCAAATGTACATACATACCTCATTTACATACAGTGGCAATAAAAGGTATGTGAACCGTTTGGAATGACCTTGATTTCTGCATAAACCCCTAAGCTAATGACTTCTCCAAAAGCTAACTGGAGTCCAATCAATGAGATGAGATTGGAGATGGTTAGAATTGCCCTGCCCTATAAAAAAACATTCACAAAATTTGAGTTTGCTAACAAGATGCATTTCCGGCCACTCCTAGGGAGAGTAGCAACAGTGCTGAACTTTCTCCATTTATAGACAATTTGTCTTACCATGGACTGATGAACATCAAGGCTTTAAGAGATACTTTTGTAACCCTTTCCAGCTTTATGCAAGTCAACAATTCTTAATCTTAGGTCTTCTGAGATCTCTTTTTTTCGAGGCATGGTTCATGGCATCAGGCAATGCATCTTGTGAATAGAAAACTCAAATTTTGAGAGTGTTTTTTATAGGGCAGGGCAGCTCTGACCATCATCTCCAATCTCGTCTCATTGATTGGACTCCAGGTTAGCTGACTCCTGACTCCAATTAGCTTTTGGAGAAGTCATTAGCCTCGGGGTTCTTATACTTTTTCCAACCTACACTGTGAATGTTTAAATTATGTATTCAATATAGACAAGAAAAATACAACAATGTGTGTTATTAGTTTAAGCACACTGTGTTTGTCTATTTTTGGGACAAATTTAAAGGCACTTTATCTGATACTGTCTGGCCAAAAAGAGTATAGCATGTCATACTCTTTTTTTACCAGACAGCATCAGATACATGGGCTACATTTAGTAAGACAGAGAGGCGCTGTTTTACTTGCTCAGATGTTTTCTCCGATGAGATAGTTTCAGCCAATTAGAAAGGGAAAGGGGGATACTAGTCAGTTGTACAACTAAATGCATTCAACTGAAATGTGTCTTTCGCTTTTAACCCAACCCAATTGCAAATTGAAGGAAAGTTGGTGGGTGCACAGTGCATTGTTCGGGCGTGGAATTATTTTGGATGGACATGCAAAGGTAATCTACTTGTTGTAGTGACTAGTTGTGTTCATGGCACATTTAAGTTTATTACATTTTTACAGTTAAATTATGTATTTACTATAAAACCCATTAAAAAACAGACAGGGGGGGGGGGGTTGGGGGGCTCAGACTGGCCTTTGCCTGAGGTCTCCAAATCCAAGTTCGCCCCTGTTAGGGCATCATGGCTGGGGGAGATTGATAGATCAATCACAACAGTGAATACCTCCGTGTGACTCAGCACTTATCAATCCCCTCAGGCCAGACTGTGGATTGTTTAGGGATTCTCAGACCCTGATGCAGCATCAGACAGCTAGCAGTAAACAACCTAGACATGGGCAAAGGTTGAAACTGGAGATGCAGTGATATCATGAGCATGGAACACTCATTGGTTTAGGCCTTCTGAAAAGATAGGATTTTAATTTTAAGATAAGGCCTGAACATATGGTGTTGTAGTTGTGGAATATACAAATGTTCAAATCAATAACTCTCCAAGTAATCATTATTGGTAATGACATAAATGTCCAAATAAATGCATGAAAATGTATCACCTACTGACTGAAAAATGAAACTCATTTAACCCATGGCAGGTGTTCACCACTCACAGTGAGAACATCCTGAGGCTCCTATCTGTCTCCCCATATAGCCACAAAGGTTGCTACATTTCCACATCACATAACTGGGTTTTTTTCCTGTAATTAGGGTGTATTTACATTAGTAAAATATGTGTAGTAAGATATATCTCTCCTCAACATCAGATTTTACAACGTATCCTTACTTTAGCCTTGGATGTGGTGCAGCCAAAGCCACATTCCTGCGTCGTGTGTGTGCACCTATTATCATACCTTAAATACCATATTGTATAGACAAACAAAATAAAGATACAGTATACACAGTATCTTCTCATTCAAACCATAATGCACATAATGTTGCACACTTGATTAATGCAATGATTCACAAACGTGTGGATATTATAAAAGCCTTTTCAATTTGGCTAACAGAGCAAAAATGCTGTCTACTGGTATTAAGGTAATTCTCGCAGGGGAAGCCATTGTCTTTACACTATACCACTCAGAGGCGGGGTTGTGGTTTAGAGGCTTTTGTGCATGGTTGAGTTGAATGATGAATTGCTAGTGAAGAGGGGTTGGTGGTGACAGGGTTATCCTAGGACACTCTGTCTCACAGGACTTATACTGAACAAAAATATAAACGCAACATGTAAAGTGTTGCTCCCATGTTTCATGAGCTGAAATAAAATATCCCAGAAATGTTCCATACGCACAAATGTTGTGCACAAGTTTGTTTACATCCCAGTTAGTGAGCATTTCTCCTTTGCCAAGATAATCCATCCACCTGACAGGTGTGGCATATTCTGTTTTAGAGAATTTGGCAGTACGTCCAACCAGCCTCACAAACGCAGACCATGTGTAACCACGCCAGCCCAAGACCTCCACATCCGGCTTCTTCACCTGCGGGTTCATCTGGCGGGGGGGGGGAGGGGGGGGGGGGGGGGGTGGGGTGGGGTGCTGAGGAGTAAAGCCCTTTTGTGAGGAAAAACTCATTCTGATTGGCTAGGCCTGACTTCCCAGTGGGTGGGCCTATGCCCTCCCAGGCCCACCCATAGATAGAAATCCATAGATTAGGGCCTAATTTATTTATTTTAATTGACTGATTTCCTTATATGAACTGTAACTCAGTAAAATCTTTTAAATTGTTGCATGTTGCGTTTATATTTTTGTTCAGTATATATTGGGCGCTGTAAACCCAGCCAGTATTTGGATCGAATCCCAGAGCCAACGAGGTGTAAAAAAACCTGTCAATGTGTCCTTGAGCAAGACACTTAACCCTAATTTGCTCCAGGGGCTGACCCTGCAGGTAGGCCGTCATTGTAAATAAGAATTGGTTCTTAACTGACTTGCCTAGTTAAATAAAGGTTAAAAAAACAACAACATCCTAGTGGTTATTACATACATAAGTAAAATGGTGCAGTATATTCCCATGGTGTACATGTCTCCCACACTACCTACAAAGGTAATGTGGGAGACATCTCTCAAAGAGAGATTTGAATCTAGATCTGTCTCATTACACTAAAAAAGTGTCTTCCCTGGGACTAGTATGTGTTGTTTTAAGAAGCCCTTACTTTCTCCATCCACCTGCTGCAGGATTTCACACTTTCACTCTCACTTTTTAGTTATATGTGCTACTGAAACTCATTTTGTTTGAGGTGTCTAGGCTGGGATAGATTTATGATATACACTTTCATCTTGGAGACAACAGACACCATTGTCAAACACAGCTTAATATTCATTGTAATGTTTAATTGTGAGTTATGATTTAATCTGTTGTTTCTATGAGCAAACTCCTTGTTCACAATACTGTACCTTCAATAACACACATGACATAACTGTCACGGTGCGAAGGCAGGACACGAGGCGCAGCGCTATCGTTGATAGACATTCCGTTTATTTTAAATGACAAAACAACAAAGGTGAGAACGCAACCAAGAACCGATGTGCACCAACGCAGGTGGGAAAATCATGAACTTAAATAGGATCCCCAATTAGAGACAACGCAATGCAGCTGCCTCTAATCAATCTAATCATCAATAAAGTACCTATCTATCTATCTATCTATCTATCTATCTATCTATCTATCTATCTATCTATCTATCTATCTATCTATCTATCTATCTATCTATCTATCTATCTATCTATCTATCTCTATCTACCTAATTGGGGAACCAAAACATAACCCAAACATAGAGTTCCCTAGAACTCTACTGTCAAGCCCTGACCGTGACAACCATAGAGAAGCCTAGAGGCCTCTCTACAGTCAGGACCTGACAATAACACAGAACTGAAACACCAATGTGCTTTAGGATATGGCTCACGAGGGAAATATAATTTGCAACAACTGCCCAACAAGACAGCTTTACCAATATAACAAGATAAGGATTCTGCAGTCTGTGTGTGTTCCAGAAAGAGTGTCTTCTTGATCCATGTGGTTATAGATGCTTTCTTCCTGCGCTCACTGGACTGGCAGGCGAAGAGGGGGATAGACAATCAACAATCGCTTGGTTGGTGGCGACCAGTGGTGGATAAAGTGCTCGATTTTCATACTTGAGTAAAAGTAAAGATACCTTAATAGAAAAAGACTAAAGTAAAAGTGAAAGTAAAGTCCTACTTGAGTAAGTCTAAAAGTATTTGGTTTCTAAATATACTTATGTATATGTATCAAAAGTACCTGTAATTGCTAAAATATACTTAAGTAAATGTTAAAGTATAAATTCTTTCAAATCCCCTTATGAAACGCAAATACAAATCGGTAAACACTGCAAGTTGTGCCGAGATTGATAAATGGCCTTGATGGTGCATATTACATTAACTCATCCACATCGTTCATTATGAAGTTCAAGCTTAAATGACCTGGGGAGGCCATAGTTTAAATATGTTGAGAATATCTTTCACACACAACTCAATTAACATCAGACACAGTATCTGTCACCATCAACATCCATACAACTCTCTTACACACACAAAGGGAATCATTTAACTGTCCAGTCTTGATCTTTGGAATCCAAAATGCTTGAGAGATGTATTTCATTTCTTATTAGAAAAATTCCAGAGACTTACTGATAAACCTGATAAAATGTGTGGAGTCTGCTGGCCTGCTCCCGAAAAAGCTGTCTATACTTTTCTGGTTGAATATGGATTCCGTCATACTTCTGCAGACATAACGTAAGGAGAAGGATGCAAGCCAAAAACCAACAAGCCAGCTCAGATAACGAATGAGGATACTCCAACCACTCCTGGCATTACATTCTGCCTCAGTCAGTCTCTTTATCCCAGAGTGAGAGCATGGAAACATTTCCATCCACAAACCCTTGACAAGTGACCCAGTTTGGGGAATATACTGAGAACATTTTTTATAATGAGAGGTCTTTGGAACAAGTCAACATTCTTCATACCAGTGTGCATATAGTTGGATTTTGTTAGTGTTGATACATATGTAGGATTTACATTTTATCAGCCTGTTGCAGGATAAAACGTGTAGTGTATTTGAGGTTTAAAAAGGCTTCTGAAGTGTCCAATTTCCATTTAAAAATGTCAGACTTGATATTCCCTACCAAAAATGTCTCAACCCATACAACAATGTCCATTAATTACAATCCACATAATAATTCACATTTCCTGTTGCTGCAGGATTATTTATCTGTAGAAAACTGGCTAATCTCTACATGTATGAAGTCATAGTCCATGTCGTATTACTTTCATTCTCAATTTTCCTTTTTTTATGCCAATTTCATTGGACTCTTTCACAAGGAGTTGAATTCCATAATTGCCAGTGGTGATGTAATAATCCATGTGGAACAGCATGCTATGTGCACATTCCTGGAAAGGAAATTCCCTCCAGTCCTTAGGATTCCTAACACAGGAGGTTTGTGGCACCTTAATTGGGGAGGACTGGCCCGTGGTAATCATTGGAGTGGAATGGTATCAAATACATCAAACACATGGTTTGATGCCATTCCATGTGCATCGTTCCAGCTATTATTATGAGCCGTCCTCCCCTCAGCAGCCTCTACTGATTCCAAATAAAGGCTGAGGGGGCTGGGCAGACGACTGGGGAGACAGACAATGACCTCCATGTTGAGTTAATTGATTATCATCCCCCAAAGGACCAAACCGCCAGACTATAGTGTCTTCTCTTCTGATTCATTGGGGTCTGCATGACTACATGTTTCTGTTATGGTTTTTATGTGCACTGTATATATATATATAGAGTAAGCAGAAGCTGTGGTTTGTTTTAACAAGGTAGAGAAGTGGTATTAATTATCCACTACCTTGGACATGATGAACGATGCAGACTAAGGAAAAGCACAAAGAATAACACCATGGGGTTGAGGAGGGTAGATAACTTATTCACATCTTCATATTTGCTTTGGAGATACTTCATTTGGAGGGGTATGAGGAAATATGAAGAGTTATATCCACCATTTTTCCACATTTGTGTTTTGTCAACAGAAATGATTGCCTATGGGTACGTTAATCTATCTTTGTGTAAAACATTACTGTTCTCAGAAATATTAAAATGTGTATTCCATTGTTTAACTGGAATGGAATGTTCATATCCTGTATATTTTACTCTGATATGATGAGTGCATTAAATGTACGTTGCTCTGGATAAGAGGATCTGCTAAATTACTAAAAGGTCAAATCTAAATGTTTTACACACAGATCTCATAAAATATTAATGTCACAAATATCTATTATCAGTTATTCAGTTCTTTATTAAAAATGTAGTTATTTGTTACATTTCACTGTGTAAAACCTAGCATTACTACTCATTTCTCAGAGAGTGAGGCGTAAACAGTGGGGAGAACAAGTATTTGATACACTGCCGATTTTGCAGGTTTTCCTACTTACAAAGCATGTAGAAGTCTGTAATTTTTATCATAGGTACTCTTCAACTGTGAGTGACGGAATCTTAAACAAAAATGTTTAAGTAATTAATTTGCATTTTATTGCATGACATAAGTATTTGATACATCAGAAAAGCAGAACTTAATATTTGGTACAGAAACCTTTGTTTGCAATTACAGAGATCATACGTTTCCTGTAGTTCTTGACCAGGTTTGCACACACTGCAGCAGTGATTTTGGCACACTCCTCCATACAGACCTTCTCCAGATCCTTCAGGTTTCGGGGCTGTCGCTGGGCAATACGGACTTTCAGCTCCCTCCAAAGATTTTCTATTGGGTTCAGGTCTGGAGACTGGCTAGGCCACTCCAGGACCTTGAGATGCTTCTTACGGAGCCACTCCTTAGTTGCCCTGCCTGTGTGTTTCGGGTTGTCATGCTGGAAGACCCAGCCACGACCCATCTTCAATGCTCTTACTGAGGGAAGGAGGTTGTTGGCCAAGATCTCGCGATACATGGCCCCATCCATCCTCCCCTCAATACGGTGCAGTCGTCCTGTCCCCTTTGCAGAAAAGCATCCCCAAAGAATGATGTTTCCACCTCCATGCTTCACGGTTGGGATGGTGTTCTTGGGGTTGTACTCATCCTTCTTCTTCCTCCAAACACGGCGAGTGGAGTTTAGACCAAAAAGCTCTATTGTTGTCTCATCACACCACATG
This sequence comes from Thymallus thymallus, assembly GCA_023634145.1. Classification (NCBI taxonomy): domain Eukaryota; kingdom Metazoa; phylum Chordata; class Actinopteri; order Salmoniformes; family Salmonidae; genus Thymallus; species Thymallus thymallus. The sequence continues at coordinate 19,294,450 of CM042392.1, read as the reverse complement.
ACCTTCTCCCATTCCTCCTCTGGATCATCCAGATGGTAATTGGCAAACTTCAGACGGGCCTGGACATGCGCTGGCTTGAGCAGGGGGACCTTGCGTGCGCTGCAGGATTTTAATCCATGACGGTGTAATGTGTTACTAATGGTTTTCTTTGAGACTGTGGTCCCAGCTCTCTTCAGGTCATTGGCCAGGACCTGCCGTGTAGTTTTGGGCTGATCCCTCACCTTCCCCATGATCATTGATGCCCCACGAGGTGAGATCTTGCATGGTGCCCCAGACCGAGGGAGATTGACTGTCATCTTGAACTTCTTCCATTTTCTAATAATTGCGCCAACAGTTGTTGCCTTCTCACCAAGCTGCTTGCCTATTGTCCTGTAGCCCATCCCAGCCTTGTGCAGGTCTACAATTGTATCCCTGATGTCCTTACACAGCTCTCTGGTCTTGGCCATTGTGGAGAGGTTGGAGTCTGTTTGATTGAGTGTGTGGACAGGTGTCTTTTATACAGGTAACGAGTTCAAACAGGTGCAGTTAATACAGGTAATGAGTGGAGAACAGGAGGGCTTCTTAAAGAAAATCGAACAGGTCTGTGAGAGACGGAATTCTTACTGGTTGGTAGGTGATCGAATACTTATGTCATGCAATAAAATAAAAATCTGGATTTTTGTTTTAGATTCCGTCTCTCACAGTTGAAGTGTACCTATGATAAAAATTACAGACCTCTACATGCTTTGTAAGTAGGAAAACCTGCAAAATCAGCAGTGTATCAAATACTTGTTCTCCCCACTGTATATACTACGCTAACATATGGAATATATATAACATTTGGCCTTTACTACTAAAGCCCATAGAAACGCATTGAATAACACATTCATAAATGGCAAAAAAGACAGTCCAAAAATAAATTTAAGGTTTATGGTTTTGAAGTGTCTGTTTTTGGACACATATTTAACCCCTTTTTTTGTTGACACAAAACTACCTCAATACTTCCATTCATTTGTATGGATTACCTTCAGAAGAGTCCTGTGACACTTGTGGGGGACGTAGAGCAAGAGGGAGAACACCATAATTTTTGTGAGAGTCTCATCTTTCCATAGAGTGGTCATAACCATTGGGACACTACAGACATTTTCGTGAGAAGAGCGATTTGTCTAATGTCTCCAGGTCTGACAAACAGCGCTGTAGCTCTGCCACATTCCACCGCTGTAGCTCTGCCACTTTCCACCGCTTAGGTGGAATGCCGACATAGGTGGATGCAGTGGATTGAGACATAGCACATGCAAACTGAAATCTTTAGTTTAAACTCATGGATTTTGATGGGGATTTTTTTTATTACGTTAATTAGATTGGCACACAATAGCTCTTAATGATTTCAACTACATTTTGCATTAGCTTGGTGGTAAATTCTAATCTTGGTTGTGTTTTCAGTAATTTATTCAATTTTTTTGCCAATGTAGTGGTATAGCTAACTACTGGAACTACACACACTACTTTTTTGCAAAAATAAAATAAATATAGGAAAAAAATGTCCTTTATTTTTCTGCCTGCACAGTAATCTGTTCTTACAAACTTGTATTCTATAAAATTTCAAATTTAGAAAATATTTTTTTCACTAAGTAGTTTGGATGCAGTGAACTACAGTACCTGATAGTTTCAACCTGTAAACACAGTGACATTTCTGATGACAGTCACTTTAAGCTCAGGAGCAACACAGAGGAGGAGTGTGAGGAGACCTTGGTTTTGAGGTCAATGCATCCTCTGGCAGCTTTGGCAAAGCAAAGCAGGAAATCAATACATAGTGGACCAGAGATCAATAAGTGAAACAGAATGACCAGGACACCATGGGTAGAAGTCAGGGGGCGGGAGAATATATACAGTTGAAGTCGGAAGTTTACATACACCTTAGCAAAACACATTTAAACTCAGTTTTTCACAATTCCTGACATTTAACCCTAGTAAAAATGTTATGGCGGTTTTGGAGCAGTGGCTTCTTCCTTGCTGAGCGGCCTTTCAGGTTATGTCAATATAGGACTCGTTTTGCTGTGGATATAGATACTTTTGTACCTGTTTCCTCCAGCATCTTCACAAGATCTTGGCTGAGGTCTTGGCTGATTTCTTTTGATTTTCCCATGATGTCGAGCAAAGAGGCACTGAGTTTGAAGATAGGCCTTGAAATACATCCACAGGTGCACCTCCAACTGACTCAAATCATGTCAATTAGCCTATCAGAAGCTCCTAAAGCCATGACATCATTTTCTGGAATTTTCCAAGTTGTTTAAAGGCACAGTCAACTTAATGTATGTAAACTTCTGACCCACTGGAATTGTGATATAGTGAATTATAAGTGAAATAATCTGTCTGTAAACAATTGTTGGAAGAATTACTTGTGTCATGCACAAAGTAGATGTCCTAACCAACTTGCCAAAACTATCGTTTGTTAACATGAAATCTGTGGAGTGGTTGAAAAATTAGTTTTAATGACTTCAACCTTAGTGTATGTAAACTTCCGACTTCAACTGTAGGTAAGCAATAGGTGTATTTATACTGCTGCCCTATTGTATATAATTTCCTTTCTGAGCATCCTTTATTGATAATATGACAGATAAGAAATGATATGATTAAGATCATTTTGTAATTATCTTTGAAGATTCAGTTGTCGGATTTGAAATCATACCATCAAAATACCAAGCTTCTTAAGAAAACATTAAATGTGGAGTGGCATGAAGGCACAGTGAAAGTAGTGACTAACCAGATGGTGAAAAGCCAATTATCTCATAGCTCTCATAGATTCTAAACACAATAGTGTGAGCCGAAAACACAACCAACCCAGTGCCGTTTTGCATTGTATACACAACCTTTGGATTCAGCTTTCCTTTTATCCAGTGGTTAGACCTTGGGAACAGTATTTTAACATCAAATAGCTTTGCTGGATTAGTTTGAAGTCAAATACCAATAGAATAATACACTCCTGTAGATTAATGTGTTTCAGTTTTTTCTCCATTATGGACGTAACATGCTGACCATACCGCTCACATTACGTGCGCAAGCGTTGTAAAATAAAAGTACACATACATGTTATTCAATCATTTCATCCATCAACGCGCGTCTGTGTAGCCAGGCGCTAAAATAGAACATATCTTTTTTTTTACGCTTGATGCGTTGCAAGTCCTGCCTCTCCTCATTGGTTTTTAGGCGCATATACCCACATACGTGATTTAAAGATGCAATGAGGTCCACACTGAGTTCAGTTGGTGGTGGTAATGCACCTTAAAGCTGGTTGCCAACCACCATATAAAGTCCACAGAAGAAGAAGTAGACTGAAGGAGAGATTACGAGAAACTAACTCGTTTTCCCCTTTTATCTGTGGATTAATTGTCGGAGTAGAGAACACACGATTCTATGTGACTCACAATTGGTCAAAATTCTACAAGATACAGAAAAAAAACGACCTTGTGTATTTCAGGTAAAATAATAACACAATGTTTATATCCCAGGACAAATTAGCTAGCAACAGCAAGCTAGCTAGCTAAATGGCTGTGAATGTTTAATATTGTGTTTCGACCTGTCCCTAAATTAGTATAGTTGGTTCAGAGTTCGTTTTGATATTTCAACCTGTGTGTCCTCATTGCGTCTGGTGTGGATGGACAAAATCAACATGCACGATGGCGCACGCAGACGCACGTGTGTGCCAGGTCTTGTCAGCATGTAACACTTTGAACATGGTGATTTTGCAGCATTAGGATAATCTCTGTCCCCCCTACCATTTGTGCTGACATTTTGTAAATATCAAATCATCCAGTGCACTCTCTCCCCTTGCCCTCTCTAATCAAAGGGAATTTGTGAATTGATTCTTCTCTCTATTGTTGGCGTGAAGCAGCATAAATCAAAATACTGAATCTCCACTGCGTCCAGCAGGTCTGCCTTCTAACACATTCTAATAAATCACGTCTTTAACAGCTAAGATGCAGCTTGCGGCTAACTGTAGACACAAAATACCCCTCTGTATTCAGGTAACCTAGCGGTTAGAGCGTTGGGCCAGTAACCAAAAGGTTGCTGGTTTGAATACCAGAGCCGACAAGGTGAAAAACCTGCCGATGTGTCCTTGAGCAAGGCACTTAACCCTAATTTGCTCCGGGGGCTGACCCTGTAGGTAGGCTGTCATTGTAAATAAGAATGTGTTCTTAACTTCAAAAAAAAAAGTAGTCCACATTATATTGCTAGAAAGCAGCTGCCTTGAAAAGGGATCGTCTATGTTCGATACCCATGATTGAAAGCTATTCGATTCAAGCTATAATACTTCCACACTCTTTAAAAACCTTTAAGGGTTTGGTTATAACTCTCATACTAATTGACTACATACAATAATTGATGGTACTATACTGGGTATGTATCCTGCTGAGCAGAGGAGATGCCCCCTAGATGGACATTTCCAGATAAAGTAACAGTCATGACAGCCAGCCAAAGTAGACTGAGAGACCCAGCCAGTGCATAAAACTGGGTATTTTTGGAATGAGAAGATAATTAATCATGCATCAAGGACAATGTTTCATACTCTACATATTTCCACACCCCCTCATAGTCGCAGGCTTGCTTTCCATTTGAATATTGCCCCTTACATTTTGAGGAGAACAAAGCAGACAGACATACCATGTTTCTATGGGAACAGCTGCTCCCTGCCCTGGGGAAATGAGAGGACAGATCACTGCACCTCATCACTTGTCAACAGTGATCCTCTAACACACTACTGTATCTACGGCAAGTTTTGCTGATTAAACCCACAAAACAGACTGCTGTCTGAGAATGCTGTCTGAGAGCCTAGTGGTGATGCGTCAGAGATGGAGCCTGCTACAAACCTTGCCTGTTTGCTAGGATGGGAGAAAATGCAGCTCAGAATTACAGACAGACAGACAGACAGACAGACAGACAGACAGACAGACAGACAGACAGACAGACAGACAGACAGACAGCGACTAATCCCCAAAACTGAATATTCGTCTGCAGTTGAGTCCTGAGAATTATTCCGCACACTGACCTAAATGCATTGAACACCTCAACATTACTTTATGCTCTTTAACCCCTTCTCTGATGGTATCCGAAAAAAAACTACCATAAAAAAATAGTAGGATATAACTGGATTAATATGATTTTATCTTCAGGATTGGCATTCAATAGGGTTGACCTCTACTTTAAAAAGGTTTTTGGGAATGTCATTGACGTTTTAGTCCTTCTTTACAAAGGATTCTCCAATGGGGACAGCCGAAGAACCCTTTAAAGTTCTAGATAGCCCCTTTTTTTCTAAGAGTACTGAATGTTTTGTGTAAACGCAAAGACTGACTCAGGAAAAATAAGATGTATTTACCTTGGTGTAGGAACATTATCATGATGAAACATCTATTTAGCATTGGATTCAAGCTGATACTGTACATAGCAACTTGACGGTGACTTAGGGAGATTAAGGTATTTAGCTCTTTTGAGACAGTTGTTTTCATGTTATACTCATGTGAGGTAGTGCGATATCTGCGTTATAGAGTGCTATCTGATATCCTGCTCTCACAGTGTACAGTGCAGTGAAGCTATATCACAACAATCCCTTTTTCACTGGGTAAAGATGAAAGCCTTGGCTGACATTCTGGATTTATTGTAAATGATAGTGGGGGGGAGGCGAGATGGAGAGATAAAAAGTAAGAGAGAGATGGAGAAAGAGAGAGCCTGTACGTTCCTGGCAGTGTCAGCAGCAGAGCTGAGCTGAGCTAAGTGCTCAGCAAGGCTATTTATAGAGCATTGGAAACAGGCAAAACTCAACCAGGAGCACTGCAGATAACAGAGTACATTTATGGGGCTTAATGTGCCATTACAATGCAGCTGATTGCTCTCCAAATGCTCTCTCTCTCACTTTCTCTCTTTCTCTCTCTCGGCTCCAATTGCCCCTGTGATACGGTTTGGTTTAATGCTAAGTTTAGTATGAAGATGTCTCTGGGTTTACATAAAATTGCATATCAATAGTGTGTGGCACAAGATGATACTAAATGGTGTACATTACAGCGGCTGATGCTGCTAGGGAACATTCGCAGCAGCAAAGCATGTAAACATTGCAGACAGCGTTCTAGATTGGTGGAATAAAAATATGAAATTACAATGTACAAAACCTTGTTCCTCCCCTTGCACCCAGTTAGACTCTTGACTGTTGACCAGTAATGATTACAGAATCACCTGATTGTCACCGGAGAGGACGGAACACCTGGGAGCAAAATATGACCACAGGACATGGGTTATAATTCACAGCCAGAGTGCACTATTTACAGCAGGTGCAGGTAAGCTATTTCTCTCTCTCTCTCTTTCTCTCTGATGGCTTCCCTGCAGCAATGAAATATAGTGTCTACAAAGTCATGCAGAGAATATGCACTGCATGATAACTGGAATGGGAGGAACTTTGCTGCATCTGTTATAACCAATTATTTTTAACCTTAGCTTTAGTGGATTACACAACTGTCTGTCTGTCTGTCTGTCTGCTACATGTTGTTTTCCTTCTAACTCAGTGTCTATAGCAGACAGTCATGGCAGACTACAGTATAGCTGCTCTACTCTCAGACCTCCAGCCTACAGTATAGCTGCTCTACTCTCAGACCTCAAGCCTACAGTATAGCTGCTCTACTCTCAGACCACAGTATAGCTGCTCTACTCTCAGACCTCCAGCCTACAGTATAGCTGCTCTACTCTCAGACCTCAAGCCTACAGTATAGCTGCTCTACTCTCAGACCTCCAGACTACATTACCCTTTTTTAGTTGACTTGATCTTAATTACACTAAAAATAGCCCAGGGCCAGGGTGGTAGACATAACATGTTGGAATAGGACCTCTACTAATTCCCTTTAGAACCCCCCCACCCCCCCCCCACCCCCGCGACTAGTCGGGACAGTCAGAAGCAATGTTTCCAGAAGTCACTCACCATTTTAAGGTTCAGAGAGCAGGAGGGAAGGTGAAAATTGCCCCACGTCATCCGTCAAGAGCAACTGCACTCAGTGCTCTCCGGCTACACAGCCGATACTGCAGTGGGAAGATGACGAGCTACAGTATGTATATAGTGTATATGAGTTATACAGGGATTGAATGTCCATTTGCATAATTTGTGCTTTTGGTAAGAGAGGGGAGCGAAGGATAAAAAAATGTCCTCAAATGTTCTTTTTTTCGGTGGTGGCTTTTCTCACCACAGTTCGTCAGTGAAAAGGACAATAAGAGGGTGTGAAAACGGATTGTTTCATTACATTATCACTCTGCTGTTGATCTGGACAACCTAAGTCACACTTGGGCTGGCTAATGGATACTGTGGTACTTTACACACTGTGAACCAGCTAGACTGTTTATCCGCCTTTTACACCCAGGCCTACAAACCTGACTCAGTTACACCAGTTCTGTCAGGAGGAATGGGCCAAAATTCACCCAACTTATTGTGGGAAGCTTGTGGACGGCTTACTGAAACGTTTGACCCAAGTTAAACAATTCAAAGGCAATGCTATCAAATACTAATTGAGTATATGTAAACTTCTAGCCCACTGGGAATGTGATGAAAGAAATAAAAGCTGAAATAAATCATTCTCTCAACTATTATTCTGACATTTCACATTCTTAAAATAAAGTGGCGATCCTAACTGACCTAAGACAGGGAATATTTACTAGGATTAATTCTCAGGAATTGTGAAAAACTGAGTTTAAATGTATTTTGCTAAGGTATATGTAAACTTCCGACTTCAACTGTATATGTATATATATATATACAGTGGGGAGAACAAGTATTTGATACACTGCTGATTTTGCGGGTTTTCCTACTTACAAAGCATGTAGAGGTCTGTCATTTTTATCATAGGTACACTTCAACTGTGAGAGACGGAATCTAAAACAAACATCCAGAAAATCACATTGTATGATTTTTAAATAATTAATTTGCATTTTATTGCATGAAATAAGTATTTGATCACCTACCAACCAGTAAGAATTCCGGCTCTCACAGACCTGTTAGTTTTTCTTTAAGAAGCCCTCCTGTTCTCCACTCATTACCTGAATTAACTGCACCTGTTTGAACTCGTTACCTGTATAAAAGACACCTGTCCACACACTCAATCAAACAGACTCCAACCTCTCCACAATGGCCAAGGCCAGAGAGCTGTGTAAGGACATCAGGGCTAAAATTGTAGACCTGCACAAGGCTGGGATGGGCTACAGGACAATAGGCAAGCAGCTTGGTGAGAAGGCAACAACTGTTGGTGCAATTATTAGAAAATGGAAGAAGTTCAAGATGACGGTCAATCTCCCTCGGTCTGGGGCACCATGCAAGATCTCACCTCGTGGGGCATCAATGATCATGAGGAAGGTGAGGGATAAGCCCAGAACTACACGGCAGGACCTGGTCAATGACCTGAAGAGAGCTGGGACCACAGTCTCAAAGAAAACTATTAGTAACACACTACGCCCTCATGGATTAAAATCCTGAAGCGCATGCAAGGTCCCCTTTTTCAAGCCAGCGCATGTCCAGGCCCGTCTGAAGTTTGCCAATGACCATCTGGATGATCCAGAGGAGGAATGGGAGAAGGTCATGTGGTCTGATGAGACAAAAATAGAGCTTTTTGGTCTAAACTCCACTCCCCGTGTTTGGAGGAAGAAGAAGGATGAGTACAACCCCAAGAACACCATCCCAACCGTGAAGCATGGAGGTGGAAACATCATTCTTTGGGGATGCTTTTCTGCAAAGGGGACAGGACGACTGCACCGTATTGAGGGGAGGATGGATGGGGCCATGTATCGCAAGATCTTGGCCAACAACCTCCTTCCCTCAGTAAGAGCATTGAAGATGGGTCGTGGCTGGGTCTTCCAGCATGACAACGACCCGAAACACACAGCCAGGGCAACTAAGGAGTGGCTCCGCAAGAAGCATCTCAAGGTCCTGGAGTGGCCTAACCAGTCTCCAGACCTGAACCCAATAGAACATCTTTGGAGGGAGCTGAAAGTCCGTATTGCCCAGCGACAGCCCCGAAACCTGAAGGAGGAGTGGGCCAAAATCCCTGCTGCAGTGTGTGCAAACCTGGTCAAGTACTACAGGAAATGTACGATCTCTGTAATTGCAAACAAAGGTTTCTGTACCAAATATTAAGTTCTGCTTTTCTGATGTATCAAATACTTATGTCATGCAATAAAATGCAAATTAATTACTTAAAATTCATACAATGTGATTTTCTGGAGTTTTGTTTTAGATTCCGTCACTCACAGTTGAAGAGTACCTATGATAAAAATTACAGACTTCTACATGCTTTGTAAGTGGGAAAACCTGCAAAATCAGCAGTGTATCAAATACTTGTTCTCCCCACTGTACATATATATATATATATATATATATATATATATATATATATATATATATATATATATATATATATATATATATATATATATATATATATATATAAAAGACTAGTATATCTTTAATAGATAAGTATTCAACCCCCTGAGTCAATACATATTCACCTGTGAGTCTTTCTGGATAAGTCTCTAAGAGCTTTGTACACCTGGATTGCCCATTATTCTTTAAAAAAATTGTCAAGCTCTGTCAAGTTGGTTGTTGATCATTATCAGACAGCCATTTTCAAGTCTTGCCATAGATTTTCAAGCCAATTGATTATTCTGTACAGGCTTCCTTCTTTTCACTCTGTCATTCATTGTTTGTCACACCCTGATCTGTTTCACCTTCCTTGTGCTTGTCTCCACCCCCCACCAGGTGTCTCCCATTTGTCCCCATTATCCCCAGTGTATTGATACCAGTGTTTTCTGTTTATCCGTTGCCAGTTCGTCTTGTCTCGTCAAGTCCTACCAGCGTGTTTTTCCTGTTTTCATGTATCGCTAGTTTCTGTTTTGTAGTCCTTTCGGTTCTGAACATTCTGCCTTCCCTGACCCTGAGCCTGCCTGCCGTCTGGTACCTATCGGACTCTGACCTGGCTACGAACCTCTGCTTGTCCTCGACCTGCCATTTGTCTGCCTCCCGTGTCATAATAAATTATTTGTGAACCTAACCATCCGCCTCCTCTATCTGGGTCATATCCTGAGTCGTGATAATGTTAGTATTGTGGATTTACAGTATATTAGTGTTGTTCATCCATCCTCAGTTGTCTCCTATCACCAACATTAAACTAACTGTTTTAAAATCAGCATTGGCCTCATGGTGAAATCCCTGAGCGGTTTTCTTCCTAAAATCCCCATTGGCCTCACGGTGAAATCCCTAAGCAGTTTCCTCCCTTCCAACTTATTAAGTGATTTGTAAAGCACGTTTTTACTCCTGAATTTATTTACTGTAGGCTTGCCATAACAAAAGGGTTGAATACCTATTGACACATTTGTAAACATTTCTAAAGACAAAATTCCGCTTTGACATTGTGGTATTGTGTGTAGGCCAGTGACACAAAATCTAAATTGTATCAATTTTAAATTCATGCTGTAATACAACAATATGTGGAAAAAGTCAAGGGATGTAAATACTTTCTGAAGGCACTGTACTGTATATGATGCATTGACTATACATTCAACATGCAGTTAGATGTTCAGTACAAAGTATGTGGGAATAAATCCAGATAATTTCATGCAAATTACATCTCCTGGGACCTCACTGTTAAATATACAGACAAAAAAATATATATTGTGTAGTAAAACCATGAAAAGTAATGCACCTAAGCTGAGATCTAGTGTTTGGAGGGTGTTTGAATGTAAACCCAATGTAAGTGATATGATACACTGAATGTGTTTTAAAACAGAATGGAAGTACTCTGAAACACCCAAAGTGGTTCTTCAATCTGAATAATTGTGTTTTTAAGAGTGTTTGTTTTGAAAAAACGTTTTTGTGTTTCAGTGCATGTAAAAGTCAGCATCAAAACACAAAAAGAACGTGTCTCTTATATAATAATAATAAAACAATTGCAAATGGTTTATAGCATGAGTATTGATTATACATATTGATTAAATTTTCTGTTAATATTTTGAATAACGTTTTAAAGAAGACTGGGAAGTGAATACTTTTCCTATGGTAGACTTTGGCACTAATTATAGGCTACATTTGCCAGGCAACTTTGTGAGATTATAAATAATGTTACAACCAGAATGTTTAGGGCAATGTAAGTTATAACAGAAGTAACATCTATAAAGTGTGCCTTCGTTATTGGTATTCATGTGAGAAGGTCGACGTGAACCCAGGTCTCCTACTTGTCAAAACACTGCCTTAGTCCTCTCAGCCAGTCTTCAGGACTACACAGAGCACATGGGGCCCTATTCAGACTTGAGATAAGTAGACTTAACATGGACTCAATAAAATAATTTACTAAAGTTAACAAGTCTGAAATTCCACCTTTATATTTTCTTACCGTCATATTAGAATCATTGTTAAAAAATGTAAGGTAAAATGTGAACTTCAAACATTGTGCTGCTGTACTGTTCAGAATTCTCCCCGTCTGAGGCATGGAGGTGGAGAGAGGGCATTTGTGGCAGGTGTGCTTTCTAGCAAACTCTATGGCCAAGTATAAAAACAAGTAAGTTTGCGGGCATCTCCCTACACCAAACACTCGGATGAAACTCTCCAAAACAATCCAAGAAGGCATGCGTTAATGAACGTGATTACACAATGTGATTACACAATGTGATTACACAATGTTGTCACATTGAAGAAAGAAACAGAAAAGGAATTCACTCAATAAGAACATTTGTTTTGTGTAGCATTTTGGCCGCTAATGCTACTAGTCCAAGTAAAATAGCCATTTTGATTCATTGGTCAGTTTTCTTGATACTACATTTAGTTGTTAATTGACACGTCATTGTTTACACCTTTCGCGCTTTTGTTTTTTATGCAAATGAAGGCCACATTTTTTGTTAATACTGCAGGCTTTTTTGCATACTAGCTTTCTAAGTTTTATCTACTGTTTGAAGTATACCCCACATGCTAAATGCCACACTAAATAGCCATTGCCATTTTAGCCTGCTCTAGGTTTAGCCTACCACACCACATGTTATTGCATCCCACTTTGGCATTCATATTGTTATCTTGTTGCTATATTTACATAGTTTAATCTTGTATATTCTTTTTGCATATTGCTATTGATATGTTTAATAATTGTATTAATATTGTAATTTATTCATATTATAGCATTTGATAACCTTGTTATGCATAATGTACTATCATTTTTGCTTGTTATTATTTCTTGGTCTCTCTACAGAAAAACATTCATACTGTTCATACTTTACTACAGTAGCGACCAGCTGGCCAATCCTAACCAAAGCCAATCAAGACCAGGATCACAGAATAATGCCAGCTAAACTGTCAACTGTCAATCATAACGTCATCTGAATATAAAGACTCAGGTCAGGACATTAGCATAATGGATGACTGGTGGATCGCATTGAGCTCTGGGCTGAAGTTTTGTAAAGGTTTGTATGAGTGCTACTGCTAAAATTCTCAGTCATTAGCTAGGTTTCTACCCAATTGGTGACAGATTTTCATACAAACATTCTAAAATCTGCATAAAAAACAATATGTGCATTTTCCCACCAGAGATGTTTCCATCAAATTGACTTGTTGTGGATGATAACATAGTGCACATACAATTTACTTTTGTAGTTAAAATACAAGTTAAATGGGTTTCTACTGCATTTTCAACTCCACTGATGGTTTTGTCACAAGGTCAAAATATGTGCCGAGGCCTGAATACTAATAAACTGTTAACCAGGTCTGCCCCTGCACCTCATCTCCAGTACTCATAGAAACCAGGTCTACACCTTTGACTGAGTCCCAATACTAATGCACCTCAGCCCATACGAATACCCATACGAACCAGGTTTAGACCTGTGGCCATATCCCAGTACTCTGATTAACCAGGTCTACCCTTGTGACTATTCAGCAAAACTCACATAAACCTGGTCTACCCTTGTGCAAGAGAATGTAAACAAACCTATTGACATTCAATATTTGTTCAGTTATTACACTAATTCAGTTTACGGGTCTATGCATGGCTAATTCTCCCTGAAAATATGATTGAAACATATGTAAGGGATAATGGTAAAATCATCAGTAAATAATCTTGATCAAGTATATCCATAACCCAACTCCACTTAAATCTACTGAAAAAAAGAAATAATCTGCTATATACAGTGGGGAGAACAAGTATTTGATACACTGCCGATTTTGCAGGTTTTCCCACTTACAAAGCATGTAGAACAAAAATCCAGAAAATCACATTGTATGATTTTTAAGTAATTCATTTGAATTTTATTGCATGACATAAGTATTTGATACATCAGAAAAGCAGAACTTAATATTTGGTACAAAAACCTTTGTTTGCAATTACAGAGATCATACGTTTCCTGTAGTTCTTGACCAGGTTTGCACACACTGCAGCAGGGATTTTGGCCCACTCCTCCATACATACCTTCTCCAGATCCTTCAGGTTTCGGGGCTGTCGCTGGGCAATACAGACTTTCAGCTCCCTCCAAAGATGTTCTATTGGGTTCAGGTCTGGAGACTGGCTAGGCCACTCCAGGACCTTGAGATGCTTCTTACGGAGCCACTCCTTAGTTGCCCTGGCTGTGTGTTTCGGGTCGTTGTCATGCTGGAAGACCCAGCCACGACCCATCTTCAATGCTCTTACTGAGGGAAGGAGGTTGTTGGCCAAGATCTCGCGATACATGGCCCCATCCATCCTCCCCTCAATACGGTGCAGTCGTCCTGTCCCCTTTGCAGAAAAGCATCCCCAAAGAATGATGTTTCCACCTCCATGCTTCACGGTTGGGATGGTGTTCTTGGGGTTGTACTCATCCTTCTTCTTCCTCCAAACACGGCGAGTGGAGTTTAGACCAAAAAGCTCTATTTTTGTCTCATCAGACCACATGACCTTCTCCAATTCCTCCTCTGGATCATCCAGATGGTCATTGGCAAACGTCAGACGGGCCTGGACATGCGCTGGCTTGAGCAGGGGGACCTTGCGTGCGCTGCAGGATTTTAATCCATGACGGCACAGTGTGTTACTAATGGTTTTCTTTGAGACTGTGGTCCCAGCTCTCTTCAGGTCATTGACCAGGTCCTGCCGTGTAGTTCTGGGCTGATCCCTCACCTTCCTCATGATCATTGATGCCCCACGAAGTGAGATCTTGCATGGTGCCCCAGACCGAGGAAGATTGACTGTCATCTTGAACTTCTTCCATTTTCTAATAACTGCGCCAACAGTTGTTGCCTTCTCACCAAGCTGCTTGCCTATTGTCCTGTAGCCAATCCCAGCCTTGTGCAGGTCTACAATTTTATCCCTGATGTCCTTACACAGCTGTTTGATTGAGTGTGTGGAGTCCGTTTGATTGAGTGTGTGGACAGGTGTCTTTTATACAGGTAATGAGTGGAGAACAGGAGGGCTTCTTAAAGAAAAACTAACAGGTCTGTGAGAGCTGGAATTCTTACTGGTTGGTAGGTGATCAAATACTTATGTCATGCAATAAAATGCAAATTAATTATTAAAAAATCGTACAATGTGATTTTCTGGATTTTTGTTTTAGATTCCATCTCTCACAGTTGAAGTGTACCTATGATAAAAATTACAGACCTCTACATGCTTTGTAAGTAGGAAAACCTGCAAAATCGGCAGTGTATCAAATACTTGTTCTCCCCACTGTATACACACACATTAGAGCCACTGTATGTTCCCATTGGTCACAAATACTAGATACTTTCATATACCATGAGCATCGTGGATTCAATGTATTGAAAAGCCACATATGGATTGAAAAGGCACATATGTAAACTAGACCCTTTAAATATTATATTTACAAAATAAATAATTTAACATTTCAAAAATTTATTGGATTTTAAAGTTGTTGAATACAGACTTCTGGTGCCAAAATTGTCTGTAAATGTACAGCTTGGAGAAATGTGACCATTTTGAGAAATAATTTGAAACTTCTCTAAATCATACTAGACACCTTAATAATGCATAATATGACACAGTTGTTGATAAGTACAACTAACTTCTTTAGAGCTTGTTAAATACAAAAGCTTTGTGTTGACACTATTGTGACCCATTGGATTAAATGGGTTAAGACACTTGCAAGGTGAGGAACCGAACATTAGGATAATGGATGAATAAAATATTATGCTGGAGGAAGAAAAATGTGCAGTGCACTCAGTATCAGGGCAGGATGGAGAAGAAAGCTACCCACTCAAGCTGATCCCTGAACAATTTACTGCTCACTAAATCGTGCCTGTGTATCATCTTGCATATACACTATACAAAAGTATGTGGACACCTCTTCAAATTAGTGGATTCGGCTATTTGAGGCACACCCATTGCTGACGTGTATAAAATCGAGCACACAGTCATGCAATCTCCATAGACAAACACTGGAAGTAGAAGGCCTTACTGAAGAGCTCAGTGACTTTCAACATGGCACCGTCATAGGATGCCACCTTTCCAACCAGTCAGTTCATCAAATTTCTTCCCTGCTAGAGCTGCCCCGGTCAACTGTAAGTGCTGTTATTGTGAAGTGGAAACGTCTAATAGCAACAACAGCTGAGCCGTGAAGTGATAGGGCCACACAAGCTCACAGAATGTGACAGCCGAGTGTTGAAGAGCATAGAAAGCAAAAATCGTCGGCCCTCGTTGCAACACTCACTACCGAGTTCCAAACTGCCTCTGGAAACAACGTCAGCACAATAACTGTCCATTGGGAGCTTCATGAAATGGGTTTCCATGGCCGAGCAGCCGCACACATGCCTAAGATCACCATGTGCAATGCAAAGCATCTGCTGGAGTGGTTTAAAGCTCGCCGTTATTGGACTCTGGAGCGGTGGAAATGCATTCTCTGGAGTGATGAATCACACTTCACCATCTGGCAGTCAAACGGAAGAATCTGGGATTGGTGGATACCTGGAGAACGCCACCTGCCGAATTCATAGTGTTAACTTCAAGGTTTGGTGGAGGAGGAATTATGGTCTCGGGCATACATTGGTATTCTAGACGATTCTGTGCTTCCAACTTACTGCGCTTCCAACAGTTTGGAGAAGGCCCTTTCTTGTTCCAGTATGAAAATGCCCCCGTGCACAAAGCAATGTCCATACAAAAATTGTTTGTCGGGATCGGTGTGGAAGAACTTGATGGCCTACACAGATCCCTGACCTCAACCCCATCAAACAACTTTGAGATGAATTGGAATGGCGACTGCGAGCCAGGTCTAATTGCCCAACATCAGTGCCAGACCTCACTAATGCTCTTGTGGCCGAATGGAAGCACGTCCTCGCAGCAATGTTCCAACATCTAATGAAAAAACTTTCCAGAAGAGTGGATGTTATAGCAGCAAAAGGGGTGACCAACTCCATATTAATGTCCATGATTTTGGAATGAGATGTTTGACGGGTATGTGTCCACATACTTTTGTTCATGTAGTGTATGTGTACATGAATGTGTGGAGTGAACGTTGACATAATAGCATGTGACAGATCCAGGCCATACTCCAGCATCCATAAAAGAGCGGCGAGTGCTATTGATCCTGGTATTGTCACTGGGTATTTTCTGCTCTGGTCGATTAGAAGCATCTACTAAAACTGGCAGAGCAGAGATAGGAGAAGGAGGCTTCACGGCGGACGCCTGCTCGCACACTGTGGCTACTGTACAGACATAAAATAATATCAACCATTGGCGTTGTTTTATGAAAAAATTACACTGTATAAAATTGGTGTCATAATGACTTGTAATTACAGATGACATAAGGAAATGTACCTCATCGCTATGCATGACGCTAACTGACAAAAGCCGCCTTAATGGTCAAGTGTCCCTCTCCCTCCAACTGCACCTCTCAGGGAAGTGCTTTCGTACAAATTACATTTATGTACCCAATATTTTCATCTGAGAGAGGCATTTTAAGTCTGGGTAATCCACAAGGGTAATGTTGACAACCAAAATAGCCTTTTTCTTTCTGAGGAGTGGAGTGGATCATGGCTCTCCTGCCACTTTACTATGGTAATGACTCTTACATAGTCACTTAACCTGCATATATGTGACGCTATTATTATTACTGAATGATGAAAACATCTTGAAAACAACCGTTTTTGGTAAAAGAATACTAATATCAAGAGGAATTCAGGAATTCAGTTTCATTTAGGAAATATATTCACCAAGTGTATATACAAAAATACAAATTTGTATCGTGTTTCAATGAAATCAATTTTCTTTTCAAATACAATCTCTTTTTGGGCTTAGTTGTGGTCAATTTGCAGTGTACAAATTATGTTCCGCACCTCCATGATCAACCACTCCGTAAAATATCGTCCCGTGGGCTGAACCTAGTTGCTTACCACTTGCCTAGAATGTGTCGTACATGGCAGAGCAAAGCAGAGCAAAGTAGAGAAACACTCAGGGAGGACAGTTATTAATTCAATTCAACCCAGAACCTCCCTGTGCATCCAACAGATCTGTTGTTTGTTTATGGAAAAGAGGGTCTGCACAGGGATTATTCTCTTAAAGGAGGACAGGCCAAAGGGTTATTTAACCGAAACAAGATAGATGTAAGAGAAGGAAGTGAGAGAGAAAATATTCGGTACATTTTCTCACTTCCTTCACTTCATTCTATAATAGAGTACTGAGCATTTTTATGTGGTAGGGAGCCACAAGAGAGAACCGAGGGGACAAAGGCAGGTTACTGTATGATATTCAGGAGAAAAAACACAAGTTCAAATGAAGTTTATATGAATAAAGTTATATGAATAAAGTTACAGTAGTTACTTGTTCAGAGCAAAACACAATGAGCTAAGCACTTCCATCATTCCTGTTTTTTTTCCCTTTCTCACAGTTTCAGTCTTCAATAAAATCCAGATTTTGTATTCAGAACGCTGTTTGGAGAATACAATCAGTATGCAATCTAAGTATTTATTGATCACACAAAAACTCCTGATACTCCCTTTTATCATATTTCACAGACAGTGTCAAAGCAACCCATGAGTTCTTTGTCATGAATTTATAGGCCGGCAGCAGCTAAAAAAACCTTTCCTGCAGAATATGATAGCCTGAAGTGCAGTGACATAGATAAGTTCCTCATTAGTAATCACTTGAAATATTCATTAGAGGTGGGCGAGGCAGCAGGATGAGCAGAATGTTTGAAAGTTCCAGAGGTCAAGTCACTAACTGTTTCTGTTTTCAGGCATATTATACAGCAGGCTACACATATAATGATGTAAGATTGATGCTTAACATCTTATAATGCACTAGGATTGTGATAAAGGACCTCGTAAATGTATTGTACACAAATGTTTATAAATATGCTGTATTACAGCGTAGTAGGTCTAGGTTACAGCGTAGTAGGTCTAGGTTACAGCGTAGTAGGTCTAGGTTACAGCGTAGTAGGTCTAGGTTACAGCGTAGCAGGTCTAGGTTACAGCGTAGTAGGTCTAGGTTTATTTCACCCAAGGTCCTCACCATGTCTGGATGTGAATTGGAGAGTTAGGGAGGGTGGAGATACAGTCAGGGGATCATCGCCAATACCTCAAAATGGCACAGAAACTTCCTTCGTTGTTTTTTACTATACGTCTCTACTTCATTTACAAACCCACCATATAATTATACACAGTATCTTAGATGGATGTAAAATGAAAGCACCAGCTAATTTGCATAGCTTGGTCCATATCAAACTCCAGTACCCAGTCTAATCCGGTGTTTGGTTTTGGTGTTACAGGTTGAATAAGGGATGTCCTGAAGGCATAATGGAAAGATCCCGCTAATCCCATTAACAACATTCATCCATTACCAGGTTCCATCCTGGGAGTACAATGTCCTTGGTCACAATGGGTTTAACAACACACTGTTGTTGTCTCTCCTTAGAGGTGGACAATGAACTATAAATAGTGTGTGAGTCCGTTCCAGGAACCAGTGGAGGTAACCAGGTTCAGAGCCACCAGCCCCCAGCCCCCAGACCATCAGCCTCGCCTCATCGGCTTTATCTCCCTGAGCCATCAGTAAAAGGGGATCAGAGGTTGACGACCTCACTTGACTTGCTGAAAAAGCATCATGACCTATCTATGTGTCATTAAGGAAAACACAATGGAGCGTATGCTGGGTCAGGCTTAGCAAGGCGATAAAAAAACGTTAAGGCATGTTTGCTGTATGATGAGCTATGGGTACACAGTAAAACTGAAATGGATTTGCGATTTGTAATCTGAGAAGTTGTAGGTTAAAGGTTTAGGGTCAACTGTAATCACAGTTGACTGGGCACACAATAACAAAGGGAAGGCCAATATCCCTGAGATTAGAGGCAGCATTCAATCAATGTGGCACAGCAGTCACAATGTTATTCTTCCCCTGAGCAGCTTTACCCCAGGGCAGGTTTGATTACATTTCTGCCTTTGACTGCGAACAAAGCCAAATCCAACAACCAAATTTCAGTTAAGCTCACTGTAGCATTGTGAAAATACCATAGTCATTCATAGCAAATGGTTTTCAATAGTTTTCTCGCCACAATACACAACTCAGCACTTGACACTTCAGTAAATGCTGCTGAATCCAGATATCCATTTTATACACCCCTTTACTTACTCCAATTTCTGTTGTGTTACACCCGGAATCAAAAATGGATTCATTAAATACATTTTTTTTACCCATCTACAGACAATACCCCATAATAATAAAGTGAAAACATGTTTTTAGAAATGTTAGCAAATGTATTGAAAGTGAAATACAGTAATATCTAAGTTACATAAGTAGTCACACACCTGAGACAACACATTAGAATCACCTTTGGCAGTGATTACAGTATTTCTGGGTAAGTCTCTAAGAGCTTTGCACACCTAGATTGTTCAACATTTGAGCATTATTGTTTTTAAAATTCTTCAAGATTGTTGATCATTGCTAGACAGCCATTTTCATGTCTTGCCATAGATTTTCAGAACTGTGACTAGGCCACTCAGGAACATTCAATGTCATCTTGGTCAGCAACTCCAGTATATATTTGGCCTTGTGTTTTAGGTTATTGTCCTTCTAAAAGGTGAATTTGTCTCCCAGTGTCTGGTGGAAAGCAGACAACCAGGTTTTCCTCTAGGATGTTGCCTGTACTTAGCTCTATTCCGTTTCTTTTTATCCCCCCCAAAAAACTCCCTAGTCTTTGCCAGTGCCAGGCATACCCATAACATGATGCAGCCACCACCATGCTTGAAAATATGAAGAGTGGTACTCAGTGATGTGTTGTGTTGGATTTTCCCCAAACAAAACGCTTTGTATTCAGGACATAAAAACATTTTTAGCAATTTTAGCGCCTTATTGGAAACAGGATGCATGTTTTGGAATATTTTCATTCTGTACAAGATTCTTTTCATTTAGATTAGTATTTTGGAGTATCTCAAATGTTGTTGCTCCATCCTCAGTTTTCTCCCATCACTGCCATTAAACTCTGCAACTGTTTTAAAGTCATTCCTTCCTCTCCGGCAACTGAGTTAGGAAGGACGTCTGTTTCTTTCTAGTGACTGGGTGTATTGATACACCATCCAAAGGGATATTCAATGTCTGCTTTTTTGTTGACCCATCTACCAATATGTGCCCTTCTTTGCGAGACATTGGAAAACCTCCCTGGCCTTTGTTGTTGAATCTGTGTTTGAAATTCACCACTTGACTGAGGGACCTTACAGATAATTGTATGTGTGGGGTACAGAGATGAGATAGTTATTCAAAAATCATGTTTAACACTATTATTGCACACTGTCCATGCAACTTATTGTGGCTTGTTATACACATTTTTACTTATTTAGGCTTGCCATAACAAAAGTTGAATACTTATTCTCTAAAGACATAATTCCACTTTGATATGATAGGGTATTCTGTGTAAGCCAGTGACACAACATCTAAATGTAATAAACACTACATTCAAGCTGTAACAACAAAATGTGGAAAGGCATTATAGCTAAAGATGTTTCCAGTATCCTGGTCTTGAGCTGAGCACAACAACAACAAGACTCTCCCGTAGACCAATGGCAGTCTTCACACCTGTCTACTCCATTCAGTGAGCTAAACCTACACACCCAGCCATGATAACTATGCTGTGGGCACAGTGAGAGGAGAGGGCTGCTACATGGTGCTGTAGTCTAGTTAATCCTCTGGAGCCTGTGGCCATGGGAAGTGTCACTGGTCCTTTTGTAACGAAGAATCTGTATGGGGTGGTTGTTGAGGTGGAGGGGAGTAGCACGATACAGCTCTCTCATCATGGTGACAGGCCACCCTGCAGATCTATTAACAGAGCACAGGTAACCCATTGTGAAATTCTCTCCACGGCCAGGCTGTCCCTGAGGGTGAGAGCTACCTCACCCCCTTTTTTATCTCTCCTCTACTTCTCAATTTTTACAACTTGGCCGGCTTGCCAGAGCGCAGCATCAAACTGCGGTGCCGACACATAGCCAGAGAACATTCTGTCTTAAATGAGAGAGGTCTGAGACTAGCACCCACACTGGCACTGTACACCGTGTTCCAGCCAGGGAGGTTGGTTATGGAACAGAGAAAAGAGTCACAATGTCACATTCCCTATTCCGCACACAGCGTCTGCGTCAGGCGACCCCTAAGCTATGGCTTCGTTCCCAAAACGTTTTTATATTCATACAGAGTGTAAGTGCGTCGAGACTCACTATTTAATCTCATCAGATCCACAGTCAAAACACAGGACAGTTTTTGTGTGCGCACTGACAAAACAGGTTTGTTTACAGCGTTCTCAAAATAGGCACTCAAAATAGGTAACAGGTGCGTAATGAAAATGAATTATCTGACTACATTACAGAGATGAGGAAAAAGCTCATTTACATTTCCCTATGTCTAGGTCTTTGTGTTGGAGATATCAGACAGCTTCATATCCTCATCACAATGAAACCGGACGATCAAACATCCTGCTGTTAAACATGCCGTAACCCCATTGATAACAACCAACGTTCAATATGTCCTTTACCAAATGGCCCTACCCAGTAGAATATACAGTGCTGTACTGTTTTTAGAGTGGGTTTGAAGTTTTTGGTTTGTTTGGGTCTTTTGTCAGATTTTCCTGGCATGGTGCAGATGTATTCCCACAGCGCTGCGAGGCGTGGGTGTTGTTCTTCCTGAGGTGACCACTTTGTAGCTCTACAGCAGCCGTCTACTGCAGACCCAGTGTGGGTGTGAGGAGCATGGTTAACCCTGATGCCCACAATCAGAGGGCTGAAGCCAAGCTGCTACTACAGAACAGACCCCTTGTGTGGGTGCCAGATGCACAGATGGTACTTGGGGAGTTACTAGGCTACGTAAAACAAAAGTATTACTGTTAGTCTGACGGAGAATGATCACTGTTTAAGCTCTTGGATTCAAACCTAACTCACAATGGAAATATTAAATATATATGGTATCATTTCACAATAGGCTTGTGAAATAGGTGAGGCATTTCTACTCGCATCAACGGTTAGCCAATAGACGTAACATTTTGGCATGTAATGACTTCTTCTGAGCATTACAGAAGTGTCTTAATTGTGTTCAAACTTGGCTTTCAAATGCTCTCCTGTTATTATGCATTTACACCTCTACACTGTTTCGTGGCTTGTCGCTAGGGATAAGAGTGTCAACTAAATCACAGAATGCAAATATTCCACAGCAGGTTATTCAGATTCAGGGAGGAGGCAATTTGATTTGCATCTCAGTTCCTATTAGAATTTTCTCTCACTTCCAATACTCAGAAAACAACACATTAAGATGGTCACATTTAACATGAGACTGCCAACAACTGCTTATTAAAGTTAAATTTCCTCCAAAAGGCAATTATCTTTAATATGATAACTCTCCTGGAAATGTGTTGAATAAGAAGTCATTTGGGGTAGGAATTATTTGTTATTGGCTTCTCAAAAGAACACTATCTCAACTGTTATGAATTTCTGAGTAATTTGGATGCACTCTGCTGCTCTTTCCCTTCTCTGAACACAGAAAAAGTTAAGCAATCATTCAGGGAAAATAGGTCACAGCAGACCCAAATTATGCAATGCACAAAACTCCAAAGCTCCAAAGCACTTTTTTTTTTTACAGAGATTTTGAGGGAGAGGGGCACAGGGCAGGCAAATGTTCCAGTGGACTAAAAGCACAATGACAACAAAGTGTGTTTATATGAAGAGAAAACGACATCCTGTGCGGCTACCCCATCAGGGAGTAATCCAGTTAAACTCTCTTTTGTCACTGACTGTCCAAAGAAAAGAGTTGATTATTCGTTTTTTGGAGCGCGTGGCGGAAAAAGGGAGAAGTCTGGCAATTAAATATAACCTCTTGTCTCAGAGGTGACTGTAATTCTGGAGCCAAGATTGCAACAGCCCAATGATGGGTGAAGTGGGTTTCTCTGCACCATTCCCATGGCAACCAGTCACATGGCTTCTGGGAAATGGCAGCATGGTCTCTTATTTCATTACGGTGAGACAGACAGCCCCTCCTCCACAGCTCCTCTCTACACTATCCGCAGCTCTCATTCAATTCACATATTGATTCACTAACAGAAAAAGAGCTACACGTAAAAAGATTGTAAAGCTCTTACTTGAATTCTCTGAAATATACATAATGATTCTAGACACCTTCCATGCATTATTTACATGAGGTAACCAAGAGACAGACTATTATTGATCATACAGGCACGTCGTTCATGGAAAAGTCCTGTGATGAGTGTATTCATAACAAACTGGCTGGTTAAACACATGGGGAAGCTGAGTGGCCGGTCAACCAAAAATAAACACTGAATAAATTAATTATGAACGTAATGGGCTCTAATGAAAACCACGGTGTCTCAGGGGGCTGAGACCACTTTGGTGGGAGGGGAAATTGAATAATTGCCTCTGACATAATAACAAATTATATGATTGTTGGTGGTGATGTGAGTGTGTGTGTGATGATGATAGGTAAAGGTTATCTCCTTTATACAGACTATGGTTTGCAGATTTTTACTGGTGTGTTATACTGGCAGATGTCAAAGCACCCTTGTCCACTCAACACCCAACTCCCTAGCCAATACTCCCTGCATTGCTTTACCTATATTTTGCACACTGCCTGTGACTGTTGCTGGTGGTGAGAGAGCTTTCAGTAAGCTAAAACAGCAGGGTTGGTGTGGCCTGTGGTGGTGGGGCCCAATGTGATATATTTTCTTGGGGCCCAAAATCCCTGGCGGCGCACCAGATACCAAGTAGTAGGCCTAGTAAACAAAATATCAAATTGATAATGGCCTGACACAATCTATATTAAGGCTAGTTACATTAACAGTAAACAAACACAGTAAACAAAAGGCGAATGGAGATCCAAATAACCAAAACATAGCCTACTACATTGAGATGCAGCAATGCACAGCTGTCTTGACAAATAAACAGAACGCTTCAAACATGGAAAGTCGTGAGTTCAGCAAAACGTTGTGATATGGCACAATACACTTCTGTGAATCAAATTCGAACACATACAGTTCCATTTACAAACACGAAAACCAATAGGCTACCAAGAAAACCATAATAGAATGTATCTACCTCTATATTAAAACATACCGATATGTAGCTATACCCAGGGGGCGTCATTTGGGTTCTTGCATTGGAATTATATTGTTTATATCATGCTATACCACAATAAACATAAAAGTTCAAATGCTTTTGAACAAGAAGTGACAGGTTGGTGCAAAATCTCCATTGTGCTCTATCAGCACCATGTACATCGCCCTACCAACTAAAGCAAGATTTTGATAAAAAACAATCAGTTAAATTGCTTCTTACCTTTTCAGAAGAGCCACATTTACGTTTCCTTAAAAACAGCCTATAACCAATTCCTTGTGTTTCGATCTGTAGAATATGCAAAAACTTTATAGCCAATTGTTTAATTACAGTTCAGCTGTTTTGAGCATAAAATGCATCAGGGCATTACATACATAGGCCTATTAGCTTAGGCGTCCACCAGTGGTGGAAAAAGTACCCAATAGTCATACTTGAGAAAAAGTCAAGATACTTTAATAGAAAATTACTCAAGTAAAAGTGAAAGTCACACAGTAAAATATTACTTGGAATCATGTAGTAACCAAAAAAGTGTTAAACAAATCAGCATCTTTATTTACTCTAATATCATAGGCTAATTTATTTAGGGCTAATTCACCACCTGAGTAAGTGGAAATTTAAAACACATTCGCTAGATCACTAACTCTAAAGATAATACCCACTCATAGTAGCCATGTATTAATCGAACAGTACATCTAATGTAAAAAAAAACAATGCAGTTGTAGCCTACCATCCAATGAGGTCAATGCACTCACAATGGGGGCATTTTGCGCGCTCCATAACTCAAAGACATATCAAATATCTTTGTTGAATAGTTGCTATTGAGCTCATAATTGAGTTGAGAAATAAAAAATATACCTACAGAAAGCTGAGAACATTCTCTCTCCATCTGTGACAACAGGATAGCTGTGTTTTCCCAGAAATTGGATTTCAAAATGTTATACAACCAGGAGCATTTTTTGCCCCCAGGATATGAGAGAGCGAGAGTGGCTCACTCAACACAGCAGCACCAACTTGCCACATGATAATTTCAACTTTTTTGCTATTTCTATATAGGGACATAAAACTAAAACTGAGGGTGCACAAATTTCAACTGAGGGGCTAAGCCCCTGTCACGATGAGTTATTATAGGACGATAAGCAGAGCGTTGGTGGAGCGACATTCCTTTTATTTTAGTCGTGTAACACTTCAACCAAAAACAACAAAGGAGAGAGCGCAACAGTGACAAACCCTACGTATAACACACACAAGAATCCACACCCAGGTGACAAACAAAGGAACTTAAATAGAATCCCCAATTAGAGACAACACGAGACAGCTGTCTCTATTGGGGATAGAAATTAACCCACACCGCCAACACCCAGTGAACTGTCAAGCTCTAACCGCGGCTCTCCTACTCCCCCACTAGAGGGAGCCAGACCTAGCCACAGTCAGAACCTGACAGCCCCCTTTTGACCCCTCGTGGAGCCGGGTACGCACACCCTTACTCTATGTATGGCATAACGGACACCTCATACACCAAAATACATATTGGAGTCCACTGTTGTGTACTGATCATTACATACTGCAGGACATTCACACACAGACCCACACTCAGATCCAGACCTACACCCAAACAAATACACATACAATACACTTCTGTTTTCACACACACACACACACACACACACACACACACACACACACACACACACACACACACACACACACACACACACACACACGCAAGCGTGCACACACATTCCCAAACACAAACAGACTGTCTTTGATAAAAGTGCAGGCTTGACTGGGTTGCCATGCCAACAGGGTAGAACAAAGACTGAAGGCATAATGCCAGCGTTCATGCAAGATGTAACAACTATCGCTGTAGCCTCTGAGCCACCAAAAATAGAAAAGCAATTCAATCTTTCAATTTGTCTCTGGGCTTTTTACTCATTCTGCTTTACGTAACCTAGATTGATTTCTCTAATAGGTTGTATTCTGTATTCAACTGTGGTTTGAATGAGATATCTTCTAATCAGAATAGGTTTCACTCTAGCTGGGCATCTCAGTGAGAAAACTATTAATGTGGTGGAGCTGAAGACATACCTCAGTCATTGTGAAACACCAAGAGCATGTAAAGAGGAATCGCCAAAGGCCTCGTCTTTCCCATTCTGTTTTGAACTCGCAAATACTAGCAGGTTTTCCTTTCATGCTTGATTAATATTTAGGTCACTCCTTTTGGAAGGTGGGAGGCGGGGGAGGGAGCATTCCCCCTGCCACCGTTGCAGACAATTTGTTTTTCAGATGCCACTCACATCTCCCTGTGGGATAAGCCTCTAATGTCCTCTGTTCTGTTCTGACTGCAGCAGAATCTCGTCAACTCACATAACACCACAGTTAAAGACTAACCCCCATTAACAGCAACTGAACAACACTGATATATCCAACACTGACAACATGCTAATTGCTATCTGAGCATGGCAAGCTTGACCATTAACATACAATATGGCCCTTGTAATGCCACATGCTGCAATGAGCACCCGTGCTTCCAGGGCACATACAGTACATTCTAATGATCTGTGTTTGAGTCTGCACCGACATACCCTCTGGATGAGAGAGTGTTCATGTCAAAAGTCCCAGCTATCTCAGTCTTTGCTGGTATTTTCAGTCTGGGGGGACTTGCTGTTGTTATCATTTTAAAGCTAAAGGCTGTCAGCTGGAAGCGCAGTGACACTTCTAAACAGTTTGAACTAGTCTACAATGCAGTGGCATATTTATAAGATTTTGCTGAGTTACAGTTCAAAAAAAGGAAATCAGTCAATTGAAATGCATGCGTTAGGCCCTAATCCTTGGATATGACATGACTGGGAATACAGATATGCATCTGTTGGTCACAAATACTTTAAAAAAAGGTAGAGGTGTAGATCAGAATACCAGTTAGTATCTAGTGTGACCACCATTCGCCTAATGCAGCGTAACACATCTCCTTCGCATAGAGTTGATCAGGCTGTTGATTGTGGCCTGTGCAATATTGTCCCACTCCTCTTCAATGGCTGTGCGAAATTGCTGGATATTGGCGGGAACTGGAACACATTGTCTTACACGTCAACCCAGAGCATCCCAAAAATTCTCAATGGGTGACATGTCTGATGAGTATGCAGGCCATGGAAGAACTGGGACATTTTCAGCCTCCAGGAATTGTGTACATATCCTTGCAACATGGGGCTGTGCATTATCATGCTGAAATATGAGGGGATGTTGGCGGATGAACGGCACGACAATGAGCCTCAGGATCTCGTCACGGTATCTCTGTGCATTAAAATTGCCATCGATAAAATGCAATTGTGTTTATTGTCCATAGTTTATGCCTGTCCATACCATGACCCCACCATGGGGCACTCTGTTCACAATGTTGACATCAGCAAATCGCTCGCCCACACAATGCCATACACATGTTCTGCGGTTGTGAGGCCGGTTGGGACCAACACTTTACATGTTGCGTTTATATTTTTGTTCAGTGTATATAGATGTGGTTGCATGTTGTGTCTGTTAAGTCTTTGGTTAATGACACTGCATATTGTGTTTTGGTTTCATCATTAGTCAAATCAAATAATCCTACTGGGCACAGACATCAAGTCAAGTCTATTCCACGTTCGATCAACATAATTTCTAAATAATTTCATACCTGACAAGGCCAATGAAATCCACGCCTCACTAGAAGCCCCACCTTCCACAGGTGATAAGCGTTAGGCTTGAATTCAGCGTGCTAGCCAGGTTAGCGAACTAGCAGAGGTGAGCTAGCTACTACTAGCTATTCCTGCCTCCCCACAGTGGAGTTCCTTGGGTAGTTCTCTTGTTCATTCTAAACGGCAGTGGTTGGAAAAGTACCTATTTGTCATACTTGAGAAAAAGTAAAGATACCTTGACTCAAGTAAAAGTGAAAGTCACCCAGTAAAATATTACTTGAGTAAAAGTCAAAAAGTATTTGGTTTTAAATATACTTAAGTATCAAAAGTAAATATAATTGCAAAAAAAGTAAAAGTGAAAGTATAAATCATTTTAAAATCCTTATACTACGCAAACAAGATGGCACAACTGTTTGTGTTTTTTAAATTTACAGATAGCCAGGGGCACACTCCAACACTCAGATATAATTCAGAAACAAAGCATTTGTGTTTGGTGAGTTGCCAGATCAGAGGCAATAGACATGACCAGGGATGTTCTCTTGATAAGTGTGTGAATTGGACCTTTTCTGTCCTGCAAAGCATTCAAAAAGTAACGAGTACTTTTGGGTGTCAGGTAAAATGTATGGAGTAAAAAGTACATAATTTTCTTTAGGAATGTAGTGAAGTAAAAGCTGTCAAAAATATATTTATAAGTAAAGCACAGATGCTCAAAACAGCTATTTAAGTAGTACTTTAAAGTATTTTTACTTAAGTACTTTACACCACTGCTAAACAGACCATGCTGCGGTCAAAGAGGCTAGCTAGGCTAGCTTAGACTAAAGAGTGTCCTGGCTTACGTCGGCTAGCATGCATAACTTAAGGTGAATGAAGCTTTATAGCATTCCCCCGGCGTTATGGGTACCCCATTCCTATTTTCAATTCCTAGAGTTGGCGAGAGTAAAGAAAGCGGACTGGAGTGCTCCTCCGTTGAGGAAGTAGCACCCAAGCAGCTTGCTCAGGTAACCCCGGATCTAGGGACCTTAGCATAGGTCTGAGCGAACAGTGCGCCACTCCACAAAAACATTACTGTGACGACAGTGCCAGGTTTTGTTATGATAAACAGGGTTCTACGTCAGCCGGAGGCCTCTGTGCCCATAAGGGGTCGGACTTCATGCAGGCTATACCGTCTCACAGAAGCACAACGTGTGCTGGAAGCTTGTCAATGTTTGATGCCCCTCTGGTATCCTGTGTTCCACGGTGTTCACAGGGTTCAAGGGGTATATCAATCTCCAGAGGGTGGAAAGTAAGAAGTTGGGCAATTCACTCTCTGTCCACAGTAATGATCCCCATAGTTGGAGCATTACTGTGATTCATTGCTGATTCCTGCATGTAGTTCACTAGTCCCTATGAAAAGTCTAGTGATACAGGTTACGGGCCCTGTAGGCGATTGGTGGTTGGTAGCGGGGCGAGCAGTGTTGGACATGACTATGCTATCATATGAACCCTGAAATGAGCTTCTCCAGCTCAATGCTTTTCACTCCTGGGAATTAAATTAGATTACGAATCGCCCCTGTCTGTTACCACAGAAGGCATCCGTTTTTCAGAGCTGTCTGTCCCATTCCCAGCTAGGTTACAAGGCGCTTTGTCGCCAATACCTATGGCTGGTCAGTAAGGTAACCTGATAACGTTCTATTACCTAGGTCTATTTAAAATGCACACGATCCAGCGCTGGATGTCAGTCGGTTACCGGAACATATCTTACCACCCAAACCAAGTGAGGCACTGCCAAATCAGGTTACATCAATGATCGCCGGAGCCCTTGTACCATGAGTGGGCCGGGCTTCAGGCAAACCTTCAGTGTCACCCAGGATCATGCAAATTGAAGGAGAGATGATTTAGGTCTCCCTCTCCAGTAGTAACCAAAGGAATTTTCTTTGTTAACATACTTTTTCTGCGGAAACTCTAACACATACTAAAGCAAAGACTGGAACAATATTCTTAACATAGAACGTGGGGAATGGTCAGAGGCAGTTTATAGAAAACTAATGTCATATTGTTGTTATTTTGTGATGTCATTAAACATGTTATAGAGGAAATACTGCAACTTGAAAAGTATACACACTATATGTGTGAAGTGTCTGAATGTGATTTTAGGAGCCATAAGAGATAATTTGTCTCCTATAAACTTTCCACAGTAAGTATTATTATTTTATTTAACCTTTATTTAAGTAGGTAAGCCAGTTAAGAACAAATTATTATTTACAATGACGGCCTACGAAAAGGCAAAAGGCCTCCTGCGGGGATGGGGGCTGGGATTAAAAATATAAATACAATGAATAAAAATATAGGACAAAACACACAAAGTAGCCAAACCCTGAGTGAGGTCAGAGAGCGTGCCAGGCTGACGGAACCGCCCCTTTCGATCAGAGTGTATAAAAGATGGGTAAAGAAATTAACATATGAGACCAGAAAGACGTCAAGTTGCAGCTCACGTTCAGAGTGGCTCGGACCCTGAATCTCAACACGAGGTAGAGACGATAAAGTCAGATCCCAGACAATCACTGGTACCGTGGATTAGCTGTCCTAAGTACAGTATCTAGAAAAGTGAATTTAAGTGGATCCATTCTACTACTCTGCTCAAACCCTCCTACTACACTACTTTCATCACCCCACTGGTGACCATCGGCACGGCTGGCTAGCCTATCTTCAAAGAAGCAACAACAATAGAAGACGGATGGGGACCCCTTTTGGACAATCAGAGCCTTACAAGCAAGCAGCGGAAAGGCCCAACCAACCCCCTTTCCAAGAAGGCCTGGTTCCGATAGAAATACAGTGGTTTGCAAAATAATTCACCCCCCTTGGCATTTTTCCTATTTTGTTGCCTTACAACCTGGAATTAAAATAGATTTTTAGGGGGTTTGTATCATTTGATTTACACAACATGCCTACCACTTTGAAGATGCAAAATATTTTTTATTGTGAAACAAACAAGAAATAAGACAAAATATCAGAAAACTTGAGCGTGCATAACTATTCACCGCCCCAAAGTCAATACTTTGTAGAGCCACCTAGGCCATTCCAAGACATTTAAATGTTTCCCCTTAAACCACTTGAGTGTTACTTTAGCAGTATGCTTAGGGTCATTGTCCTGCTGGAAGGTGAACCTCCGTCCCAGTCTCAAATCTCTGGAAGACTGAAACAGGTTTCCCTCAAGAATTTCCATGTATTTAGCGCCATCCATCATTCCTTCAATTCTGACCAGTTTCCCAGTCCCTGCCGATGAAAAAAATCCCCACAGCATGATGCTGCCACCACCATGGTGTTCTCGGGGTGATGAGAGGTGTTGGGTTTGCGCCAGACATAGCGTTTTCCTTGATGGCCAAAAAGCTCAATTTTAGTCACATCTTACCAGAGTACTTTCTTCCATATGTTTGGGGAGTCTCCCACATGCCTTTTGGCGAACACCAAACGTGTTTGCTTTTTCTTTAAGTAATGGCTTTTTTCCCAGCTCTGTAGAGTGTACGGCTTAAAGTGGTCTGTGTAGCTTTTCAAGTCCTTCTTGGTTATTTTTGGTCTCTTTGCTGCCTCTCTGATTAATGCCCTCCTTGCCTGGTCTGTGAGTTTTGGTGGGTGGCCCTCTCTTGGGAGGTTTGTTGTGGTGCCATATTCTTTCCATTTTTTAATAATGGATTTAATGGTGCTCCGTGGGATGTTCAAAGTTTCAGATATTTTTTTATAACCCAACCCTGATCTGTAATTCTCCACAACTTTGTCCCTGATCTGTTTGGAGAGCTCCTTGGTCTTCATGGTGCCACTTGCTTGGTGTTGCCCCTTGCTTAGTGGTGTTGCAGACTCTGGGGCCTTTCAGAACAGGTGTACATACTGAGATCATATGACACTTAGATTGCACACAGGTGGACTTTATTTAACTAATTATGTGACTTCTGAAGGTAATTGGTTGCACCAGATCTTATTTAGGGGCTTCATAGCAAAGGGGGTGAATACATATGCACGCACCACTTTTCCGTTGTACATTTTTTAGATTTTCTTTAAACAAGTTATTTTTTTCATTTCACTTCACACATTTTGACTATTTTGTGTATGTCCATTGCATGAAATCCAAATATAAATCAAAATAAATTACAGGTTGTAATGCAACAAAATAGGAAAAACGCCCAAAAACGCACAAAGAACCAAGACATTTACACGTAAATACATTCATGATTTCTCACTCCAAATGGGTGGCGGTCCGTGTGCAAAGTATATGATTACTGTGAGAGTAGTTTCTAAATGTACCAATGTATTATGTCTCTGTCTCTCTCTGCCCCCTGCCCCCCATCTCTTTTGTAACAAGCATCCATATCGTGTCAGTCCGCTAGGGACCTGTTTCCATCGTATTAAGTTTCCAGTCAATAACCTGTACAGTGTGTGTGTGTGTGTGTGTGTGTGTGTGTGTGTGTGTGTGTGTGTGTGTGTGTGTGTGTGGGTGTGTGTGTGTGTGTGTGTGTGTGTGTGTGTGTGTGTGTGTGTGTTTATCCTGTGTTATTATTTAGTTAGATAGTAAATAAATAATTTAACCAATTTGTGTTGTACTGAATCATAAGTAAGGCTTGGGTTTTTGCAGATGCAAGGAAGATACGATGTTCAGAATGATGATATGATACGAGGTTATGATTAATAATAAAGTACCTATCTATCTATCTATCTATCTATCTATCTATCTATCTATCTATCTATCTATCTATCTATCTATCTATCTATCTATCTATCTATCTATCTATCTATCTATCTATCTATCTATCTATCTATCTATCTATCTATCTATCTATCTATCTATCTATCTTTCTAATAAGTTGAATGTTAAGTTGAATGTTTATCAATGTGATAGGTATGGAACTTTTAGAGTTTAATTTGGGAGATGGTAACTCTTTAAAGAACTGCTCCCGTGGTGCCCCAAAACCTAATGAGTTAATTGTTACATGATTAATCTAATCGGGTAACAATTAAACATAGTTAAATAGAGATAACAGTCCTCAGATTAATGTTAAAGTCACGTCATGACACCACCTAGTATATATATCCTGGATGGCCGGAAGCTTGGCCCCAGTGATGTACTGGGCCGTATGCACTACCCTCTGTAGCGCCTTACGATCAGATGCCGAGCAATTGCCATACCAGGCGGTGATGCAACCAGTCAGGATGCTCTTGATGATGCAGCTGTATAACTCTTTGAGGATCTGAGGACCCATGCCAAATCTTTTCAGTCTCCTGAGGGGGAAAAGGTGTTGTCATGCCCTCTTCACGATTGTCTTGGTGTGTTTGGACCATGATAGTTTGTTGGTGATGTGGACACCAAGGAACTTGAAACTCTCAACCCGCTCCACTACAGACCCATCAATGTTAATGGGGGCCTGTTTCGGCCCACCTTTTCCTGTAGTCCACGATCAGCTCTTTTGTCTTGGTCACATTGAGGGAGAGGTTGTTGTCCTGGCACCACAATGCCAGGTCTTTGACCTCCTCCCTACAGGCTGTCTTATAGTTGTCGTCAGGAAGTCCAGGATCCAGTTGCAGAGGGAGGTATTTAGTCCCAGGGTCCTTAACTTAGTGATGAGCTTTGTGGGCACTATGGTGTTGAACGCTGAGCTGTAGTCTATGAACAGCATTCTCACATAGGTGTTCCTTTTGTCCAGGTGGGAAAGGGCAGTGTGCAGTGTGATTGAGATTGCGTCATCTGTGAATCTGTTTGGGCGGTATGCGAATTGGAGTAGGTTTAGGGTTTCCGGGATGATGGTGTTGATGTGAGCCATGACCAGCCTTCAAAGCACTTCATGGCTACCGACATAAGTGCTACTGGGCGGTAATCATTTAGTCAGGTTACCTTCGCTTCCTTGGGCACACGGACTATGGTGGTCTACTTGAAACATGTAGGTATTACAGACTCGGTGAGGGAGAGGTTGAAAATGTCAGTAAAGACCTTTGAGTAAAATGTCTGCACATGCTTTGAGTACACGTCCTGGTAATCTGTCTGGCCATGCGGCTTTGTGAATGTTCACCTGTTTAAAGGTCTTGCTCACATCGGCTACCAAGAGCGTGATCACACAGTCGTCCGGAACAGGAATTATGGTAAGATTTGCCAAATGGAGTGCGAGGGAGAGCTTTGTATGCATCTCTGTGTGTGGAGTAAAGGTGGTCTAGAGTTTTTTTCTCCTCTGGTTGCACATGTGATATGCTGGTAGAAATTAGGTAAAAGGGATTTAAGTTTGTCTGCATTAAAGTCTCCGACCACTAAGGGGTGCCTCTTCTGGATGAGCATTGTCTTGTTTGCTTATGGCCTTATACAGCTAGTTGAGTGCGGTCTTAGTGCCAGCATCGTTTGTGGTGGTAAATAGACAGCTACGAATTGTCACATCTCCCTCTTGAGCAGCTCCCCCCTCTGGCCAGTTGCGGCTCCAGGTCTACTAGCTGCCACCGCCCCCTTGTCATTATCCAACCTCGGACTGTTGTTGTCTTGTTAACTATCATACCTGTTCCCTATCCCATCATTATCATGTGTATATCTGTTCCCTCTGCTCCCCTAGTCTTTGTGCGTTATTGTCTCATGTTACGTGTTTTATGTAAGAAGAGAGATCTGACCAGCGGTTTGCTGTCGTATTATAACCCAGGCTTTGCCTGTTATTTTGTTTTCTGTATTGATGGACTGCACTTTACGCAGTGCCCGGTTATCGCTGGGAAGAAGAGTGAACAAAGTCTCCCTCAAACTCCTGCGACTGGCTCCTTCTCTATTTACATTCACGACACGAATAATGTAGATGAGAACTCTCTTGGCAGATAGTGAGAGCAATACCTTCTTTAATATTATACATCACGCACCAACTGTTTTTGAAAAAAAGACACACACCAACGCCCTTCGTCTTACCAGACGTAGCTTCTCTGTCCAGCCAGCACAGAAAACCCAGCCAGCTCTATATTACTCAGTGAAACATAATATATTACTGTTTTTAATGTACCGTTGGTAGGATAGTCTTAATCGTGGATCATCCATTTTATTTTCCAATGATTGCACGTTGGCCAATAGAATGGATGGTAGTGGAGGTTTACTCACTCGCCTACGAATTCTCAGAAGGCATCCCGACCTCCGTCCTCTTTTACTCAAATGACAGGGATTTGGGCCTGTTCTCGAGAAAGCAGTATATCCTTTGCGTCCAGTTTGAGGTGAGTAATTGCTGTTCTGATGTCCAGAAGCTCATAAGAGACAGTAGCAGCAACATTATGTACAAAATAAGTTACACAATAATACAAAAAATATATTAAAAAAATAGCACTGTTGGTTAGGAGCCCGTAAAACGGCAGCCATCCCCTCTGGTGCCGTGTGCACAATACCCAGACTGCTGCATCTGGCACAGTCTGCCATGGACCGTTTTCATTTAATATCCATTGGGGCTGGCTTGGGACATGATTATATTTCCCCATAGTATGTTATACCGAAGTTGACTCACTAAAAGGGAACCTAACGTTATGACTATAACTACTGTTCCCTGAAGGAGGGAAACGAGGCACAACACCTGTTTGGTT
This sequence comes from Thymallus thymallus, assembly GCA_023634145.1. Lineage (NCBI taxonomy): Eukaryota > Metazoa > Chordata > Actinopteri > Salmoniformes > Salmonidae > Thymallus > Thymallus thymallus. The sequence goes on along the minus strand of CM042392.1, from coordinate 19,258,690 downwards.
CCGCGCTGCGTAAGGTGGGGCTTCCAGCGAGGTGTGGATTTCAATGGCCTTGTCAGGCTTGATTGTAGATCCTTTAACTGAAGTGGCGAGAGTGCGACTCCCAATAGTATGTTGTACCTCGTTTCCGTCCTTCAGGGAACAGTAGTTATAGTCATAACGTTACGATTTACAGTGGTAGCATTTATGCATGGGTCATATCGTCACCAGCTCTAACACAATGTGCCAAACCAAACCACAGCAGAGCATGTTGAGTCAGCCACATGCAGCCAGGGGAGGGCTGAGGAAAAGTGGGTGTCATAGGGTAAGCCACACCACCCCATAGGCATCACTGCCACAGTCTTTCTCCCGCCAGAAGCTCCTTTTCCTGAAAACAAACCCCCGGCACATGTGGTGTGGACAAAGCACTGCCAAGAAGAAAGGTAAAGAACCTACATCTCTGCTCTGTAATCCCACTTTCTTACTCCGTCTCCCTCCTCTTTCTCTCACACACTCCCCCTCTCTCTCTTCCTCTGCCTCTCTCTCACTCTTTCACTCGCGTTTCAGTCATGAGATTCACCGTTGATGGTGGAGCCACTTGGTTGGTCAGCTCACATGAATAAGCTCTTGATATTCCCTGAGCATGATCGTGTAAACAGCAGTCTTATGGGTGGCTGAGAGTCGCCTGGCACTCCCTGCTCTAAGACTCCCAGTTCCAGGCCACGTGAGTCTCCCTCCAATGCTCCATTCCACCGATCTGACCTACATTCTCTGTACTACACTATCTCTCCCTATCACCAACCTGAGCTCAGCACACCACAACTCCAATGGATCCCCCACAACTACCTACATCTCATTACTGGTCATACCGGCATCCTGTGTTTAGTTTGTTCACACACAGATTACGCTGGTTAATGGTATCTGTAATGGGGAATCAATGGATATCTGTTGAGAGTCACAGACTCATTAAAACCTGTGATTTCACAATTCTAATATTTTCGTTGATCCCTCCAGTGTCAATGTTTGGGGACTTTTTATGTGAGTATGACCGCAGGAGAAGCCAAGTGTCCAAGCTGAAGTGGCCTTGATTTGAAAACACCTTGAAATCAATGTTCAATGTGTGGTTTTGGAAAATAGAGGACCAAACCCAAGGGGGGCGGGGAGAGGCCACTGCTGGAGTTTCTATGGAAACAGACACCAAATGGAAGGCAGCTGAAGCACAAACTGTTCAGAAGGAAGGGGAAAAACTGTAGGTTGTGCTGGGAGGGACAACACTGTAAATTCAATTAAATAGAACATACACTCCCCCTACGTATTTATTGGGACAGTGAAGATAACATTTTTAATTTGGCTCCATTCTCCAGCATTCTGGATTTGAGATCAAATGTTTCATTTGAGGCAACAGTACAGAATGTCAAATTTTATTTGAGGTTATTTATAATTAGAAATTAAAGCACTGTATGTATATAGTACCCCAATTTGAAGGTGTCATAAGTATTTGGACAAATTCACTTATAGTGTAATCAAAAGTTTAGCATTCAAATGTGTGTGCTAGGGTGGCAGGTAGCCTAGTGGTTGGCCAAGCATTGGGCCAGTAACTGAAAGGTTGTTGGTTCAAATACCTGCGCTGACAAGGTGAACAATCTGTCCATGTGCCCTTGAGCAACGCACTTAACCCTAATTTGCTCCAGTAAATCAATACATTTCACTGCACCTATCTGGTGTACAGTGGCTTCGGAAAGTATTCAGACCCCTTGACTTTTTCCACATTTTGTTACGTTACAGCCTTATTCTAAAATTGATTTAAAAAAAAAAAATCCCTGAGGAATCTATACACAATACCTGTCAGGTCCTGACATCTCTATGTTTGGTTTGGTTTAAATGTCGGGGCCTGACAGTAGGGTTGTCTGGATAACTCTATGTTTGAGTTGTGTTGGTCCCCAATTAGAGGCAGCTGCCATACGTTGTCTCAAATTGGGGATCCCATTTAAGTTCATGATTTTGCCCACCTGTCCGTGGGTTCTTTGCTTGTGCATGTCGCACATCAGTTCGGAGTTTCGGTCTTTGTTGTTTTGTTCACCAAATAAAAGGAATGTATTCACACTACTGCTCAGCGCCTCAGGTCCAATCTAAAAACCATGGTAATACTCCATAATGCCAAAGCAAAAACAGTGCATGTCAGAGCAAAAACCAAGCTATGAGGTCGAAGGACTTGTCCGTAGAGCCCTGAGACAGGATTGTGTCGAGGCACAGATCTGGGGAAGGGTACCAAAACATTTCTGCCGCATTGAAGGTCCCCAAGAACACAGTGGCCTTCATCATTCTTAAATGGAAAATGTTTGGAACCACCAAGACTCTTCCTAGAGCTGGCAGCCTGGCCAAACTGAGCAATCGGGGGAGAAGGAGAGGTGACCAAGAACCTGATGGTCACTCTGACAGAGCTCCAGAGTTCCTCTGTGTAGATGGGAGAACCTTCCAGAAGGACAACCATCTCTGCAGCACTCCACCAATCAGGCCTTTATGGTAGAGTGGCCAGACGGAAGCCACTCCTCAGTAAAAGGCACATGACAGCCCGCTTGGAGTTTGGCAAAAGACACCTAAATACTCTCAGACCATGAAAAACAAGATTCTCTGGTCTGATGAAACCGAGATTGATCTCTTTGGCCTGAATGCCAAGTGTCACGTCTGGAGGAAACTTGGCACCATCCCTACGGTGAAGCATGGTGGTGGCAGCATCATGCTGTGGGGATATATTTTTTTTCCTAGTCAGGATCGGGGTAAAGATGAACAGAGAAAAGTACAGAGAGATCCTTGATGAAAACCTGCTCCAGGACCTCAGACTGGGGCGAAGGTTCACCTTCCAACAGGACAACGACCCTAAGCACATAGCCAAGACAACGCAGAAGTGGCTTCGGAGAAGTCTCTGAATGTCCTTGAGTAGCCCAGCCAGAGCCCGGACTTGAACCCAATCAAACATCTCTGGAGAGACCTGAAAATAGCTGTGCAGCGACGCTCTCCATTCTGACAGAGCTTTAGAGGATCTGCAGACAAGAATGGGAGAAACAAATACAGGTGTGCCAAGCTTGTAGCATCATACCCAAGAAGACTCAATGCTGTAATAGTTGCCATAGGTGCTTCAACAAAGTACTGAGTAAAGGGTATGAATACTTTTGTAAATGTGATATTTTAGTTGATTTTATTTGTAATACATTTGCCAATATTCTAAAAAACAGTTTTTGCTTTGTCATTATGGGGTCTTGTGTGTAGATTGATGAGGGGAAAAAAACAATTTAATTAATTTTAGAATAAGGCTGTAACGTAACAAAACGTGATTAAAGTGATGTTTTAGAGAATTTGGCATTACGTCCATCCAGCCTCACAAACACAGACCACATGAAGTCACACCAGCCCAGGACTTCCACATCCGGCTTCTTCACCTGCGGGACCGTCTGAGACCAGCCTCCCGTACAGCTGATGAAACTGAGGAGTATTTCTGTCTGTAATAAATCCCTTTTGTGGGGAAAAACTCATTCTGATTGACTGGGCCTTGCTCCCCAGTGGGTTGGCCAGTCTCACATGTGGGTGGGCTTATGCCCTCCAAGGCCCACCCATGGCTGTGCCCCTGCCCAGTCATGTGAGATCCATAGATTAGGGCCTAATGAATTTATTTAAATTTCCTTATATGAACTGTAACTCATAAAATTGTTGCATTTTGCATTTATATTTTTGTTCAGTAATATGAAAATACCCTAAAATTAAAGGTGACATTCTGAACTGTAAAACATTTGAGCCAATACCAATGGGAGTGTACACCGAAATACACTGTGGTTTTATGTGCTGAATGTGACATGTTTATGAAAGATCATACTCTTATTATGGCAGTGTAAAAAATGCCTCTAATGTAGCCTTGTGTATCAGGTGATGTGATATAATAAAGCAGTTTTAATCTGAAAGCCTGACTAAATGTATTGAACTTGACATTTATGTTGTGCTATTTACATGATTGTCCAGATACATTGCTAGTGAAACAGCCACTGTAAGAACAGAATTTAACTCTCATGACCTGTATGAATACATACTGTACAACCCCTAGTGGACTAAAGGAAAACAACTACAGAGTATTTGTTTGTTCCTTTCATATCACAAGATGTCTAACTGCTCCTCCTACTGATAAAATCAGGACATTGAAATGTTGTTACCTGTTTCCTGTAGCCCTTACAGGATTTACACATAAGAAAAACAATAGGCTACCGGTATACATTTACATTTATAATCAGTAAATTATGCAAATGTAAATGAAATGTTCCCAATTAAAGAAGCATAATATACTCATATACTCATAACATACTCATCTGTATGCAGACATCAACACTCACGCCTGTTCATTTATGATTTATTTGACATGAGGTAACAGACAGTGAAAGTATAGTACAGGATGATACTGTACCAACTTTACAGACAATTGTTCGAAGTCCACTCGCAAACGCCCACTGGCAAATTTGGCTTGGCATGCAATTTTTGACCATGGCTCTTACTAGCAACCTTTCTGCACTAACATAAGAACTTCTACCGTTTCTTGGAGAAAAAACACACTTCAGGCCCTAACAGAGTACAATGCCATGAAACAAGGCAGTTACACCAGATGACACAGAGAGAGAGTGGTATGTCTTCTTTCTTTATTTAGTCTTTGTAGAAATGACTACCCATGAACATTATCTGTTCAATTATTGTGGCTCCTGTTGATGGACCTCTGATTCATCTTAGCTGTCATATACTATTACTCTAGATCAGTGCTCAACAAGATAGTACTATTAGATTAACAATTAGGACAAACATGATGAGGAATGAATAGATTACACTTAGCACTTATTATGTAATCACAATTTCATTTCAGGACTTTTACTATCTATAAGTCTGATTTTAGGAGTGTAGACAAAACAAGTAGTTGGGAATGTCCAATCACATACACCTGTCATAAAGCCACTCAGTCAGGGTTCATGTTGATGTACAGTTAACTGTCTGGAACAGTGTTCTGTAGCATTATACTGTACAGTCTCTTGTCACTCAGGATTGCAGTGGTGTACTTCTACCACTAGATGGTAATAGAGGACTGAGTAGAGACATGGTCCTCATTAGGTATAGCTGCTGTCACTGTGCTCATATACCTTAAATTACACTCATTCAGTGGGTACAGCGGGACGGTAGAACGTTTGGGATTGCTTAAATATGCTTGTGACAAAAACATTTCTAGTTACAGGGCCGGCCCTGACCAATTTGGTGCCCTAGGCAAGTTTTAGCTGGTGCCCCTTGCATCGCAGCCAATTCCACCACCGATTATTGTGTTCATACACTCACACAGAAACTGCATAGCTTTATGTCTTTGCCATTTTCTTTATTTTAGAAACAAACCCCCCCCACAAAATATAAACAGTATTAAAGAAACAAGTGACATAAAATGATTTATAAATACAATATAAATATGAGTATTGCCTTGAAAAAACTATATTACAGAGACGTTTTTACAGCCTTACTCGCCTTACAGCAAACAAGTGACATAAAACAAATTATAAATAAGAGTATTGCACAAAAAACTAACTATATTACAGAAACATCAGTGCAATATGCATAATGTATCATTGTTCTACAGCTTTACTCACCTTGCCTTTCTTGCAGCAAAGTCATCTATGATATCATTATAAGACAGCTGTTGTGAGACCACATGATTTATACTAATGATGCAAGGTTCACTGAGACGTTCTTGTACCGTAGTAGATCTCAGGTAGGTTTTAATCAGTTTGAGCTTAGAGAAGCTAATTTCAGCAACAGCCACTGTAACAGAGCTACCCACTTATTGGGGTAAATTTCTGTCAGCTTATTCTTGTGCAGGAAAGTCAAGAGTTCCATGTTTGTCATGTTTTTTTATGGCAAATGTGGAAAGTTTTGCATTTTCACAGCAAGTTCCCTGCCATCAATATCTGGCTGTCCGTCATGGCTTAGAGCAGTGCTCAGGGTTTGACAGTGCTCTAGCAACTCTTCTTTTGACATGTTGGGGAAGTTGAGGAGCACTCCAAATTTGTCATTCACCTCTCCCAGGCTCTGAAATCTCTCATCAAGTGAAGAGAGGGCTGTATCCACTACCACATAAAAAATTGTGGCTTCCATTTTTCGAAGTGCATCACCAATAGGCTCATCTGGAGCCTCATAACCAAAGTGCCTTTTTGTGGATCTCAACCGCTTTTGTTTGAGTACAGCCTACACGTTCATCTCCTCGCACATTTCCACATAATAATAATAATAATAATAATAATAATAATAATAATAATAATGATAAATAAGTAAATACAAATCTTCACTCATTTGGGTTCCCCTATGGATGGACGGCGCCCCTAGCATTTGCCTATTCTGCCTATGCCACAGGCCGGCCCTGTCTAGTTATGTTTTTTAATAATGCATTGGGTGTATGACCTTCTACTTTCTGTTGTGAAAAAGGTTTTATTAACATTAAACAAATGACAAAACAAATTCCAAACTAGAAGTAAAAAATATAGACTTCAAGAGACGATATTTAGATGACTTTCCTTCTGTCAGATATCCACACAAAAAACTCTCTCTCTCTCACACACACACACACACACACACACACACACACACACACACACACACACACACACACACACAAACTAATTTTAAGCATGAGTGAGGGGTAGACAGTCCCTCGCATTGCACTGTAAGTTATGTCAAACATTTTGAGCACACATGCTTACAACAGGAGTTAGCAGGGCTATGTCACTTATAGTCCTCAGAAACTGGCTTAACTAATAGGACATCTGCAGAAAAGTTCAAACAACTGCTGACAGTTTCTCGTCTCCTCAACTTGGTATGGGATTATCAAAAAATCTAGACGCCGCCTAAAGGTAGGACCTGACAAAGTCTCAGCACCAAAACGAATCACTGGTTCTACTGCCGTTTCCAACTGCTTTGGGGGACTTAGATAGATAGATGGAAATGCTCTAGTGAACTGTTACTAAACATACAGTACTTTCATTGAAGATCTTAGCTCATTGTTTGATACATTGTTCATGATTTAGTTGAATCACTGAGAGTTACGTAACTGGTCTTTCCTTCTGCCAGTCCAGTGTATATGATGTGTTATTGTTGTTGCTTCTTATTGTTATTAATTTGTAATGGCATTTTTTCAGGGTCATTTGTGAGTTTGTTTGATTGCTTGAAAGGAGGCAGACAGAGAGTAAGTCTAGATGCCATTATGTGCATACATACAAAATGTTAACAGCCTAGAGATATGAAGGAGCTACTATTTTCCACTTTCACCGGACAACGCAGGGCCAATTGTGCACCGCCCTACGGGACTCCCGATCACAGACGGTTGTGTTACAGCCCGGGATCGAACCCAGGTCTATAGTTACACCTCTAACACTTTGATGCAGTGCCTTAGACCGCTGCGCCACTCGGTCCCCATAACTAAGGGGCAATCCAAAGTCGGCTTACTTTGCATGTGTTCTTCCATGATTTAAAATCCTTTTATTACATTTAAATTCTGATTTTCACCAGCATCTGCACACATGGTGAAATATGCACTCTGTGCAGTGAGACAGCATAGCTTGACTCTAACGCGACCTCTTGACCCACAGTGACATCACTTGGTGACCTTCAGAATGACCACTGATGCCCCTGGTGCAGCCTTGGCTCTATTTCCAGTTCTCTTGCGCCTCCATCACACCTACAGCGTCATTGCGCAAAATGGTACACAGCATCATTTGGATACGTGCTCACCACACAGAACGCACTGCAACTGCCTCTGCAACGCAATGCTGTAAGGCAAACGCAGCATTCCATTGGAAATGAATGTACTTCTGGTGTGCCAAAATGCAATGACGCTCTTGGTGTGATCGAGAACTTACTGCACAGTATGTGCAGACATCCAGAGCAGCCCAGCCCATTAGCACTTAGTACGCGGGGAGACGCTGGCACGCTCACCACAGACATCCTTAATGCTCCATTTTGTCAATCCAGCTGAGGAAATGAATGGTTCAGGCAAATATAGCCTATAGAGGAGGTAATGCCTGCCTGCCTGCCTCTTACTCTAAACTAGACCCGGTTCGATGATTCTGAATGGATTTGCCTTCTGGTGAATGGATGCATTAATGGTCAAACCCCTTTTCCCCCTTGTCTTAAGGATTCTTTATATAAATCTAGAGATTATCACTTTTAATGAATAATGATCAATAATACATGCAAGAGCTGCCTGGACAAAGTCCCAAAATGTATGCCTGTACGGAAGCAGTCCAATTAACTTAACCACATAGCAGGACTGCTTCATATGTTCCTGATATGAAATACAAGTGTCTATACTGTCTTCCCTGTTATTATTAGGTACATTTAATGTAATCAAGTAGAAAGCCTAAGTGTATGCTATTTAACTTACAACACAAAGGAAAGAATACTGTCTCAAGGCAATTCTGACTAAACAGTCAGGTGTCAAGTGCCAACTGCACAGCATGCAGACAGAAATAACCCTCCAGAAACAGTCAATGACATCATGGGTTTTCTCTAATGGGCATAATGTGCGGGGTGTTTAAATGATGAACATTTCCACTATGATAGCCACACAGTTTTAGCATATGACCACACCTGTCAGTTCAGTGTGCACTCTGTGTGAAAGCACCTGTCTGTTCAGTGTGCACTCTCTGTGCCACCTGATGTTCAATGTCATGTCAAACTCTTCTTTTTCTTTTTTTATCAGAGCGAGCAAGTCCTGGTGGGTTATTTGTTGTTCTTGTGATACACAGTGGGGACGAGGGATGTCTTTTGACAAATCTTTTGGCAAATAAAATATGTGTATTCTCCACAGTATACACATCGCGCTGTGAAGCGCCAGCTGGCGCTGCTATGAGGGGAATTCCTGTCCAACATGCAGACCATTTGAGCGTTTGACCACAGAGCCATGCCCACCGTGCCCCTGTGACACTAGAGAAAGGCACACACTGCCAGGGACCTTTTTAAGAGAGGTGAAGGCTATTTAAAATAACAACAGTGACCAATGAAACCCTATAATATCCCACCATATGATATGGCCTTTGTGAAACTGTACACCTACAGTATTATTAGCTACAATCATTAGTTTATGCATCCGTTCACACACGTCTTTCCGTTATTCTGATTGCCACTGTTTGATGCATCGGGGTAGTGATTTGAGTGGAACTTTTCTTGGGTAGTGCAGGAGAAAAACCTGTTTGTGTCAAATAGATTTTGTGACAAAAGACACAGTGGAGAAGATCACTGCTGTGGAGCTCAGAGAGTTTATTAAAGGTGAAATGGATGCTGAGTGGAACTTCATGAGTGCTTTAATGACAGCGATTCTGGGAGTGGGAGGAGAAATATCAAGGAACATACCCATAATTTGCCTTAGTGAGAAACTGCTTCCAGCAGTACACAATATACAAACAAATCCTCTCCTCTTTACTTTGCCTACATCACGGTTGTCATGGCTGGGTCTGAGCTCACTGAATAGCGACTACAGGTGTGAAGACTGCTATTGGTCTACGGGAGAGTCTTGTTGTTGTTGTGCTCAGCTCAAGACCAGGATACTGGAGACATCTTTAGCTATAATGCCTTCAGAAAGTACTCACCCCCCTTGACTTTTTCCACATGTTGTTGTGTTACAGCCTGAATTTAAAATGGATTAAATTGAGATGTTGTGTCACTGGCCTACACACAATACCCCATAATGTAAAAGCAGACTTATATTTTTAGAATTTAATAAAAAATGAAAAGCTGAAATGTCTTGAGTCAGTACGTATTCAACCCCTTTGTTATGGGAAGTCTAAATAAGTTCACATAATAAGTTGCATGGACTCACTATGTGTGCATCAATAGTGTTTAACATGATTTTAGAATGACTACCTCCTCTCTGTGCCCCACACATACAATTCTCTGTAAGGTCTCTCAGTCGAACAGTGAATTTCCACCACATATTCAACTACAAAGACCAGGGAGGTTTTCCAATGCCTCACAAAGAAGGGCACCTATTGGGGGGTAAAAAGCAGACGTTGAATATCCCTTTGAGCATGGTGAAGTTAATAATTTCACTTTGGATGGTGTATCAATACACCCAGTCACTACAATGATACAGGCATCCTTCCTAACCCAGTTGTCGGTGAGGAAGGAAACCACTCAGGGATTTCACCATGAGGCCAATTTACAAAGTTTAATGGCTGTGATAGGAGAAGCTGAAGATGAATCAACAACTTTGTAGTTACTCCACAATACTACATCACAGAGTGAAAAGAAGGAAGCCTGTACAGAATAAAAATATTCCAAAACAAGCATCCTCTTTGCAATAAAACACTAAAGTAAAACTGCAAAAAAAGTGGCAAAGAAATTAACTTTATGTCCTGAATACCAAGTGATATATTTGGGGAAAATCCAACACAACACATCACTGAGTACCACTCTTCATATTTTCAAGCATGGTGATGGATCTGGATCATGTTATGGGATGCTTGTCATTGGCAAGGACTAGGGAGGTTTTTAGGATAAAAAGAAACGGAATAGAGCTAAGCACAAGCAAAGTCCTACAGGAAAACCTGGTTCAGTCTGCTTTCCAACAGACACTGGGAGACAAATTCACCTTTCAGAAGGGCAATCCATTTTGAATTCAGGCTGTAACACAACAAAATGTGGAATAAGTCAAGGGGTATGAATACTTTCTGAAGGAACTGTGGACATACAGAATATACAATATTGGAACAGTAAACATATAACATAAGACTCTGGAGTATAGACTGATTACAGTGGGAATAGACAATTTACAGAAGGGATATATCTACTGAACACAAATATAAACTCAGCCTCCCGAGTGGTGCAGCGGTCTAAGGCACTGCATCGCAGTGTTTGAGGCGTCGCTACAGACCCAGGTTTAATCCCAGGCTGTGTCACAACCAGCCATGACTAGGAGACCCATGAGGTGGCATCATCTGGCTTTGGCCGGCCAGATTTCCTTGTCCTATCTCGCTCTAGCAACTCCTTGTGGCGGGCCGGGCGCCTGCAAGCTGACTTCGGTCTCCAGCTGGCCGCTATCAGGTACCTACATTATGTTGATCTATGGCAGCAACTATACTGAACAAAAATATTAACGCAACATGTAACAATTTCAAAGATTTTACTGAGTTACAGTTCACATTCATTTGGCCCTAATCTATGGATTTCACATGACTGGGAATACAGATACAGCGGGTGAAATAAGTATTGAACACGTCACCATTTTTCTTAGTAAATATATTTCCAAAGGTGCTATTGACATGACATTTTCACCAGATGTTGGTAACAACCCAAGTAATCCATTCATACAAAGAAACCAAAACAAATAAGTTCAGAAATTAGGTTATGTGTAATAATGTGAAATGACACAGGGAAAAAGTATTGAACACACTTACTGATATTTATTTAATACTTTGTACAAAAGCCTTTGTTGGTAATGACAGCTTCAAGACGCCTCCTGTATGGAGAAACTAGTCGCATGCATTGCTCTGATGTGATTTTGGCCCATTCTTCCACACAAACAGTCTTCAAATCTTGAAGGTTCCGTGGGCCTCTTCTATGAATCTTGATCTTCAGTTCTTTCCATAGATTTTCAATGGGATTTAAGTCAGGTGATTGGCTGGGCCATTCTAGCAGCTTTATTTTCTTTATTTGAAACCAATTGAGAGTTTCCTTGGCTGTGTGTTTGGGATCATTGTCTTGCTGAAATGTCCATCCTCGTCTCAACTTCATCATCCTGGTAGATGGCAGCAGATTTTTGTCAAGAATGTCTCGGTAAATTTGCCCATTCATCCTTCCTTCAATTATGTGAAGTTTGCCAATACCATTTCCCACCTCCTCCAAACATGGTGTGTATTATGACATCCAAACAGTTCAATTTTGCTCTCATCTGACCACACTATATTCTCCCAGTATTTCACTGGCTTTTCCAAATGTTGTGCAGTAAACTTTAAACAAGCTTCAACATGCTTTTTTTTCAGCAATGGAGTCTTGCGTGGTGAGCATGCATACAGGCCATGGCGGTGGAGTGCATTACTTACTGTTTTCTTTGAGACAACAGTACCTGCTAATTGCAGGTCTTTTCGAAGCTCTTCACAAGTGGTCCTTGGCTCTTGGACAACTCTTCTGATTATTCTTTTCACTCCTCTGTCAGAAATCTTGCGAGGAGCACCTGGTCGAGGCAAATTTATGGTGAAATGATTGTCTTTCCACTTCTGTATTATGGCCCCAACAGTGCTCACTGGAACATTCAGAAGCTTAGAAATGCGCCTATAACCAATGCCATCATTATGTTTTGTAACAATTAGGTCGCGAAGGTCTTGAGACAGCTCTTTGCTTTTACCCATCATGAGATGTGTCTTGTGTGACACCTTGGCAATGAGACCTTTTTGTAGGCCATCAGTTGGGACTGAACCAGCTGATATTAATTTGCACTGACAGGGGGCTGGATTGCTTTTTATTTACTGATAGTTTTCAGTTGTTGTCTTGGCTTTCCATGCCTTTTTGCACCTCCCTTTCTTCATGTGTTCAATACTTTTTCCCTGTGTCATTTCACATTATTACACATAACTTAATTTCTGAACTTATTTGTTTTGGTTTCTTTGTATGTATGGATTACTTGGGTTGTTACCAACATCTGGTGAAGTGTAATTTTAGCTTTTTTTATTGTTCCATGATAAAAAGCAGAGTCCTAGTTAGTCTTAAATGAACAACGTATCTGTTCTGGAAATAAACAGTTGCAATGTACTCATGTCAATAGCACCTTTGGAAATATATTTACTGAGAAAAATGGTGACGTGTTCAATACTTATTTCACCCGCTGTATGCATCGGGTGGTCACAGATACCTTAAACAAAAGTAGTTGCGTGGATCAGAAAACTAGTCACCATTTGACTCATTGTCAGGCTCTGGCCATAGAGAAGCCTTTTGCTTCTCTATATAGCCATGGTCAGAGTTTGACAGATCTATTATTTCTGTATCTGGTGGTGGTTTGTGGTGGATCCCTAATTAGAGGCAGCTGCAGTGCATTGTCTCTAATTAGGGATCCTACATATGTTTGTATGTTCCACACCGGGGTTGTGGGTTATTGTGTAATTCTCCAGTCACGGTGAAACAAGTAAGTGTGTTACGTTTATATCTCGGATTTGATTTTGGAAACGTTACGTTTATATTGTCTGTCATTCGAGTTTGTTTTTATGTGTGTAGTTCGGGGTTTTTGTTGTACACATAGTATAATATTCTTTATTATACATAGTATAAATAAAAAAACAATGTCGAACACAGTCCTTGCGACATGGAGCCGTGCATTATCATGCTGAAACATGAGATGGTGGTGGCGAATGAATGGCACGACAATGGGCTTCAGGATCTCATCACGGTATCTCTGTGCATTCAAATTCAATTTTGCAATTGTGTTCATTGTCCGTAGCTTATGCCTGCCTGCCTGCCCATTTAAGAAATTTCCCCTCGGGGATCAATAAAGTACCTTTTTATCTATCTATACAATAACCCCACCACCACCATGGGGCACTCTATTCACAACATTGACATCAGCAAACCGCTCACCCACACGCCATCGTAAATGTCTGCCATCTGCTCGGTACAGTTGAAACACACTTCTCCAGCATGCCGGTGGCCATCGAAGGTGAACATTTGCTTCCCTGAGACGGTTTCTGAAAGTTTGTGCAGAAATGATTGGTTGTGCAAACCCACAGTTTCATCAACTGTCCGGGTGGCTGGTCTCAGACAATCCTGCAGGTGAAGAGACCGGATGTGGAGGTCCTCGGCTGCCGTGGTTACATGTGGTCTATGGTTGTGAGGCCGGATGGGTGTATTGGGTCGGCGATGATCTTACCTGCACGCTTCCTTGTCCTGGAGGCGTGCAAGTCCTTAATGTAGGCCGATGGATGACCTTCTCCACAGACCGGACGATGCGCTGCAGTTTGCCATTGCAGCAGGCATACGCAGACCCAAACCAGACGGGATAAAAGAGGTGAGGATGGACTCAAAGATGGACTTGTAGAACCGAACCAGAATTGTCCTCTACATGGTACTTGGACGCCATCGGAGATAAGATCGAACATGGTGGAGTCATCAGCAAACTTGAGTAGTTTGACAGATACGTCATTGGCGTAGAGTGATTACAGGAGGGGGAGAGCACGCATACCTGCGGCGCACCGTGCTGAGATGTAGGGAGTCTGAAATATGTTTTCCCAGCTTAACGGGATGTGTCCTGTTGGTCAGGAAGTCGGTGATCCACCGGCAAATACATTCAGCTGGGTTAATTTGTGCTGTAGCAGATCCGGAATGATTGTGTTGAAGGCTAAGCTAAAGTCCATAAACAATATCCTTGTGTATGTCTTGGATTGTCGAGGTGTTGGAGGATGTAGTGAAGGCCCATGTGGACTGCATAGTCCACAGACCTATTGGCTCATTAGTTGAACTGCATGGGGTCAAGGAGGGCGTCGGTGGTGGTTTTGAGATGGGACAGGATGAGGTGCTCAAAAGGTTTTGAAGGTCATAAAAGAAGAGATTGTTGACATAAATAATTTTGTGTTAAGCTTAATAATTTATTGTGCACAGAAGGTGATGGGATGTTTTGTTTGTGTTTTACCAGTGTTTAGTACTGTATGACTAATTGGCTAATTCCTGAGAGAGATTCTGTAAAATTACTCTGAATCAGACATTCCGAACTTCTGACAAGCAAGACAAAAAGAAGATACACACAGAACTCAAGCAACCAAACTTATCCAAGTGACTTATTATTAAAGTTGATCATTTGCTTTAGGGTGATATAAAAAATGTCAGTGTCACATAAAATCTTTCATTCAACCTTTGCCTCGATATCAAAACAGTTGACAAGAACAGTTGAGACAGAGGCAGTTGTGCTTGAGAATGTAGCTGAAGTAGTGAGGGATATGACGCTTTCAGGATGCCTATTATTGGCCCAGTCGTGACACATGGTCTTTGTTGGAGTGTCATTACCCTGTTACTGCAGCAGGGCCTCTGTGAATGGGTCTGAATGAGTGTGATTAACAGCCTGCTGGGTGGATTTCTGCCTGGAGGCAGTGTCTGAGGAACACCACAGGTTTTACATTAACCAATTGATAGCTGATGCCAGAAGCCTCCTCTCTCCACTCACAACAATATTGACAAATGCTCAGGCTGCATTGTGTAAATCTTGTTGCCTGTCGTTATAGAATAGTCTCCTGGCAGACAGTGCATGGGAAGTCCCAGTGGTAGTATAGCAAGCCATGTTGGACGACTCTGCTCCATGTCCCTCCTCTTTGGAACAAAGGTGAAATTCAGCCTGAATCACCTTAGTGCAAGCTCACCCTCAGACAAAGGACCTCACTTACATTGATCACACTCGTTTTTTCAGCAGGTACAGTATGTCTTTCATGACGCATGTATTAATGAAGTGAACATGCTGTTGGACTGTTAAAAGGTTTCTTTGTTCAATATTTAGTCCAACGTGCTAACTCCCATTCCAGTTATAGCCAGGTGCTTATAAATGGCCCCAAAAGACCAACCACAAAGGCACATGATTGTAAATTGGGAGTGATTGTGTAAAACATTGAGATATGGATGAGGAATTGTTTGAATCAATATTGAAACAAACAAGCATTTCTCTTTTTGAAGTTAACATTTACAATATAATATATTTGTAGAATCAACAAGCCTTGTGCATTGATGGTCCTGGGTATATCTTCTACTTTTACAGTATCCTGCATGACACAAATATTTAAATAAAATGTGTTGAACATGTACTGTCTAGGCTATTACATTCTACACTATATGATGCCCCAAAACAAAAAGTGTAATTTTAGCTTTTTTTATTGTTCCATGATAAAAAGCAGAGTCCTAGTTAGTCTTAAATGAACAACGTATCTGTTCTGGAAATAAACAGTTGCAATGTGGTCTTTACTCACTGTACAGTGTGTGTCTTAATACAAAAAGTAGAGTGAGTTAACTTAATTCCCAAAACTATGAATGTCTTATGATTTTGGGTTGCTACTTTTTGTCGCATACTGTAGTCCTCATGTCACACTGCTATTAAGTTGTGTTTACTGTCTCACCACTAGGAGAAGACATGACATTGAACAGTCAGTCCAAGATAACCACTTTGTCCCTCAGATTTGTCTTTAATGGTGAATGATTGATATAAAAATGACAGAAATAATAGAAGGATATTTTCAAGATGCCTCTGAGGAAGGTCAAAAACACAATTTCAATCATAATGACACCAGCACAGCCTGCTATTTCTAAATCACGAGAACTGAACATTTTAAATATAAAACACACACCATGTTCCAAGTGCCACTGATTCAATGACATAAATGTCCTCAGTCTGAAAGCTTAACTGGGGCGCTAAATGTTACCCTTGTGCCCAGTTATCATTCACTAATCATCCCCTCCATGGACAGGCTCTGCCCGCCCTGCCTGGGTCCCTGTTATTAGGCTTCCCAGCAGCTCTGGAGAGAAGCCTAGACCAATAGATTGCTGTAGTGGCCCGGCACCAAGTCCTTAGCCTCTATTTACAGACCACAAATAGCACAGCACCTGCCTTTTAAACACACCCCCTGCTCCCCATCCATCAATGTAGAATTCTACCTCCTTCCCCCTCCTCACTGACTCTGTCGCTATCACACAGGGTCATGGTGGCATCCGGTCGTAGAATTATTTGTTTTTGAAATCTGAGCAATGTCTTATTGATGCTTTGTTGCCAAAGCCAGCCCTCTCTCACTGTACAGGAGATGTCAAAGATCTTATGGCACTATGCACCCTCAGGAAGTCCAGCAGGGTACTCTCTCCCATTTCTTACAATACTTTGAACTTAACGAACTTGAAATAAACTGGCCATTTAAGAGGACAAATTCCATACTGGATTCAAGCATTACTCTAACGAAAATGTAAACATTGAGACAGAAGCCTCTTAGCCCACTCAGGCAAGCAGAGCTCTTGTAGTTTAGTGCTCAGGTGGACCCAGGTTAATGGTTATTAATATTTAAGCATTGTGGATTTGTTTTTATGAGCTCATTAAAGTTCCACTTTGGGACAGTTAATACTAAATTACACTGTGGGCCAAAGGTTTGGAATATTACTCATTCAAGGGTTTTTCTTTATTTGAAATATTTTTTACATTGTAGAATAAAACTGAAGACATCAAAAATATGACATAACACATACTAAAACATATTTGGAATCATGTAGTAACCAAACAAGTCCGATATGGAATCATGTAGTAACCACTGCGGTCCGAATCATCCCAAGCCATCTAAATTTGGTTTAGGTTGGAACCAAAAATCTCAAATTTTGACTGACAGACCAAAGGACAAATTTCCACCGGTCTAATGTCCATTGCTCGTGTTTCTTGGCCCAAGCAAGTCTCTTCTTATTATTGGTGTCCTTTAGTAGTGCTTTCTTTGCAGAAATTCGACCATGAAGTCCTGATTCACACAGTCTCCTCTGAACAGTTGATGTCGAGATGTGTCTGTTACTTGAACTCTGTGAAGCATTTATTTGGGCTGCAATCTGAGGCTGGTAACTCTAATGAACGTATCCTCTGCAGCAGAGGTATTTCCATTCCTGTGGCGGTCCTCATGAAGCTGGTTGAGATAATGCCTTGAGTGTGCAAAGCTGTCATCAAGGCAAAGGGTGGGTACTTTGAAGAATCTCATATATAAAATATATTTTGATTTGTTTAACACTTTTTGGGTTACTACATGATTCGATATGTGTTATGTCATAGTTTTGATGTCTTCACTTTTATTCTACAATGTAAAAAAAAAAAAACCTTGAATGAGTAATATTCCAAACGTTTGGCCCCCAGTGTAAAGGCAAAGTGCTTTATTTGTAATGTTGCCGATGCACTGCCATGGCCAAGCTGGAAATAATTGCAAGTGGACACAGGGATTTTAGATGTAAGCAATTGGCTGGCAATACATAAAGATGAGCAAGAGGGAGGGGGCATTTCCTATTGAAATCCATAAAACATTCTAAGGGTTCCACATGTTTGGTTATTTTGCTTAAATAGTACAAGTCTGCCTGCTGGGAGACTACACTTTAAATTCACTGCATTGCTCATGCACTTTGGAGGCACTATTTGACTTCTGAGGACACTGTGGAAGATATGTTTGTGTCCATTTAGCTAAAGGAATAGAAAGCGCAATGGGAAATACGGAGGTGACGTGTCTGGGGGAAGTTTATAAAGATGTTCATTTAAGGACAAACCTGAAAGTCACTTTTTGTGGCACGCTGGTTTCCAGGTAGTGTTGCTCAGAAGCTCTGGAGGAGCTTCACCCAGCTGACCTTGACATGTTTTCTGAATGAACAACATGGTTTTTCCACTCGGCCTTCAGGCTTAACACAGCGGAATGACTGGCATGTGCTGCTGCCTGCATGTCAGCACCATACGCTGTCTTGGAGCACTGTCCTGTTTTACTGTGACATCCCCCTGAATCATTAACGGTGGGGTCTCGCATATGCCTCCTGGTAGTTCTCTTAAATGAGGGTTGTTAAACATGAGAGCACACTATGGTCCTGTGTGTGGTGACACCTGTGTCTGCCTATGTGTCCCAGACAGTAGAGCTGTTGGATGCTTCTGTTCACTCTGTAGCAATTACCCCCCAGCAGTGCATAAAGTTTCCATCATTAAATTCTAATTAAAGCAATAAACCGGAAAAATGCTAATTATAATTGTCTGATGATGACAGTAAATGAATACAGGACAAATATTATTGTGTAAAACTTGCAAAGAGAGTGTGACAGACAACAAGCATCTAAATTAAATGAAGGACTAGTGGCACAGGTTCTTTGAATTAATACTCTACCGGTCCAAAGTTTTAGAACACCTACTCATTCAAGGGTTTTTCTTTATTTGCACTATTTTCTACATTGTAGAAGACATCACAACTATGAAATAACACATATTGAATCATGTAGTAACCAAAAAAGTGTTAAACAAATCAAAATATGTTTTATTTTTGATTCTTCAAATAGCCACCCTTTGCCTTGATGACAGCTTTGCAGACTCTTGGCATTCTCTCAACCAGCTTTATCTCAATCAACAATGTTGTCCTTTGGAGTTTACCTTCGGTAATGTCGTTTCATGCAAGATTAGGTGTGTAATTATGTGTTAAATATGAAAGGTGAGCAAATGTCAGGGCTAATGAAGCCATCTCTGCTAATGGGACACTATGGACACGCTAATGTAGTGATGCAACATAGCTAATCATGCTGCTACTATAATAGGAAGCAACAGGTTGCTCCTTTAAATGGGATTCATTGTTGTCTACGTTTGCTCTGACTCAACAGCAGGCATATAAGGTGCATTCTAGTTACAGTGTGTAGTGTACTATACACATTGTGTTGGTCTCATGTACAGTATAACTACCCCTCTTAATGAACTTAACAATCGTCCTTTCATAAAGACAGAGCTCATATGCAGGACTGTCCCTAGTGAACACACTGCTAAATAGATTATCCTATGTGCCACGTCTGTGGACATGGGAAACATCCAGCAAGTAGTAAGGTGAGAATAGTGCAATAATCTGTTCTCGTTTCAATGTGCCAGGGCTCCAAAAGGCAGCATTAGCACGTCGCTTGGCTAAAGACACAGTGGCACAAAGATACGCCCCCCCCCCCCACAATCTGCTTCCAGGCATCCCCTGACTGGTGTATGGAGCCATCAAATAACAGCTGGGAATTCAATGTCTAATATTTTGTTTATTTACAGTGCATTCGGAAAGTATTCAGACCCCTTGACATTTTCAACATTTGATTACGTACAGCATTATTCTAAAATTGATTGAATAAATGTTTTTCCTCATCAATCTACACACAATACCCCATAATGACAAAGCGGAAACTGTTTTATTTAATTATTTACAAATGTATTAAAAATGAAAAACAGAAATACCTTATTTACATAAATATTTAGACCCTTTGCTGTGAGACTCGGAATTGAGCTCAGGTGCATCCTGTTTCCATTGATCATCCTTGAGAAATCTCCTGTGGTAAATTCAATTGATTGGACATGATTTGGAAAGGCACATATATAAGGTCTATATAAGGTCCCACAGTTGACAGTGCATGTCAGATCAAAAACCAATCCATGAGGTCGAAGGTATTATCTGTAGAGCTCTGAGATGGGATTATGTCGAGGCACAGACCTGGGGAAATGTACCAAAACATTTCTGCAGCATTGAAGGTCCACAAGAACACAGTGGCCTCCATCATTCTTAAATGGAAGAAGTTTGGAACCACAAAGACTCTTCCTAGAGCTGGCCGCCCGGCCAAACTGAGCAATCAGCGGAGAAGGGCCCTGTTTAGGGAGGTTACCAAGAACCCGATGGTCACTCTGTGGAGATGGGAGAACCTTCCAGAAGGACATCCAGCTCTGCAGCACTCCACCAATCAGGCCTTTATGGTAGAGTGGCCAGACAGAAGCCACTCCTCAGTAAAAGGCACATGACAACCTGCTTGGAGTTTGCTAAAATGCACCTAAAGGACTCTCAGACCATGAGAAACAAGATTCTCTGGTCTGATGAAACAAGATTCTTTGGCCTGATGATGAAAACCTGCTCAGAACCTCAGACTGGGGTGAAGGTTCACCTTCCAACAGGACAACAACCCTAAGCACAAAGCCAAGACAACGCAGGAGTGGCTTCGGGACAAGTCTGAGTGGCCCATCCAGAGCCCGGACTTGAACCCGATCGAACATCTCTGGAGAGACCTGAAAATAGCTGTGCAGCTACGCTCTCCATTCTGACAGAGCTTTAGAGGATCTGCAGAGAAGAATGGGAGAAACTCCCAAAATGCAGTTGTTTCAAGCTTGTAGCATCATACCCAAGAAGACTCAAGGCTGTAATTTCTGCCAAAGGTGCTTCAACAAAGTACTGAGTAAAGGGTCTGAATACTTACAGTATGTAAATCCACATATTCAGTTGTTTGTTTTTTAAATAAAAAATATAATAATATAAAATGATGTGTTATCACTGTGCTTCATCAACAACGTTTATTAAACTAATTTGTGCCCTGTGGGCACTTACCACTATTAGGGAAACAATTAAGAAGTTTAAAACCATTGGAACAGTGGTAAACTTGCCTGGTATTGGATGCAAATGTATCTTGCCCCCAATGC
This sequence comes from Thymallus thymallus, assembly GCA_023634145.1. Classification (NCBI taxonomy): domain Eukaryota; kingdom Metazoa; phylum Chordata; class Actinopteri; order Salmoniformes; family Salmonidae; genus Thymallus; species Thymallus thymallus. Next base: position 19,237,512 of record CM042392.1, on the reverse strand, counting down.
ACAATGAGGAAGATGGTTCAGGAGGCAAAGAAAAATCCAAGGTCCAAAGTTGGAGCGTTACAGAACATGTTCGCAGCTTTGGGTTATCAAGTCTCCATATGCAATTAGACGCCACCTCCATGCCAATAGGCTTTTTGGAAGGGTTGCCAGAAAAAATATTTTATTGAGAGCAACCAACAAATGTATCATAGCTCATTTAATAGCCAAGCATGCTCGAAAGTAAATATTTGACAGTATGGGTAGAATATTCCTGAGCGATAGGAACATGACATCATAGCCTATTTATTAATCTCAGAGCCTTTACTAAGGAAGGCAGGAGATAGAAACACAATAATCTAATAACAAGCAAACACAGACTGACACACACACACACACACACACACACACACACACACACACACACACACACACACACACACACACACACACACACACACACAATCAAAACCTTCTTTGTGAACCTTATCTACATAATGAGAGTGGATGTTTGTTAGTCAATTTCCCTGAAAACCCCAATGCAGCTACATTGCTAGGGTGCTCTCCATCAAGACCAGTCAACAGAGGGAGGTCGGGTAGGAGGTGTTGGGGAGGAGGGAGGCTTTGAATGCCTCTTGCCTCTTACTGCTGAATAGTCGGAAGGGATCAATGCTTCACAAGTCCTCTGCGCCTGGAAACCTCATCATTATTCCACCAGCCCGTCGCCGTCGCTCGGACTATGAATAGTCAATAACAAACGAACAGGCAGGAAATGAAGTGCCAGACGAGTGGGCTTGACGCACACAGGAAGGCGTGTGTGCCATGAGTGCTGTGAGTGTGCCTCAGGTGGATGTTTGCTGCTGCTCTCTCTCCACCTCTCTGCCTGAAAAACGTGGCTTTTTATTTCTGATTAGGATTGATTTAGTCCTTCAGTGAGAAAACTCTTCTCACCTGGCTGTGGGGTATCCTGACCAGGCTCTGTGGGGTATCCTGACCAGGCTCTGTGGGGTATCCTGACCAGGCTCTGTGGGGTATCCGGACCAGGCTCTGTAGGGGTGGCACTTCCAGGATAGGTGTGTGGAGACTGAAGGGCACATGGGTCACTGAGTGTGTGTGTCTGTCCCTGGCAGGTGGTCTCAGCAGCCCTGTGTGACGCCCTCTGTGAGTGGTGGTGGGCACAGAGAGTCCTCAGGAAGGATGTTCCTATGGGCAGGAAGTAAAGGAGCTCAGGGATCAGGAAGTGAGAGAAGGTATGGTACCCTTTACACTTTACACAACACAAAGCATCATGGGACAGGTGTATGATGCACTTCTGAAAAGTTTGTAATTTTGTTTTTGAAAGGGAATAACATACAAAACTTAAGACATTACATTTGTCACTGTAAAAAATGCTTGGTAAATCTGACACTGAGTTGTATCTTTTATTGTCTAGTTAATCTCATTATACTTACATCTGTAACAAGCTTTACTAAGCTTGGGTTGTGCCTAATTCTACAGTGTCTGATTATTTCTTGTTGGCTTATTAAAACTTTTCTGCTTTTTTTACATCAATGAGAATCACATTTGTGCACCCAGCATTAAGCTACAATAATTCAGAATAAAAGGTAAAATCTGTCAGTTTGTATTTGGAAAATCTCATCCACCCCTGAAAGTGTTCTTCAAAAGGCCTAAGGGAAAATAAAAACAAATTAGCCTCATTATCTCATTATCTACTGGTCTACCAGTCAACAGTAATATTAGCTATCATGTTTAGGCATTATTCGTGAGGGAAAGTAAATCACATGATTAGTGTGAAAAATAATTTATTTGAAGCGTTACATATCCATGCCTAAGAGAAGAGAGTTAAATTCATATTGACCCTTAAAAGGCTATTTATTATGTATTGATTTGACTAATGCAATTTGATTAAGCCAGATGGCCTCATGATGCATTCCTGGTGAACACTAAAACAGCTTTTATGGGTGGAATTACTCAACCGTGTGTGTGTGTGTGTGTGTGTGTGTGTGTGTGTGTGTGTGTGTGTGTGTGTGTGTGTGTGTGTGTGTGTGTGTGTGTGTGTGTGTGTGTGTGTGTGTGTGTGTGTGTGTGTGTGTGTGTTGTAATGTATGTATCAGGACTATTTACCAGAAGGTTCGGGAGTATGACGTGCTAGTCAAGAGGAAGACAGTGACAGCGCTGAAGGCTGGGGAGGACAGAGCTATTTTCCTGGGACTCAGCATGATCATCTTTTCTGTGATGATGTACTTTGTGCTGGGCATTACCATGGTGCGCTCCTACTCAGACAGGTAATGTGCTCTCACTCACCGAGTCAATCCCAATGTCCTGACGTGTGTTTTCTTTGGTACTGACAAATGTAGCCACATGCAAGCCTTATTTTCTTGCATGTCAAAGAAAAAGCGGCTCTTAGATCTTCATCATGTGTATTTTACTTTGGCTTGTTTAGGATAATGGCTCCAATGCTGTCGGAACTGTCACTGAACAACGCCAGTTAGCCAAACTGTCTGTAAAGTGCATTCCACATGGTGTGGTCCCTCTATACTTTAGTTGTGGGCATAAATTGCAGTCAGAGGCAATTCATTTAAGATGCCAGCTGAGGCTTATGAGTAGCATTTGCGCTTTGAGTTCACTGTAACTGTTACAGCACGTACGTAGCGGACACAGGGGACAAACTTCAGCACACAATAGCTTATCACAATGCATCACCAATTACACTGCAAGATGCCAACGTCATTCCAAATCACAGTGTGCTGCTATTTTTTGATTTAATTCCACCTCAAGTCTTTCCTTTTCTATTTGGATTCAGTGAAAAAAAGGCTTCCATTTTCAAATGCAGTGCAAGATTTATCCTATAAGATAACGTGAAAAGCAAGTTATTCAAAATAGATGACAGAGATATTCAAAAGGGACAGACATTGCTGGATTACTTTTCTCTAGATCTAAGATCCATTTCCAAATATCAGCACGCACTGTACAGTACAAAGCATGCTGGGATATTCAAGAGGTTAAGAGATACCGGTAATTTGGACAGACTTGGAATTCAGCTAGAGATAATCACTATAATCTGCTATTTGCTAGTGTTGTCGATCTTTTCTCCCATTTTTACTATTCAACTGATTCAGTCTGCTTCATATTCCTGCAACTTCTCCTTTATCATTTAATTCAATGTTAGTCATGGGTGTTGTGTGGTTGGATATAGTTGTTGTTGATGTTGAACTAACTTGTGAGGGCACCTGGGTAGAACTATACACAGGTCAGTAACTCTTTACTTCTGCTCCCAACCCTGCCCACCCCCATGCCATGCCATGTAGTGTGTGGACGGAGGAATCCAGCTGCACTGTGCTCAACTCCACCATCGTGGCGGAGATTAACTGTACCTACAGCTGCGGCTCCGAGTGCTGGAAAAGCTCCAAGTACCCATGCCTACAGGTGTTTGTCAGTCTCAACACATCGGGGAAGGTCGTCCGACTCTCCCACAATGAGGAGGCACAGGACACTAACCCAGAGGTGAGACAGAGGACATCCCTAAACATTGTCTGGCTTCAGCTACAGTTCTACACACCTGGTTTTACTAATCTTTACTAACAAATGATGTCGTAGCAATGTGCAATCAAATGATTCAAAACAAAACAGTACATAAGCACAACTATGAAAAATGAATTTACCATGTAATGAATTTAATGTAGGTCAATTCCACAGTAATAGAGTGATGCTGAGACTCAGATATTTCACTTTAAAATGTCAAACAAAAACCAATGATTGCAAAGTTAAACAAACCATACAACTCTATGCACAAGGATTACTTTCAACAATTTCCACTCAAAATTGTACAAAATCACATTTACTTGAAGAACAGTGCAGATGCAAAGTTTGGTAACAGAATGGCGACACCAACAGCACAAACTGTCATTCTGTTAGCAAACTTTGCATCCCCACAAGGCACAAATTGGTTGAATCAACGTTGTTTCAACGTCATTTGTCAAACGTATTGTGACGTGGAATCTATGTGGAAAATACATTTGATTTTTAAAAAGTAATAATTTGTTGTTTTGAGGGTGACATTTCAAGCACAGGACTATGCCATAGTTGTGACCAATTTTCAACATAGACAAACCTGGCATAAAACATGTTGAATTTGTACCTTTGAAACAATGTCAGATCTTCAACGTTGTATCCACTATCCAGAAAGAAATTATAGGTTGGGCAGCACCTCCTACTGGAGAATTGATCTATCTACAGCTATTAATTTGGTATCCCATCCAGGGTTTTAACCATGCCCAGTCCTGCTTAGCTTTGATATTTGTCACTGACTACTAACATGAGAATAATTATTGCGAGATTTCTTTATACCTAAATATATTCACTGTGTAGTCATTCCAATGGGTAGGATTAACAAATCAAATTAATTGTTACCATAAGTCATATATCATCAATGGTACTATTTATTCCTATACAGTGCATTCGGAAAGTATTCAGACCCCTTGACTTTTTCCAAATTTTGTGACGTTACAGCCCTATTTTAAATTGATTAATTGTTTTTTTCCCCTCATCAATCTACACGTAATAACCCATAATGACAGAGCAAAAACAGGTTTTTTGAAATGTTTGCAAATTTATAAAAAAAAAAAAAATCTATAACACTCGAAATTGAACTCAGGTGCATCATGTTTCCATTGATCATCCTTGAGATGTTTCTTTCAACTTGATTGGAGTCCACCTGTGGTAAATTAAATTGATTGGACATGATTTGGAAAGGCACACACCTGTCTTTATAAAGTCCCACAGTTGACAGTGCATGTCAGAGCAAAAAGTCTCTGAATGTCCTTGAGTGCCCAGCCAGACCTGAAAGTAGCTGTGCAGCAACGCTCCCCATCCAACCTGACTGAGCTTGAGAAGATCTGCAGAGAAGAATGGGAAATACAGGTGTGCATCATACCCAAGAAGACTCAAGGCTGTAATCGCTGCCAAAGATGCTTCAACAAAGTACTGAGTAAAGGGTCTGAATACTTAATAATTTTATATAGTTTTACATTTTTATAAATTAGCAAAAATGTCTAAAAACATTTATGTTATTATGGGGTATTGTGTGTATACAGCGGGTGAAATAAGTATTGAACACGTCACCATTTTACTCAGTAAATATATTTCCAAAGGGGCTATTGACATGAAATTTTCACCAGATGTTGGTAACAACCCAAGTAATCCAAACCAAAACAAATAAGTTCAGAAATTAAGTTATGTGTAATAATGTGAAATGACACAGGGAAAAAGTATTGAACACATGAAGAAAGGGAGGTGCAAAAAGGCATGGAAAGCCAAGACAACAGCTGAAAACTATCAGTAATTAAAAAGCAATCCAGCCCCCTGTCAGTGCAAATTAATATCAGCTGGTTCAGTCCCAACTGATGGTCTACAAAAAGGTATCATTGCCAAGGTGTCACACAAGACACATCTCATGATGGGTAAAAACAAAGAGCTGTCTCAAGACCTTCGCAACCTAATTGTTTCAAAACATAATGATGGCATTGGTTATAGGCGCATTTCTAAGCTTCTGAATGTTCCAGTGAGCACTGTTGGGGCCATAATACGGAAGTGGAAAGACAATCATTTCACAATAAATTTGCCTCAACCAGGTGCTCCTCTCAAGATTTCTGACAGAGGAGTGAAAAGAATAATCAGAAGAGTTGTCCAAGAGCCAAGGACCACTTGTGGAGAGCTTCAAAAAAACCTGCAATTAGCAGGTACTGTTGTCTCAAAGAAAACAGTAAGTAATGCACTCCACCGCCATGGCATGTATGCACGCTCACCACGCAAGACTCCATTGCTGAAAAAAAAGCATGTTGAAGCTCGTTTAAAGTTTGCTGCACAACATTTGTAAAAGCCAGTGAAATACTGGGAGAATATAGTGTGGTCAGATGAGAGCAAAATTGAACTGTTTGGATGTCATAATACACACCATGTTTGGAGGAGAAATGGCACTGCACATCACCCTAAAAACACCATACCAACAGTGAAGTTTGGAGGTGGGAACATCATGGTGTGGGGCTGCTTTTCAGCAAATGGTACTGGCAAACTTCACATAATTGAAGGAAGGATGAATGGGCAAATTTACCGAGACATTCTTGACAAAAATCTGCTGCCATCTACCAGGATGATGAAGATGAAACAAGGGTGGACATTTCAGCAAGACAATGATCCCAAACACACAGCCAAGGAAACTCTCAATTGGTTTCAAAGAAAGAAAACAAAGCTGCTAGAATGGCCCAGCCAATCACCTGACTTAAATCCCATTGAAAATCTATGGAAATAACTGAAGATCAAGATTCATAGAAGAGGCCCACGGAACCTTCAAGATTTGAAGACTGTTTGTGTGGAAGAATGGACCAAAATCACACCAGAGCAATGCATGCGACTAGTTTCTCCATACAGGAGGCGTCTTGAAGCTGTCATTACCAACAAAGGCTTTTGTACAAAGTATTAAATAAATATCAGTAAGTGTGTTCAATACTTTTCCCCTGTGTCCTTTCACATTATTACACATATCTTAATTTCAGAACTTATTTATTTTGGTTTCTTTGTATGTATGGAATGCTTGGGTTGTTACCAACATCTGGTGAACATTTCATGTCAATAGCACCTTTGGAAATATATTTACTGAGAAAAATGGTGACGTGTTCAATACTTATTTCACCCGCTGTATTGATGAGGGAAAAAAACAATTTCATAATTTTTGCAAAGACATCAACAGCTAGAGGGTAGTGCGTACGGTAGTGCGTACAGCCCAGTACATCATTGGGCCAAGCTTCCTGACATCCAAGACCTCTATACCAGGCGGTGTCAGAGGAAGGCCCTAAAAATTGTCAAAGACTCCAGTCACCCTAGACATAGACTGTTCTCTCTGCTACCGCACGGCAAGTGGTACCGGAGCGCCAAGTCTAGGTCCAAAAGGCTTCTTAACAGCGTCTACCCCCAAGCCATAAGGCTCCTGAATGGCTAATCAAAGGGCCACCAGACCCCTTTTTTACGCTGCTGCTATTGTCTGTAGTGTCCGAACGGTTTGGCCTACAAAGTATTATGACCCCTCTATGGAAAAAAGAGACATAGATGTTGGTTGTTTTGCTCTAGGACACCTCAAAAGACTCGTCTGAAGGTCCTCCGGTACCAGTTGAAAAAAGTAATGGAAGTACTGTATGTATGGAGACTGTTTAGTGCCAAAAATAAGAGGATAAATACATGTAATAAAAAATAAGAATGTTTCCTGATCTTTCTTATAGCTCTCATTTTTTGGGGGGGACTATCTGTTGTTCCATGAAGTGAATTTGTTATTCAGTGCGTTTGTGCGGGCTAATAGCAGTAAGTCTCAAAACATTTTGTTATAAAATTGTTATTTAATTTTTTTATTTGATACTTCAAGGGGTCTTAAAATTAAGTTTTCCTAAAAAAATTAAGTTTTCCTATAGGATTTTACCTGTGCTTAGCACTATTCCGATTTTTTTTAAATCCTTACAAACTCCTTAATCCTTTCCGATAAAAGCATTCCCATAACATGATGCAGCCACCACCATGTCTGAAAATGTGCAGTTTTGCATTAGTGCCTTATTGCAAAATAGATGCATGTTTTGGAATATTTGTATTATGTACAGGCTTCCTTCTTTTCACTCTGTCAATTAGGTTAGTATTATGGAGTAACTACAATGTTGTTGATTCATGCTAATTTTTTTCACCTATCACAGTCATTAAACTTATAGCTTCACCATGCTCAAAGGGATATTCAATGTATGTCTTTAATTTTTTTTTGCCATCTACCAATAGTTGCCCTTCTTTGCGAGGCATTGGAAAACCTCCCTGGTCTTTGTGGTTGAATTTGTGTTCAACATTCACTGCTCAACTGAGTGACCTTACAGATAACTGTGTGTGTGATAACTGTGTGCACTTTGTGTGCAACAAACACTATTGTTGCTTACAAAGTGAGTCCATACAATTTATTATGTGGCTTGTTAAGCACATTTTTACTCCTGAACTTATTTAGGCTTGCCATAACAAAGGGTTTAAATACTTAATTCCACTTTGACATTATGGGGTATTGTATGTAGGCCAGTGACACAAAATCTCAATTTAATGAGTATTAAATTCAGGCTGTAACACCAAAAAAATGTCAAGGGGTGTGAATACTTTCTGAAGGCACTGCATGTTGGATTCAAGTCTCCAACTAAACCAAAAATACAATTTATAGAATAGGATTAAGCCAGTGGCTCAGTTTAAACTATCCAGGCATGAGATATCCTCCAAATATTGACATATAAATATATTTTGTAATGAAGTAAATAGCCTCAATTTAAGGTTATCTTACATACTAATGTGACAATATTTATTAAACCTTAAAATGAGTAACACATCCATGGCCATGTTTTGAGGTTAGCCTACAGTATCTATACATGTCTTCTTATGTAATCATAGAAAGCGTGCTTGTTCAAGATAGCATGCAATGGTCATAGGTCTGTGGAGATCTTCACAATTGCTATAATAATCTGCACAGAATCTTGAACATAATTGATCACTTGCTCTATGTACTTTTAATGCACACGTCAAAGTCATTCCACGGAGGGCTGAGAGTCTGCAGGTTTTCGCTCCTCCGTTGTACTTGATTGACGAATTAAGGTCTCTAATTAGTAAGGAACTTCCCTCACCTGGTTGTCTTGTCTTAATCGAAAGAGAAAACCAAAAACCAGCAGACACTAGCCCTTCCATGGAATGAATTTGACACCCCTGTTTTAATATGATCTCATCTGCAATCCAGGTCATTTTGTTGTGCTATTCGATGAAGCACAGTGATAACACATGAACTTGTTGTATAAACACAAAATATCTGACATTGTACTACCGTTTGAACTTTGTTCTGCTTTTAAATTGTTGGAAGCACAGTGAAAACACATTTAGATGACAACTACACCAAAAATCAGACATCGTTTTTACATTGGAATTTGGTTATGCTTTTAGATGGTTGAAAATAGAGTGACAACAAATTGGGAATTCAACAAATTTCTGGCTGCCTTTTTGAGTGGGTGAATAAAGGTTGAAATCTCAACCAAATATTACCCACATTTCCACATTGAAATGATGTGGTGTGCCCAGTTGGTCTGCACTGTTCTTCAAGTAAATGTGTTTTTGTAAAATTGTCTGTGAAAATTGTTAAAATCAGTCCTTGTGCGTTGAGTTGTATTGTTTGTTTAACCTTTGACATACATTTTAAAGTGCAAAATAAAAGAAACAACATTTTATTAACTGTGATCGGATTCTCAGCATCACTCTGTTACCTTGGAATTGCCCTGTATCAATGAGAAAACAATATGGTTTAATACACACTAATTCACTACAAAGAAATAAATAGTTTATCACAATACACCCACATAAAAAACATGGAAACGAAAGGACCCCAAGAGTTCTAATTAACTTCAGACGACTCCACCTCAATACATTACTTGAGGGGAGGGAAAATGGAAGAAGAAACCTTGCAGCTGTTAACAAATTCTAAATGTTACATTTCAATTGAACTCATCCAAGACACACCCTTTACCCACCGTATTCATAATACATCTGTCTTTGTTCTCTTAGTGCTTCTATGTGCCCAAATGTCGGAAGGACTACAATGCGATCCACACTGTAGTCATGAACATCTCGGAGCGTCTGAAAACACAGCAGCAGGTGCTGTGTTACATGGACCCAGGTGAACAGCAGGACAGTGCTCTACTGACACGTATCTATGGACGATTGGCAGTGTTCCACTCACTCTTTTGGCCCACCTGCACCCTCATTGGTGGAACCATCATCATCGCCATGGTGAAGCTCACCCAGTACCTGTCCATCATGTGTGAACAGGTGGTCAGGATTAAAAGGTGAGAGAAAGGCCAGCGACAGGGGGCAGGGGCCAGGCTACAAGGCCAGGGGCCAGGCTACAGGGGCCAAGGGATAGGCTACAGTAGCAGCACAAGGCCCTGGTCTTCATACGCAGCCTAGGAACCATACAGAAGCTCTTTGTGTTCCATTTGAGCTAAAGACTTGTGTATGAGAGCTGAGTGACAGACAGAGTGACTCCTCTGGTTCCTCTAAGGAAAGCAATAGGACTGATATGGCCTCCCTGCAGCTGTGTCATGGCAGGTGAAAGTGACTTTGCTGGAGGGGCACACAGATTTTGGGGCACACAGATTTTTCCTGGGATCTCTTTTCTGCACCTCCATAAGTGGCACAATCATACAAGTGATGCCTTTAAAGAAGTGGCCAACACTGGACCTGATCTGCCCTTGAACCCCTAGTCAGCTTTGATTGTCCATTCACACTGTGACAACAAGGCAGCGACACCAAGAGAGTTTGACCGAGACAACCATGTCAAAGCATTGTCCAAAATACTGATCCAAACTTGGCTCCTTGTGTTACTGGTGTTGGGTGGAGGGTTACATAACTACAGGCGGCTGGGGCGACACCCCTGAACGAGGTGATGACTATCTATGCTGTAGCCCTGGGTCTATAGAGACTCCATTCCAAGCTAATAGTTGGGATAAACACTTCCTTGCAGTATGGTGTAGCAGTAATTACATATCACAATAGGTCTTAGTCACTAGGATGCTTAGATGGAAGCACAATGCAACTTCCCAGGGCAACTGTTCAATACAAAATGCCTTAATGTCTGGCCCTAACACTGTGGTAGATTGCTCAGAGTTTCAGAAAGGAATTCTACAGGACTTTCTCTGAATGTCTAGATATACTGAGGCCAAATGCGTTTTCAGGGTCTGGGCCTAGTTGCATAAAACACCTTACGCTAATTTCCCCCTAATCGTTTCCTTTAAAGTTTCCTTCATTTGTAGTCAGTTGACAACACATTTTAAGGTGAATTTCCCCCTTAAATTAAGTGAAATAGTTAAGGGTGCCAATGAGGTCCTTTAACTGCTTTATTCAGTATGTATAACAATGTAAACAGCATTTATGGAGGTGAATGTTGCTTTCATCTGCTCTGTTGACAAAAGGAAAACATAAACCAGCTAGCTACTTAGCTAAACAATGGAAGGTGCACAATCCATGGCTACAAAGCTAGCTGGCTAGTTAGCTACAGCTATTCTGTAAGCAACTGTAGCTTGATGTACTAGAAAGTAATATAAACAAATTGAGAAAAAAATGAACTACAAGAAACATGGTTTATTATCTTCTGAAGCATTTTAGTTATCCTATCTTGATTGTAGAGGTTATATTTTGCTATCTCACAAAATTATAGCCCGTATGCCCTTACCTAAGAAAATATTTGACGGGCGCTATGCAACGCTCTTAAACAATTCCCTTAGGTAAGGGAAAATTATTCCTTAAGGTAAACCCTTAAGGGAAAAATGTAAGATGCTTTATGCAACCAGACCCTATAGCATAAATTTAATTGAGAAGAAGCACAAATTCATAATGGAAAAGAGTCATGGCGCGTTTTACCACAAACATTTACAGAATGATGATTGCATACATTCAGACCAAACTGGGTAAATATTGAGAATATTTCATTATTGGTTCCATGATCACTATTATTACTTTGTGTCAGGCTCTGGCCATAGACAAGCCTATGTGCTTCTCTATGTAGCCATGATCAGAGTCTGACAGTTCTATTCTTTCTGTTTCTGGTGGTGGTTTGTGTTGGATCCCTAATTAGAGGCAGCTGCAGTGCATTGTCTCTAATTAGGGATCCTACATAGGTTTGTATGTTCCACTCCGGGGTGTGGGTTATTAATTCTCCAGTCACGGTGAAATGTAAGTGTGCTACGTTACGTGTGTATATCGTGTTTGTTGTATTCATTGTTCTGTTAATTTAGTTCGGCATTGAGTTGTTTTTATACATTGTATGAATAAAAATGTCAAACTGCAATCCCTGCGCTGCGTCTTGGTCTGTATATGCACCCTCTCGTGACACTTTGTTCATATTATTTTGCTGTCACTGTCATCTCATGTTGTCATCAGCAGTTCATCCTTGCCTATAATTGTTACATTATTGACTGTTTGACTGCTTTCTTATCAATTGATACAAACCAATTGTAAATGCAATTCTGTCTTGCATTCATATATTTAATGACAAACTACAGTACTTCCCTGGTTTGTATTTAGTGATCGTTGGGTTGGTCAAAGTAGTTAAAAGGTTCAAGAAATGCACAACAAACTGAGCCTTAGTAAAAGAGCAATGTTCATTAACTGTGAAACCAAGTAACATTTACTGATATACTGTGTCTGGGTGAACAACTCATGTCTGTCACCCATTAATCCTTGTGTCTACTTACTAATATAAGTGAGCTGATGCTGTTTTAAAGCACAGGTCGGTCCTTTGGATTTTAAGAGTTTTATTCTAAAACGCTATATCTCCATTTCCATGACCTTTTATTGTTTAAGTAAATCTCTTAAATAATGTTTAAGAGATTGGGATATTTTTTTTTTACTATCTAATCATAGTATGGGGTTGTTCAATGACACTTGATGGTTTCATTTCAGAGAGACAAATAATCATGTTTTTATGCTAAATGCTATATATCCGCCTCACTCAGAGAAATAAGTAGTACTGCTAGGATTTACACAGTGAAATGTAACAAATAATTACATGTTTAATAAAGAACTGTACACATTTGTCACATCAATATATAAAACAATATACACAATAATTCAAAAACTTTTACATTTGTCATTTAGCAGATGCTCTTATCCTGTGTGACTTACAGGAAGTGCATTCATCGTAAGATAGCTAGGTTAGACAACCACATACTGTATCACAGTCAAATATACAGCATACAGTTCCATTCCAGCTAAACAATGGATATATGACGTTTTGCAAATAAAAAACATTTTCATACACATCTAAAATCTATTAAAAATAAGTCTGATAACAGTGATATTTTACACACACACATGAAGGTACCCATAAGAAATCATTTATGATTTTTAAAAACCCACAAATGAATATAGTGTAGCTTTGAGCTAATATTCTATAAGAGGAACAGTAGTTGCTGGTACTCAGCTCTGGTAAGCTCCTGCCCAAGTCAAGCTCTGTACTGTAGCATTTTGGAAATAAACTCTTAATTTACTCTCTCCTCAGCTCAGCAGTATTTTCAGTCAGACCAGTTGATTTGACCATCCCTGAGAGATGGATTTGCTAGGAATTGTACCTGAATAGTGTCTTCAAAGGGCACCTTATTTAAAGTGCAATCAGCTGACTGGCTCTGATGAATCTGTAGTTGGGGAGTTATCAGTCACTGGGCCTTTCCACAGGGGACTGGACCCAGCTCTGATGACAGCAATCCCTTACAAATAGACCCTCGGAAATGTTCCTTTCATTGAAACCTACCTAGCTACACTGGTGAGAGGGACAATTTCCAGTGTAGTGAGTTTAATAGGAATTATTAAAAAAGGTATGTGCTTGGTGGTTTGAGATAAAGTGTGGGTGTTTATCATTGACAGGGGATAAATGCCCTGGCTGATGCAGACGTTAATATGTTCCAACTTCCTGTGCGAGAGAGAGAATGGTACAATGGCCATGTAATTTTATTTTTTCCCCATTCCATTAGAGACAGGGCACTATTAGTCACAAGGCAGCCAGTGCTGCTGACTCTCAGACTGCTGTGGGGATTATAATGTGAAATGAGACAATATTCAAACCAATGCAGTCACATAGACCACATGTTATACTATTGATCAAAAAGTAAATGACAGAAAGATATCTAATGTACAAAATAAATGTATTTCTATAAAAATGTTTGGAACATGGCTCTGTCAATTACATAGTAGCTCAGAAGAGAGTGAGAGGATGCTTTTGATAAACATTTGGCACTATATTTAACATTTCTTATATGTCACTATGAATATGGAGTAACATAAAAGTCTCCAAGAAGAAGCCCCAAATTTGAATGAGTAATGGATACTTCACTATCATACTGTATCTGAAAACAGTGGTAGAAGGAGGACGCCCAAGGGACATGGGGCCAAGGGAGGGTGTTTCACAACTATGGAGAAAAAAATAACTGAGCATTGGTCATTGTGTCAATTGAACCAGCCTGCTCACCAAAGCCAATGTAAACAACATAGCTCTGGGAGGCTTGAGGAAACTCAGCGCTTCCTATCCTTCCTCTCCACCACCGGAAAAAGAAATTAAGCCGGTGCGAGACTTGCTTAAAAAATCGAGTGTGCTACGCCCTGAGAGGCCAGGGGGGAATTTGACAGAGGGTGGATAGTATTTCATATTTCTTATGGTACTTCACCCTAGAGAACAAAATTAGCATGAAAACAAGTCCCCTCATCTCTCAAATATGGCACTCTTGAAGCTCAGATACAATACTTTATGACGCTTAGAAACAGAGCACTTGGAGCCTGCTGGTTCCAGCTCTTAATGAGGGTGTATTGTTTTACAGGACCCGCTTGTACATGTTAGTCCTTTAGCAGACACTCTTATATCCAGACCAATTAGAGTACCTAATTGTATGACTTTAGGTCAAACGTGGTAAGTGGTGTGACCTTTCAAAGTTACTATTTTCAATCCATTGTTATAGTGCCACTCCCTGGCCAATCAGTGTAATTGTGTAAATGCCTGATCTCTATGGCAAGATGCATCATTCACCCAAGTTTCATCAAAATCGGGCCAGTGGTGTCTGAGATGTCGCGTGTGACTAACTAACGTACATACGGACGTACGGACGGAGACAGAGCCACAGTCGCCGCCCCGATTTCATCATGGGGTACAACTAGTCCAGAGGTCACATCTATCACCATTATCTGTTTGCAGGTCTGTGACAGTGATTACAGTGACCAGTGCAGACTATATGTGACCCCCTGGCACCCTCTGCTGTCCAGACAGGAGTCAGCTATAGTTCCGAGCCATAACAGTTCCCATAGCTAGATTCCTTGATTACTTATACATATCTAAAATACTACTGTAGGCGGATTGGTTGTGAATTCTGCCCATGCATTTAGGACAGTAGTCCTAATGTCTGAAAAATGCATTACATTGATGTATTTCCTTTTTATGTTGCACTGATAATATCACAAATGGGTTGCTCTCCCCAATTGGCACCTTTAAGTTTGGGTAAAATCGTAAATATTTTCCACAGACAGTAGATATAAAACATCTGTGGTCCATTTTGTGACCCTAACATCTATCAGGGCTTCAATCTGTCCACCTGGCAGCAGGCCCAGTACTCTCATGCTCTGTCATTCATTCTCTCTTTTGGAAACATTTCAACTCTCAGGAGACTTCAAAAGCAATGTTCAAAATCAAATCTGCCATTTTTCAACAAGAGAGAGAACAAGAGAGAATCTTACAGGTCTAGGATGTTGCCTGGAAACTCCAGGTATCTGAAACTGAGGTTATCCATCTAGATATTTAGATCCTGTCAGTTACTGTTGCCTTTCAGGAGTCATTCATCAGTGGTTTTCCATTATGAGTATGCTATTGGCCCATACAAATACACCAGCAGATGGTGAAATTACACACATAACAACCTGATTTCCTGGGACTGCAGGCCTTTTAGTTTGAGGGTTCTTTAGATGGTGGATGGATGACTATTTAGACAAACACTGGGGGTACTATTTTCGACTGCCGTTAAGCCAGCTCAATAGTCAAATACATGATTGTTTGCAATTTCGACCAGGTTAAAGCCGCCGTTCTTCTACACTGAACAAAAATATAAACGCAACATGCAACATTTCAATGATTTTAGATAGATAGATAGATAGATAGATAGATAGATAGATAGATAGATAGATAGATAGATAGATAGATAGATAGATAGATAGATAGATAGATAGATAGATAGATAGATAGATAGATAGATAGATAGATAGATAGATAGATAGATAGATAGATAGATAGATAGATAGATAGATAGATAGATAGATAGATATATAGATAGATAGATAGATAGATAGATAGATAGATAGATAGATAGATAGATAGATAGATAGATAGATAGATAGATAGATAGATAGATAGATAGATAGATAGATAGATAGATAGATAGATAGATAGATAGATAGATGATAGATAGATAGATAGATACTTTATTGAGGGGAAATTTCTTCGTCATTAGGTCCTAATCTATGGATTTCACATGACTAGGAATACAGATATACATCTGTTGGTCACAGATACCAAAGGTAGGAGCATGGATCAGAAAACCACCATTTGTCTCATGCGGCGTGACACATCTCCTTCGCATAGAGTTGATCAGGCTGTTGGTTGTGGCATGTGAAATGTTGTTCTACTTCTCTTCAATGGCTGTGCGAAGTTGCTGGATATTAGTGGTAACTGGAACACGCTGTCGAACATGTCGATCCAGATCATCCCAAACATGCTCAATGGGTGACATGTCTGGTGAGTACGCAGGCCATGGAAGAACTGGGCCATTATCAACTTCCAGGAATTGTATACAGATCCTTGTGACATGGGGCCGTGCAATATCATGCTGAAACATGAGGTGACGGCGGTGGATGAACGGCACGACAATGTGCCTCAGGATCTCGTAACGGTACCTCTGTGCATTCAAATTGCCATCGATAAAATGCAACCATGTTCGTTGTCCGTAGCCCATACCATAACCCCACCACCACCATGGGGCACTCTGTTATACACGCTGTCTGCCATCTTTCCAGTACAGTTGAAACAGGGATTCATCCGTGAAGAATGCACTTCTCCAGTTTGCCAGTGGCCATCGAAGGTGAGCATTTGCCCACTGAAGTCAGTTATGAAAACCCAGTTTCATCAGCTGTCTGGTTGGCTGGTGAAGAAGCCGGCTGTGGTCTGGCGTGGTTACACGTGGTCTGCGGTTGTATGGCTGGTTGGACGTACTGCCAAATTCTGTAAAACAATGTTGGAGGTGGCTTATGGTAAAGAAATTAACATTTTAGAGTAGCCTTTTATTGTCCCTAGCACGAAGTGCACCTGTGTAATGATTATGCTGATTATGCTGTTTAATCAGCTTCATGTTATGCCACACCTGTCAAGTGGTTTTATTATATTGGAGTACAGTATGCTCACCTCAACAAATTTTGTAAACAAATTTGTGCACAACATTTGAGAGAAATAAGCTTTTTTTTTGTGCGTATGGAACATTTCTGTGATCTTTTATTTCAGCTCATGAAACATGGGATCAACACTTACCATGTTGCGTTTATATGTTTGTTTAGTATAGTTTCTTACAATAACCCTCTGTGCGGAGATTTAGTCCAGGAATGAGGAGGGTCAACTATACCATTAGAACCCCTTATTCATGTCCTCATCACCTGTAGTGCAACATGACCGCTCATAGTCTGTACAATTAAATATACAATATTGGAATCACAATGGTCACAACCAAAACTGTCAACTCCATCTGCCTGATAGATTAAGATAAAATATTAATTTTGGTTCAGATATGTTACATTTAATTAGGTTTTAGAGTCATATACAACTTAGGAAAAACAAAATTGTTACTGTGTATTCCACTTGAGTGAAGAAGAAATAAGCTATTTTTGTCATATCAAATCAAGATTTATTAATACAGCACATTTCAGACATGGAATGCAATGCAACGTGCTTCATATTGTCAACTCCGCAAAACATAAAGATTTTTGTCTAACGTCAACTCCTTCAGAGTGCTGAAATATCTGATAGTATGGTTATGTTTTTATTGGGGATTTTCAAATATATATTTGTTTATATTTTACAAAATATGCCTCTTTTTCCTTGTTGTCAACTCCGTCAGTGGCTTGTCAACTCCGTCACTGATGGCAAACAAACTTAAAATAGAGAAATGTTGTTCAATATTCAGAAAAAAAAACTGTTCTACAACATATGCTTAAACAATTTAAGTATTTGCTGTGCTAGTCCTTAGGGGTAGGTTAATGTTTGCTTTATAAATGTTGTTTTATGTTCTAAATCTAGAAAACATGCCAAAATGCTAACAAAATTTGCCTTGGAGCGTGAATGCTTTTAAACTAAACCAGTTGTATTAAATATTCTATTAAATATTTGTATTACATATTTGAATAATCTAATGTTAGAATTAAACAATCAAGGCCTTTAATGACTTGTTACACAATAATTGTAAAAATGTAATGACTTTTACGGTGTCTGATGGAGTGGACATAAATCCAGTTTTTTTTATTTTACTGTATATACGTATACAGTACCAGTCAAAAGTTACTCATTCAAGGGTTTTCTACATTGTAGAATAATAGAGAAGACATCAAAACTATGAAATAACACACAATCACCCAACTTCAACCCAATTGAGATGGTTTGGGATGAGTTGGACCGCAGAGTTAAGGAAAAGCAGCCAACAAGTGCTCAGCATATGTGGGAACTCCTTCAAGATGGTTGGATAAGCATTGCAGGTGACTATCTCATGAAGCTGGTTGAGAGAAGGCCAAGAGTGTGCAAAGCTGTCATCAAGGCAAAGGGTGGCTACTTTGTAGAATCTCAAATATAAAATATATTTTGATTTGTTTAACACTTTTTTGTTTACTACATGATTCCGTATGTGTTATGTTATAGTGTTGATGTCTTCATTATTATTCTACAATGTAGAAAATAGTAAAAAGAAAAGAAAAAGCTGACCCTGTCATACAATGTGTCCAAACACAAATTCTCTCTCACACACGCACGCACGCACGCACGCACGCACGCACGCACGCACACACACACACACACACACACACACACACACACACACACACACACACACACACACACACACACACACACACACACACACACACACACACACACACACACACACACACACACACACACACATTGACACTCCACACATGCAACTCCCAATCCCCTACTCAGTTTCTCAACTCAATACATCCGGACAAATAACAAGTATAACATTTTTGTATTAAATAGTTTAATTTAATTTAATATTTCTGTCTCCAATGGAAATGAAGTTGATCGTTCTTGAGGATCATGTTTGTCATGAGATCAGATGATTGTGTGGCATTAGAAATGCACTGCAGCTATCCCTTATTTTCATCCCTTATACCCTGATATAGTTCACTTTCGGAACAACAGATAAAAAGAGCCGAACTCAGAGCCAGCCATGCTTAGCTGACAATGATATCTTGGTGGAGGAGAGGAGAGTAGGAAATCAACAATGGTCTGAGTACACAGAGAGGTCCATTTGGATAGTGTTTGTTGTGCCTGTGTGAATCTCCCTGGGGTATGGCCTGTTCCCATGCCGGGTCACACTCGCTGATATAGCGGAAAACAAAAGTGCTGCTTCAGCACTACACTACGCCCCCCGCAAGGAATGGCTCCTGCCTAATGCCTCAGAGGACAGAGCACAGACTGCACAGCCACAGCCATAAAACTAGCATGGATGGATGTGTAGCAGCAGTGGAACACAACTCCACTTACTAAAACAGAAGTAGGGCATCGGATGAGATGACTACTCACATTGGACTAATGAATTGCACTCCGACCCAAGCTGTATAATGAGGAACTTCCTTGAAGTTTTCTCTGTGCGATACACACTCCCATTTTAAAAGTGGTATGTTACATATCATTATGAAAGTGGTTCATTCAGCTAGTGTGCTAGTTCCAGATAGAAAAAGCTTCTTTGCTCTGGGTGGTTAAGCTGAACGATATAGATCATGTAATGTGTAAGATAATCAATGTAGCCCATTTAATGAGTGGTTTCAACTCCCAAGAAAATCACAGCCTTGGGTGCAGTCCATCACAAAATTCATATTGAGAGGCACTGAATGTGTATTAAAACAGCTTGAAAAAAGTGGAGATGAGATTATTGGGAGAGCTCCAGTAGGCCATCGCAATACAAAACAAATTAGGTTTAATGAAAGAAAATCACGTAATCGTGTAATGTTGTCTCCGGCTGGAGCAGCCTGCTACTTTTAATTCTATAAAAATGTTTTATCAATCAATCAATCAGTATAAAACTCCACCGTCTCCTATATAACAAGTGCAATACTCAATCCCATTCAGTACCTTGTGTCCAATATAATGGTCCTTTCTCGATCTCTGGCAACTGGCCTAGTTCATCCACTCCCATTAGTAGGATATTCTGAATACTTAAATATATTTATAGTCTGATAATATCATGCACACATGTACATTGCACAAACATAATTTATACAGTGAAATATTCAAACCTAATCAAGTGTATACAAATAAATTGATGTTGCACATGAAGCTCCCCCTAACAGTAGATTTTTAATTATTTTATCAAAAGGCAATGTTAAATGAAAACAAATCAACTATGGTCTAGACTCTAGAGCAACAAAAAATGGCAATATTAAAATAGGTTACAAGAGCATTTTGGGGAGGTAGGTAGCCTAGCAGTTAGAGGTTTTTTTCAATTCCCGAGCCGACAAGGTGAAAAACCTGTTGATGTGTCCTTGAGCAAGGCACTTAATTTGCTCCAGGGGCGCCGTACTGCTATGGCTGACCCTGTACGTAGACCGTCATTGTAAATAAGAATTTGTTCTTAACTGACTTGCCTAGTTAAATAAAGCTTAAATAAAAAATACAAAATTATGACACAGAAAAGCACATAATCAGAGTGAGAGCCAGAGTGAATACAATGTTAACGAGCAATCATTTTTCTATGACTGAAAAAAAAAGAACCAGACAATGAATGCCTAGATGTACTTGTACACATGCATTGGATTAAGGGGCAGATATATACAGCGGGTGAAATAAGTATTGAACACGTCACCATTTTTCTCAGTAAATATATTTCCAAAGGTGCTATTGACATGAAATTTGCACCAGATGTTGGTAACAACCCAAGTAATCCATACATACAAATACCAAAACAAATAAGTTCAGAAATTAAGTTATGTGTAATAATGTGAAATGACACAGGGAAAAAGTATTGAACACATGAAGAAAGGGAGGTGCAAAAAGGCATGGAAAGCCAAGACAACAGCTGAAAACTATCAGTAATTAAAAAGCAATCCAGCCCCCTGTCAGTGCAAATTAATATCAGCTGGTTCAGTCCCAACTGATGGTCTACAAAAAGGTATCATTGCCAAGGTGTCACACAAGACACATCTCATGATGGGTAAAAGCAAAGAGCTGTCTCAAGACCTTCGCAACCTAATTGTTTCAAAACATAATGATGGCATTGGTTATAGGCGCATTTCTAAGCTTCTGAATGTTCCAGTGAGCACTGTTGGGGCCATAATACGGAAGTGGAAAGACAATCATTTCACAATAAATTTGCCTCAACCAGGTGCTCCTCGCAAGATTTCTGACAGAGGAGTGAAAAGAATAATCAGAAGAGTTGTCCAAGAGCCAAGGACCACTTGTGGAGAGCTTCAAAAAAACCTGCAATTAGCAGGTACTGTTGTCTCAAAGAAAACAGTAAGTAATGCACTCCACCGCCATGGCATGTATGCACGCTCACCACGCAAGACTCCATTGCTGAAAAAAAAGCATGTTGAAGCTCGTTTAAAGTTTGCTGCACAACATTTGTAAAAGCCAGTGAAATACTGGGAGAATATAGTGTGGTCAGATGAGAGCAAAATTGAACTGTTTGGATGTCATAATACACACCATGTTTGGAGGAGAAATGGCACTGCACATCACCCTAAAAACACCATACCAACAGTGAAGTTTGGAGGTGGGAACATCATGGTGTGGGGCTGCTTTTCAGCAAATGGTACTGGCAAACTTCACATAATTGAAGGAAGGATGAATGGGCAAATTTACCGAGACATTCTTGACAAAAATCTGCTGCCATCTACCAGGATGATGAAGATGAAACGAGGGTGGACATTTCAGAAAGACAATGGTCCCAAACACACAGCCAAGGAAACTCTCAATTGGAGAGAAAGAAAATAAAGCTGCTAGAATGGACCAGCCAATCACCTGACTTAAATCCCATTGAAAATCTATGGAAAGAACTGAAGACCAAGATTCATAGAAGAGGTCCACGGAACCTTCAAGATTTGAAGACTGTTTGTGTGGAAGAATGGGCCAAAATCACACCAGAGCAATGCATGCGACTAGGTTCTTCATACAGGAGGCGTCTTGAAGCTGTCATTACCAACAAAGGCTTTTGTACAAAGTATTAAATAAATATCAGTAAGTGTGTTCAATACTTTTTCCCTGTGTCAATTCACATTATTACACATAACTTAATTTCTGAACTTATTTGTTTTGGTTTCTTTGTATGTATGGATTACTTGTTACCAACATCTGGTGAACATTTCATGTCAATAGCACCTTTGGATATATTTACTGAGAAAAATGGTGACGTGTTCAATACTTATTTCACCCGCTGTATATGAACTAAAGCTATGTGTTCCTCCGCTGAACAAAGTGGGCTTTGAACAGCCTAAACTTCCTTTTCTCTAAATGAAACAGAGTAGAGGCCATGTGGAAATAACCCTTAATCCCCCAATTAAAGCTAGTCCTCCTCTGTTCTGCTAATAACCCTTAATCCCCCAATTAAAGCTAGTCCTCCTCTGTTCTGCTAATAACCCTGAATCCCCCAATTAAAGCTAGTCCTCCTCTGTCCTGCTAATAATCCTGAATCCCCCAATTAAAGCTATAGTCCTCCTCTCTCCTGCTAATTACCCTAAATCCCCCAATTAAAGATATAGTCCTCCTCTGTTCTGCTAATAACCCTGAATCCCCCAATTAAAGCTAGTCCTACTCTGTCCTGCTAATAACCCTGAATCCCCCAATTAAAGCTAGTTCTACTCTGTACTGCTAATAACCCTGAATCGCTCAATTAAAGCTAGTCCTACTCTGTCCTGATAATAACCCTGAATCCCCCAATTAAAGCTAGTCCTACTCTGTCCTGCTAATAACCCTGAATCCCCCAATTAAATCTAGACATCCTCTGTTCTGCTCTACATTCTCCTGAGGTACTCTGCTCTTTGAAAAGCTTAACTCCCATAGGGAAGTCAAGGGCTTACAGCAGCTGGTTTTTATAGCATCCCAAAATAATAAGGGACCAGGACAAGAAGTTGAGTTTACTGGCATGTCCAAGATGCTTGGAGTCGTACCAAACCCATGTAAACGCGCATGAGGAAAGAGAACAGTCAGTCATATTTTTACAATTGAAAAAATACGTATCGCTTGTTTGTGCAAATAATTGTCAGCGCAATCACAGTACATTCACCTGGTCTGGTAAAAGTCTGTAATATAACCTCTAATACACATCGCAATGTTCAGCTACTCAAACTAATAACAAGGTTTAAACCGGGGAAAGGAAACAGATCAACTTCCCCAATACCCCACAGCCTGGTGGGTTCTTTCTATACTATTGACAAAATTCAGTGTGAATCCCCCCCACCCCCACCCCCCCATTCACCCTCTCCTCCCCGTGCTGCGGCGCTGCCCTCCTAAGTGTAGCCCAGATTCTCCATCTCGCTGCGGTAGCGCTGCTCCGACACCTTGCTCTTGTGCTGCTTGCTCTCCAGGTGAACGCGGAAGTTGGCCTCCTCGCTGGCCCCAGAATTGCACATGGAGCAGTAGAACTGGCCGCTGGGCGTCACACACATGGCCAGGTCCCTGGGGATCCTCTGCCTGGGCCGGGGGTTGTAGTAGGGGGCTGGAACACACATCAAGACATACACACATAAGAGGAGAGGATAACCTCAATAAAATGATGGAGTGAGTGAGTGTTGAGCTGCTGCTCACCAGTAAACCCAGTGTGAAAAGATGGGAGTGGCGGATAGATGCCAGGCACTGCAGGGGATGGAAGGCTGGCTGTGTATAAACAGTAGGAGCTTTCCACTGCCATGGCCATATGAATGTTACAAGAAGAAATACAAACGTGTCCCTCATTAGAAGAAGAGGGATGTTCTGTACTATCTGTCTGTCTGTCTGCCTGGCCTGCCTGCCTGCCTATCTATCTATCTATCTATCTATCTATCTATCTATCTATCTATCTATCTATCTATCTATCTATCTATCTATCTATCTATCTATCTATCTATCTATCTATCTATCTATCTATCTATCTATCTATCTATCTATCTATCTATCTATCTATCTATCTATCTATCTATCTATCTATCTATCTATCTATCTATCTATCTATCTATCTATCTATCTATCTATCTATCTATCTATCTATCTATCTATCTATCTATCTATCTGTTGGTCACAGAATAGATGCTCTGCTGTATCTGTGTGTATGGCTGGAGGCAACCATCACGGGCCCTTGCAGAGTAACTCTGACAGACAACGCACATTTCTCTGAGAGAGAGTGTTACACAGCTCTATTTCTGGAATCAAATCAGCAATGTCTCTGAGCCCTGAGGGAGTGGAAGGGAAAGGGGGGGTACAGTTGTGTCCAAAGATTCATCCAGGGGGAGCAGGCCATGGTGCAGGCTATGTGGAGTGGGGTGGTGGGGGGGTTGGTGGTGGATAATAATAATAATAATAATAATAATAATAATAATAATAATAACTTGGTGGGTGCATATATTTGTCCTATTTCACACATGTACAATTGTTTATTAATACGCTAGTATGAATTGGAAGTGTTTTTTTTGCATATCCCAACTCCCCCTGAGACACCTCAGAGAGTGCTACGGGGATGGACAGTGGACTGTGAGGGCTCTGTCTGATGGACACCTGCCACCTGAGCAGGCTGTGTCTGTGGGGCAGCAGAGCGGGCGTGGGTTGCTGTATTGGTTTACATATCCAAAGCCCTAGTGCAGGTCCTGTGCTTAGTGAGTTCACAGTAACTGACCAGCCTCAGACTCAGCCAACCCCTCAACTTTCCTAAGACAGAGAGGAGTTTTTAATGCTGCTACGACTATGGAGCAAAAGCTCCACCAACTGGCTGCCTGGATATACACTACCGTTCAAAAGTTTGGGGTCACTTAGAAATGTCCTTGTTTTTGAAAGAAAAGCAAAACATTTTGTCCATTAAAATAACATAAAATTGATCAGACATACAGTGTAGACATTGTTGATGTTGTAAACGACTATTGTAGCTGGAAACGGCAGATTTTAATGGAATATCTACACAGGCGTACAGAGGCCCATTATCAGCAACCATCACTCCTGTGTTCCAAAGGCACGTTGTGTAAGCTAATCCAAGTTTATCACTTTAATAGGCTAATTGATCATTAGAAAACCCTTTTGCAATTATGTTAGCACAGCTGAAAACTGTTGTGCTGATTAAAGAAGCAATAAAACTGGCCTTCTTTAGACTAGTTCGATCACAGGCTCAAAATGGCCAGAAACAAAGACCTTTCTTCTGAAACTCGTCGGTCTATTCTTGTTCTGAGAAATTAAGGCTATTCCATGCGAGAAATTGCCAAGAAACTGAAGATCTCGTACAACGCTGTGTACTACTCCCTTCACAGAACAGCGCAAACTGGCTCTAACCAGAATTTAAAGAGGAGTGGGAGGTTCCGGTGCACAACTGAGTAAGAGGACAAGTTCATTAGAGTGTCTAGTTTGAGAAACAGACGCCTCACAAGTCCTCAACTGGCAGCTTCGTTAAATAGTATCCGCAAAACACCAGTCTCAACGTCAACAGTGAAGAGGCGACTCCGGGATGCTGGCCTTCTAGGCAGAGTTGCAAAGAAAAAGCCATATCTTCCTCTGTCCAGTGTCTGTGTTCTTTTGCCCTTAATCTTTTCTTTTTATTGGCCAGTCTGAGATATGGCTTTTTCTTTGCCACTCTGCCTAGAAGGCCAGCATCCCGGAGTCGCCTCTTCACTGTTGACGTTGAGACTGGTGTTTTGAACTTTTGAACGGTAGTGTACATATTCACATGCATATCAGTCTCATTCACCAGCCGTCAAAGGCTTCATTGGCATCAATGAAAAGGAAATGGGCAACCACATCTACCCTCAAACATATACTGTACATTCTCAAGACTATGAATATCCCTGAATTAATCTGATCTTTATGGGCCGTAACTGGCTTACTTGTCCAAGGCTAACTTTCTTTACTTACATCTGATCTTTACAGCAAAATTACGGAATAACTTTTCCTTAAATATTGTTTAAAGTTATTTGCTGTTTGCTCTTACTTAGTTACTGGTATGTCTTTAGTTCAGTGCGCTCTACCTGGCATGGCAGGAAGCAGCTGTGAGGTCCTGCGGTTCTTGATCAACTTGTACTCGCTCCCTTCTTTCCTTGGAAGCCTCTGGACACACTCAGTGGACTCTCTGAAAAATGGATGGATCACGAAGTCTTTCAAGTCACCCATGTGCAGTTTATAAATATAACAATCCTTAAATAGCTAACGATCTAACAATAATAGTCACTATGATGGACAAAACAATGGAATGCATCTTTCAAATGCTACAGCATTTTTTCTTTAAATGGAAGTATTGAAACATATCTGTGTTGAATTTCATATAACAGGTCAAGGCTGAAGGGGCAGGATTACTGTGTTTGAGTGTGGTCGGTTTCATAGCCAAATCTGTTGTTTGTCTTCCTGGTGGTGGGTGGGGAGTCACTAGTAACCCCTTGACTCACAGAATGCTACAGCTCTGCTGGGCCTCAGCCAGCCGCAGTCTCTTGGCATGGTTCTTGCCCTGGTAGTGTGCCTGAGCCACGGCAGGGGAGCTGAATGAGGCGTCACACATCTTGCAGTAGTCGTTCTCCGTGGCTAAGATCACCCTGCTGGCACCCTTAAATGACACCGGCTGAACAAAAAACAACGAGTGAGTTTATCCTAAGTGCTCTTTCACCAGCCTATTTGACACTCCTGCCAGTTCCAACGCTACATATCAAAAGAGTTAACTTCAGTGCTGACAGTTTTCTACAAACCATCATGGATGTTTCTAATGAGGAGATTCTATTTGATTGCAGTTCTCCAGATCAACAACAGAGATCCAAACTGTGAATGTGCTGAAATGTGCTGTGAGCATACTTGCTCATACAGTATTATACTTCGCTGAACAATAACACATTCCTTGTGTGCCAACGCCAAGCATTACCTGTTTGGGAGTTGCACTGTCAGTCAGTGGAGTCGTGAGGGGTTGCTGGGAAACTGGCTCTATTACCTCCGGAATCCTGATGGAAGGTGGCTGCTGGCTGCCTGCATAGAAATTTCTCAGCTTCTTACTGTGGTTTTTACCCTGGAGAAGAGACAATGCATGATTCAATCCCACTGCCACAGCTCAGTCCACTCATCACACTGTCATCGTCATATGATATGTGATATTGCAAATCATTGCCTCATCAGTGAGCAAAGTGTTAAGCATTCCTTTTTCCACTTACATTTATGAGGGGATAACAGTGATGACTGACATGCTCAATAAACAAACATGGAATATACACTGAGTGTACAAAACATTAGGAAAACCTTCCTAATATTGAGTTGCACACCCTTTTGCCCTCAAAACAGCCTCAATTTGTTGGGGCATGCTCTCTACAAGGTGTCAAAAGTGTTCCACAGGGATGCTGGCCCATGTTGACTCCAATGCTTCCCACAGTTGTGTCACGTTGGCTGGATGTCCTTTGGGTGGTTGACCATTCTTGATACACTATTGAGCGTGAAAAACCCAGCAGCGTTGCAGTTCTTGACACACTCAAACCGGTGCGCCGGGCACCTACTACCATACCCCGTTAAAAGGCACTTCAATCTTTTGTCTTGACTATTCACCCTCTGAATGGCACACATACACAGTCCATGTCTCAATTGTCTCATCTACACTGATTGAAGTGGATTTATCAATAAGAGATCAAAGCTTTCACCTGGATTCACCTGGTCAGTCTATGTCATGGACCTAATGTTTTGTACACTCAGTGTAGTTGACATGGATGAGAAACTCTGCCATCAACATATATATGTGTTAGGGTGGGCCTACAAGTAAGCTTGCCACCAGGCTCAATTGCTACCACATATAGACAGAGAGAGAGGCTGCTGGTGGACGAGATAAGGGTACAAGCTACATGTACAGTAGATCAGCTCACCTGGTAGTGGGCCTGTGCCTGCTGGGCAGAGTTGAGGGTGACGTTGCACAGTTTGCAGTACAGAGGCTTACACAGCTCATCCAAGGTAGCGTCCAGTTCTGTGGCCCCCATCTGAGCCTCTTCCTCCTGGGGCTTGGTGCTGAGGGCCACCTGGGTATTGGGAGGTGGGACAGGGCCGGGGACAGGGCCGGGGATAGGGCCGGGGACAGGGCAGGGGGTTCCTTGTATCAGCTGGAGGTGAGCGGGAGGTTTGGCAGACAGAGGGCTGTAGAGTGGGAAATGGACGGGGTCCGTGGCCACTACCACTGGTTTAGATGGTCTGAGGGTCTGTGGAGGAGGTCCAAGGGTATGTGTAGAAGGCAATGGCTGGAACAGCAGCTGTTGCTGGCCAAATAGGCTCATTGAAGGCTTCAGCATAGATTCTGGTCCTGAGGGCCAATGCAATGATTGCAAAGTATGTATTAGAATGAATTCTACACTTACGATAGCCATGTAATGGCTGTATAATATTGGGAGTAAGCAATAACTACAGTCATCAACTGTGTTCATTTCTCTCTGTTGAAACAGACACTAACAACTAGACCGATGGTGGGTTTCACAGTCCAGCAGTCATTGTGAAAATTACGCTTCCCCTGCAGTCGAGCATGGGCTCTGCTCCTTGCAACAATAAATTCCTCAATCTCTTGATCTGGAGCTGATTCAAACAGACCATTGCCTGCTTGACTGGATACATATCAGGAATGGCCACATTTTGTCTGCATAAGGGTTGACGTGGGGGATGGGTCAGAGGCTGTGCTCTTGTCTGATGTTTCTGCTGTATCAACTCAGACTGGAGACCCAATAACAGTGTGGGATGTTTTTGATTTCAGCAGCCATGCAGTGACACCAAGTGAATGGCATGCTTGAAATGGAACTTTCCAATAACAACAAACAAAAGGATTTTCCGGCAATGCTAAACCCACAATGTGTATATCAATGTTATTCTGATAAGTTGCATAATGTAGCCCAAACACCTGAAAATTCTCCAATATGAGTGTGAATAAAATAATAAAAAACGAAATAGCTTACTTTATATACGTTTTCTGGGTTTTGCAATGAAAAAGAAACAAAACTGCTAAGCTGCTTAGCCTTTAGTGCAGTATACTGTATAACTGCTTTTATTTCCCCATGCAGAGTAACAAGGAGACAAACCTGGATCACATGTTCATTGGAGAATATAGCCTAATCCCAAAAATAGTCAGGAACCTGCATTGTCATAGGCCAAGGTCAAATTAAAAGTCACTCCTTCTGAGACTTAACACTGGGATCTCAAGTAAAATGCAAGTCCTGGGATATTAATGAGTATAGTAGTCATTGGCCATGTATCAAGAGGGACGGACTTGGGTCTCTGAGTTGGAGAAAAGTAGCTTAAGGGAAGGTCTTCTAGGGGTTTAAAGTAGAGGGTTCTAATTCTATCGGCAGAAGAAAAAAAAGAACTAAGAACCTTCAAAAGTTTAATAGCCCTTCACAGTGAAAGGTGTTTGTCAGATACTTGTAGTTATTTCATGCCTTTTATACTGTGTTCCTCTGCCACACCAATTATGGAGGGAAGACTGTATGCCTCATGCACTGGAATCAAGTTATTGAGTTAGCCATCTGAAAGGGCTCATTATTGAAAGTTCAAGAGAGGGATGGTTGATGAGAAGACTATAGGCTAAGATTAGGGGACAGCTTGGAAGCTGTCATAAAACAAGACTGAATGATCAATCTGTCAATACTAATGTTTACTAATAAAGCTATATGAAATCAGGGTAAAGCACACAATGAAGTTGCTTATCAAGCATTTATAACATCTCCAGGGATGTGACCTGCCAGACTCAACTCTCTTAAGCCTTTTTTAGTGGACAATGCCATTTCATCTGATTACAGCAGACATAGTAGACCTATTCAATACAATCAGATCGGGAAAGATTATGTTGCAAAATATGCTATTTAACAGGTTTAACAACTTAAGAGAACATTGCTGGATTACAAGGTAAACTCATGTCCAGACCCAAGCTGTTATTCATCAGAATCCTTATCAGCACCATTATCATAATGTGAATAATGTACACTACACCATGTTGTGTCAAGGAGCTTGTGCCATGACAAGAGTAGATAGTCAAAAACATGGTCCTCCCCCTAAACAAGGGGGCCATCATGTCATTCTACACACACCTGTCCGCCTCATCACACCTGCACTGAAAGAGAAACAGAGAGGGCGCTGTGGATATAGCATATCAACTAACTTAGGTTGACATATATATTTTGGATTGAATTGATCAGAAACCTACTATACCACTGATTTCAGATTTAATTTCAACATGACTGTTGGTCAAATTAATGGGTAGGCTCAACCTCGACAAAAATATTTTATAGCTGTATACTAGGCTAATAAAACATACAGTATAATACCAACATGCCGGTTGTATACACCCTATTCAATCAGCAAATTGCACTGGTTACATTGTAGCTGAGGCTGCATCATGCATCCATCCATTCACAGTGTCACGGTTACTGACGGCAATGAATGTGACCCTTTTCCTACCTGGTAACTGGGCGAAATAATGTATGTTATTCCGATAGTTCAAAGGCACCGAATGTCTGTAATAATCGGCACTTTGATAATAAGCAGCATCTCTATTATTGACATGTAACGCCATCATTGCATCCTGGCCAACTTCAAACCAGCTTAGACGCGAGAACCCAGAAAGCTACTTTCACCGGGGAAGAGGAAGGGTGTGTTTTCAGAGTGCCAAGAGCATAGGGGAGGGGGTTATACACGATGATTTTTAAAAATATATTTGTTTTACATTGGGCTACATTTTAGTAAAGCCTATCATAATAAACCCCAAACATGGTAACCACATATTTAAAACATTTGGTAAAGATTAGTCTTTGAAAAATATGCTTTATGAGTGTGTTGTTCTCTTGTTGGTACAGTCCATTTACTGCATTCAAGCTATCTGACAATAGGAAACCCATGGTCAAGCTATCGGCGTCCGAATGTTTATGCGCCAACACGCTACACTTACCGATATGATATCACACGGAACACAGTTGATCTGAACTGGAGGATTTGAATGACGTTTTGGTGTAAATAAAATACCATACTCTTTATACTCAGTATTAGGGTAGTATACTTGGTTTTGAATAATCCAGTGAAGTTATGAACTCGACTAGCTAAGGGACAGTTTGAGGTGTCATAAAAAAGCACCCCCCTTCCCCACCATCTCCTTGTACTGTAAAATAAATTGTGCACCCCTACTCATATAATTCACTCCAAAAAATGTTTACGACCACAAATAACAATTACTGTATGACCCTGTGTTTATAAATCTGGATATTGACTGCTATTTAAATATGTTTTTATGGCACGGTCGATGCCACGCAGGGGTATAGGCTGGAGGGATGAGGGTTCGCCGACCACCACATTTTTATGCCATATTTCTAATGATATAAAATGTATGCAACGAATTTTCCACCAACAGGTTTCTGTGCCCCTACATACTTTTTGATTTGTTTAACACTTTTTTGCTTACTACATGATTCCATATGTGTTATTTCATAGTTTGGATGTCTTCTCTATTATTCTACCATGTAGAAAATAGTAAAAATAAAGAAAAACCCTTGAATGAGTAGGTGTGTCTTAACATTTGACTGGTACTGTATGTATGTATGTATGTATGTATGTATGTATGTACAACACAGGATAATCCATTTTCTGACTGCACAGAGCCTTTAATCCTATTATATTTTCCTCTCAGTATGTGAGGAGTTGCATCATACTTGGCAGGATGCCCAATCTCATGCTGATGGCAAAGGATATCCTTTACTCTCAGTTACCCATGGACAACTTCACCATGCCCTCCTACGCCTGGCGCATCTCCACCTCCACCCCCTACATGAACGGAGAGTCCTCCACCAAGTCCCTGTGGACCATCAACGGCACCCTGCGGATACGAGTGCCCTGTTCCACATACGTCAATGTGAACATTCGGGATATAGATAAGGTACTCCATTGGTTATTGTTTTAGATCACCTTTTTCACATTTGTTTACTGTTTCTATGCCTCTTAACCCTTCTCTTTTCAGTCATTCATGTTCTATATGACTCCTTGGTGTGAATATCCTGCTGCTGCTGGTGTTTTTCTGTGTTTTTTGTTGTTGTCTATTCTTCCTGTTGTCCATAAAGATTTATGTGTGAACCGGCATCTACCATGGAGGGGAGCAGATGTGTGAAAATGTGAACATGCAACGTGTGCAATGCTCTAATCCCAGGTATTACACGCCCATACAAAACACGTGGTGTCACAGACAGTGACTCACTCATCAAGAGATATATTGTTGTTATTCATCCCATCGTAATGGTAATGGAAGAGGTGGGCGTGTGTTCTATGATTTTTACACTTGTAAATGGTTCACCGTGGCTGTGCTTGTCTCGTAGGTGGAACGACATTCCCGACATCCCCCGTGCGGGCCTCCTCTGACTCTCCATCTGCTCTGTGAGAGGCAGGAAGGGGGCGAAGGAGGCAAGCACTCAGTTTAATCTGACTTTAATCGGCTCTTTCCATGACATAGACTGACCAGGTGAATCCAGATGAAGGCTATGATCTCTTTTTGATGTCACTTGTTAAATCCACTTCAATCACGATTCAATCTGATCCCTTGCAGAGTAAAATAGTGGTGCGAGACCACGCCTTAACAGACAGTGATAGCGAGCAGCTGAGACGGGTCGGCAACCGAGACCCCCTGTCTGAGATCACTGAGCAGGAGAAGGACTTCCTCTGGAGGCACAGGTACTGTCAGAAGCAGCACTGTCACCACCATAGAACTAGAATCAGTAGTCATCACTACACTTTACCTGGAGATACCTGCTAGTGAGGCCTTGACTAACATGTCTACTGTCGCTTGCTCACCAGGAAATCCTGCCCAAGATCCTACTGGCTTTCAAGTGGAACTCAAGAGATGAAGTTGCACTGGTGACATGTTTGTTTAAAAATTGTTTTAAAGAGACTTATCTCAAAAAATGGTGAATGAAAGAAAATGTATTCTGAAAGTTTTCAGTCACTTTTCTGCGAACTCTTGTGGGAATTGAATCCCCTTCTACTGCAGCACTTCTACCAATGTGATAGTGGTGAAGTTACTGTTGTTTTTCTTGCTCTTAGATGTATTGCCTTCTGAAGGATTGGCCTGCAATAAAACCAGAGCCATGGAGCTGCTGGATTGTAACTATCCAGACCCAATGATCCGTGACTTTGCGGTTCGGTGAGAAGTACTTGACAGATGACAAACTCTCTCAATACCTCATTTAATTGGTCCAGGTAGGATTTATTTGTCTTTGGCTTCCAGAGAGTGACTTTCCTCTCACATTTCTTTGATTGTTTGGCTCATCTCTATACTCTCTTGTCAGGTTCTGAAATATGAGCAGTACCTTAATAACCCACTGGTACAATTTCTGCTGAAAAAGGCCTTGGCTAAACAAAAGAATAGGACACTTCTTTTTCTTACTAAGAGTTACTTTACTGAGTCAATTCCATTACTTTCACAGAGTTGACTGAGTGCTAATGCCCTATAACTCATCCACTTTCACTGTCCACTATGTGCCCTAGGTCTGAGATGCACAATAACATTGTGAGCCAGCGGTTCGTCCTGCTGCTGGAGACCTACTGCCGGTCCTCTGGCATGTACCTCAAGCACCTGAGCAGCCATGGAGAAACTCCTCAACCTCACCGACAACCTCAAACAGGAGAAGAAGAGTCAGAAGGTAACCCAGCACTCCCTCTCTCTCCAATACATACACTACTGCCGCTCTATGTATCATGTATCGTGTATCTGTCTTTTGTGTACTTTCGTTGTGGCATTTTGCACCTGCCCTGTGTTTTGTTGTAGCTGCTTGACAATGAAATTTCCCCCCTGGGGGATCAATAAAGTACCTATCTATCTATCTATCTATCTATCTATCTATCTATCTATCTATCTATCTATCTATCTATCTATCTATCTATCTATCTATCTATCTATCTATCTATCTATCTATCTATCTATCTATCTATCTATCTATCTATCTATCTATCTATCTATCTATCTATCTATCTAGGCTTATTGTGCAACATGATGATCTGTTAGAGAATCTCTGCTGTTTCAGCTTACTGTTCCACGTTTCTGTTTCACTTCCGAAACTAACATCAGTGGCTCCTTTTACATAATGCTGTGAAAACTAGGCTTCACATTTTAAATAAGGTATCTATCTTCACAGCTTGCTCTGTGTGGCCCTTGAAGGTGCAGGTGAAGTTCCTGGTAAAGCAGATGAGGAGGTCAGACTACATGGATGCCCTGCAGAACTTCACCTCCCCCTCAACCCTGCACACCAGCTGGGAAACGTATGGTGGGCACGCCACACTGGCACTCCTGTGCCTTACCCACAGCCTGAACATAGACACTATTTAAACTGTAGATGGGACATTCTATTTCAATGGCTAAAATAGCCAGCAATCTCTCTTTAGTGGCCCTAGTGGGAATGTTACATAAGCATTTTAGAGTTTGAGAGGTAGCCGTCTTCGTTGTCTCTTTCTTGTGTGAGAGGGCACATCTGTGGATGTCTGTGCTTGAATGTAAATGTTGTGGCAGACGGCTAGTGTCTACACACTAGTGCTCTGTCTCCCTAGGTGTCTGATGGGCTACTGCCTGCCAAGTTTCCAGACTCGGTTTCCATGGCCGAGCAGTCGCACACAAGCCTAAGATCACCATGCGCAATGCCAAGTGTCGGCTAGAGTGGTGTAAAGCTTGCCGCCATTGGACTGGAGCAGTGGAAACGCATTCTCTGGAGTGATGTATCACTCTTCACCATCTGGCAGTCCGACGGACGAATCTGGGTTTGGCGGATGCCAGAAGAACACTACCTGCCCGAATGCATAGTGCCAACTGTAAAGTTTGGTGGAGGAGGAATAATAGTCTGGGGCTGTTTTTCATGGTTTGGGCTAGGCCTCTTAGTTCCAGCGAAGGGAAATCTTAACGCTACAGCATACAATGACATTCTAGACGATTCTGTGCTTCCAACTTTGTGGCAACAGTTTGGAGAAGGCCCTTTCCCGTTTCAGCAAGACAATGTCCCCGTGGACAAAGCGAATACTAACTTTCAAATACAACACATCACAATTAGTTAGTATTTCTAATATGGCTAGAGGTAATGTACTTGACATGGCTTCAGAATGCATTAGAAGTGCAAATGGATAATTTTCATGATGCCTGTGTTTGCAAATGTGGTCTCAAAAGTAGACTCTTCCTCTTGAAGCTATAGCCAAGGGACGAATTTATCTCAAAAGTAGGCTATACTATTGTATTCCAGACTTCATATGCATTCATGATATGGGATGTTTTTTGTTTTGGAAACATGTTGTTCCCATAATATGCAGTAAACCAATTAACAACGGTCGGCATTTGCTGATGCAGGTGGATTTTGCACTTTAAAAAAAAAGCCTTATAAGCAATTATAAACTGGGTGGTTACAGCCCTGAATGCTGATTGGCTGACAGCCTTGGTATATGCGACTGTCAGATGCATTATAGTAGACCTGCCAACCTGTACCCATTTTGAGTAGCATATGCACGCAATTCGAGATCAAAGTACGCTGGTATGATATCAAGCTTATACTACGCACATTTGAGTTTAGATTATTTTTTGTTTTGAAATAAACCTGCTGCACTGCTTTGTTTTCACTCGTTTTCAGCATAACACGCGTTCGGGAACAGAAACTGTGTAGCCTATTTAGCGGAGGAACATGCTTTGATCTCCGCAACGGTGTAAGGCGCAAGCGCATTGACTAGCAAGGAAACGTGCGCGACAGAGAGAGCTGTTCTGGAAAAGAAGGTCGTAAAGTAAAGACGCTTATTAGAATAATCATTACCCCTAAATTGAACATAGAAAAATGTGTGGGCACTGAGGGGGTCCTTGAGACCACCTAAAAATGTATTCAGGATCCAACACTGTTAATTAGACTACTGTTTGCTACATTGATTTATATAATTTAAGACTCAAGGCTTCAGGAAATGGCAGTTACAGGGTTTTCAAAAATGCAAAAGGCTCCAACTTCCAGAGAGTTTCACTGTTCTCCCCCTTCTCGTAGTCCTATGTCAGCAGTTTAGGGATAATCCTGATTGTTTATAGTTGGTTTCTAGTTGGTAATTAGCTGCTCTACAATAACTAATTACCCATACATCTATAGCCTACAATTACCACAGAGGCATCTTTCTGCCAACATCATTATCAGGTTGAAAAAGGTGTATTTGCCTATGACTTGGTGTGTAGTTGTCACACTTGCATTGTTCTGGTGTAGCAGGCCGGGTTCGTGACCTCTACAGATTTTTCAAGGTTGGCAGGTCTGTTATAGTAGTCACCAGCGATTCTTTCTTTTAGCTCTTCAAATGCCATTAATTGCATGGTTGTATTAACTTGTGTTCATGTGTATATGTGTATGCGTGCGTGCATATGGATCTGTACAGGTTACAGAATTTCTTGGTCTGGCCCCATTTGAAAGACCATAATGTAAATATAATACAGTGAGTGTGGTAAATGGTTTGTAAATCTTTTCCACTTGCTGAACAGCACCAGGGAAGACATTATGATGCTGTACTTGAAGCATCATTTGTAAGAAGAAAAAAAAGCGTTCATATTTCAGCTTCAAAAGATACTTGAAATGTAATTGTTCTGAACCACGTTTGTATATTGAAAGCAAAGCTGTCATGGCCATTTGATATACAGTATAGCACAGAGTGTTAGCACAGGGAAATCCATACCGATTGTGAATGTTAAAATAATTTGGTCATCATGCAATTCTCTTTACAGATGGAAATTCTAAGATATGTGTCAACTTATTGGGCCACACATTGGTGTAAAAGGAAAGAACCATTTTGATGTGTAAATACTGTATGTGTAATTGTTATTTAAGATCAAGGTTCAAGGGTCATCTTTGTTACACCTCCTTATTTAATACAGTACTTTTATTCTGACAGGTTCATAAATATATTGAATAATATGTTTCATATACCGTATTTTGTCATTACTATCAACAACGCTACTAGGATTGTATTATTACACAGGCATCTTGCATGTTTTAGTCGTCTGTAAAGAAAGTATGCCGCTATAGGAACAACTAGTAATACTTCAACTTCTAACCAGATATATCTGCATTATTAAATACAGTATACTTTGTGTTTCAGTTTGTTCGTCAGTTAAATACTAATGTATCCAGACTGACTAGAATTATTGGAGTGTTATGTGACAAAGTACAAATAAACTTCTTAGTTAAGTACTTGCATTTGTGGATAGTGTGTTGCTTTACAGAACAACAGCACCCAGCACAATGTAATACATTTAGTTATTTATTTTTAGTATCAAATGGCTAAACAGTCAAGATGCACTTTGACAAATTTGAGGGAATACAATAGCAAGATTGAGCTGCATTGTCAA
Organism: Thymallus thymallus; assembly: GCA_023634145.1. Lineage (NCBI taxonomy): Eukaryota > Metazoa > Chordata > Actinopteri > Salmoniformes > Salmonidae > Thymallus > Thymallus thymallus. The sequence continues at coordinate 19,200,148 of CM042392.1, read as the reverse complement.
AAAGAGATAATAAAATCATGGTTCATTTTTATTTCAAATCAGCAGGTGTGCTTATGATACAAATACACTATACAGCATGTACTTATTTTTTCCCCAGCAAGTCTAAATCAATTAAGCCCCCCTCTACCACTGGAAAAGGTGTTGTGCTTTTCTCCTGTGCAGGGCTCGGGATTGTTGGGGGGACAAACTGCTTCCAGGGCTTGGAGGGGCAGTGGAAGGGGCTCTCAGCAGCAGTGGTCGGGGCCACAGAGGGAAGGGCTGGCTCTGGGTCTGTGCTAGCTGTGGTCACAGCAGTCGGGCTGCGCTCCTGAGACTCCTCTGATGACTCCTCTTTGGCTGTAGCAGTAGAGGCTTGGGTTGTTTCCGTTTCAGCAAAATTGTTGAAGTTCCTCAAGGGAGACCATCCAGGAGGTCTTCTTCTAAAGACGTCCTGTGAATGGAAGAATTTTTCTTGTCATAATCCTCCGTCACTTAAAACAAATCCCCAAAATGTATAGCTACACATCACTACCCTATTAATTTATCAGATTTTCAGAGCATCATTAATATGCTATAGTAGTGTAGTTTGCACAATGTCTCACAAAATTCTCAAGGGGACCTGGTGCACATTCCACATTTGCTTCTGCAGTCTCATGCCTCCAAGGTGCCACATCTACTGTTGAATTGCAGTGAGCAAGTTCCTAGAGAGATAGCATACACAGTGATAGCAATGCCAGGGACAAACATTCATGATATAACACATTACAGTGAAATGTTATGATACCACATTGATACCACACAAATACTATAACAAGTATTTCATTTACATACAGAAGTATTACAACACCAGAATCATATATTAGATCAAACACAGTAGGCTATTCAAAAAAATATTATGAGCTCCACTGTAGTTTTACCACATCAGGATCTGGATGACATTCATCGTTCAGCTCTTTGTGGTCCGCTTTGGAGCAATTGCTTTTCCTCATATCGAACATCAGTCTATACCTGAATCCAGCAACCACCTGAGATGAGCATGTGAAAGAAAGTATAAGTTATTCAAATACAATAGTTTGAGTCCACCCCCCCCCCCAACGAACTCTGGAATGGCACTCCTAAAGCAAACAAGTGCATTGCAGTCCAACGGTCACAACCATAGAGATACAATTCGCTACACGCACCACACTTCCCAATGCCAGAACCAAGGTGATGATTTGGCATATTTCCATTGGAAGGGATGAGCCAAGATACTTATCTTATTTTCTTACAAATTATGAAATGTTTTCTAAATCTCTGTCTCTTTGTGTTGTTTGTCATTGTTGTAAGGCCCAATACCCCTGATCCCAACTGGTCACTCTGATAGCTGATTCACACTATAGGGCTCCAACCGTATAAAGCTGGCTCTGACATTTTATTTCACATGGTCCTTTCCAGCATGGGGTCAGCAGCTATGTTGAATACGTAACCAGGCCAGCCTTGAGCTAGTTCAGCTCAGCATGGTTTGGCTTGGTTGGGCCGTATAGTGTGAATCAGGCTTGAATTGAATTAGGTGTTTAGAGTCTTGGTGCTCAACCATCCACCAGGGGGTGTAGTTGGCTAGCCTTTGTAACATTCAATAATTGCCAGTGACATTTGCAACTGATTTACATGTACCTGTCTAGTAGCGAAACCAACACTGTTCAGGATGAAGTGGTGGCTGGAGTCAGAATCAGCATTGAACCTGCTGATGGAGTATGTCAAGGGATCCTTCAGGTCCTCACTCTCCACGTCAATCTCCCTAGGACACCCCAGACATGTGGGCCTTTCAGCAACAACAGGGGCCTCCACTGGAAGACAGAGAGGTTTGTCAGTGTCTCAGTCTGTCTCAGCGGCTCGATAGAAAAGTATTTTAGCCACATTTTTTCCAGAATGTTTGGGTGATTCTAGTCACTGAAAATACATATTCTGCAGCATGAGTCATTCTATGGTCAAAATGTATTGGGTAGTCTGGAGATACTATGAGTATAGTATACATAGACTTGGCTGTGTTGTATGGCTTGTTTTACTTAGTGTGAAGTGACAAACTAACCACCTGGGTCACAGAAAACTGCCAGGACCTCTTTATCTGTCTCTGACATGTGGACTGTTGCTTTACAATGCCTTGGCACCTGATAAACAAACAGAAAAAGGGAAAAAACTGAGATTGCCCAGAACAATGCATTCTTCACCTAGAGAAATTATTCAAATGTACTGTTAGTTACCTTGTTCCCAGTGGGGAGGTAGTCACAGTCTCTCCAGACTTTGTCTCCCCCTGCTGGACAGTCAGTGACCCTGCTATTGAATTCCACAAAGTACTGAGTGCCTGAGTCATTCTGAGCCTACAAGAGAGGAACGCAATACTGGACTGTGACTCGGTGTAGGAATGTTCGTATTCTCTCTTCAACAACAGAATGAACTCAAAATGTATGCAAAAAGGACAGGATAAATAACTAAATATAAAATTACAATATTCTCAATCACCAAGCCACCTACCTTTGAGGCCTCCAGAATCTGGTAGAGTGCTAGTTGATTTCCATAAGGAAGCTTGTCATTATACTTGACTAGGGCCAAATCCACAGCTGCCTCCACATCTTTGTCATCACAGAACGCCAGGACCTGCTCCGGCTCCGGCTCTTGCCCCTGTCCTGGAGCCCATAGCTGGAGAAAGAACACCGACAGCACACATAGTCTCACTCCAAGCTTCATAACGAAGACATGTATGTCCCAGGTCCAGAGAGAAATGTGAGACCAGATCTCGTTCCCTACTGGACTCTGAAATTATTGACTGTAGTCTATTCGCCTACACAAACCTGTTCAAATATAATTAGACGGTGCACTAGCAGAAAGACATTCAGGCAGTCCCAGTGACCGCAGAGTAAATGTTTACTTATCAGCTGTCACCACCATGCCTGCACTCTTTAAAAATCAATAACTTTTTCTGAGTTGTAGAGAGTTTATGGCATGCAAGAAAAATAATGTTAAAGTAGATATTATCCTCTTACAGTCACTTGTGATACCAGTTTGTTTGACACATCTAAAAAGATCCAGCCATGACTGATGACGAACTATGTAAGATTCAAGTGTAAGGGTCAACTATGTAAGAGCCAAGTGTAAGAGTCAACTATGTAAGAGTCAAGTGTAAGAGTCAACTATGTAAGAGTCAAGTGTAAGAGTCAACTATGTAAGAGTCAAGTGTAAGAGTCAACTATGTAAGAGTCAAGTGTAAGAGTCAACTATGTAAGAGTCAAGTGCCTGAGGAGGGTCTCCTCTATAATTTAAGGAATTACACATCTTACTGTGCTGTGAATGTGCTGGTCAAATGATACATTATCACAAATTAATTACCTGTAATTGCCACTTTATGACATGCAATGACTGTATCAAAACCTTTTGGTCTAATGAAAACAAATTATATATCCCTAAAGTAAACATAAATATGGGTTTAGTTTTAAGTGTGTGTCATAGGGTAACACAATATTAAAGGTCCATGTTATTTAGATGTAAATGGAGGGGAAATAATACAACCTTGCTCCGATAATAAAGACTTTGGATGGGTAAACATGACTCCTCACCAGACCCTTTCCAAAAATGGTCAATGCAAAGTTAAGCCTGACCTGCATTGACACTGCTGCAGTACTGTGTATTTTAGGAGATACTTTGTCCCTCTCTACCTTTGACCCTAGCTCAGCCATTCCCAGAAACCAACTACATCTCTGGTGCAATAATAATACAAATAATAATGCAAACGCAATCTTTGATAAACCAATGGAAAACATATTTTAGATTTAGAGGCTAACATCTTTAACTCCTGGCTAATAATAAGTCATTGTCATAAAAACTAATTCAACACAGTTGCCAGATGGGTAGGTCCATTTTTAGCCTAGTGGGCCTGTCTAATTTGGGATTTTTTTGGTTCAAAATGATAATTATCTGGCTAATAATGAGGGCCTCAGGGAAAAGAATGGGTCGGTGTTGGGGTCTCAAGGAAATGGGCAGTTTTTTCAGAAATGCCCGAGCCAATTTCTGGTACCAGTCCGCTCTGATTCAACATCTGACCTTTACATGCTAGGTTTTTAGATAAAGATTTGAGTAGCCACAAAACATAATATATCTGACCTGCAACAGCACAAGGTGCAGTTAGTAACAAAAAAAGGGTTGTCTCCATAGGAGAACCCTTTTGGGTTCCATGTAGAACCCTCTATGTAAAGGTTTTTTACATGGAACCCTCTTTCCATAGAGGGTTCTACATGGAACCCAAAAGGGTTCTCCTATGGGGACAACCCTTTTAAAAAAACACAGTGCTCGTAAAACTTAATGATCCATTATCTTCAAATTCACATATAAGTATAGATTTCTTGAATGCCTGTCCAAAAACATATAATTCTGTAAGACATTGTAAATTCAGTATTGAACCTCTCCAAAGTGTCAACTCTGTGACCTCTCCTGAGGGTTAGTGCTATTTGGGATCCTTAGTACTTACCGACCTTAAACCCTAAATCTAGCCTTAACCCCTAACCATTTTACATTTCAACCTCAATGGCGTAGGGACACCCAAGAATCCCGGAAAGCACCGCCCGCCCAGAGACCCGGTCATCACTAGATAAAACACCCACAACTTTTTCTATCGGTTTATCATCTAACGGGTACATAAGAGAGACAGTCTTAGCAAATGGATCTTCATTTTTTAAATCACTTTGTATTTATAGTAATTTTCACTAAACTAAGAGCATGTTTTAGGCTTATAATTTAATAGAATACCATTTCCACCGATCAACTCTAGTTGATAATACGTATTGTAAAATGCAGTATCGTAACTACCTAAGGCTTAATTGGTAAATTAAAATAATCGATTTCATAAAGCCAGGCAAACGCTTATCATTTTCCCATTCGGCTGCTAGACAGCTTGTTAGGCAGCCATGTCTGAAAGTTCAAACCCTACAGGGTCTAAGAATATTTCAACAGTAAGTCAAAATTATCATTATCTGGCTAATATTGTAGGCCTCAAGGAAATAAAATGGTCCAGAGTGAGGGCCTCAGGGAAAAGAATGGGTCGGTGTTGGGGTCTCAAGGAAATAAATGTGCAGTTTTTTCAGAAATGCCAGAGCCAATTTCTGGTACCCGTCCGCTCTGATTCAACATATGACCTTTACATGAACCAACCTACTTTTATGCTAGGTTTTTAGATAAAGATTTGAGTAGCCACAAAACATAATATATCTGACCTGCAACAGCACAAGGTGCAGTTAGTAACATCATATACTGTCTATCAGCCATTTAAATCATTCTAAAATAAAACCCTCTTTGCCCCTCCCCTTGAAGGTGCTCATCACTTGAACAAGACGTTTAGATTTTCTGGAGATGAATTCACCACATCACATCTCACACCCCACATTTGGTGACAAACACCTAACTGAACACACAAGATGACAGACAAACTCAGCAACAACATGCATTGTGAAACAATACTTTTTCTAACGGTTGTGAACATAATGGGTGAGTTACATGCACATTTATCTAATAATGTCTAATGTCTAATCTATTCAGTATTAGTGGTAGTCTGATATAAATGGACAATGCAGGAATGCAGTTAACCACCATTAACAAGTATGTAATTGTTAATATGCAGGCCATTTGAGTCTGATTTTGATTCTTAGATGATAACAGTGGTACTCTATAACAGTGGTATGTTGAGTGCACTCTTAGAAAAAAATGTGCTATCAAGAAGCTAAAAGGGTTCTTCGGCTGTCCATATAGGAGAACCCTTCGAAGAATCCTTTCCGGTTCCAGGTGGAAACCTTTTGGGTTCCATGTAAAAACCCTTTCCATAGAGGATTCTACATGGAACCCAAAAGGGTTCTACCTGGAACCAAAAAGGCTTCTACTATGGGGACAACCCTTTTTTTCGTAAAACATTGCTCGTAAAACTTCATGACATTTTACAGACATAATCATGACCACTTCAACACATGTAGTCATACCAAACAAGTTGTTAGAATGGCTTATTTCGGTTTATAAAAAAAATATATAAGAAACGGAAACCAAGGGGATCTGTCTTGTGGTTTCTGTAAACTGTTTCACTTTACACTTCATTGTATACCTCTTTACAGGAAACAGCCTCATGACTGCTGCATTGGACCCCACCATCATCACAACAGACGAGTCTGGCTTAAACAAACCTAAGCCCACTGAGCAGGCAAACCCAGCACAGAGGCCTATCCTTCAGCTCAGCGAGACTGTTCCTGTCACCGGAAACTATGTGCTGAAAGACCCTGCAGGCATGCCGTGCATCAAAGTCTCCATGGGAGTGGAGTACATAGTTATTGAGAAGAAAGTAGGGACAGTCACTTTCTCAGCACTTTTTGTTTTAGTGCATTTCAGCACCTCTTTGTCAGGGGTGAGATCTCATGTGGGTTTGCTACCTGAGCTGTGAAAACAGACAACAGACATTTTCATCAAGAAGAGACTGCATAAAAAAAGAAAATGCTACACATTAATATGTTAAGTCATCCATACAATAATTGATACTATACTATAAAGTAGCTGTAAATCCTACAACTTGTTTGTTATTGTTTTTGTCCTTTTCCAATCAAATGGTATGTTGATTCTTCTTTTTTTCCAGAAATATTCCTATTTCAACGTAGACCCTACCACCACTCAGACTACGGGTAGATGTGGTGAAAAAGAGGCAGTTCTCTCCCTGGCTATTCTAGAAGAGGGAGGTTATCTGGAGCTCACCTTTGAAAAGGTACAAATTCAAAAACGTCAATTTTCTCATGTCACACATGATGTCTAACACATATGACCACATCATATAACTGGAAAACCTTTTCCGCCCCATATCTTTCTGACTCATACTGAGATAATGACTGTGAATAGACAGGTTGACGACATACGTTTGCATGATGATTTGCATGTTTGGCTTTGAATAAACACTTATGTATTTGTCCTCTCACAGGAAGGGAACCTGACCTATGTGTCAAAGATCAGAGCTAATTTGTCATCAGGCAAAGGTAAGTAGACCATCATGATCTCACAAACGGAATGTGAAACAAATGCAGATATTTTTCTACAGATTTCATTGTTCGAAAAACAAGGCTGAGCTTATTCTTTCACAATTAGGAAATAAGAACTATCCTGGGGTAATAGAACACGAGAAGCTGTTCCCAACTTCTACTGGCCGCAGCCTCAAGTGCTACTCTCAGACCGAGTTTCATCTGTCTGAAAACCTTCAAGTGAAGATTGTGCCTCTTCAGTTCCAAGCTTTCAAACTCACCAATGGGACGTTTGGAGAGGGTACGTCACTTTAACTGGCGCCTTTTTGTTCACGATTTACAAAACCATTTTGTTTAAGATTTTACTGTAGGGTTATATGGTTTAATGCTCTTTGAAATGTAACATTGTAAGTGTAATGTTTTGCCCTTTCAGCCCATCAAAAACAATTATTCAAAGTGCTAAGATCCAGATGAAATATTGTTTTCTAATGTCCCCCTTATGGCATTTCAGAGGTTGAGTGCTGGGCGGATTTCATCAAGAAGATCATTCCCATTATCGTTGGTGCCACGGTTGTGGGACTCTTTCTGATTGCTGTCCTGACATTCCTGATCATCCGGGACCACCATAGAGCTGGCTATGACAGGATCTGAGAAGACTTCATGCAAACATAACATGAACACTTTTTATAGCCATGTTTTGTATTCCATAAATACATTACTCAATATTACACTTTTTATTGATGTATTTTTATATATTACATTCTTTCTGCAAAGAAAAGTAGTATTATTACAGTACAAAATATGTGAATGTGGTTAATACTTATAGGAAAGCAATGTGTAAGTTTGCAATCATAATCAGCTAATATGGTCCAAATAATGTGGCTTTATTTTAGCAAGTCGAAATGTGATGCTTCGTAATGTTTGGAAATTATATTTTGTTTGAAGAGTGAATACATTCCTGTGTGGTTATAGTCAGCTGGATTTAAATCCATTGCATATATTCCTGTGTGGCTTTATACAGCTGGATTTAAATCCATTGCATATATTCCTGTGTGGCTCTATCCAGCTGTATTGAAATCCATTATCTTCAAATGTACATATAAGTATAGATTTCTAGAATGCCTTTTTATAAAAACACACTGTTCAAAAACAAAAACATATAATTCTGTAAATTGTAAAAAAAAAAGGTGCAAATTCAGTATTGAACCTCTCCAAAGTGTCAACTCTGTGACCTCTCCTGAGGGTTAGTGCTATTCGGGATCCTTAGTACTTACCGACCTAAAACCCTAAATCTAGCCTTAACCCCTAACCATTTTACATTTCAACCTCAATGGCGTAGGGACACCCAAGAATCCCGGCTAGCACCGCCTATAAAACACCCACAACGTTTTCTATTGGTTTATCATCTTACGGGTACATAAGAGGGACAGTCTTAGCAAATGGATCTTACATTTTTTGCTTATAATTTCATAGAATACCATTTCCACCGATCAACTTTAGTTGATAATACGTATTGTAAAATGCAGTATCGTAACTACCTAAGGCTTAATTGGTAAATTAAGATAATCGATTTCATAAAGCCAGTTAGACGCTTCTCATTTTCTCATTCGGCTGCTAGACAGCTTGTTAGCAGACATGGCTGCTGTCCTGAAAGTTCAAACCCTACAGGGTCTAAGAATATTTCAACAGTAAGTCGGTAATGCCTGCCATATGTTGTGTTATGTTTACTATTTCTGCAAGTTACCTATTCTAAATAAATAAACTGCTAAGAAGATCATAGCTTTTAGTCTAGATAGTTGGCTAACTAACTAGCTAGCGCTAGACAGACAGCCAGTCGAACGTGCATCAGAATATTGTAGTTATCTTAGTGTTAAAATGGTTAAACAAGTAGCGTTAATATTATATAGCCAAAACGAATAAGCCACTATCTCGTGTCGTGTGTTTCAACACAATTAGTTAGTCTAATTACTTTATAATATGTACTGATTTTGTGCAAGGTTAAATAAAGGTAGCTAACTTAGCATAACAGCTAACTGATGTTAGCTATCTAACCAGTTTGAATGGTGAAATGTTTTGTTTCCAAAGCGTTAGGCTGTTCATTTAACGCATTTAGCTCTATATCAGCTAGCTAGCTAGTTAGTTAAAAGTCATTATCTTTGAGCAATGATCATTATGCATTCTAGTATTAGCCAGCTGGGATGAAGCCACCTGCACTATGGTACAATTAGCATGTCTGCCCTTGAAAGCCATTAATTTATGTAAACAGCTGTAACTACTGTAGGTGCTCTCTTGACATGACCTGTCCAACCATCAAGGTCTGTGTCCTGCAATGACCTGTGATTATCTCATCTTAGGAAATGTATATGGACCAAAGGATCAGTACGGTTCGCCTCGGTTGGTAAGTAACAAGGGACAATAATATTAAAGTCAGCACTTCAGTGAATATTGTCTCTCAAGTTATTACTCTCCATCTAGATTGAACTGCAGAGGAAGCATTGTAGTTGACTAAATTGGTACGCTTTACATCACTCATAGCTCAGGTCTCTTTTCCTTTAGGGCGAGGCAGGATAGAGAAAGTACTCATTGCCAACAGAGGAGAGATTGCCTGCCGTGTGATGCGAACAGCAAAGAAGATGGGTGTGCGCTCTGTGGCAGTATACAGTGATGCAGATCGTCATTCCATGCATGTGGCCATGGTATGTCAAGGCTGTCAACTTTGAACCCTCAGTGTTATGTTTGTGTTATGTTTGTAGATGCAGCTGTATTGATGAGGTTTCTCTCATGTTCCTTAGGCAGACGAGGCCTATAACATTGGGCCAGCTGCATCCCAGCAGAGTTACTTGTCAATGGAGAAAGTCTTGGAGGTTGCCAAGAGATCTGGATCACATGTATGTCAAGTGCAGTATAGTATTTGTAGTTCTCATTTATTATGACAATCCACTTTTTCTCAAAGTCGCCAGAATAAGTTGATGTTTGTAATTGTGTTTTTGTTCTAGGCTGTCCATCCAGGATATGGCTTCCTGTCAGAGAACACAGAGTTTGCTGAGGCGTGCAAACGGGAGGGTATCATTTTCATTGGTCCTCCTTCATCTGCCATCAGAGACATGGGTATCAAAAGGTATAGTTAAATGACTCCTATCTTTTCAAGTCACTGTTCAGTTTTGTATGTTGTAAGTCTGATCCGAATAAGGGTTATTCAAAAGTTAAAACTGAGAAATCTACTCCTTTTTCTTTTTCCTAGTACATCAAAATACATTATGTCAGCTGCAGGTGTTCCTATCATCGAGGGTTACCACGGAGAGGACCAATCGGATGAGAAGCTACAAGCTGAGGCTGTCAGGATTGGCTACCCAGTGATGATAAAGGCTGTGCGTGGCGGGGGTGGTAAAGTAAGTAAGATGTACAAAACCAAAATGATTGTTTCATGGAATGATAGTGTGGTTGTTTGTCTCAAGGCTCCTATGGTTCTGATTTGGTTTATCTAGGGAATGCGCATTTCGCACTCCGCTGAAGATTTCCATGAACAGCTTGAGTCTGCGAGACGAGAGGCTCGCAAGTCCTTCAACGATGATGTCATGCTAGTGGAGAAATTTGTAGAGGACCCCAGGTATTTAGAAGACACTGTATATCTATTTTTTGGGGGGGAGATTCAGACAAAGCCCTTGTTTAAATGTCATGTGACCAGATTCCTTCTCTGACCAGACATGTGGAGGTCCAGGTCTTTGGAGACCAGCATGGAAATGCTGTCTACCTGTTTGAGAGGGACTGCAGCGTACAAAGAAGGCACCAAAAGATAATTGAGGAAGCACCAGGGGTAAGTGCAGAGTACCGGCCTCCGCCCAATACCCTGCCCTGAACTTTAGTTACTGTTACTAGCCGGCTACCACCCTAGTCATTGAACATTGTTTTTTTTAATAACGTATTCTAGTCAAGGCTCATCCTATATAACTACTGCAGTACACACCTTTTTCTATTCATATACTGTCCATAATGTCAATACACACCATCATATACACTGAGTGTACAAAACATTAGGAACACCTTCCTAATATTGCCCTCAGAACAGCCTCAATTCGTCGGGGCATGGACTCTAAAAGGTGTCGAAAGCGTTCCTCAGGGATGCTGGTCCATGTTGACTCCAATGCTTCCCACAGTTGTATCCAGTTGGCTGGATGTCCTTTGGGTGGTGGACTGTTCTTGATACACACGAGAAACTGTTGATCGTGAAAAACCTATCAGCGTTGCAGTTCTTGACATACTCAAACTGGTGCGCCTGGCACCTACTACCATACCCTGTTCAAATGCACTTCAATCTTTTTTTATTGCCCATTCACCCTCTCAATGAAACATAATCCATGTCTCAAGACATAAAAATCTATCTTTAACCTGATGATTGAAGTGGATTTAACGCGTGAGGGATCATAGCTTTCACGTGGATTCACCTTGTCAGTCTATCAGGGAAAGAGCACACTTTTGTACACTCAGTGCATATTTACATATATTCCAGACTGGCATTGCTAGTTCTAATATTTCTTACTGCATTGTTGGATCAAGAAACATAAGCATTTCACTAGACCCGCAATAACATCAGCAAAATATGTACACACGACCAATAACATTTAGATTTTTGCTCTCAGCACTAAAGTAACATGTCTTGGTTTTCTGTGTGAATGGCTGTCTGCTAGATAGACTTGACTGCAGTGTGGTTTGCACAACCTAGGCCATGCGAGTGTATGTGTTAATTATTATTTTTGTGTTTGTTTGCACTCATGCTTGTAGCCTGGTATAAGCGAGGAGGTGAGGCGGAAACTGGGAGAGGCAGCGGTGAGAGCAGCCAAAGCTGTCAACTATGTGGGAGCAGGTGACCAGACAATGGACCTCAAACATTGTTGCATTTGAACACTCACTCACTCACTAGAGGGTTATGAAAATAACATGATCTATTGTTGTAAAGCTTTAAATAGATGCTTTCCCCGTCCTTTGAACTACCCTGTTTATGTCCCTGATTCTATGCAGGCACTGTGGAGTTCATCATGGATGCACAGCACAACTTCTACTTCATGGAGATGAACACACGTCTGCAGGTGGAGCACCCTGTGTCTGAGATGATCACTGGAACTGACCTGGTGGAGTGGCAGCTCAGGGTAAGATGGCGAGAGGGGAGAAAGAGGGATGCCATCAGAAAGAGGGGGTTGGGGACATCAATGTGTTGTAATTCACTGAGTATACAAAACATGACGAAACACCTGCTCTTTCCATGACATAGACTGACTAGGTGAATCCAGGTGAAAGCCATGATCCCTTATTGATGTCACTTGTTAAATCTCAATCAGTGTAGATGAAGGGGAGGAGACCCGTTTTAAGAATTATTTTTTAGCCTTGAGACAATTTAGGCATGGATTGTGTGTGTGTGTGCCATTCAGAGGGTGAATAATGGGCAAGACAAAATAAGTGCCTTTGAAAAGGGTATGGTAGTAGGTGCCAGGCGCACCGGTTTGAGTGTGTCAAGAACCGCAACGGGTTTTTCACGATCAACAGTTTCTCGTGTGTATCAAGAATGGTCCACCACCCAAAGGACATCCAACCAACTTGACACAACTGTGGGAAGCATTGTAGTCAACATGGGCCAGCATCCCTGTGGAATGCTTTCGACACCTTTTAGAGTCCATGCCCCGACGAATTGAAGCTGTTCTGAGGGCAAAGGGGGGTGCAAATCAATATTAGGAAGGTGTTCCTAATGTTTTGTACACTCAGTATGTTGCGTGTATTTAAGAGCTCCTCTAGAAGGCTTCATAATCCCAGAGATGACAGGATTTTCATCTGCATATAGATTAAATTAACAATTTGTTCAAGCGCCACCCTGACGTAGGGCTGCACGATATGGACATAAAATGTAATAATTAATCACATTTTTTATGTTGCGAATTGACTTGTGATATTGATCCCCCCCCCCCGGGGATCAATAAAGTATCTATCTATGTATAACTTGGGCTTTCTCTCTGAGGTTACGCAGCACAGCGGAAATGATAGCTAGCCACAAGATTACCACAGGTTAGATTACAGAGCAGTAATGCTATCACAGCAGGTAAGCTAACCATCAATGAGATAATTCACCCCAGCCATTACCAAATGTTCATACAATGCAAACTAATATTTTGCCTTCAGAACAGCCTCAATTCGCCAGGGCATGGAAAGCGTTCCACAGGGATACTGGCACAAGTCTAAAAAATCCTTCTTTAACCTGTCTCCTCCCCTGAAGTGGATTTAACAAGTGACATCAATAAGGGGTCATAGACTGACCATATGAAAGCTATGTCATGGAAAGAGCAGGTGTAATGTTTTGTACACCCAGTGTATAGTAAGAAGCCAAGTGGAAAGCAGCATTGTTCTTCTTTGGAACAATCTGTTTACTGCATTTGACCTAACAGAAAAGCATGCACATTTATAGTTCATCTAACAGCAAGGAGGAGGAACTGCTGCTTGAGTGACAGGGGGGCAAGGCTGTGTGTGTGTGTGTGTGTGTGTGTGTGTGTGTGTGTGTGTGCGGGAAGCAGCCGCAACAGGAGAGACGACAAACCGAGTCAACTATAAAAATGGACGTTACACGCGGCTGAGTGACATTTTCAAAATATTGCATTATGGCCATCTCTTGTGGTGTACTCTCAGGTGGCTGCAGGTGAGAGGCTGCCCCTCCTGCAGGATGAGATAGAACTGATGGGACATTCGTTTGAGGCCAGGATATATGCTGAGGACCCCAACAACGACTTCCTTCCTGGGGCAGGACCTCTCCTTCATCTGTCTACACCCCTGGCAGACGAATACACACGCATCGAGACCGGCGTCAGGGAAGGTACAGTACACCCAGGTCACCTGTAACTACTTACACCTGTTTTACACTAGACTGCCAGACTGAACTCTTGATATAATCACAGAGTGATGATGTACCTGTCTGTGTTCTCAGGAGATGAAGTGTCAGCCCACTACGACCCCATGATCGCTAAACTGGTGGTGTGGGGAGAGGACCGATCTGCTGCTCTGAAGAAGCTCAGATACTGCCTACGCCAGTACAACGTAAGATCATTATACACATACTGGACACATCCCATTGCTTATTTATATTCTGTAAGAGACTGTGGATTGATTGAACTTTGACCACTTATCCTGGCAGATCGTAGGCCTCAACACCAACATTGACTTCCTGCTGAGTCTGTCTGGACACCCAGAGTTTGAGGCGGGGAATGTGACCACCAGCTTCATCCCCCAGCACTATGAGCAGCTGTTCCCTAAGCCCAGCCCTCCCTCCAGGGCCACACTGTGTCAGGCTGCCCTGGGTCTGCTGCTCAGAGAGAGGGCCAGCACCCAGACCTTCAGAGACCAGTCCAACGGTGAGGAACAACAACAGGCCTGTCTCTACAGGTCACTGAGAACTACAGTACATGACTAGAAGTATGTAGACACCTGCTCGTCGAACATCTCCTTCCAAAATGACTGGCATTAATATAGAGTTGGTCCCCCCCATTGCTGCTATAACAGCCTCCACTCTTCTGGAAGGCTTTCCATTATATGTTGGAACATTGCTGCAGGGACTTGCTTCTATTCTGCCACAAGAGCATTAGTGAGGTCGGGCACTGATGTTGGGCGATTAGGCCTGCCTTGCAGTTGGCGTTCCAATTAATCCCAAAGGTGTAAAATGAGGTTGAGGTCAGGGCACTGTGCAGGCCAGTCAAGTTCTTCCACATCGATCTTGAAAAAACAATTTGTGTATGGACCCTGCTTTGTGCACAGGGACATTGTCATGTTGAAACAGGAAAGGGCCTTCCCAAATCTTTTGGCACAAAGTTGGAAGCACAGAATCGTCTAGAATGTCATTGTATGCTGTAGCGTTAATATTTCCCTTCACTGAGACTAAGGGGTCTAGCCCGAACCATGTAAAACAGCTCCAGACAATTATTCCTCCTCCACCAAACTTTACAGTTGGCATTATGCATTGGGGCAGGTAACATTCTCCTGGCATCCGCCAAACCCAAATTCATCAGTCGGACTGCCAGTTGGTGAAGCGTGATTCAGAGAACTCGTATCCACTGCTCCCAAGTCCCATGGCGGCAAACATTACACCACTCCAGCTGACGCTTGGCATTGACGAACTGACTTGTTGGAAAGTTGGCATCCTATGATGGTGCCACTAACGTCACTGAGCTCTTCAGTAAGACCATTCTACTGCCAATGTTTGTCTATGGAGATTTCATGGCTGTGTGCTTGATTTTATACATCTGTCAGCAACGGGTGTGGCTGAAATAGCCAAGTCCACTAATTTGAAAAGGTGTCCACATACTTTTTTGTATGCATGTATGTACAGTTTAAGTCAGAAGTTTACTGACACTTAAATGAGTTTGAATGACTTCAACCTTTCAACCACTCCACAGATTTCATGTTAACAAACTATAGTTTTGGCAATTCAGTTAGGACATCTACTTTGTTCATGACACAAGTGATTCTTCCAACAATTGTTTACAGACAGATTATTTAACTTATAATTCACTATATCACAATTCCAGTGGGTCAGAAGTTTACATACACTAAGTTGACTGTGCCTTTAAACAGCTTGGAAAATTCCAGAAAATGATGTCATGGCTTTAGAAGTTTCTGATAGGCTAATTGACATAATTCAAGTCAATTGGAGGTGTACCTGTGGATGTATTTCAAGGCCTACCTTCAACCTCAGTGCCTCTTTGCTTGACATCATGGGGAAATCAGCCAAGACCTCAGGAAAAATAATTGGTTCATCCTTGGGAGCAATTTCCAAACGCCTGAAGGTACCACGTTCATCTGTACAAACAATAGTATGCAAGTATAAACACCATCGGCCCACGCAGCCGTCATACCGCTCAGGAAGGAGACTTGTGAACGTACTTTGGTGTGAAAAGTGCAAATCAATCCCAGAACAGCTGTTGGAGGAAACGGGTACAAAAGTATCTATATCCACAGTAAAACGAGTCCTATATCGACATAACCTGAAAGGCCGCTCAGCAAGGAAGAAGCCACTGCTCCAAAACCGCCATAAAAAAAGACAGAGTACGGTTTGCAACTGCACATGGGGACAAAGATTGTACTTTTTGGAGAAATGTCCTCTGGTCTGATGAAACAAAAATAGAACAGTTTGGCCATAATTACCATCGTTATGTTTGGAGGAAAAAGCCGAAGAACACCATCCCATCCGTGAAGCACGGGAGTGGCAGCATCATGTTGTGGGGGTGCTTTGCTGCAGGAGGGTCTGATGCACATCACAAAATAGATGGCATCATGAGGAAAGAAAATTATGTGGATATATTGAAGCAACATCTCAAGACATCAGTCAGGAAGTTAAAGCTTGGTCGCAAAATGGGTCTTCCAAATGGACAATGACCAAAGCAAAATGGCTTAAGGACAACAAAGTCAAGGTATTAGAGTGGCCATCACAAAGCCCTGACCTCAATCCTATAGACAATTTGTGAGCAGAACTGAAAAAGCGTGTGCGAGCAAGGAGGCCTACTAACCTGACTCAGTTACACCAGTTCTGTCAGGAGGAATGGGCCAAAACTCACCCAACTTATTGTGGGAAGCTTGTGGATGGCTACCCGACATGTTTGACCAAGTTTAACAATTTAAAGGCAATGCTACCAAATACTAATTGAGTGTGTGTAAACTTCTGACCCACTGGGAATGTGATGAAAGAAATAAAAGCTGAAATAAATCATTCTCTCTACTATTATTCTGACATTTCACATTCTTAAAATAAAGTGGTGATCCTAACTGACCTAAAACAAGGAATTTTTACTAGGATTAAATGTCAAGAATTGTGAAAAACTGAGTTTACATTTATTTGGCTAAGGTGTATATGTAAATGTCCGACTTCAACTGTCGGAGAGAGTACTGTTGTCGGTTGGAGGAGATCCTAAACTAACTGTTCTTTTCTCCCGTTGCAGATCCCTTCTCTCCTTTTGCCTCCAGTAACGGCCGGAGGGTGAACATCCTATACAGTAGGAATATGACCCTCCAGCTGGGGGAAACTAGTGAGTACAAACCACCTTCAACAGGTCATAGACTAGTGGTCACCAGCCTTTTCTGAGTTAAAATGCAAGCCCAGATCTACCGCTCACATTTCTTTGAACATTAACCTATTAAAAACAGTACTGTAGCAATGAGGTTTGTGCAGTAGGCCAGGGATCGTCAACTAACTCCAGCTGCGGGCTGTTTTTTTTTTTTTTTTTTTGGTGAGCTAATGGTTGTGGGGCTGGAACATAATTACAAATAAATTGTAGACTGCATATTGACCGCAAGGCGCCCAAACAGATATAATATTTGACTAAAACATTATAATTTCTCAAACCTTGTTTACGTATGTATACGATCACGTGTCTCTTTCTATTATGCATGGGAATACTTGAACAGATTTCCAAAATGTAAATCACTTGGCCACTGTGTTCTTGGGGAGCTGATTTCCTGGTGTTTTTTAGTCTTTTATATAAAAACAACACAAAAAACGAGATCATATTTTAAATAAAACCACCCGCGGGCTGCCAGTTGGGTAACCCTGCAGTAGGCTATATGCCCAATACATTATCACCGCAAATGTATGCCCAATACATTATCACCGCAAATTGGCTTTGCTTGAATTGCCCTGTTCAGACCATTTTTTTTGAGGTAGACAATATGATCACACCGGTAATAGATCAGTTGTTGTATTACTTGTGAGGCACAGCTGAGTGAGCATACTTTGAAATTATTTGCTTTTCATTTTTATTTTGCTGGACTGATGGTGCCTGCAGCTGATGGTCAGTCTTAGTGAAGGGAGAGAACAGCAGACAGTCTGCCTCTCAATGTCCCTCCGCTGATGGCGGAACTCGAGTCGCAACGCATTATTTCTGCCTCATACACAAATTCATGTTGTTACTCATATGAACAGAGGTTAAATATTCTTCAATATTAAAGAAGACCCAAGCCGCTAATAAGACAAGCCTTTTTATACACTTTCATTGCAGCTGCAGTGCTGTAGGAAGAACGTTCATTTTATTGCTTATACAAAGTGTTGACAGTGCTGAGTAAAAACGTAGACATGTCACTGATATAAACCACAGCTCTTTGCTGTATTTGTTGACAGTCTCTCTAGTCATGGTTTTAAAATCTCACAGTAGGCTTTCAACTTTTATGCCTGCTACATCACTGCAGACACGGTAATCTGAGCCATCTGATTGGCCAGCGGTAGGCCTATAGTGCACTTGATTTGCTCTTCAGACATGAAAATGGGAACACTTTGCCTACCCGGCGTGCAGGGCAGCTGAATCGGGTGAACCCCCCCCAATAATGCAGGGCATTATTGTTGGGTTTTTTACAGAAATGTTTGGAGATCGACCAGTTGGTGACCACTGTCATAGAGGAAGCAGCCAGTAGACCCTGGTTTGATTGAAATGCTTCACGCTGATGAGGAGCACAAGCCTGTCCTCCTAGACCTTATTCTAATGACTTTAAATAGTTAGTGTGGTAAAGACGTTGATTGATTAATTAGTCTGTCTCATTCTTCCCAGTCTATAAGCAAGCCCATCTCCTCACTATAATTGAACTTTCAGCAGTCCATATGGCATCGTTAGTCAATCATCCTCATGTCTCACTGTTGCTGAAAAATGTCTTAAAGTACTTTTTCCTCTCTAAGTTCTTTTAATCTACTTTTTGTTTACTTGACATGTGGAATTTGTCATTTCCACTGAGAATAAGTAATTCATATTTTATGCCATACAAAAAAATACTTAGAATAGAACCCATATGCACTTTTTTATAAAGGCAAATCTGAGTCCATGAATCAAGAGGCAGAGGAAAGACTTCACACACAACTTTAACAATTTTGTTTCTCTGCAGAAGTGGAAGTAACAGTTACATACAATCCAGATGGGACTTACTCTATGGAGGTACATGTTCTGTGTGTTGTAAAAATTGCCATATATATATATATACTTCTAAATTCTGTCTGTCACATGATTTTCTGCAACTGATGGGTTTTGTCCCCTTCCTCAGATTGGAGGGGATGTGTTCCAGGTGTCAGGGGAGGTGGAGACAGAGGGGCAGGCATTGTTCCTGCACTGCTCTGTCAACGGAGTGAAGTCCCGGCCCAAACTGGTCATCCTCGATAACACAGTACACCTCTTTTCTATGGTGAGTCTCCCTCCTCTAAAACAAGGTTTCCCAAACTCTGTCCTGATTCAGCTGATAGTGCTAGGGCAAAAAAAACTAAACGTGCACCCAGGGGGCCCCAGGACCGAGTTTGGGAAACATTGCTCTAGAAAAGTAATTTTCCTTCTCAGGTCCTCTAACCCACCCTATTCTCCCCATCAGGAGGGCAGCGCAGAGGTGAGCGTTCCAGTGCCCAAGTTCCTGGCAGGTGTGAGCACAGGAGCACAGGGAGGAGCTGTGGCACCCATGACCGGGACCATCGAGAAGGTAATAAATTACAGATCATCCCTTTTTCTCCTGGTCTCTTTCTCACCACCATAATTTATGTCTATAAAAGCTGACCTAGCCATTCTGACTGATCTTCAACATGTTGCTCTGGGATATGATTTCCTGCGAGATGGTCAGTTAGCACTCAGGCATGCTAATTCATTGGTTATTAGCTCACTTATCGGCACATTATTTAATCTATACCTTCTGTTGATGACATGGTGTGCATCGTTCAGACATGCCTGTCCTAACATTAACAGAACCATTTAGAATCTATAAGTAAATCCTTAATATTATCTCCTCTCTTCCTCCAGGTGCTGGTGAAGGCAGGAGACACTGTGCAAATGGGAGACGCCT
The DNA here is from genome assembly GCA_023634145.1 of Thymallus thymallus. Classification (NCBI taxonomy): domain Eukaryota; kingdom Metazoa; phylum Chordata; class Actinopteri; order Salmoniformes; family Salmonidae; genus Thymallus; species Thymallus thymallus. Next base: position 19,180,334 of record CM042392.1, on the reverse strand, counting down.
TGATGGTGATGAATGCCATGAAAATGGAGGTGAGTTTATGTAATTTCCTACACTGTGAAGAGTCCACTCCCAAAATTATACACACATTCGCTCACCCACGTTGACACTTCAAACCCTGTAGCCACTAATAATGTCCTGTAAATGAACTAGAGGTTCTCAGACTGTGGTCTCTCGCTCTCTGCAGCACACCATCCGAGCACCCAAAGCTGGAGTTATCAAGAAGGTGTTTTTCAAGGAGGGCTCCCAGGCCAACCGACACGCAGCCTTGGTGGAGTTTGAGGAAGCCGCTGAAGTGGAATAATCTCATCTGTGTGAATATCCATGTGTGAACTTTCAGAGACTGTAGAAATCATAGGAAAGAGGCCTTTTGAATTCAACCGGCATGGTTGACATTTTCTATAGGAGTAGCGGGATCACACTGTACTGTGTATGAGATGCCAGAGAATTCTCTTTGAGGTGTGGCAACTGTAGATTTTCAACAATACTGGTATATTTGTTTTGGGTTATTTTTCATTTTCAGATGGCTGTATAAAAGTAGAAGTCTGGCTTTTATACTATACTGTTTCTCTGTGGCTTGGCTCAAGGTTCTACTGTAACCACTAGCGTTTTTCTGCTTCCTTTTCTTCAAGCTTTTTTTCTAACTTCACTTTAGCCTGGTCCCATATCTGTTTGGCTTGACAAACATGTTTTATGATTAAATGACAAGGAGTTGGCATGATGGCACAAACACGTCTGGCCCTCAGACTACATCTCATGATTCAGATTTACCCCAGGCTAGGAAATTCATATAAGGGCTATTCGCTGCTGACCTACCTTGTGATTAATGACCAGAATCTGGTTACTTTACAGTGCAATAGCTAATACCAGGGGAAAGATGGTCTGCCATCTGAATTCATTAAACACTGTCATCTCTCACAAAATAGATTGACCATCAAATAACCAATTTGAGAGAAGGGTGGAGCACATCTGTTTTTATAATATGTCAGCATTATAAAGTGTTGGAATCCCCCCAAGCACACTCCTGCCAACTTGTTTGTGGTGAGTTATGAATGTCTACTATTCATAATAGTAGTGCATCTAATGTATTATTCACATGTTGATTTGTAATTGTTTTTCTAAAAGATTCAGAAACTCAATGTCTCATTTTGTGGTTTTCTAGAGGTATGCTGGTGCTTATCTAATGGTCACAGTAGTGTGTGTGTGTACATTAGTTGCATACACGGTCTGCTGGACAGGAAAGGTTACACATGCTTTTTAATAACATTTATTCCTTAAATAGAATTTGCTTTAAACATCAGCAATGAAACCATTTCACTGACGGGAGTAAAATAACAAACCTTTTTGTTTATTAACATGAAAAGCTGACTTCACATCAGTGTCCATAGTGCAGATGGATCCTTATTGCCAATGAAAATGGAGACTTCAAAAACAGATTTAAATATTCAATCACCTCTTGTTGACTGACCTATTGAGTGGTGTGATTAGAAGCTCTAGGTGAAGAGACTGACTTGAGGCCGAATTTGACTATCTGAACTAGAAGCTGCATATATAAAATGGAGTGTGACAAATGACAGTAGCAATCAAGTACAATAAGTATACTCCAGAGTGACCAATGCTGACCTTGATAAAATAGTGCCAGATATGTTTACAAATATTGGTACCATGCAAAGAAATATCAAACTCCACTGACTACTTGGACATTTCAAAGTGTCTCCCACTTCGAGCTGATGGAAGAACTGCTACAAATAGTAGCCAAATTAAATCCCACAATTTTATATGAACTCTGCCATATTCTAATAAATCTGTGTGTGCATAAGTCACGGTCATTGATAACAAGTTTTAAAACGGTTGTCTCAATGACCCTCTAGACTCAATTCTAGCCTTTCCATTATTCATTAGTCAGAGAGGCGATGGAAATAAATACACAAACAAACATGAAGTGGTTAAATAAGAAGGGGGAAAAACACACAGCAACAAAAACATGAATTCAATGGTAAATAGCAATGATGAAAGGAAAATAAACTGGGATTTTAAACAAGAACTAGATATGCAAGCCATATTATTTTTATATCATGTTGACAGCTATTTAATGGACATTCTCCTGTTGATCATCCAACTGCTTTCACATTTTCATACCTTGAAAAATCAGGTAGTAAAAATTGAGGATATGGCTATAACAAGGCACACCGAATTCCCTCAGGAAAGATGGCAGACCTTCCAGACATGTAGGTTAGTGCTGCTGCTTCACCCGACTGTTCTTTTTCACTCAAGTCTGACAAATTATTTCGTCTTTGGTACCGTCATTCCTTTTTATTATTTACAAGAACAGAAGAGGCCCGTGTAGCATCTCCCTCAAAGTGGTGGTACAAAGCCTCATGGCTGGTCAGCCATGGGCAGTGCGGTGAGTAGTCCCTCTCCGTGTGGCACTACTGCTCTCTGCTACATTAGTAATGAGTGGCCTCCATGGGTGCAAGCGTCAAGATGCTCCGGTCGTTGGAACAGAAGGGGCCCGAGTCGCTCCATGATCTAAAAGCATCAACGACAGAGGAGTGAGGAATGGGGGAGGAGGACTAAACTGAAAACCTGCCTCTGGAGTGCTTCCATCCATCTCTGAACTGCCTAAACCCCCTTTATTTACTGTTGGATGGGACAGCCATCTTGCCATGGCATGGTATAGTAGGGGGATGGCACAGGAGTAGTTGAAGACCTTATCTGTATTGATATGAGGAGGCCCTGCCTTTGGAACTGAAACCCTGTCATCCTGCTCCTCTTCCAATGGCTTCCTGCCATGTCTCCTGACTCGTTTCCTGCCCTACACTTCAACCTACAGGGGTAGCGGCACAAGCAAACAGTCAAACTCAAAAAGGAGGAGAGAGAATAGGGTGAGAACAGTGAGGGTGAGTACAGGATGATTTAACATGGATGACAAACAGTAAACGTCCCCCTTCTCTCTGAGTAATGTCACTATATGCATAACACATCTTATGCATAACCAGGGCTACTAAATACTGTTTCTTTTAATGATATGAACCTCAGTTCTTGGCTGTAAAATGTGACCAATTTACACTGAATATCTACTGTGAATACAAAAATAGTAGCATAATATCAAAGGCATCTTGAATATACACTGGGGTCCAAAAGTTTGGAATATTACTCATTCAAGGGTTCTTCCTTTATTTGCACTATTTTTGACATTGTAGAATAAAAGTGAAGACATCAAAACTTTGAAATAACACATATGGAATCATGTAGTAACCCAAAAAAGTTAAACAAATCAAAATATATTTTATATTTGAGATTCTTCAAATAGCCACCCTTTGTCTTGATGACAGCTTTGCACACTCTTGGCATTCTCTCAATCAGCTTACTGAGGACCGCCACAGGAATAGAAGACCCAGAAATACCTCTGCTGCAGAGGATAAGTTTGTTAGAGTTACCAGCCTCAGATTGCAGCACAAATAAATGCTTCACAGAGTTCAACAGACACATCAACTGTTCAGAGGAGACTGTGTGAATCAGGTCTTCATGGTCGAATTGCTGCAAAGCAACCACTAAAGGACACCAATAAGAAGAAGAGACTTGCTTGGGCCAAGAAACACGAGCAATGGACATTTGTCCTTTGGTCTGGAGTCAAAATTTGAGATTTTTGGTTCCAACCTCAACCAAATTTGTATTGTCTGGGATGAGTCGGAACGCAGCCAAAAAGTGCTCAGCATATGTGGGAACTCCATCAAGACTGATGGAAAAGAATTCCCGGTGAAGCTGGTTGAGAGAATACCAAGAGTGAGCAAAGCTGTCATCAAGACAAAGGGTGGCTATTTGAAGAATCTCAAATATAAAATATATTTTGATTTGCACTTTTTTGGTTACTACATGATTCCATATGTGTTATGTCATAGTTTTGATGTCTTCACTTTTATTCTACAATGTCAAAAATAAAGAAAAAACCCTTTAAGTAATATTCCAAACTTTTGACCGGGGCTGTATATGTGCAAAAGAAGGCTCTCAACTCTACCTTCAGGAAAGGCACAGGGCCCCTATCTAACCATCCATCCATCTATATATCTATCTTAGCCTGTATAAACTAACATGACCAGCAGGGGGAATATTTGGGATTCACCACATCTCAACCATATTCAGACTCCTGTAGAATCTAATATAATCTCGTTAATCAATATACCTAGTATATTATCATCTTTGGATCACAAGTGTCAACAATACCCTATACATGATATATGGATTAAGTCATTCAGACAAAGACAAATGTTTTAAGATCTTGTATGTACATGATGCAGTGTGACTTTAAAAAATAAGCATTTCTTGATAAATGTGTATGCTGTAAATTATCTAGTCTAGTGGTACTCCTACTTGATATCAAGCTATTAGTCCATTGTCTATGGCGATCTATAAGAACAGAAAACCAGGCATGCAGCAGAATACTAGATTGAATAGTGACATCAAGGTGATATAACAGCTGCATATGAATAACGTAGATTTGGGATTGATTATTATCTAGATTTTAGACAGAGCGGCAACGACGAGAAAGGTTCAGACAAAGTGCAGCAAAGCAGGAGGAGGAGGAGTAACGTTATAAAAAGATCAGGACACACATAACGTCTGGTTACTCAGCATACAAAATACCAAAAGCCGCCCCACGCAACAAGACAGTTCTCTTCTCAAAAGCACTTATAAGGCTTCAAGTACTTCACTGTATACAATAAATCACAAAAAAATGACTAATTTTGAGACTATAGTTTTCCAGTACATCTCTCGAACAGGGAGTGTGGTCCCCGTGTTTCAGCTGTGGCACACAGACACCAAACACTGCAGCATGTCAAAACACAAGCATCATTGGGTAACAGTACAGGGTACAATATAGTAGGGCTTAAGTTCTCCCTGTCAGGCTGCCAGTCAGTGAGCATGGCCCATGGTGGGGTCTCTCTCTCCCCCTGTGCAGTGGAAGTATCCTCAGTCTCAGTCTAACTTTGATTGTTTTCTTTCTGATTGCTCATCTCACCTCACGGTGTTGGGACAGTGAGAGTGTGAAGTAGATTTGTGGGCAGACAAGGACGGGGCTGAGAAAGCATTACACTGGCATCATGCTGTCATTGTCCATAGATACACACAGAGTATAACAAAGTCTGAGACCAAGAGAACAAGTAAAAAGCAGAACGAGAATGCTACATCTTTAACAATGATCAAATAAATATACCTCGGTTAGCATTCTCTTGAATAGATCTTTCAGCATGAACACGTTGTCATAGATCAATAGAGACTCTGAACCTGGGCTTTCCCTACACTGAACAAACACACAGACTCGGCAGGCATTGGAAAAGTTAAAAGAAGCACAAAACTTCAGACAGAAGACGAGGTCGATCAGACACAAAGATAGGAGACATAAAGCCCCCGGGTGAAAGAAGACTTGAAAAGTACAGACATGGAAGGACAGATTACATAGACACATGGCTACATTGGTGAGCATGTCGTCCCACTGAATATAAGAACTAGTAGGACTCCATGAAGCTGATCATAACATACAAGATAAATATGTCTCCATTAAAGACCATTTAAGATCCAGGATCCAGATAGTAGTCTCCCTCCCTACAAACCTTTGTCTGTCACTGGGGTGCCTGTCCTACCAGTAAGTCTAGTCTGCCACTCTCTTTCTACTAGACTAGGCCCTCAGTGCTCCAGCTTGTAGGAGATACGCCTGCAGCAGCAAAGGCTACAGAGAGTGGGATCACACCTGTTGGCGTGGGCAGGATCGCAGTGGCCCATCACTTGCTCCACCTTCCGGCCCAGCCGGGTGCACCCGCTCTCCCCCTCTGAGAAGCAACACATGGAGTCCACGCAGCCGATGCCCTGGTAGTTAGCCTCAATAAGCTGCAGAGAGAGAGGATCGAGACAGAGCGAGAGGGGAGAGAAACAGAGAAGGGGAGGCAGAGCACAAGAGAATATTAGAATCAGAACACACAGGTCACCCCAATATCCACAAGAATACAGCCCAATGACTGTCTAGGGAGACGGGGGGGGGGGGGATTTTTGGAGATTCGGAGCTCTTCAAAACAATAAGGGGTGGGTGATGATGAACAAGGTGTCAGACACACAAATGTACATGGCCAAGCTGGGGAGGTGAAAATCTACAGCGGTAAGAACAGTGAGAACAAAATAGGTATTAAGCTACACTGCCATGGATGTATAATTCTACTGTAGCCTACATTAAACACTGTGTCCTCCAAATGCTTCTTGCTACTGTATGAAAAACCGATGTGCAAGGCAAGCCAGTTTTCAGGTGATATTGATATTCTTCTCATCAAGACTGATTACACAAACATCCTTCATGTTGTTTCCACCTTGACCTGTAGTTAGGGGACCACTAACGTGGTTGGAGGTGGGGATGATGATTGACAGTTAAAGTAACCGTCCAGTGTTTTCTGTGTTTGAATGGTGTTAGCGTCCCCAACAACAGGTGTGATGGTATACTGGTCAATACAAATATTCATGATAAGCTGATTGGCCAGCTCAGCCAATAAGACATCCCGGACAAAAACATGACATCATCCTCTGAAAAAATAGCAAGCATTTTTTAAACAGTCTGTTTGAAGTGGGGTTTTGAATTAGTTTTTCTAAAAATGTATGCTTTGGCCACAAATACGAGTATAGGACGAGTCATCAACATTATTTGGGTATGAGTTAACAGATCATGAAACAAGTTAGGATTTAAGATACTGTAGGTGATCATTTTCTACATGATTTACCAGTCCTGTAATTTAACATCTAGGATAACGTGTTGGCACAAACGGGAAACTTGCACGCGTCACACCCAACTGCACAACGGTCAGCCAACTAGACCCATCAACAACATAGAAGTCATCAAGACCCCAAGAACAGTTAGAACCCAAGAACATCTGGAATACATATGATGAATTTGATTAAGGTGATATTGGTAACAAATGAGATACATTTTATCTATTAACAATACATTTTTGTTATTAAGGAGGTTAAATAGTAACCTTGATTTTATTAAATTAAGTCAGATGAGATGTATGAAGTTAAATGCATTAAAAAAACAAGCCAAATAAAAAAATAACAACACAATCAATTTGACATATACTGGTAGGATTATGATATTACAATTTTAAATGTAGAAAAACATTGTTTGATATGACTTTCAGTCTTTTGCTGGTTTAAAGGCATTTAGGCTAATAAAACATCCACATACACATAATTGCTTACATACACAGACAGACAGGTGAAAAATGACAAGTCATGGTTAAATTAGGTTGGGTTTTGTTATCACATTAGGCACAATAGTAAATATTTAAAAAAGTAAAAGCTTTGTATTTGGGAAAAATCATTCACTAAACCTCAACTAAATTGTGTAATGAATAATGTGGACATTGAACAAGTTGAGGAGACTAAACTGTTTGGAGGAACCCTGGATTGTAAACGGTCATGGTCAAAACATATTGATACAACAGGTAGCTAGGATGGGAAGAAGTCTGTCCATAATAAAGCGCTGCTCTGCTTTCATAAAATTGCTATTAACAAGGCAGGTCCTACAGGCCCTAGTTTTGTCACACATGGACTACTGTCCAGTCAAGTGATCAGGTGCCACAAAGAGGGACTTTGTGGCACCTGAACATGGAAGCATGGCTGTCCCTTAAATGTACACAGAGAGCTAACAATAATATGCATGTCAATCTTTCCTGGCTCAAAGTAGTGGAGAGATTGACTTCATCACTACTTGTATGTGTGAGAGGTATTGACATGTTGAATACAGCAAGCTGTCTGTTTAAACTACTACCACACAGCTCAGACACCCATGCATACCCCACAAGACATGCCACCAGAGGTCTCTTCACAGTCACAGTCCCAAAGTCCAGAACAGACTATGGGGGGCCGTGATCCCATAAGGGCGGCGCACAATCGGCCCAGCGTTGTCCGGGTAAGGGGTGGGTATGCCCGGGGGGGCTTTACTTGGTTCACTGTGCTCTAGAGACTCCTTGTGGCGGGCTGGGCACCTGCAGGCTGACCTCAGTCAGTTGAACGGTGTTTCCTCCGACACATTGGTGCGGCTGGCTTCCGGGTTAAGAATGCGGGTGTTAAGAAATGTGGTTTGGCGGGTCATGTTTCGGAAGACACATGACTCGACCTTTGCCTACCGATCCCGTTGGGGAGTTGCAGCGATGAGACAAGATCGAAATTGGGGAGAAAAAGGGGGTAAAATACAAGATATATGGAGATGGGTGGACAGGATGGGCAATGGCAGTCCAGGGGAGGACCCAAACACACACACACACACACACACACAGACACAGACACAGACACAGACACAGACACAGACACAGACACAGACAGAGGCCTAGCCTGGCTGGGTCAGGGAAGCAGTAGGGTTACTACCTTGGCAGCAGCTAATGGGGATCCATAATAAATACAAATACTACCTAGGGGAGCATAGGGCTGGGCCTTGGGTGGGGGGGAAAAGAAGCCGCTAGCAGTTGCCAATTGTCCTCCCCTCGGCTCCTGCTTTCAGCAGAGTCATATTCTGAGCTGACTGAACTCTCATCCTCTTCCATCTGGAAGCACAAAACAACCCATTAAGTGTTTTGGATGGAAGGAAACAGGAGAGAACAAGACGAATGAGCACAAAAACAACTCCCACATCCATAGGAGGTAATAAAAGATAGCCACATAGCAGCACCAATCAATTCGTGTCCAAAACAATTAGTGTACACTAACATTTTAACTAGGAGACTGAACCAATGAGCCAGTTAAGTAATTTCAGTGTACTCCAATTAGGAAATTGATCACTTGCTTTTTTCCCGTCATTTTCTCTGCTCATGCTGTCCAGAATATGATCCGGAGATACAGTGATTGAACTATTATAAAAATAGCATTCACCAGCTAGCAGCTTTTGCTAACTATAATTTTGGTCCTCAGCGTTACTTTATTAGCAGCATACATTTAACGGTCTTAAGCTGTGCTCCACATGCTGTTATGGCTGGCGCTTTATATCAGGGCTTCTGGGCCATGCTGCAGTGAGTGGCTGCTCTGCCCAATGCAAAGCGCACCTGGACTTTTACAGGCTAAACTAAAAAGTGTCATGTAGTTCATAGACGCTTTTCCTAGAGCCAACATGCAGGGGTGCATAACAAAATGCCTTAAGACTTATCTTTCCCTCTCTGCTTTGCCCTTATTCCTTTTTTCCTAGAATGCTGGTTAGTTAGTTTGTCCTCTGCATGCAGACAAGACTTATTAGGCAGCAGGCCCCTCCTACTCTACCTAATTTTGCCCAGCTGATTTTTTGCTCTGGAGAGAGGCTGCAGAGCGATGAAGTCATCACCTGCGCCGGCTCGGTTGGAGTACATCTACAGAGCAGAGGGAAGGAGGGAAGGGTGGAAGGTCGGAAAACAGAAAAGGTCAGTGAGGAGGGAAGACGACATACACGGTAGACACAAACAGAGAGTGACCATAACACACTCGTACAGTCTCACACTCACACACACACGTGCACGCATGGACACACACCAGCCTGAGAAAGGAAGAAAGTAATCTCTATCACAGAGACAGGAAATGAGACTCAATCCTGAGAAAGAGAAAGCTTTAATCTTCTAAGAACCACTGAGCAGCACTTTAACACTGAACTTTCTCCATCACAGACTGGGGATGCTAGAATTGCTGACTGACTCGACAACTATTTGATTAAAAAAAAGGCCAATAAGTGTAAGTAAACAAACAAAGAGGGCTTGTTAATATCAATATGCTCCTACCATATGGCATATACTGTCTAGCTCTCCCACCTATCAGACACACACACACACACACACACACACACACTACAGTAGATTAAGATCAGGAACAGAGATGCACCCGTTTTGTTTGGAGCATGCCTTTGTCAGTTGCACAGTGAATTGTTGTTCTTGTGTTGTCTGTGAGGTGAGAAGCCATGCGTTTCCTGTCAGTGTATAGTTTATTACCGCAAACTGCAGCCCACCCCTTCCCCCTCCTCTCCCCTGTCCCTGGGTGTCCTACCTGAGACTTCTGGGTGCTGGTGGGCTGGAGGTGCCTATAGAACACCTTCTTGATGATGTCAGGGAAAAGGCAGGTGATGATGATGATGATGATGGCGAACCAGGCAGAGCCGCTGGAGAGCAGCTGGACAAAGACAAAGTACATGTCCTGGGTGTGGAGGAAAGGCCTGGAGGGGGGCAAAGGTCACAGATAATCACACTACCAGCCAACACCTGTAAAGGCTTAACGAACCCTGTGAGTAGAGCCTGGAGTAGAACTTCAAGCTTTTCGACTGTGTGGGATAAAACATTTAGATAGTGGCTAGCATCACTGAGGTGAAATTCTAAGTAGACTGTATGCCACATGCAGTACAATGACATTTGTTGATCTTATCACATACTATATATGGGCTCCCGAGTGGCGCAGCGGTCTAAGGCACTGCATCTCAGTGCTAGAGGTGTCACTACAGACCCTGGTTAGAATCCAGGCTGTATCACAATCCGCCCGTGAATGAAAGTCCCATAGGGCGGCGCACAATTGGCCCAGTGTCGTCCAGGTTTGGCTGGGGTAGGCCGCCATTGTAAATAAGACTTTGTTCTTAACTGACTTGCCTAGTTAAATAAAAAAATATATATAACGAAATGCCACGTGTATTAGAGATACACAGGTTGTGTGGGAAAGAAATGGCTGCTCAGCTCACCAGATGATTCCCCCATAAAACAGTGAGAAGACGAAGTAGAAAGCGATGGAGCCCCAGGTAACAAAGTGATTCATCCACGTCCAGAAGTGGGTCTCCAAGGCCAACTGTCGACAGAGAGAGAAAAAAAAACATGTAGTTTGGTTAGAACAGCATGTGAAACACCAAAGGAGAGCAGAGAGGAGTGAGGTGACTGTGACAACGATATCAAAAAGTGATAGCTTTCCTTTTGGGATTGCTTTAAGAATTATTTATGAATTGAAGAATTCTAAAGACTCAAATTACATTATTTACCTTCAATGTAACAGTGATGACCATTACTGTGAATACCAAAGTGCCAAAGGTCCAGTTTCCAAACATCTACAAGAAAAATCAAATAAATAATAAATAATAATCAATATAATGTCTTAACATCTATCATAGGAATACTGCTTTAATAGTGATATAGATCGAGTCATGTATTAGTAGTCACAGCTTTCCAGAAGACCAGGCCTAAACCTTGTAAGCTAAACCGATGACAAACTTGTGGAGACACTGGAAGTTACTGACGCTCAAAGCAGTGAGTGTCTCCAACTAGTCGTCATCACTCACCCCTTGAGAAACATGGCACATCATCAAAAGCATAACCAGGCAGGATGTTCATACAGAATGGACCAATGACAGCAACAGATGTTAGGGTGGTAACGGTGACAGGGGCATGCACCAACTGTAAGTATTACCAGTTGTCTGTTAGCTCTCAAAATCTGATGACATGCAGAGCATGAAAAGAGGGAGGAGAAGAAAAATGAACAAAAGAAAGAAGCGCAAACAACAACACAAATTTTGTAGAAAGACTGACACAGACAAACAGAAGAGAGAGAGAGGGGGGGCTTCAGCCCAAATAGAAAAATCATAACACAGCACCGCCTCCAGGAACAGTCTGGAATTTACTGCCATCACACTGCCTAACTTAAACTGAAAGAGCAATATTTCATATTACTGTGCGCCTTGGTAAAACACCTAATCAATATTCCCAGAGATCCGCACAGAACATTCACAATCAGATTCAAAGTCAAAGTTCCCCGTGGGGCCAAGCCAGGTGTGTGGGGGGGGGGGTGGATCTCCTTGCCCCTTCCTCCCCCGGCAGGACCACTACCAGAAGTAGAACAGATAGTACAGTACATGCAGCCGTGGCCCGGCCCAGCCACCTCACCTGTCCATTCCCCATGAGAGACGTGTCCTCCCCCATCAGGATGTAGGAACCAAAGAAGAAAGCAAAGGCGTGGCAGAAGCCCAGCAGCGTCCAGTACAAAAAGGTCTTGAAGGACAGGAGGGAGTTCTTGCTGATGTCTCTGTTGGTGTGAAAGGATACAAAGCAACATGGTTCTGTCCGTTAGCAAAAGCTTGTTGTGTTTTCATGTAAATGCATCTAACGGAGGTAGAGCCTCTTTCTTTATGGAAACATGCAAAATAGAACACCATGTCCTACCTGTAGAGCACTGGCTTACTCTGCAGCATGTGCGGATGGACCTGTTGCTCAAACAGGCTGTACACCAGTATGGGCAGGGAGGTGAAACAGATGTTGTAGATCGTCAGGTAAACGCTGTCATACAGAGTCTGGGGAAACAGGGACAAGGTTGCCACATAACCCCGGGCCATGTACAACACAGCACACACTAACATCTGACAAGATCATTTTTTCCCCCACCGTCAACCAGGGCCTACATTTGGCTAACTCCTACTGTATGTTGATGATCCACAGAGATGGACAGTTTGAGATAGCTACACGTGGTACATTCAAAACAACAGGCATCTACAGTATATCAAACAGAACACGCTACACTGATACAACACCCACAATGCAACAGTAATAAGGGATCACAATTAACAGATAGAACTAATGAGACATGGAAAGACACTTACTTGTTGTGAAAACAGACAGAAGAACTGGTATAAAAACTGGGGCGTAATAAAGCACACATTCTAGAAGAAGACGAAGAACAAATTTAGACCTGAGACAATCACATCTAGCTCCTGTATTGGCTGTCATTGTATAGGACACCGCAAAGCATCCTTAAACAGAGCTCACCTTGTAAAAAAAGTACTGTACAAGGGATGCTATTCTAGTGTAGTAGAAGTGGCCATGGACGAGCAGTAATTTGGAAAGGAATCTAAACCTTGCTATTGCATAGTCACTGTTTCGTACTGCTTGCCTTCCCTCTTTGCCCATGATACCTGAAAACAAATGGAAAAAGTCTGTAATTAGCCACTTTGAAACTACAAGCAAAATACACTATTGAGTAATGGGTTACTGTAATTTGATGGGGTGGAGGACTTACCTATGCCAACATGGGCCTCTTGAATCATGCTGACATCATTGGCTCCATCCCCAATGGCTAAAGTGATGGGCTTCTCCGGAGAAGTTTTCAGCAATCTTACCACCTGCCAAGCACATAATTCTCATTAAGCAGCCCAAATGAGACCAGGAGCATGTCCATGGCAATTAGCCTTTACTGTAACACCAGCTACTGCAGATAAAACCACAGCACTGGCCAGATACTCTACTCTCCACAGCCACTAATACAAAACTCTGAGAAACCAAAAGAGAAAACTGAAATAGCTAGCCCTCTTAAGGACGTTTTCCCAGACAATTTCAGTAAGCGTCATGTAAGTGTATTGTTGTAGGTGAGTTATTAAGGGTTCTACAGACCTTACACAAACACAGCGCAAAAGAGTACTCGAATGTCGTTTTGAGTCACAAAATGAACGGTTCCTTGAAGAACATAGTTCTGCCAATGTCGCTGTGTCGCTACGTTGACAAATCACGTTTTTGACTGCACTGGGACTTTAAACAATGAACCAAACATTAGAATCCCCCCCAAAAGGTATTTTGTTGAGAACGAAAACAGTAAAAACACCTGGTAGCCATGTGCCTTTTCTCCGTGATTAATGATGCCATTATATTTTTAGCTGAAGGGAGCAAATACATTGAAGCAGCATATCAAATCGGGATAATGTTGTAGGTTACACTGGCAAGTATAAGAATATTTGCCAGGGGAAATTATTACATTATAAATCTCATTATTTCACATTGAAAAGGGTAGCTGTTTTTCTGCCAGGATAATGCCAGCTAGCTACTACTAGCAAGGGAAGACCACTCAGTCTCTTTTACCACAAATGAGAAGACAAAACTAAAACTCTGCTGTCGCCCACTTGTGAATGGGAGTCTAGGGCTACATTCCAAAAACATAAGACACACCTACCCCCTCAGCCTTCAAATTAAGTGGACACTTCTGATGAATTATGACGAGTATGCACTTGCAGGGCAAGGGGTGAGGGAGGAAGGAACGATTTTTAAATGGACCGCCCTTGCCCGGAAATTCATTCATCCCGCGATTATTGTGTTTTCAGCCACCGGTAGCTTGTGGGTGCTTTATATGCACTACAGTCAATTATGATTACATGTCTACTTACATTAACTATATAATTATTAATATACGTCTACTGTATGATTGGTAGCAAATTACTTATCTAACTAATGTTAGCCTGCCTAGCTGGAACCTCTGAAGAAGGAAACATTTTTATTTCTACAAAAGCTAACCAAACAAAAACATGACTTTTATGAGACGTGTTTGTGCCGTCATGTGCATTAGTAGCACAACTTCTAACTTATTTACATTTGTTTTTACTTACACTTGTATGTTGACTTCTCCATATTGACGTTGAGGTTTTAAGTTTTGGCTGACTTTTTAGCGGATGTACAACCATTGCGAATTTAATTATGGGGCGTTTCAGGCCCCGAAGTGAACATAATTGTACACTCGCAAACTCGAACTAGGGCTGAGGGGCTTACGTTGCGAACTTCCCTTGTTTGGCTAATTGTCTGGACCGACGTCCAAGATGGTGAAAGGGATTCCCCCAAGGGCATAAGGCGAGGGTAAGTGGACGAGAGTGTGTCTTTTATGAATTTGAAACGCAGCCTAGGAAACACTAACCTGCGAGAGTATCATGTTATCAAAAGGTGCAAATTACTCAAAAAAAATAAATAATAATCACCTAAGCGCACTGTTGTAATCATAAATCATCTACTTCAATAACGTTAATTCTACTAACAAGTATTATGTATACCTATAAAATTATTTCTAATAATGTATTATTATTATTACAAATGTATTTATGCAATTAGCTTTACATTAACAATACATTTGTTCTAAATACGTGAAAGGACATGAGAAATGAGAATGGCGCTGTTCACTGACTCTATTCATAAAGGAGATCCCTAAAAGGCTGGTAGTGACAGTGAGTGGACTTGCCTTGGCCTTCTGCAGGGGTGCCATGCGGCAGCACAGCACAGCAGAGCAGTTCTTGCACACCTCCATGAAGAGCTTCTCGTGCCCCCGCAGTGCCAGAGACAGGCTGGCCCCGTCCACCACCAGGCCATGCTGGATCACGTGGTCCTCTCTGATCCTACACACACAAATTGGAGAGCAGGTATAACTATACAGCCCTAGCATGGAGGTCCTCAGGACACACACTTGTTTTACTATCCTTGTGGGGACCAAACAATTGATTGATTCCCATTCAAAATCCTATTTTCCCTAACCAACATTTGAAATGGAATATAATAAAAACATTAAGTCACAACGCGGGTGGTATGTAGGACGATTTTTGTCATTTTTTTAAAGCTTCCAAATTCAGTTAGAGTGCTATGGCAACTCTTCCCTGCTTTCCAGACTGAGTCATCTGCAATGCATCGTGCCCAATGACACTCTCCCCCCAGGAGACCGTTAACAAGACTCCTTCACCACTAATAAGCCAAGGACCATTGGAAAAGGGACTGCAAGAAGACATCTCTATATCAGTGGTGATAAACAGAAGGTTCCCAGTGCTGGCATGGGGAGATATGGTGGTAGATGTTAGTGACAGTGTCCTACCTCCTGGCCAATTGTCTGAGCTGCTCGGCACACTCGTTGTCAGACTTCTGCTGCACCAGCTCCAGGATGTTCATGGTGCGGTGGAAGTGGCCGCAGGACAGGCTGACGCTGACTGCCGTCTCGTGCTTGTCCCCGGTCAGCACCCACACCTTGATCCCGGCCTGGCGAAGCGCCTCAATGGTCTCTTGGACCTTCTCCTGCAGCCTGGGGACACAGACACACACCAGTCACAGCACGTTAGCCTCCATGCCATATGAAGAACTAAAAAGGTAGCCCCAAAGGTGGGTTAATTTACGATAAACAGAATCGCCCCGGTATGACTGAGGGGGAGGCTCTATATGAGTGTACTGCACAATGATTGCAGAAAAAGGAGCAATGTTAATTGTATGTGTGTGTGTCTGTTTCTTTCAGCTTCTAAAGTTTGATCCCATTTAAATTTGCTATGGATGTTGATATGATATCAGAATCAATAGAGGTAACGAGGGCATCAATAAGATGTCATAGTCAGACCAGGCCATTAGTCAATTAACTAACCATGTGAACATAATTACATTAAGGAGATGGTCGGAAAACAAGAGCCTGAGGCCCTTAGGGGGCTAACTAATGAAACCTCTGCTCTATGATATCCCATTAAAGCTGCCTGCTTACAACCAATGCTGTTGTATTCAAGTGGTGAAGTATCTAATAGTTTGAAAACGTCAAAGAGTAAAAAGAATGTGTTAATAAGTGTAAGTAAACAAACAAGAACATCCTGTATTCAGGGTTGAATATTTGACATAATTATTAGGTAAGGACAAAAATGTGCAATTCAGCGAGTCAAAATGAGATTAATAAAAAATTATATGCAGACATGGTTTGTTGTGCTTCCTTCTCAGGCGATGATTATAGAAACAGCAAGACTCACCGTCAATATCCTTCACCCTAAGCATGTTGTACACTAGCAGCACTGCAGTATGAATAGAGAGATGAATTGAGATAGAAATGTTAAAGTGGTAAAAGCCAGATTGATTAAGAGTCTAAAGAGAGGGTGCTTAAGATTGATCATATCCTCAATAATGTAGAGGCTTATTCCTTTGAAGATTTTCTGGGGTGAGCGAGGAGTTCTATACGCACTGTCTACCGGTGGGGGGTGAGGGAGAAGAAAGAAAGAAAGAAAAAGAAAGAAAGAATTATGGTGTGGGCTGTCTGCGTCTCACTGCAGAGCAAGCGTACACACACACACAAATGCCAACAGAAAGTCTCTCCTGGATTGCCACTCACTGACCAATGACCAAATCCAGACTGCCTCTGCTTTAGTGTCTCCACAGCCACTCTGTTCAGTATGTATGTGTGACTGACAAGTCTGAGGCATTCTATGTAATACATGTGGTAATCATTCTATGTAATACATGTAGTAATCAGCGTAGACGTGGATAGTCGTTTTAAGATGTATGTAAAACTAACCCAGAGGCAGCTAATGGCAAGTGAGCCCTTGTTACATAATTGTTCTAATGGAGCACGGATACGTCCCATTACATTTAATTGTGACGGCCCCCTCAACACAGTCGCAAAAAACGAGCTACAATGTTGGATCCTGAGCCTTTGTAAAGGCTTGCCTTGAAGCCCCTCTAACCACTATTAAAATAGCCTATGTCCCTCTCCATTCCAGCAGCATGCTTGCAATGCCTTTATGCTCAGCAGAAGCACACTAGGTGACTGATGTATGACACTAGGCAGAGCTGCATGTAGAAATGCATGAGTCATGCTTGAGTGGCTAAGTGCATTAGGCCCAGGAGGGCTGAGCCCAGCCCCCGGCCCCTTATCCAGGGAGGCTGCTATACGGTGGTGGTGAGTCAATGTGCTGTCAAGGTCAAACATCTGTTGGCAAGGAACAGAGGAAGCAATCTGCAACTAGAGCCATCTTAACAATGGCCGAACCTCAAGACTGCTATCGTCAATGTGAAAACGAAGAGACATTTTAGAGAGGTATCAATTGTCGAGAGACAATACTGTTGTGTAAACCTGCAGAATGATCACGTCCAGAGGGCTACCTCCAGAGGCCGTGCATGACACTCACCCAACAGCTGTCCCCCTCCGAGCAGGGCAGTGACAACAGAAAGAGCCTGACCAATGTTTATTTGGGTCCGATACAGATTCTACACATTTGTTAGATGCATTTGCTGTTTGTGTCACTGTCCCAATACATTTGGAGCTCCCCATCTGCCAATATACTGTTTTATGCCGGAGAAATTAAAGAGTAATTTTTCCACAATGTATTCTCAAATTGCAATTATGCTTCAAATGTTGATTTCATACATTGAGAAATTAATGACATCATGAGATGTGTCAAGTTGGCTGGATGTCCTTTGGGTGGTGGACCACAAATGGGAACTGTTGAGCATGAAAAACCCAGCAGCGTTGCAGTACTTGACCCTCAAACCAGTGCGCCTGGCACTTACTACCATACCCCGTGTTCAAAGGCACTTCATTATTTTGTCTTGCCCATTATTCACCCTCTGAATTGCACACATACACAATCCTTGTCTCAATTGTCTCAATGCATAAAAATACTTCTTTAACAGGTCTCCTCCCCTTTATCTACACTGACTGAAGTGGATTTGTCAGGTGAAATCAATAAGGGATCATAGCTTTCACGAATGTTCTATAATCAACATTCCACTTTGACATTATGTTTGTAGATCAGTGACGCATAACAAAATGTGGTGTGAATACTTTTCTGAAGGCACTAGTGAAAGTCACCCATTGCACAGTGTTCACATTTTGCTGCACTTAGATAAAAACATTTTTCCTATCGCTGTACACAACCTATTGGTGTTAGACGCTATACCGGTACCACGGTAATATCATGGTAGCAAAACGGCTTGATACTTATGATACCAACATTTTAGAATACCATAGTACCGTTTTATATGAGACTACAGGATTTTGTCGGCCCTACTGATCTAAAGAACCAGCTGGCACTTGTAATAAAATGTTTATAACTTCCGTTTTGTTTCGAAATAAAGTTGAATTTAAGAAAGCCACTGGTCTCTTGTATGCGCCGGTCCAATAATATCCACTTCACTTTCACGTAGCAGCTATAATAAGCCAGCCGCATCCCTCACTCACCTGCTTCGCTCTGTCTGCTCTTCCTGCGCTTCTATTCCGCCATCAGTTTAAATATAATTTAGCCGTGATGGCAAGTTCAATTATCTGTAAGGGCCCTCAAACATGCAGTGAATTTCAAGCACAGATTCAACCACAAAGACCAGGGAGGTTTTTCAATGCCTCGCATCGAAAGGCACCGATTGGTAGATGTCATTTTTTAAATAAATAATTAATAACAAAAAATGTAAGTGCTTTAGAACGGGGTAGCAGGTGCCAAGCGCACAAGTTTAAGTGCATCAAGAACTGCAACACTGCTGGGTTTTTCACACAACAGTTTCCCGTGTATATCAAGAATGTTCCACTACCCAAAGGACATCCAGCCAACTTGACACAAAAGTGGGATACATTGGCGTCAACATGGGCCAGCATCCCTGTATGTATGCATGTATGCATTGACAGGTTCTGACTTCTATACTTGAAAATATGAAATACCCTTATTCATGTTACAGAGGGACATAGGGGATTGCAGAACGAGAGTAGAGGCACAGTCTGGTTTAAGTTGTTGGGTTGTACGCACACACGCACACACAATGACAATGACAATGCAAAAACACGTTTTTAGAAAACATACTGTAAGTATTCAGACCCTTTACGCAGTACTTTGTTGAAGCACCTTCGCAGCAATTACAGCGTCGAGTTTTCTTGGGTATGACGCTACAAGCTTGGCACACCTGTGTTTGGGGAGTTTCTCCCATTCTTCTCTGCAGATCCTCTCAAACTCTGTCAGGTTGGATGGGAAGTGTTGCTACACAGCTATTTTCAGGTCTCTGCAAAGATGTTCGATCAGATTCAAGTCCAGGCTCTGGCTGGGCCACTCAAGAACATTCAGAGACTTATCCCGATGCCACTCCTGCGTTGTCTTGGCTGTGTGCTTAGGGTCGTTGTCCTGTTGGAAGGTGAACCTTTCCCCCAGCTCTGGAGCAGGTTTTCAATCTTGGTTTCATCAGACCAGAGAATCTTGTTTCTCATGGTCAGAGTCTTTATGTGCCTTTTGGCAAACTCCAAGCGGGCTCTCATGTGCCTTTTACTGAGGAGGGGCTTCCGTCTCGCCACTACCATAAAGGCCTGCTTGGTGGAGTGCTGCAGAGATGGTTGTCCTTCTGGATGGTTCTCAAATCCCCGCAAAAGAACTCTAGAGCTCTGTCAGAGTGACCATTGGGTTCTTGGTCACCTCACTGACCAAGGCCCTTCTCCCCCGATTGCTCAGTTTGGCCGGGCGGCCAGATCTAGAAGAGCCTTGGTGGTTTCAAACTTCTTCCATTTAAGAATGATGGAGGCCACTGTATTCTAGGGGACCTTCAATGCTGCAGCATTTTTTTCCCAATAAAATGAATTTACCACAGGTGGACTCAAATTAAGTTGTAGAAACATCAAGGATGATCAATGGAAACAGGATGCACCGGAGCTCAATTTCGAGTCTCATAGCAAATGGTCTGAATACCTACAGCGGGTGAAATAAGTATTGAACACGTCACCATTTTTCTCAGTAAATATATTTCCAAAGGTGCTATTGACATTTCACCAGATGTTGGTAACAACCCAAGTAATCCATACATACAAAGAAACCAAAACAAATAAGTTCAGAAATTAAGTTGTGTGTAATAATGTGAAATGGCACAGGGAAAAAGTATTGAACACACTTACTGATATTTATTTAATACTTTGTACAAAAGCCTTTGTTGGTAATGACAGCTTCAAGACGCCTCCTGTATGGAGAAACTAGTCGCATGCATTGCTCTGGTGTGATTTTGGCCCATTCTTCCACACAAACAGTCTTCAAATCTTGAAGGTTCCGTGGGCCTCTTCTATGAATCAGTTCTTTCCATAGATTTTCAATGAGATTTAAGTCAGGTGATTGGCTGGGCCATTCTAGCAGCTTTATTTTCTTTCTTTGAAACCAATTGAGAATTTCCTTGGCTGTGTGTTTGGGATCATTGTCTTGCTGAAATGTCCACCCTTGTTTCATCTTCATCATCCTGGTGGATGGCAGCAGATTTTTGTCAAGAATATCTCGATAAATTTGCCCATTCATCCTTCCTTCAATTATGTGAAGTTTGCCAGTACCATTTGCTGAAAAGCAGCCCCACACCATGATGTTCCCACCTCCAAACTTCACTGTTGGTATGGTGTTTTTAGGGTGATGTACAGTGCCATTTCTCCTCCAAACATGGTGTGTATTATGACATCCAAACAGTTAAATTTTGCTCTCATCTGACCACACTATATTCTCCCAGTATTTCACTGGCTTTTCCAAATGTTGTGCAGCAAACTTTAAACGAGCTTCAACATGCTTTTTTTTCAGCAATGGAGTCTTGCGTGGTGAGCGTGCATACATGCCATGGCGGTGGACTGCATTACTTACTGTTTTCTTTGAGACAACAGTACCTGCTAATTGCAGGTCTTTTTGAAGCTCTCCACAAGTGGTCCTTGGCTCTTGGACAACTCTTCTGATTATTATTTTCACTCCTCTGTCAGAAATCTTGCGAGGAGCACCTGGTCGAGGCAAATTTATGGTGAAATTATTGGTCTTTCCACTTCCGTATTATGGCCCCAACAGTGCTCACTGGAACATTCAGAAGCTTAGAAATGCGCCTATAACCAATGCTATCATTAAATTTTGCAACAATTAGGTTGCGAAGGTCTTCAGACAGCTCTTTGCTTTTACCCATCATGAGATGTGTCTTGTGTGACACCTTGGCAATGAGACCTTTTTGTAGGCCATCAGTTGGGACTGAACCAGCTGATATTAATTTGCACTGACAGGGGGCTGGATTGCTTTTTAATTACTGATAGTTTTCAGCTGTTGTCTTTTGCACAATACTTTCAATACTTTTTCCCTGTGTCATTTCACATTATTACACTTATTTGTTTTGGTTTCTTTGTATGTATGGATTACTTGGGTTGTTACCAACATCTGGTGAAAATGTCATGTCAATACCACCTTTGGAAATATATTTACTGAGAAAAATGGTGACGTGTTCAATACTTATTTCACCCGCTGTATGTAAATAAGGTATTTCTGTTTTTTAAATGGGGTATTGTGTGTAGATTGCTGAGAATTTGTATTTATTTAACCCATTTATTTATTTAGAATAAGGCTGTAACTTAACAAAACATGTAAAAAGTCAAGGGGTCTGAATACCTTCCAAAGGCAACGTATGTATTTAAACTCTTCTGATCGAGTGCTCATAGCCCACCCTTTCTGATATAATTTCTTGGTGCTCATAATGAGCTAACCCGTGACCAGACAGACACCAAACAGTGTTGTTGACATACTTGTCTTCCACCCCAGTGGCTCCCAGCAGCTCCAGGTCTTTTTCTATGAAGCTGAAGACCTCGACCAGCCTCTCCTCTCTCTGCTGCAGGGACGTGCGGGCCTCGTGAAGCTGCCGGTCCACTTCCTCATACTCCTCCACACTGAATTGTCTACAGGCCACCACCAACGTCCGCAGGCCCTTCTGGAGAGAGGGACGAGAGAGAAAAGAGTTTGGCTTTATATCAAATAACCACTCGCCTGCTAGTCACAAATCAAAAACCGTTCTCTCTGTAGATCCTGATGTCTGGATAAATTGATTGTTAAGTTGCAGGATTTATTATTTTTGCTGGTGGAGTCTGGGGTGAAAGGACCACAAGTAATCATTAAACTGCAGTCAAAAATAAGAGGCAATTGGCCACGAGAGCCCTCACATGGAAAAGAAAAGTGGCATTTAAATATAGTGTGAAGTTTACCTCCAATCTTGTGGAATGAAAATGGGGTGTTTAAGTGTGTCCGTGTGTGTGTGAGCATACAAGTACGCACGTGTTCATTTCAGACAGGATGTGACCAAGCTGCACTGGTGCTCTTCAGCACAGATAATAAAAGATAGCATTCAGCGTAGCAAAAATCTGCTGCACATAAGGGCTTGAAATAGCGCCTTGTCTAATATGATGTGATGTGGTATACTCACCAAGGCAAATTCATCTACATGTACTCTTGTTTTGTCAATTTCTCCACTTGTAGTAAAGGGAAGAATGGCGGACTCAGCTCCCTTTGTAAATAGTACTTTTCCCCCTACAGCAATAGATAAAAGATATTGCAAATGAATTGGCATAGTGAGTATGGGCCATATATGAAATACAGGGTAGCAGTGACAGTTAAGGAAATTAACTGAACAATGTTGCAGGACCAAATCAAAGGTGGGTTACATAATGTAATTAAATCCTAATACAACGTTTATTTATGAGCCATTTGTCTAATATGGAGAGAAATCACTGTACCTGAGGGTGTCTGTAATATAACACTCATTCTCCTTCGGTTTGCATCAAACTCTAGTACATGGAGTAGTTTATACCTGTAGGAAGGGAAAAACAGGTATTCCATCACTTTCTATGCACAGTACAGGTTCATTATCTATATAAAATATCAGACTTTTTAACCATAGAAAATTATACTTACTTTTCTGACTTTCCAAATGTTTTTATTTCCATAATTTCTCCATGGCTACCAATAAAGGTCACCCCCAACCTGCAATTAAATTGTTTGATGTGACATTGCTGACCATAAATACTGTAACATGCAGACTGTTGCCCATACAGTACATAACCCATGACCATAACTGTAATATGCAGACTGCGTTCTGGAATGTGCTGAAACTCTAAAACAATTTGTCTCAATAAATGTTACATTTGTCTGAGTGCTTATATGTCCAAAAAGACCTGTGAGACCAGCACTGGTCATATAGCTATATACAGTACCTGTCAAAAGTTTGGACACACCTAATCATTTTCTTTATTTTTTACTATTTTCTACATTGTAGAATAATAGTGAAGACATAAAAACTATTAAATAACACATATGGAATCATGTAGTAACCAAAAAAGTGTTAAACAAATCAAAATATATTCTTTCAAAGTAGCCAGCCTTTGCCTTGATGACAGCTCTGCACACTCTTGGCATTCTCTCAACCAGCTTCATTGGTAATCACCTGGAAGGCATTTCAATTGACAGGTGTCTCTTGTTAAAAGTTAATTTGTGGAATTTCTTTCCTTCTTAATGAGATTGAGCCAATCAGTTGTGTTGTGACAAGGTAGGGGTGGTATACAGAAGATTTGGTAAAAGACCAAGTCCATATTATGGCAAGAACAGCTCAAATAAGCAAAGAGAAACGACAGTCCATCATTACTTTAAGACATGAAGTTCAGTCAATCTGGAAAATCTCAAGAATTTTGAATGTTTCATCAAGTGCAGTAGCAAAAACCATCAAGCGCTATGACACTGGATCTCATGAGGACCGCCACAGGATAGGAAGACCCAGAGTTACCTCTGCTGCAGAGGAAAAGTTCATTAGAATTACCAACCTCAGAAATGTCAGCCAAAATAAATGCTTCAAGTATCAGACACATCTCAACATCAACTGTTCAGAGAAGACTGTGTGAATCAGGCCAACATGGTCGACATGCTGCAAAGAAAACACTACTAAAGGACACCAATAAGAAGAAGAGACTTGCTTGGGCCAAGAAACACGAGCAATGGACATTAGACCAGTGGGAATGCGTCCTTTGGTCTGATGATTTTTTGGTTCCAACCGCTGTGTAGGTGAACGGATTATCTCCGCATGTGTGGTTCCCACTGTGAAGCATGGAGGAGGAGGAAGTTTGATGGTGTGGGGGTGCTTTGCTGGTGACACTGATTTATTTAGAATTCTAGGCTCACTTAACCATCATGGCTACCACAGCATTCTGCAGCGATATGCCATCCTATCTTGTTTGCGCTTAGAGGGACTATCATTTATTTTTCAACAGGACAATGACCCAACACACCTCCAGGCTGTGTAAGGGCTATTTGACCAAGAAGGAGTGTGATGGAGTGCTGCATCAGATGACCTGGCCTCCCCAATCACCTGACCTCAACCCAATCGAGATGGTTTGGGATGAGTTGGACCGCAGAGTGAAGGAAAAGCAGCCAACAAGTGCTCAGCATACGTGGGAACTCCTTTAAGACTGTTGGAAAAGCATTCCAGGTGAAGCCAATTGAGAGAATGCCAAAAAAGTGTGCAAAGCTCTCATCAAGGCAAAGACTGGCTACTTTGATTTATATTTTGATTTGTTTAACACTTTTTACTTACTACATGATTCCATGTGTGTTATTTCATAGTTTTGATGTCTTCACTATTATTCTACAATGTAGAAAATAGTAAAAGAAAAACCCTGGAATGAGTAGGTGTCCCCAAACTTCTTACTGTATATGAATTTGTTTTACCAACAACAGACATGACAGATATCCTCCTGGGTACCTTTTAGTGGCTTCCACCAGTGCTTTCTCGTCCGGCGAGGAGGCATAGTACTCTATCTGGGAGGAAAAGCCGTTAGCGTGGAAGAAGGGGTTCCCCGGTCCGTCGCCTGGCTGCTCGTAGCTGATCTGCACTGTGTGACACAGCGACACTGCCTTCAGGAACAGCAACTCCGCCTGACTCTGAGAGGTGGCAGACAGACGGAGAGAGAGAGAGACATGAGAACAGTACCTAGAGTCATCAAACCATTGCAGGGTACAAAGCCATGAGGACCGTCAATTAATAATTGTTTAACATATGGGTGGAAATGCAGACCTAACTATGTATATTTAATGAATGCACAGACAACAAATGGATAAATACTGTATGGCAAGTCACTTCGGCGATATGTGAGGTTTTAATGGTGTTTACCAGAGGAGGCACAGATCCTTCAGGAGGGTTATTCGTCATACCCTCAGGTATAAGCTTTCCATTGATTTCCTGGTATTTGATACCGTTGATTGAACATTCACGGAACAGCATCTCGTTCTCCGTCAGGGTGCCGGTTTTATCCGTAAACACGTATTCCACCTAGAACACACAAACAGAGGCTGATCATAACACACACACAATCAAACTCTGCTATGACGTTGAGCAAGGTGGTGCCATAAACAGAGACCAATAGTGAAGTGCATTATGTCCGGACCTGTCCCAGCTCCTCGTTGAGGTCAGACGTGTTGACCTGAGCCATCTGGTCGCTCTCCTCGTGATAGAGGTCCAAGTCCCAGCAAATGAAAAACGAGCCCAGGAATTTCTGCATCTCCACGGTGACGTAGAGTGAGATGGGGATGATAAAGTTGTACAGGACCAGAAATGCCAGGAAATCTGAGATGAACTTCAGGATCTGTCAACAAGGAAGTGGGTGGGGAATAATACAAAAAACGGGGAATTAATAAAATACAACAATTATTTAAAAAATAAACTACAAATACACTATACTATTCAAGTTAGGGCCTGTTGCAAAATAATTTGTATTCTCTTTTTTATTTATAGTATTTATAAATAGATAAGACAATTCTTTTTTATTTTTTTTATCCACAAATACAAAGAACTGGAACAAAAAAGTAAAAAACGTACTCAAAGCCCAAAATTATGCAGGAATCAACAAGGTAGATTTAAAAAAAAAACACTACAGAGGACATAGAAGGCACTGTATGTGGGTATGTACGGTTGTATATGTGGGGGGGGTGTGCGGCTGTGTTGGAAGATGGGGTTCACGTGTGTTGTGTGTAATTGGGAAAGTTTGATGACAAAAGTGAGTGAGTAAGGAAAATGGTTGCAAATGCCAGATCCCATGTGTGTCTGTGTGCAGGAGATGTGACAGAGCAAGTCTTCATTTTTGCGCAGATATGGGATATACATTTAAAAATAAATTATAGATATATATAGCTTCTTTTTTTTTTTTTTTCTATCATGATGGAACCATGCCAACCCTATATCCTCGACACCCACCTGAGCGACCCACCCACTAAGGAGAAGTCTTTATACGTTTTATAGGCCTACTGCAAGTAGCCTACGCAGCCAAGAAGGAAATGTTAACACGGTCAGAGACCCACTAAAGCAGCACCGCCCCCTCAAGAGTCTGAGCCTGTCTGGCAGGGTTGGTCCAAAATCTAAAGCCCCCGGATGAGTGAGCATAATATACAAGGATCTTCTCAAAGCTGCTAATGAGAAGCTTGGCAACCTCATACCTAGCCAGTGGGAATTCCGGTGGAGTACCCAGGTAGTGGAAGTGCTGGCAACATTGGCTGCAGTAACCTATGGGGAGGGAGTCACACTTGGACAATCTGAGAGGAGGCATATTATTGTGGCCCTGGCAGCACAGAATAATCAACGTTCTGACAGCACGGAAGTGCTTGGGACGATTGGTCACAACGGGGGCCCAGCGTGTGTGTGTTGGAAGAAAGGGGGTATCCAAGCTCTAGGACTAGATATTGGTTAAACAAATCTTCCCATTCCTGCATACCTTCTTAAATCAGCCAAACTGTATACGCATTCACACATCAAGTCTTCTCTTTTGTTGGGCTCGGGGAAGGAACAACTGTTGAACATCTGAGCTTGAGTGTGTGTGGTTTGTTTGTTTGGAAGGGGAGAGAATGCATACCACGTGTTGCCAAACATTTTAGATTTTCTACTACCAGGCTTTGTTATAGGTAAAAATCCTTCGTAGGGGTGCTTATGTTATCACCCATATTATTTGTCAATTGTGGGAATGAATAAAGATATGGAAGATTTTTTAAATAACTAGATATAGTACAACTGAGGCGAAGGCATTAGATATGCTATTGGCTGCGAATCTGGTTACATACTGTAGGTGGCACCAGGTGCTCTTTTTAAAGGATGGGCCACTAGCTCTCAAAGGCCCTAAGATCCATGTGTATAGGGGTGGACAGCCAGTCACTGGGATGACAACCGGGTGGAATATTGGAGGACAATTAACCCCGTTTCCACTGGCACTTACAATTAGGACCAAAATTGAGCTGGCTCGAATAGAATTCTCAAATTCAAGCTGGGTTGAAGCTTAGGAAAACCAGGCCAGCTAAGCCAAGTTTCACAACTGGTGCAAGATCGATTAGAATTCGTGCTAGTCACACATTACTATGCGACCACCAGCTGATCACTGCTGGATGCTGAGATCTGTCAGGCCTAGCTTGCAAATCAGAGTTGAAAAACGAACGTGAGCTAGCAGGAATTTTAGCTGGCCACGTCGTATTGAAAGCTAGTTAGATGCATCCCATTTGCTTGGTTAGCTAGCTAGCTTATAGCCAATGCCATGGCAAGGAAGGTAGGAATTAAGCTAGCTCTGTTATGCTAGCGACAAAGCTAACCAGTTTGGTAAAGGGGAATGGTCAGCTAACATTAGCAAGCTAAATACAGTGGCAAGAAAAAGTATGTGAACCCTGTGGAATTACTTGAATTTCTGCATAAATTGGTCATAAAATGTTATTTGATCTTCATCTAAGTCATAACAATAGATTAACACAGTCTGCTTAAACTAATTCTATGTTTTCATGTATTTATTGATTACACCGTGTAAACATTCACAGTGCAGGATGGGGAAAGTAGGTGAACCATTGGATTTAATAACTGATTGACCCTCCTTTGGCAGCAATAAGCTCAAACGTTTTCTGTAGTTGCAGATTAGACCTGCACAACGGTCAGGAGGAATATTTGACCATTCCCCTTTACAAAACTGTTTCATATCAGCAATATTCTTGGGATGTCTGGTGTGAACCGATCGAGGTCATGCCACAGCATCTCAATAAGGTTAAGGTCAGGACTCTGACTGGGCCACTCCAGAAGGCGTATTTGTCTTCCGTTGAAGCAATTCTGTTGTTGATTTACTTCTGTGTTTTGGGTCATTGTCCTGTTGCATCACCCAACTTCTGTTGCGCTTCAATTGGCGGACAGATACCCTTACATTTTCATGCAAAATGTCTTGATAAACTTGGGAATTAATTTTTCCGTCAATGATAGCAAGCTGTCTAGGCCCTGAGGCAGCAAAGCAGCCGCCCTGAGTGGTCGCCTTTTAAGCAGCTCCCGTTGTCCGTGCATTAATTGTTGTTTTAGTTCGTTTTCTTTCGTCTTTTTTCTTTAGTTTTATTTTTTATTTTGCTACAGTCGAACTATAACAGTTCAGGATTATGGATTTTATGGATTTTATCGCAGCTGAACGTCGACAGGAGTCGTCAACTGTTATTGTTTACAACCGAGCCCAGCTCCTGGATTTAGCCCACACAGCGCTGCTGCTCCCCAGGGAAAAGTTTGATATTCCGGACGAACTGAAAAGACGACGCCGTGGACGCAGGGCGGGATTGAAATGTAAGGCAAAGCGGAGGAGGTTCAAGTACAAGCCGGTTATACCGTCTATTATTATGGGCAATGTGAGGTGTCTACATAACAAGATGGATGAGTTGGCGGGACTTGTTCGTGGACAAAGGATTTATCGGGAAGCTAGCCTAATGTGTTTTACTGAGACATGGCTGAACGACATCATACCCATACAGAACGTCACTATCGACGGTTTCCAGACCATCACAGCGGACAGGGATCGCGTCTCTTCCGGTAAGAGTAAGGGTGGTGGGCTGGCTTTATTAGTTAACAACAGATGGTGTCATCCGAACCATATTACTCTTAAGGAAAAGTTTTGTAGCCCGGACATTGAACTGCTAGCCGTTAGCCTGAGACCCTACTATCTACCTAGGGAATTCACGGCGGCCATTGCTGTTATTGTTTACATCCCGCCCTCTGCTGACGCAAACGCAGCGTGTGACGTCATCCACTCTGTTATCGCGAGGTTACAGACAGCGCATCCCAGTGCTTTCCTTGCAATTTCGGGGGATTTTAACCATGCATCTCTCTCTTCAACGCTGCCCACGTTCAAACAGTTCGTGAAGTGCCCAACCAGGAATAATAAAACTCTGGACTTGTTATATGCTAATGTGAAGGATGCATACAACTCCACTGCACTCCCTCCCCTCGGTAGATCGGATCACAACCTTGTCCACCTCACCCCACTCTACAGGCCTATGGTCCAACAGCAGCCTGCAACCACCAGGACTATTAGGAGATGGTCCCCGGAGGCGAATGAGGCCCTACAGGACTGCTTTGA
This sequence comes from Thymallus thymallus, assembly GCA_023634145.1. Lineage (NCBI taxonomy): Eukaryota > Metazoa > Chordata > Actinopteri > Salmoniformes > Salmonidae > Thymallus > Thymallus thymallus. Next base: position 19,150,643 of record CM042392.1, on the reverse strand, counting down.
AACAACAGACTGGGATGTGTTCTGTGAGGCTCATGGGGAGGACATCGATGGACTCACTGACTGCATAACAGACTATATTAATTTTTGTGTAGACAACACTGTACCCACCAGGAAGGTACGCTGTTTCCCAAACAATAAACCCTGGGTCACCAGCGACCTGAAGGCCCTGCTGAATGAGAAGAAGAGGGCCTTCAAGGAGAAGGACAAGGACAAATTGAAATGCGTCCAGAGGGAGCTGAAGTTGCGGATTGCTGAGGGGAAGAGAGTGTATAAGGAGAAGATGGAGGACAAGCTGAGGCAGAGCCAGGTGAGAGAGGTGTGGAAGGGTATGAGAAATATCACTGGCTTCAAAAAGTCAAACAGTGGGCAGACGGAGGGGACCCAGGACAGAGCCAATGAGCTGAACCAATTTTTTAACAGGTTCGATACTGGCCCTGTCCACCTCCCCTCCAGCTCCCCAGACCACACACCCTCACGGCTATCCCACCCCCACTTTGCTCACAGCACCTCTGCTGAGACAATCAGTGACCCCACCTCCGCCCCTGCCCCCCCTGGACTGATCCTCAACACCCCCCTTCCCCCCACCTCCCTACCTGGGCTGGCTTTCACCACCAACCAAGTGAAGAGAGAGCTGGAGAGACTACACCAGTGGAAAGCGGCGGGCCCTGATGGCATCAGCCCAAGGGTGCTGAGGGTCTGTGCTGACCAATTGTGTGGAATACTCCAGCGTCTTTTCAACCTTAGCCTGAGCCTAGAAAGGGTCCCTGTGCTGTGGAAAACATCCTGCCTCGTCCCAGTGCCCAAGAAGGCACACCCCACTGTCCTGAATGACTTCAGACCTGTAGCGCTAACATCCCACATCATGAAGACCCTGGAAAGGTTAGTCCTCGCTCACCTCAGACCCCTGGTGTGTTCATCAATGGACCCCCTGCAGTTTGCATACCAGCGCAACATCGGGGTGGATGATGCAATCATCTACCTTCTGCAGAGGGCCTACTCTCACCTGGACAACGCAGGTTGCACTGTGAGGGTCATGTTTTTTGACTTCTCCAGTGCCTTCAATACCATTCAGCCCCTGCTACTGGGTGAGAAGATGAGGAGGATGAAAGTGGAAGGACCCTTAGTCTCCTGGGTCACGGACTACCTGACCGGTAGGCCACAATTTGTGCGACTACAGAGCTGTGTGTCAGAACGGGCAGTTAGCAACACAGGGGCCCCCCAGGGTACGGTCCTGTCCCCCTTCCTGTTCACCCTCTACACCTCAGACTTCAGATATAACTCTGAAACATGCCACCTACAGAAGTTCTCGGATGACTCTGCTATTGTAGGGTGCATCAGGGGTGGGCAGGAGGAGGAGTACAGGAGCACAATCAGTGACTTTGTGTTGTGGTGTGAGCAGAACCACCTTCAGCTCAACATCAGCAAAACTAAGGAGATGGTGGTGGACTTCAGGAGAACCAAGGCACAACTGACTGCAGTCCCTATAAAGGGGATGGATGTGGAAATGGTTGAGTCATACAAGTTCTTGGGTGTCCATATGGACAACAGACTGGAATGGGCTGGTAACACCGGGTCCCTGTACAAAAAGGGCCAGAGCCGACTCTACTTTCTGAGGAGGCTCAGGTCCTTCAACGTGTGCAGTAAACTACTGCATACCTTCTACCAGTCTGTGGTGGCCAGTGCCATCTTTTTTGCAGTGGTGTGCTGGGGAGCAAACATCAAAGCCGGTGATGCTACTCGGGTAAATAAGCTGATCAGGAAGGCTAGCTCTGTCCTGGGGATGAGCCTTGACACTCTAGAGGAGGTGGCGGAGAGACGGATCCTGGCCAAACTGCTGGCCATCATGGACAACGTCACCCACCCTCTGCACGCTATGGTTATGACGCAGAGGAGCTCTTTCAGTCACAGACTGATCCCACCACGGTGTGCCAGAGAGCGCTACAGGAGGTCCTTCCTGCCGGCGGCTATGAGACTATATAATGCCTCACCGGGGTGCCGTGCCGTCGGCAACATAGATCTGGAACTGTTGGGGTGCTAGGACCTAGTTTAATAATTATGCATCCATCCGTGAGTAACTCTGTTCCGTCAGCACTCATCCACTCAGGCCATACGTATTCATACAGGTCTGTATATACATACCCATGTACAGTTGTTATATTATATCACATGCAATATTGTAAGTAATTATTGGACCTAGGCATTCACTCAGGAATGCATATTAGTATCCTGCCAGTTGCACCTTTTCTCATTGCTTTTAGTATATCAAATGTGCAATAAGTGCAGTTGTCTGTAATTAAACCCTGCGCACTAAGGACTGTATTTTAAGGGAATTACTATTATTACCCCAATGATATCATACACACATTTAGCTATTAAAGTATCTCTTCCTGTCATTTACCTGTACAGTTTGTGTAAACATGCAAGTATTCACTTATCTGTAAATATAACTGTATACCTAACTGTACAGCTAATTTAACCATGCAAAATTTTCACCTACCTGTTCATTTACCCAGTCTGTCTATTAAGTAAACTATTATTACCCTCGCTCATATCATACGCATTAGCTACTGAAGTATTTCTCTGCCATCAACCTGTATAGTATAGTTAACCATCCAACATCCACCAATGTATAGTGTACATATTCAGCCAACCACTCATACTATGCAATGTCCTTTTATAGCTTTTTTTTGCACTCCAGATATCCTGTATTTCTATACTTTTTCATACTGCCGCTCTATGTATCATGTACCGTGTATCTGTCTTTTGTGTACTTTCGTTGTGGCATTTTGCACCTGCCCTGTGTTTTTGTTGTAGCTGCTTGATAATGAAATTTCCCCCCCGGGGGATCAATAAAGTACCTATCTATCTATCTATCTATCAAACCATGATGCTCCCTCCACCATACTTCACAGTTGGGATGAGGTTGATGTTGGTGTGCTGTGCCTTTTTTTTCTCCACACATAGTGGTGTGTGTTCCTTCCAAACAACTCAACTTTAGTTTAATCTGTGCTCAGAATATTTTGCCAGTAGCGCTGAGTGAGTAAGGAAGGTGCTCTTCTGTGAACTTCAAATGTGCAGCAATGTTTTTTTTGGACAGCAATGGCTTCTTCTGTGTTGTTCTCCCATGAATACCATTTTTGTTTAGCGTTTTACGTATCGTAGACTCGTCAACAGAGATGTTAGCATGTTACAGATATTTCTGTGAGTCTTTAGCTCACACTAAGATTCTTCTTAACCTCATTGAGCATTCTGCGCTCTGCTCTTGTAGTCCTCTTTGCAGGACGGCCACTCCTAGGGAGTAGCAACAGTGCTGAACTTTCTCAATTTATAGACAATTTATCTTACTGTAGACTGATGAACATCAAGGCTTTTAGAGATACTTTTGTAACCCTTTCTAAGTCAAGATCTCTTTTGTTCGAGACATGGTTCACATCAGGCAATGCTTCTTGTGAATACCAATTTTGTGATTTTCTTTTTTTTTGTATATAGGGCAGGGCAGCTCTAACCAACATCTCCAATCTCATCTCATTGATTGGACTCCAGGTTAGCTGACTCCTGACTCCAATTCGCTTTTGGAGAAGTCATTAGCCTAGGGGTTCACATACTTTTTCCAATCTACACTGTGAATGTTCAAATTATGTATTCAATATAGACAAGAAACACACAATGTGTGTTATTAGTTTAAGCACACTGTGTTTGTCTATTGTTGTGACTTAGATGAAGATCAGATCAAATTGTATGACCAATCTAAGTAAAAATTATTATCATTAATTATTTTTCATGCCACTGTACATGGGTCTGAGTCTTGCTGACACGGGCAGGACTATGGTGAATTACATTCTTCAACATCTTGCTAGCTAGCAACATTAGCTAAGCCCACCAAGGCCAGCCCAACCTGGGTTGACTTTAAAGTGCCAATGGAAACAGGGATTTAGAGGTTTGCTTAACAGTGCAAATATCATGGTAGAGCTAAATGGACACTCAATTATCATGGTACTTCTTAACGGCAAGTTACAAACATTATGGTAAGTACTCCACCAGAATTCCCACCGGCTATGTAGGAGGTTGTCAAGGTTCTCATTAGCAGTTTTGAGAAGATCCTTGTATGAAAAACAGCCCTAGACCATTATTCCTCATTCCTAAACATTCGGGCAGGTTGCGTTCTCCTGGCATCCGGCAAACCCAGATTTATCCGTCTGACTGCCTGATACAGCACTCCAGAGAACAACTTTACACCACTCCAGCCGACGCTTGGCATTGCGCATTGTTAGGCTTGTGTGCGGCTGCTCGGCAATGGAAACTCATTTCACGAAGCTCCTGACGAACAGTTCTTGTGCTGCCGTTGCTTCCAGAGGAAGTGTGGGACTCTGTAGTGAGTGTAGCAACCAAGATTTGTACGTGCTATGCTCTTCAGCACTCAGCAGTCCTGTTCTGTGATCTTGTGTGGCCTACCACTTCACGGTTGAGCCGTTGTTGCTCCTATACATTTCCACTTCACAATAACAGCACTTACAGTTGACCGGGCAGCTCTAGCATGTCAGAAATTTTATAAACTGACTTGTTGGAAAGCTGGCATTCTATGACGGTGCCACGTTGAAAGTCACTGTTCTTTAGTAAGGCCATTCTACTGCCAATGTTTGTCTATGGAGATTGCATAGCTGTGTGCGTATGATGTTAGACACCTGTCAACAACGGGTGTGGCTGAAGAGGATCTAGATAATTTTCATAACCTCTCTAGATTATAACCAAATTACAATAAATGCACCATATTATGTATTGGATCGCTAAAGAATATAGTACAACTTTAACATTACAGTTTAGTTTACCAATTAAACAGTCTGACGGTGAAGTGGACATACTCTGTATTCATATCCTGAAAGAAAGAAATGATCTCACTACAATGTATTTTAATGGAAAGTTGGCCAAAATAGATGAGCTTGATTCCGTGGAAAGGACAATGCCTTCCTATTTGTGGAAGATCCTACTCTTTACTCATATTCCAGTTTAAATAATTAAATATTAAAGCATTGGACCTCTCACTAAAGGCTTCAGTCATACAAAAACTATACTTAAATCTAAACTGGTTCTCTAGCAGTTTATTAATAATGGCTCACTCCATTTTCAACAATGGCCTTTTACTCCTTTATTCAGATTACAACCTCTCACTTTCAGTAATTTGAAAATGAAATAATGTAAAAAATATTGCTATTTTTCAAACAAGCCATAGAAAGCTGGTTGCAATTTCATTTTAATCCACCAGAAAAGACACATTATGGTTAATATCAAATATACTAATTGATAAATAAAAAAATAGGGGAATTTTCTTTTTTAAACTGTGTAATCTTTGTAAATGATATAAATAGAACTGGTGGAGTTGTCGCACTTGCAATTAACAAAAATATATGAAAATGTCTGCTCTATCCAAAATTACAACCAATTGATTGCAGCATTACCGCAAAAATGGAGGCGGCAAGTGGAAGAGAGAGAAGGTAAGCCACTTGTCTGTCGGCCCTGCATTAAAGAAAGAAACATTTGTAAAATAAAAAAAGAATACCAGTTTCATTTAAGGACCAAAAAATTTACAGCTGCGCCATACAGATTGCAAAATAGTTGAGAAGAGATTGTCGATGTACTGATTCCATGTCACATGATTTATGAATTTATACAATCTGTAGAAACTATGAGAATAGAAAGGCTCAGAAAAATATACAGTGCCTGTTTCTCCCATTCTTCTCTGCAGCTCCGTCAGGTTGGATGGGGAGCGTCGCTGCACAGCTATTTTCAGGTCTCTCCAGATTGGGTTGAAGTATCTCGCTGGGCCACTCAAGAACATTTAGACTTGTCCCGAAGCCACTCCTGCATTTTCTTGGCTGTGTGCTTAGGGTCGTTGTCCTGTTGGAAAGTGAACCTTCGCCCCAGTCGGAGGTCCTGAGTGCTCTGAAGCAGGTTTTCATCAAGCCCCTCTCTGTACTTCGCTCCATTCATCTTTCCCTCCATCCTGACTAGTCTCCTAGTCCCTGCCACTGAAAAACATCCCCACAGCATGATGTTACCACCACCATGCTTAACCGTAGGGATGGTGCCAGGTTTCCTCCAGATGTGACGCTTGGCATTCAGGCCAAAGAGTTCAACCTTGGTTTCATCAGACCAGAGAATCTTGTTTCTCATGGTCAGAGCCTTTAGGTGCTTTTTGGCAAACTCCAAGCAGGCGGTCATGTGCCTTTTACTGAAGAGTGGCTTCCGTGGCAACTCTACCATAAAGGCCTGATTGGTGGAGTGCTGCAGAGATGGTTGTCCTTCCGGAATGTTCTCCCTTTTCCACAGAGGATCTCTAGATCTCTGTCGAAGTGACCATCGGGTTCTTGGTCACCTACCTGACCAAGGCCCTTCTCCCCCGATTCCTCAGTTTGGCCGGGCGGCCACCTCTAGGAAGTCTTGGTGGTTCCAAACTTCTTCCATTTAAGAATGATGGAGGCCACTGTGTTCTTGGGGACCTTCATATGCTGCAGAAATGTTGTGTTACCCTTCCACAGATCTGTACCCCAACACAATCCTGTCTCGGAGCCTTACTGACAATTCCTTTGACCTCATGGCTTGGTTTTTGCTCGGACGTGCACTGTCAACTGTGGGACCTTATAGACAGGTGTGTGCCTTTCCAAATCATGTCCAATCAATTGAATTTACCACAGGTGGATTCCAATCAATTTGTAGAAACATGGAAGGATGATCAATGGTAACAGGATGCACCTGAGCTCAATTTCAAGTCTCATAACAAAGGGTCTGAATACTTATGTCAATGTGATATTTCAGTTTTTAATTTGTAATAAAATTGCAAAAGAAAACTGTTTTTGCTTTATCATTATGGGGTATTGTGTGTAGACTGATGAAGATTTTTTTTATACATTTTAGAATAAGGCTGTAAAGTAACAAAATGTGGATAAAGTCAACGGGTCGGAATACTTTCAGAATGCACTGTACTCACAATCAACTTTACAATTGACATGCTGAAGATTTCAGCTGCCTTATTACTGTAATACTTTTTATAACTAGTGTTCCGGAAAACTCCAACTCATTTCTTGGTGCACTGCTCAAATCCTCCTTTTTGCCCTCAGAACAGCCTAAATTCGGTCGGGGTATGGACTCCACAAGGTGACGAAAGTGTTCCACAGGGGTGCTGTTCCACAGGGATGCGGTTGACTCCAATGCTTTCCACAGTTGTGTCAAGTTGGCTGGATGTCCTTTAGGTGGTGGACCATTCTTGATACACAGTGTAAAAAAAAACAGCAGCATTGCAGTTCTTGACACGAACCGGTGCGCCTGGCACCTAGTACTATACCCCATTCAAAGGAACTTAAATATTTTGTCTTGCCCATTCACCCTAATGTTTGTGTACTCAGTGTAAATTGATGTGTGTTTGTCGTAGACTCTCAGCTTTGCAGCGCTATGTGGCTTGTGTGCCTGTGATGTACCCTTCCGCATAAAATTGACAGACAATCCGATCAGTGAATGAGCATTAAGGCAGGACTCCAGAGCCTCCAATGGCTGTGGATATTTAACAAGATAGCGCAGTCCCCCGATTTTTTTATTTATTTAACCAGGCAAGTCAGTTTTGGACAAATTCTTATTTACAATGACAGCCTACACCGGCCAAACACGGATGATACTGGGCCAATTGTGCGCCGCCCTATGGGACTCCCAATCACAGCCGGTTGTGATACAGCCTGGATCCGAACCAGGGTGTCTGTAGTGACGCCTCTAGCACGGAGATGCAGTGCCTTAGACCGCTGCGCCACTCTGGAGCCCGATTAGGGCTGATAGAAGTTGATTTATAAGCAAATTACCTTGATATGCCTTGATAAAAAAATGACATTATAACTTTTAAGAGCTGATGTGGCTCATGCAATTGCCATCAATGACTTGAATGGGGACACCCGTTCTATTCATTCTATTTCTATAGCAGCACATGCAGTCAGGAGCGGAGGAGAAAATGTGTGTCTTAAATTATTATTATTACTTTAGCTATTCAAACAGTTATTACAGTGACCATGGTCATTTGGCTGGCCAATTACCAGCATGTAAAATTCCATAAATGTCACCTCCCTAGTGCAAACATATCTTCCCACCTTCACTCATTCACTGTCTTATCCCCCAAAACAACAAACTATTTGCAAATAAAGAATAAGTATACAAGAATCCTATGAAATCTAAGATCATCTATTTAAGAGTGTAATTTACCAGTGTGAATAAAGTGTCTCAGGCAGTAACTGACCTGGCTACTGTTTCTCTCCTGCTCTGTCTGCTGGTTGTAGAAAGGCTCGTCCCACTTGTTCTCAGCCTGACAGGCGTACTTCAGGATGGTGCTGAGGATGGCCTCAAACAGCAGGATGCCCAGGTAGATGAGCAGAAAGGTGTTCATTGACCTGAGAGGAAAACACCAAAGATACACACTGTCTGGGACGTACAGTACATTCTGTAAAGCTGAACCTGAAATCTGAGAAAAGGAAGAAGTGTTCAGTGTTGCTGTAAAGGTGCAGAATATTGTAATGCTCACTTCTCCACTGCAGAGCGCTTCTGGGATTTGCACTTGTAGTTCAGGGCCATCTTGGACTCCATCCCAGTGTAAACTGCCACACCTGCAAATAAAGAGCAGAACTTTACTGAACCCTGGATAGACAACAACCAACTGGGCAACAGGACTGAAAACAATATGATGACAACAGTGGGAGCAAGAAGCCACTTACCAAAGATTTCTTTGGTATTTTTCAATCTTGCTCCTCGAAGCAGTAGGTTTTCAGGTCCAAGGGGTCTAATGAAGCAGAGTCAAATTTGAGAATAATACAACATAATAACTTTTCTTTCACGAGCAAATGGAAACAATGTGCTATTCCATCCATGCAACCCAGATACAAATCCAATCAACTAGAATTGCCAAATTTTGCAATCTCACCTTACAATCTCTTCTTCTTGTTGCGTTACCGTTATTCGCCCAACAAACCTGAAAGTAATGGCATTTCTTCTGAGTGGGAAGAGTTACAGAGTAACAGAGAAACTGCAACATCAACAATCCCTAAAAATACCTTGATTCCGGCCAGTAGAAATTTGAAAAATAATAAATGGTCCTGTTCAGTTATGGGGACAGTGAAAGGAGAGCTCAGTATTCTGACTGGCCAGTATGCTCTGGACTGTAGCCGTGACTGTACCGTACCTATACAGATCTGCATCTGGCTCCTGACACTCCACCACAGCATGTAGGGCCTCTAGCCTGGACACCGACTGAGACACCAACGTCTCTGGCACAGAGTAATGAGTCTACAAGAGAGAGTAGGGATATGTGCATGGAGGGGGACAAAGATGGCACTTTTATAGAATATAAATAAAACATTTACAATGAGACAGTAAACCTAGAAGGCAAAGAAATAGCCTAGTACATTATAATAATTTACAAAGGAATGTAGCCTAACAGTGCCGTAAAAATTGCAACAGTTCCACAGCTCCAGCCTCCGTTTACTGTTTGACAGGTTGAAGCCCATGAGGCTTGTTAGGTTTCCATTTATAATTTAACTGAATCACTCCATGACTTGCTTAAGGGGAAAGGCATCCGTCCCCATCCTTTCCAGCCAAAACAGTTTTGAACAGTTTGTGCATATATTGTTGTGACGTTTTCGGTTGTTCGTGCACACAAACGTAATTTGTTATAGAATCGTTTTCATGCTAATTTTTGCAGTTGAGAAATACTGCACCGAAACATATTGTGTTAATGTAAAATTGCGTGACTATAATGTTGTCTGCAGAAATATAAACATTTATTACAGATTTGAGTAATTTTAGATGAATTCGGATGAATGTTGTGGCATGGACTGGCTACACGTCTCAAGACAGACAAAGAGTATTATTGACGCTTTTTTGTTGTTTTCAAGCGGTCTTTTAAGGGAGGCCCCACCCGTTTTCAAGCAAAGGTCTTTTAAGGTAGGCCCCACCCGAAACATGCTAAGCCTTTACCCATGTGCAACCTTTCGTTGCTCTAACCCACTCAGTGAGAAAGCTAGTCCATCCCCAATTGGATTTGAATGTCTTTACTGCAACACAAACAGCCATAAAAGACAAGTAGCTGGCAAAGAAACCTGAAAGAGGCTGCACTCCTGAGATTGCACAAGAAAGAATGCGTTGCAGTTGTCAAAAACAAATATACTTCAAACACATCAAATTTCCAGAGTGGGCACTCTGATACTTTTAATGATATGACCAATTTATTAAAAGAAAAAAAAAGAGAAATAAGTAAACTGTTATATGGCACAAGCATTTTGATTAGAAGCAGATAATTAGATATTGCCTCTGGCAAAAACACAATCTCTCGATAGACTGCATAAGTACTAGGTCATGGAAATGAAAGGATGGAGACGGTCCATGAAAAGAGCAGTTTTTCTTCCCTCTGTAAGAGGGGAAAGCTAATCCTTTTAGGGCTCAGAGAGAAAGAAAGAGAGAGTGGGGACGGAATATTAAAAGACCAACCTTTAGATTAGTCTCTCCGTCCAGGCTGGTTGTGGTGATGTGACACGTCCCCTCGGCTCGGTCCGATGATAAGAGGACCAGATCCACTGGGAATGTCTCATCTTTGGCCACCCGGACTATATCCCCCACCTGAGCAGACAGCAGAGAAAGACATGTCACAACAGATGAATGAGGAGCAAAACTTCCCCATGATATCCAGGACCTCAGAATCCAATACTGTCTGAAGACAAGGACAGTAGTTAAATAGTGAATGCCACCATGCACTGTTTTAAAAATAGCACAGTTTTTCCCCCATGTGAAAACTGATGCATTCCATCTGCAGAACTGTTAAACGACAAACTAAAACAGCACTTGAATACACATCTGGAATCTTCTGGCAGTTTAATGTAGGATTTATTTTACCTTCAAAACGGATTATGAAAGTAAACAAAAGATTAATGCTAATCTTTCCCTTTCAAGACGATTCGATATGTACACTGGGGGCCAAAAGTTTGGAATATTACTCAATCAAGGGTTTTTCTTTATTTGCACTATTTTTTACATTGTAGAATCCAAAACTATGACATAACACATATGGAATCATGTAGTAACTAAAAAAAGTTCTAAACAAATCAAAATACATTTTATATTTGAGATTATTCAAAGTAGCCACCCTTTGCCTTGATGACAGCTTTGCACACTCTTGGCATTCTCTCAATCAGCTTCATGAGGACCGCCACAAGAATGGAAGACCCAGAAATACCTCTGCTGAAGAGGATAAGTTCATTAGAGTTACCGGCCTCAGATTGCAGCCCAAATAAATGCTTCACAGAGTTCAAGTAACAGACACATCTCAACATCAACGGTTCAGAGGAGACTGTGTGAATCAGGCCTTCATGGTCGAATTGCTGCAAAGAAACCACTACTAAAGGACACCAATAAGAAGAAGAGACTTGCTGGGGCCATGAAAACGAGCAATGGACATTAGACCAGTGGAAATTTGTCCTTTGGTCTGGGGTCCATATTTGAGATTTTTGGTTCCAACCTCAACCAAATTCAGATGGTTTGGGCTGAGTCGGAACGCAGCCAAAAAGTGCTCAGCATATGTGGGAACTCCTTCAAGACTGATGGAAAAGCATTCCAGGTGAAGCTGGTTGAGAGAATACCAAGAGTGTGCAAAGCTGTCATCAAGGCAAAGGGTGGCTACTTTGAAGAATCTCAAATAAAAAATATATATTGATTTGTTTAACACTTTTTTGGTTACTACATGATTCCATGTGTTATGTCATAGTTTTGATGTCTTCACTTTAATTCTAAAATGTAAAACATTGTGCAAATAAAGAAAAACCCTTGAATAAGTAATATTCCAAAACTTTTGGCCCCCAGTGTATCTAGATACACGGGCTCCGATTCGATACAGGAACAATACGTTTCAGTTTGAAACGATTCACTGCGATTCAGTTTTATTAGAGAACGAATCAACGCGATTCGATGAGATACGATTGGATTCACTTACATTTGCAGATTAAGTGTTTTAGCTAGTAATGTATCAATATTTATCGTTTACAAAATAGCTATGACATAGCCAATGAATATATAGCACAACTTTGGATTACACCCCATCTCAAAATCGAATGGTCTTGACCGTTTGGAAGTTTTTAATGGAGGGATCTTCTCCTCTCGCTTCGGCCATGCAGTGTGCCTCGCAAAAGTGATTGGTGTCCTTGTTATGAAATTATCAACTTAAAAATGATGTTATACAAAAATATTGCTGATGGTGAACCTGAACAAACAAAATAAAATCTATTGTAAGCCCCGTTAAGCAGATGAGTTGTGTCTCTGGTAGCTTACTTTTATTCCGATAAAACACAATTTCCAACAGTGCATAGATAACAATAACCTAGAAAATGACAAAGGTTGTCACTCAATTAATTAAGCCTAATATCACAGAAGGCAGATGTACCTTGCGTTGGTAAGTGTGCAAAGCTGGGCACAGTGCGCAGTTTGACTAAGCTACTGATATTGCCTGGGGTTGTTAGTCATGCAAAATTACTTGTAGATCAATTATTGTCAACACAGTTACAGGCAGTTTGACACTGAAGGACAGAGGACGAACCAGTTGTCACAAAATCTGAGGTAGAAAATGTAATGAGAATAAGAAAAACTTTTGTGAACCGGCGATTCGTAAAGTTTCAATCGATTTTCTGACCGATGCATGGTACATTTGAATCGATTTGGGATCTGCGGACCGATGCACTTGCATCTTAAACATTTGTATCGGGGGCCGATGAGTATAGTTGGCTAGCTACATCTGGCTAACATTTGTTAATTGGGAACATTCACCTATCTGTAAATATAACTGTATATTTACCTGTACAGCTAATTTAACCATGCAAAATATTCACTTACCTGTTCATTTAGCCAGTCTGTCTATTAGGTAAACTATTATTACCCTCGCTCATATCATATGCATTTTTAGCTACTGAAGTATTTCTCTGCCATCGACCTGTATAGTATAGCTAACCATCCAACATCCACTAATGTATAGTGTACATATTCAGCCAACCATACTATGCAATGTCTTTTTATAGCTTTTTTTGCACTCCAGATATCTTGTATTTCTATACTTTTTCATACTGCCGCTCTATGTATCATGTACCGTGTATCTGTCTTTTGTGTCCTTTCATTGTGGCATTTCCCCCTCGGGGATCAATAAAGTACCTATCTATCTTATCTATCTATCTAACAAATCCTCTTATTCAATAACTACCTGGTGAGAAGATAACCAACATTTAGGCAAATAATGTAGCAACTGACACTGTGGGTGGTACCTTGGTTTCACATTCCTGGTCTGGCCAATTGGTTTACTGACAAATCTTTAACACAGTGGTACAAAGCACCAGCCAAAAGTATGACATCTGTGTGTGGGTGTAGGGTTAAGTGTTGGGACGGTGTGCTGTACAAGGCAGGACTCATTATGACAGTGAGGTGACTCACTCGGATGTTCTTTGAGCGAGTCTGCACAAGGCTGCCACTGCGTACCACAAACACAGGCGCCCCGTTCACCTCGTTGTCCGCCTTGTGCCTCAGCCAGTCCTCATAGCCCTGAGTGGTAGGGGGAGGGAAGGAAAGAAGGGATGAGATTAAGCCATCTAGACATTCTGACAACTAGACAAAGTATGTATGATAAGCAGACATATTTAATTTGCTGGCTCAAAAAAAAAAAAAGGAATTAAACATTTTAATACTCACCTGCTTGATGGCAGTTACTGTGATGACAAAGAAAAGAGGAAGTCCGCTGGTGATAGGGGAAGTGGGGGTATCGATCATTAGCTAGAAAATACAAAGGAGACAACAGCTGGCAATAATGTGGTTTCCTCATACAACCTGAAAACACACTGGCCAGTATAACAAAGTAACACATTTAGAATTGGACACAGTAGCGGCCATAGAAAGCTTCAGAATATCTGAAGAAACCAAAAAGTGTGGCCTCTGTGTAGCCTGATGCATACTGAAGGTTAGCTGCTAGGGACCTCCAGGCACAGTATGCTCAAAAGCACACAGCATTTATTGGCCACTGCCCACTGAATAGAACTGAGTCACATCACGTGTAGGCCAGCAACAGAGTCACGTCACGTGTAGGCCAGCAACAGTTAGAAACATGGTAGACTGGGTGCTGAGGCAAGCCCTTACCTGGACCAGGAATATGATGAGAAAATAAAAATTGGCTATTCTTCTGAACTGTTCAAACAGATTCTTAGGAACAAAATTCCAAACGGTGTACTGCAGAAGGAGGGAGGGGGAACAGGAACATCAGAGTGTGAGTTATTTGACACTGAAATAAAGTGGTTGAGTAACTTGAACATTTGTTGATGCTTTTGACACAAAAGCTAGGGATTCAACACCTCTGCTTTACCTTGGATGATATGATTCTGTTGTCTGCAAACCGCTGAGGGACATAATGACCATGTTGAGGGAAGCGGTTTGCGATGTAAACCGTTCTGGTGTCACTTTGATGGGGAGGGTCAAAGCCCTGGTGGAGAGAGAGGAGAGGGTCAAGAGCATCTTGACTGGCTGCATTAACTGCAAGGCAGCCGACCACAAGGCGCTACAGAGGGTGGTGAGTACGAACCAGTACATCACTGGGGCCGAGCTCCCTGCCGTCCAAGACCTCTACACCAGGTGGTGTCAGGAAGGCCCAAATAAATGTACTCCAGCCACCCAAGCCATGCTACCGCTCTGCTACCGCAGTAACTGTGCACCAAGTGGCCACTTGGACTACCTGCATTGATTTTAATTTTTTTTGCACTCTCTTGCACACACACTGGACTCTACCCACGCACTCACACACACACGCCACAAAAATAACTCACACGCCACAAAAATAACACACACGCCACAAAAATACTCACCACATACGCTGCTGCTACTGTCTATTATCTATCCTGTTGCCTAGTCACTTTAGCCCTACCTACAGTATATGTACAGTACATAGCTACCTCAATTACCTTCATTGACTCGTACTGGTAATCCTGTATCTTACTTTTACTCATTATTGTTATTCACTGTGTATTTACTCCTTGTGTCAGCATTTCTATTTTATATAATAAATATCTTAACTCTGCATTGCATTTGCTCCAGGGGTGCCGTACTACTATGGCTGACCCTGTAGGTAGGCAGTCATTGTAAATAAGAATTTGTTCTTAACTGACTTGCCTAGTTAAATAAAAGGTTAAAAGTAATGTGACAAATAAAATGTGATTTGATTTGAAATTAGCCTATTCAAGTCAATGACACCTCTCTCGTGGCCTGGTCAATAACTTCCTTATTGCAGGGAACTGAAGAAAGATACTAGAAATCTAATCTTAGAATTCTAGGATAGGCTAGCCGTATCTTAAATTACCTTTCTGTACGCAATTTTAAAAGAGAGTCAATTAATCTGGGCCACATGATGTGGAATAATAATGACGACAGAGTGTGTTTCCATTGCTCATGAGTAGTGAGAATGAGTGGGCCACGTCACTAAAGCCAGATATCAACACATGCATTCAATTACTGTCCCAGCCCACCCTCTTCAATGGGCTTTTGTGTTTGCACAACACTCTCACACACTGCTCTCCCTATCTTGGCCATGTTCACTGCACCCAGGAAAAATCTCTCATCAAATGATCTGCCTGTGCTGCTAAGCCCCGAGCACATTTAAAAGCACAGTCTTAGTCCTCCTTGGTGATCAAACATCATCTGTGGACACTAGTTTGAATCATAGGCTATGTGTACAGTATGTGCTGCAGTTGGGAACGTCAGAGGGGATGAGCCGACAATGTTACAACGAGAAAAGTTTTTTTTTTTTTTTTTTTTTTTTTTTTTTTCACCAGGCTGGCATGTTGACAGAGTTTCTGGAAATTCTTGTGTAACCAGTGTCAATATGTCTGTCTGGACCAGGGAATGATTGACTCAACAACACAGCTAATTCATTGATAGACATCTGCATACGGTAACTCATTGTTCTGAGATAATTATTTGTTAGGTTGGGCAAACTACCTTTCTGACAAATGTGCCCCTCCTACGCAAATAACTGAAGTTATTTCATGCTCTAACAAAGCCTACAACTCCCATGATGTTCTGAGGGAAACAAAGAGCCCAGCTACATGGAGGGGATAATGAAGGAGGATCTGTAATTAATCAAAACAGGATAAATCACTTTTTGACAGCACCCCTTTTGATTTTGAAAGAAACCTTCCATATATATTTAACCATTGAAGAAGTGCTCAGAAAGTGACTTTTTGGACCTGAATGCCAAAACATTAAAGAGATAAAGGTGCTCAAAGTTGACCTATTTTGCATAACCCACCATACCATGAGACATCCATGTCTTCATCACTGGGAAAGATTAATATCCTTTAAAAGCTTGCAAACGGGGTTGTCAAACTCTTTTATAATTTATGAAGAAAATAAAAAACGTGGGGTTTGTGCCCACCATAGGTTGAGACACAACATGCTCTTGAATACAGGGTGGGTGTCATCTTTTGGCTGCTAAATGTATTAAAATGGGAGCAAAATAAAAACAGACTTGAATGGGAATATCTTGTTTTGGGAATATACTATCAATCTTCCATAGGAAACCTATTGAAATCATATAAATATACATAATAGAAGAGACATGACCATATAAATTGACATCTCAATTAAAAGTGAATACTTATTTTTTTATTTTTTTCAGATACAAAACATACGAACATCAACTTACAGATTAACACAAACAGCGACTGCGTCGCATCTGCCCAGACCTGCATTCTCACAACCCCATCCCTAGAGCCTGCAATATATTTTGCTACATGGCCTTAAAAATGTTTACTACTTGGTCGCCCATGATATTTCAATATATACATAATAAAACATTATATTTTTTCCATTGTGTTAATGGCGGATTAATTGATTTCCACGTTTTTAGTATACGTCTTTTCAAGATGAGATGCCATGTCTTGAAAAATGCAGACAGACAGATTAAAAGTAAGTGTACATTGAAATACTTCTGGACAGCCAACTTTCTAGCTCCTCCCATAGCTTCTGGACATTATAGCATTCCCAGAAAGCATGGATTATTGAGTCATTGTTGGTTTTATACTTAAGTGACTGCCATTGTGCTGTAGAATTTGTGAATTGTGTCTCTTGTATAATCAATTCTTTACATTAGTTTATACTGGATTAAGCGTACATTTTCGTAATCTCATTAGTTATGCTCCAACATGCCCTCCATCTTGTGCCAACATCAGTTATTTTGATGTCTTGGTTCCAATAGTATATATTTTTTTCCTAAGAGAAAAGTTGGATATGCTCTCTGCAAGGTTTTGTATATCTTACCTATCATATGAAAATAATTGTCTGACTTAAATAAGACTCCCTCAAGGTTGCTCTGATGTCAAAAGATTTCAAGTCGAAATTTCAGGATGTGACTTGTAAGAAGCATGTACAGTTTAAGTCAGAAGTTTACATACACCTTAGCCAAATACATTTAAACTCAGTTTTTCACACAAATCCTGACATTTAATCCTAGTAAAAATGCCAGTTAGGATCACCACTTTATTTTAAGAATGTGAAACGTCAGAATAATAGTAGAGAAAATGATTTATTTCAGCTTTTATTTCTTTCGTCACATTCCCAGTGGGTCAGAAGTTTACATACACTCAATTAGTATTTGGTAGCATTGCCTTTAAATTGTTATTTTCTATAGGAATGAGGTCAGGGCTTTGTGATGGCCACTCCAATACCTTGGAGTGTTGTTTGGGACAAGCATGCATTGGCAGCCAAGCTGCAGAAGTATGATCAGGCTAATTAGCAGAAGAAATGTGAGAGTGTTTATCTAATGTTCCCTCCTTAGATTTTAGCTTTGGCTACCATTAGTTGTGTATCTTGTTGTTGTTGATGTGCATAACTGAGGGAGAGAGAGCCTACCTTTTGATGGTTGTTTGATCAATAGGACTGTAAAGTTCCCAAATGTAACATATTTACAGAAATCCATTCAGGTGTATTATGTGGCTTTTGGCAAATGCGTTCTAATGATCTAAAGTCGCGCTGTTGCTATGGCCTGTAAACAAACACACAGTCCAGTTCAAAATGAATGATAGCAGGCCTGTGTGAAAAATCGCTTATTTGCATAAAGGCCTACTGTAGCTCTGATTGGCTATGGCGCACCGGTCTGCGTAAACTCTGATCTTGGACGAGACAGGTGTTTTTATTAGGTTTTATTTACTGCAGTGTCTATCAATGGAGGCTCCTCACAGGAGGAAGGCGAGGACCATCCTACAAGGTGAATTTCAGAATTTTTTAAAATAATTAATCATTAAAAGGTTATCCTTTTTAGATAAAACTATACTAAATATATTCACGTCACCGAATACCTGATTAAAACACAGTTTTACAATGCTCTATAGTAGTCTTAACAACAAACTCTAGGCTAGCACCATGGTGTAGCCGGAGAACAGCTATTTCCCGTCCTCCTCTGGCTACACTGACTTCAATACTAAGAGGCTCATAGGCCTTACCCCCTTCCATAGACCTAAATGGTCATTATGACCAGTTCCGGAGGACATCCTCCAACCAATCAAAGCTTTTGCAATATGAACTGACATGTTGTCCATCCAATCATAGAATTAGGATCAGAGAACTAACCTAGGGTGGTGTATTGGGGTTGTGCCACAGAGCATTATGTGGGTTCTATGTGTTGAGAAGCTTGGTGAGTTGGTGACATATAAAATAGATTGTATAAATAGATTGTATGAAATAGAGCATGAAAAGTGATAGTTGAGCATTTTTAGGATATTGTTAAATTCAGATTACTTTCTTTAAACTACAGGAGACGGAGGAGGTAGATTAGGCATTGTTTTCTTGTTTTTAGAACTTCATTTTTGTGTGGAGTTAGGAAGGCAAATTGAAATAAATTGCGCAAACTTTAGTAGCAAGTAGCTAGCTAACGTTAGCTAGCTATCAGAGTGCAGTTCTCTCAGCCAGAACGGCTAGCTAATGCTAACAACAATGTAGTGGATTTTTTGTTGAAGAACCCCTTTCAGATTCAAACTTCTTGGAAAAAGCCGCATCGATCATGTATGTAATTGACTAACGTCTGCATATTCAAACTGCGCAATACAACATGAAGGTAATATGCCGACTACACCGGGTTCGCGTGCGTCCTTGTGCGCCATCGTGTGCATGTTGATTTTGTCCATCCACACCATACGCGATCATGACACGCAGGTTGAAATTTCAAAACAAACTCTGAACCAACTAAATTAATTTGGGGACAGGTAGAAAAGCATTAAACATTTATTGCAATTTAGCTAGCTAGCTTGCTGTTGCTAGCCAATTTGTCTTGGGATATAAACATTGGGTTGTTATTTTAGTTGAAATGCACAAGTTGCACAAGTTAAGCCACAGATAAAAGGGTGAACCGGGTTCGTTTCTAGTAATCTCTCCTTCTTCTTTGGACTTATATGGTGGTTGGCAACAAACTTAAAAGGTGCATTACCACCACCGACTGGAGTGTGGACCTCAGCTCGTCGTTCAATCATCCACGTGGTTATATGCTCCTAAAAACCAATGAGGAGATGGGAGAGGCGGGACATGCTGCATGTCAAGCGTCACAAATAGAACCAAGTTCTATTTTAGAGCCTGGCTACGCAGACATGAGCGAGCAGTGTGGATGCAATAACATGCATGTGTACATTTATTTTGCACGTGGTCAGCATGTCAGGGTCACAAGCAGTTTATCTGCAAGAGTTGGCTTGTACTTAGGGGCAAGATGAGAGGGAAAGTTCAGCTAACAAGGGCAACTACAAGGAGATTGCAGAGGTAATTCCACATTACAATGCTTACTTTCTGAGTTTATGGAAGTTCCTACGGTCTTCTCTAGGATGTCAAAATCAATTCAGAATGATTTGATCACTTCCATTAAAAGTGAGAATTTTTTTTTTTTTTTTAAAGAGGTCGGTGCAGCTCATTTTTTCACACGTGCTCAAGTAAGATTTCCACTTTCCTCCGGTATTTATTTAGCAAAGGTAATAACACAATCACTCCTGACATACACACGCAAAAACTCTTTACATAAATGCTACACCTAAACATTAGAGATCGGACATGCTGTATGGGATGAAAACTAGATGATTATTCAGTCTGATCAACCGTAGGCTACTAATAATAGCAGCTGCATACAGCCTAAGTCCCTGTCCATCTGGCCAGGGTAAACAAATTGGTAACGTTATGTATTTATAGTTCATTTGTTTGTCAGGAGAAAATGTGAATGTGAAACAAATTTGGTTTATATTCAAACTTGGGCTAACTAGGTTGCCTATAACTTTTCAATCCAAAATTATTAACTGGAATTAATCAATCAATTTAATAGTGATGACAGACTGAGTTCATTTTTAATTAGACCTACAGTTACATAGGCCTGTATGATGCAAACATGCATAAAGCAAGTTCAGAGTTCTATTGTCCATCAGTTATTGTCTGTGTAGAGGAAACCCCCTTGTTAGTCTAGTATAAATATAATTAATATGAACAAGTGTAAGGTTTCTGCACTTTGACAGGGTTTTCATCCTCCACAGGGCTAGGAGTTTTCTTTACAGGAGTTTTTTTAAACCATGTGACCGGATTATAAAAACTGGTCCCACCATAGCCCGTATAAAGAACCTTTTTAGAACTGATTAATCATTGTTATACCCTATAGGATCCAGCATTTTCCTGGTTACCAGATAAGGAAAAACTCTGGGCCCCAGGGGTGGAAAATTGCCCCACCCCTCTGGGACCTATGGTACCACCAGTCTGCTCGTGGTTGTCAGTTATCGTTAGGTACATTGCATTCGGAAAGTATTCAGACTTTTCAACATTTTGTTACGTTACAGCCTAAAATGTATTCAATTAATTGTTTTCCTCATCAATCTACACACAATACCCCATAATAAAGTAAAAACTGGTTTAGACATTTTAGCAAATGTATTAAAAATAAAAAAACAAAAATACCTTTTTTATATAACTATTCAGACCCTTTATTATGAGATTCGAAATTGAGCTCAGGTGCATCCCGTTTCCGTTGATGATCCTTGAGATGTTTCTACAACTTAATTGGAGTCAACCTGTGGTAAATTCAGTTGATTGGACATGATTTGGAAAGGCACACCCCTATATAGATAAGGTCCCACAGTTGACAGTGCATGTCAGAGAAAAAAAATTTCTGCAGCATTGAAGGTCTCCAAGAACACAGTGGCCTCATTCTTAAATGGAAGAAGTTTGGAACCACCAAGACTCTTCCTAGAGGTGGCCGCCCAGCCAAACTGAACAATCGGGGGAGAAGGGCCTTGGTCAGGGAGAAAACCAAGAACCCATTGGTCACTCTGACAGAGCTCCAGAGTTCCTCTGTGGAGATGGGAGAACCTTCCAGAAGGACAACAAACTCTGCAGCACTCCACCAATTAGGCCTTTATGGTAGAGTGGCCAGACGGAAGTCACTCCTCAGTAAAAGGCACATGACAGCCCGCTTGGAGTTTGCCAAAAGGCACCTAAAGACTCTCAGACAATGAGAAACAAGATTCTCTGGTCTGATTAAATCAAGATTTAACTATTTGGCCTGAATGCCAAATGTCCCATGTGGAGGAAACCTGGCACCATCCCTACGGTGGAGCATGGTGGAGGCAGCATCATGATGTGGGGATGTTTTTCATGAGGCGACGCACAATTGGCCCAGCATCGTAGGGGTTAGGAGAGGCCAGGTTGTCCTTGTCCTTGTCACATCGCGCTGTAGCAACTCCTGTGGCGGGCCGGGCGCATGCACGCTGACATGGTCGCCAGGTGTATGGGGTTTCCTCCGACACATTGGTGCAGCTGGCTTCCGGGTTAAGCGTGCATTGTGTCAAGAAGCAGTGCGGCTTGGCGGGTTGTGTTTCGGAGGACGCACGGCTCTCAACCTTCGCCTCTCCCGAGTCCGTACGGGAGTTGCAGCGATGGGACAAGACTATAACTACCAATTGGATATCACGAAATTGGGGAGAAAAAGGGGTAAAAAATAAAAAGTAAAAATGTAAAATAAATCATAAGAAATTACTAAAATACATCTCTGGAGAGACCTGAAAATAGCTGTGCAGTGACACCTCCCATCCAACCTGACAGAGCTTGAGAGGATCTACAGAGAAGAATGAGAGAAACTTGTAGCGTCATACCCAAGAAGACTCGAGGCTGTAATCGCTGCCAAAGGTGCTTTAACAAAAAAAATGTCTGAATACTTACGTAAATGTGATATCAGTTTTAAATTTGTTATAAATGTTACTGTTTTTGCTTTGATATTATGGGCTATTGTGTGTAGATTGATGAGGAATAAAAACAATTTAATCAATTTTAGAATAGGGCTGTAATGTAACAAAATGTGGAAAATGTAAAGGGGCCTGAATACTTTCCAAATGCACTGTATGTGGACGATCAGGAACGTTTCTTGGGCTACTTTAATGTGTCAAGTGGGCAAGATGTGCAGCCTGTGTTTGACTTTATGAATTCTGAGATGTCTGAATTTAACTTTATGCAGAAACTTGCTGCCCAAACCTGGCTCTGCTGTAATGGAATGTATCTGCTATTTGTATTTACAGCTAAGTCCCCTCCTGTTCTCTGATTAAAGAGGTGATGACCACTCCAATCCACTACCATTGTCAACTCTCTCCTGACATGAACTGAAGCCACGTCTCATGTGCTCTCTCATCCACTGGCACATTAAATGTTTCCTCTCCAAGCACTGAGTAGGCCTGTCAATTTTCTATAATTACTGTATGTATAGTCAATCACATACACAAACACAATCACATTATTGCACATAAATGATTTTACTCCTTGCTTGGACTAACTCATTATTAGCCCTCGTCTAAATGTTTAGTGTTATTGTTTTTTGTCTTCCCAGTCAAATTCTGTCCTGCCCTCAGTGGAAGCGTTGAGCTCTTCTCAAACACCATCCATCCATGATGAGCCTGTCCTGCACTGAAGCCTATAAACACCTCAACCCCTATCCTACACAAAAGTCAAGCCTCTGAACACCTCAACTCATGCCTCATACCCTGATTCCATCACTGCTGTGATCCCTTCCCAACACTGTGTAAGTAGCCCTTTCATTCCCCATAATATTGTAACATAAATATATTTAGTTAAATGTTTTAGGTTTTAAAAAAAGAAAATGAAACACTGTAGTCTTCGTGGTCTCCCATCCTCCTAATGTATTCATATCACCAGCCCCCAATGGTGTATATTAATTGTCCAAATGCACGGCTGCTTTTCCAATCTGTATTACTATAGAATTTTAACAAATGCCTTAATCTGTCACTGTCATGTATTCATGAATGACCATATCTAAGTGCTCGCTTGTCAGAAAATGTACAAAAAGTGTCATTCTTCCTGGGCTGGGGGTGTATATGAACACATTTTAATGTTGCTAAAACGGTGTCAGTTCCACATAATAATAATACACTTGTAAAATAGTAGCTAACTAACTCTCGATAAGAACGTCTGCTAAATGACTCATATGTAGCAAAAAATGTAGTTAATTATAGTTTATAGTTTTTAGTAGAACTGCGTTACTGGCCAACAGCTTAGCTCATCGTGTAAAACAGAACAGCCAACTTACTAGATACGATAAGTTTGAGTAACACTAGAATTTATAAGTGAGCCCTGGTTGGATTCATGCAGTAGCTAGCTGCTAACCTTGTTAATCTTGTTTGGTAAAAAAACAAGCCAACTAGCTCAGCGGCGAATTTACACTGGCAGCCAGTTGGTTGGATTCTTAACTATTCAAAACAACTAGATAGCTAAATCATATCGTTTCATGTGCATCAACGTCTTTCTCAATATCAAAGTACGCTTGCTCGCTGATATTGCTAGCTAGCTAGTTAGGGAGGTGACTTTACTTACCAGCTGTTGCCGTATCCACCGTAGTAGCATCCTTGCCAAATGTAAATCCAAAGTAGCCAGCAAGGTGGCTAGCTATTCCCATAAAACCTTCCCAAACCATAAATATGTCCGTTTACAGGCAGGTCTTCTTGTGTCCGTTACACAACACATCCAGGCTGTGTGATCAAAGATGATCTCTACCATTACGTGGAAGTAATTATTTCCCTATTAATGTGACAGCTGCGAAGTCTATCTTGTCCATAGAGAATGATAGAGGCCTCTAGTGGCCAAAAGGCCGTATTAGCATGGGCAGCGCTACTGAGGGCTTCCACTATTTGAATGTAGTCAACTGGTTGGGACTTCCAACTTCTTTGGCTGATCCCTCCTGGTGACCCTGTTGGAGTCATATCCAACCC
The DNA here is from genome assembly GCA_023634145.1 of Thymallus thymallus. Taxonomy (NCBI): domain Eukaryota; kingdom Metazoa; phylum Chordata; class Actinopteri; order Salmoniformes; family Salmonidae; genus Thymallus; species Thymallus thymallus. The sequence goes on along the minus strand of CM042392.1, from coordinate 19,126,326 downwards.
GTTCATCAGGAGTGATCAGCCAATTGTGAAGAAGAACATGTAGTACTTCAAAATGTGACTCACCACCTGGATTGGGTTCTATGTAGCAACATTTGAAATTGTGTTTTTTACATTGGATAAAAGTAGAGACTCAAGATTTCGAAAATTGTATATTAATGAAAGTAATTCTGCTTCGAATGTTGATAAATTTGAGAAAATGGCCCTTGAATTCTTTGGTACACCTACTGGTGAGCACCCATTCAGCATTGTTCACACCCTCTTAAGCCTTAGTCCCACTGATCTCTTTAAGGATTCACAGTGTAGTAAAGATTTCAAGACTAAAAGTGGTGAAAGTAGTAGTAAAAACATACTTTATCTAGTCCTTGGCCTATATCCTAATCTGACTTTGGTGCAGGTCATGTTATTCTTCACATTACCGTCTCTGGTAAATACACACTATATAAAAAATAAAAGTAAAGGTTTACTTGGCACATGCACATGATACAGAAGGTGTAAACGGTACAGTTAAATGGTTACTTGCATAGTGGAGTCTTTTGTTTAGACATGTCGCTAGCTAGCTAGACAATGAACCATAATCCCAATTCTAATGCCGCGTTCAAAACAACTGGGAAACTCAGACTAGGAACTTTTTTTTTTTCTTCTTCTTTTATTTACCTTCATCCAACTCAGAATTCCAACTTGTGAACTCGGGCCTCTTTCTAGAGCTCCGACTTTCCGACCTGAAGATCACTGACGTCATGATTTGACCTCGCATTTTTCATACTTCCCAGTTGTTTTCAACGCTGCATACATGAATCTGCAGGTAGCTAAAGCTCAACAACTAGGTTCAATGCTAGATAGCTAGCAACGCAAATGGCTTTCTGAGATAAAAATAATATTACTACACAGATCATACACGTAACATTAGCTAGCGAGCCAGCTAATGCTAGCTAGCTAGCTGACAGTACATTTGTACTTGCAATGAAAATTACTTTCTGACAAAATTTGAAACGTATATCTGAAAACGTTGCTAGACTTTTACCCGTATACATGGATGAACGCTTCTCTCTCTTTGTTATAGATGCCATGGTTGCCCTTAGTTTGAAGATGTAATCCGGAGACAGGTGTTTTATACAACAGCCTTCTGTGTTCTCTTTTGAACTCTCTCCACATTTGGCAATCATCTCTCTGCTTTGACCGGGCATTCCACTGATTTAAAAACTCTTGTCAACTTCTTTCGTAACAATGACACCGTTTCTTTCCCACCACTGTCATCAAACACTACAATGTCTGGTCCAATGAAAATGTTTTAACCTAAATATGGGGTTTCCTCAATGTCTGAATCATTTTCAGTATTAGAGAGAGTCAGCATGGCACGACCGTCCTTCAGAAAGTAGTCCAGCAAAACTTTTTCAGTTCTTCATGATTTTTTTTTTTAAACAGCGGTAGGAAGGATTATCCACACATACTGAGCAGCTCATTTTATGCTACATGGCAGACCAATTCGAACTCATCTCTCGTCATGTCCAGCCCATCCATTATCTCAGTCAAATCATGACTTGCGGTAAAGTTCCTGTATTTTCCCAACGCTAAACGACTACAAATAACAATTTTATTTGTATTTACAGAAAAAAGTGTTCAAATGCCTCTCCTGTGAAGTAGTAACGTGCAACATTTTCCTAGCTTCTTGAAACGGGTCACACATGGAGATTGCCTCAATGGTGCTGCCCATGCTGTCACAGACGCTATAACAGCACAGATACAAAGATGAGTCCTCTATCTATCTCTATGGTCTTGTGTCTACTGTACCATGTCCTTTGTGGATGCCAGGAAGAGTAGCTGCAGCATGTGTGGAACGCCGTTTGGGTCTTTGCGTGTCAAAAAATATACATGTCAAATAACGCTTCTTGACCAATCAGGATCTGGATATGACTGCACATCACATTATAATTTAACACGTTCATTTTTTACGTCGTCATTACACATTGATTACACTATCACTCATATTTCATATGTCACAGTGATACACCGATACGTATGCTATGATGCTGGTAAAGTTGTGTCGCAGCTCCCGCTGCCGCTGCCGCTGCCGCTGCCGCTGCCGCACAAGGGAGATACACACTTCCCCAAGGATCCATGCCAGGGACGGACTGGGAATGAAAAATGGCCCTGGACTTTTTGACTCAGACCGGCCCACCAAACCCCCACCAGCGATACACCACCACCCACACAACCCACTCCACACTTTATGTAAACAAGATTACTGAACAATATTTATAACAATAACTTTAGTAAAATAGATGTAAAATAGAACAAGGGGAACATGTTGCTCTTAGGAGGAGGCTGGCTAGAAGGAGCACATATTGGCACAATGGCACTGGCAGCAAGGTGGCAAGAATCTCAGGAACCATCTGACCAGTAAAATAGATAATACATGATGAAATGTCTTGGTGAAAAGACTGGTGAGTAGGAAAGTCATAGAATAAAATAAAAATAAACATATTTCCTACCTCCTTAAATTAGAAATTTCTGCAAAAGCTCACTTCTCTCAGCAATGCCATCTATAACCAGGTCACTGTCCAGGGCTCAGTAGCCATGAGCATAAAAGCCTCCAGGTGCTGTTGAGATAGAGAGGTCCTGAGCCTACTCTTGATGAATTTCAGAGTAGAGAAGCTCCGCTCGCAAGCTACCTGGGTTACTGACAGGGTAAGCAAGACCCAGGATGTGGTATGCGTCAGTCAATAGGTTGTACTGACTAAGAATACGGTAACAACACACTGAACAGTCCTTGCAAGATGAACAGCTCTTGTTCACCATCTCCACCTCGTCTTAATTTCCTTCAGGTCCATCCATGATCCTCCATAGTCCTGGTTGTGTATTCTTCAAATATTGATTGTTTTAACCTAGTCCACTGTTCTGATTTGATCAAACATTTGCTTAGTTCTTGAAGGGCTGTCTGTGGAAGGCCACTGGCACTGGACGTTAGCTGACTAAAGTTTTTAGGGTCCAGAAGAGACATGTCGGCATACAAAGTACCATTACTCAGAAATCGCAGATGGATGCTATCTATAACTGTATCCAGAATTTGATTATGGACACCAATCCTGTATGAACTCTCTGCCCCAGTAAAAGGCTCATCTTGTGCCATCTCTCCAGGCATGGTTTTCTTCTTTTGAGCCCTTTTCGTTGGCAGAGTGGTTTTTAAGTCCTGATCTGTTTCTTCATCCCATTCCTGCAACTTCCGGTTGGCCCACTGTGTGTCTGCAAATGTGTCTGCAGCTGCCTTGACATTTTCAAAATCTCTTGCCATTCCTTTCAGCTGCTCCTCTGTAGACACAACCATACGATGCACAGACAGAATGTCCATTCCACTTGTTTGAAGATATTTTGAGACTGGTGAGGTGACCTAAAATATTCTGAGGAATATCTGAGCTGTAAGTATTGTTTCATACTTTAGCAACCCCTCAATGTATCCTTGTGCCTTGACCCGTGCAGTAGTGTTGATGTTTTTCTGATCTTGTAAGGTTGAAAGAGTGAGAAGGACATCAACATACAGACCCTCATCTGGATTTCCAAAAGCTCAAAAGACCTTCTTGAAGGTACTGTCTTTAGATCACCAGCGTGTCTCTCCAATTGGAGCAAGACGTCTGTGTCTTGGGTCCTTGCTCTCCTTCTCCCAAATGTTCATCCTCTGCTAGGATTCACAGAAGGACACAGCTATGTTGTTAATGAGATAAAAAAGTGACCCACTTGCCAAGACACTCTCTGTTGTGTCTGCCAAAACAAGGTTCAAAATGTGTGCATAGCACCACACATGCACTTGATTGGTGGACTTTGCAGAGAGCAGGGCAGAGAAGCCTTTATACTGGCCTTGCATACTGGAGGCTCCATCAGTGGAATTGCCAATGCACTTGCTGATGTTTTCCAGTACTTCACTCAGTACCTGGACAAAGTATTGTCCAATGGATGCCTCGCATTTCACCACAGTCTCTCATGGATGACGTTCGTCACATATCTGACTATGACAGAGCATTGATCTTGTCTTGTAATGTCCTGCGTAGTGTCAATCTGAAAACATACCCATTTCCTGGATTTCACTTGCTATGGTGGCCTGCATTGTGTGTTGGATGGTGGTAATGACGTTATGAAAGGGCTGTTCTCTGTGGGCTTTGCAAAGGCTCTCTTCACTGTATGACAGCCACTTCCTGTTGGTCCCATCTTTACAAAAGAAATCCTTCTGCACCACAGACTTTTCACACTTTTGTTGGGGGTGTAAACTAAAAAACATATCTAGGTCCCCTGACTTCAGCCTCTTAAAATAATACAAAATTGGGGTGGCAGTGAAACTGAGGAGTATTTCTGCCTGGCTCCCAAGTGGGTGGGCCTATGCCCTCCCAGGCCCTCCCATGGCTGCGCCCCTGCCCAGTCTTGAAATCCATAGATTAGGGCCTAATTAATTTGTTTCAAATTCACTGATTTCCTTAAATTAACTATAAATAAGTACAATTGTTGAAATTGAGAGACATTGGAGGAAGGATGGCCTCAATGTCCACCTACTAGCCCATAAAGTCAAGCTGGCAGCATGATCAGCCTTCTACTCTGCCACAATTTACGATAACAACGGTGAACCCAGTTCTCTACTATGTTCTCCTGCAGCCTAATCTGAGCAGTGCAATCACTTCTCTGAATTTTTCAAGACAAATATTGACACCATCAGGACAAATAACATGGCCTGTACTCCACCTCCTGAGCCCCCAACCCAGACTGCCCTCCCCTCAGCAACTTTACAATCATCTCTAAATTGAAGGCCACCACTTGCTCCCTTGACCCTATCGCTACAGCCCTGCTCAAAGCCTGCTTATGTTTGTCACCACCCTGATCAACAAGTCTCTGCTGACTGGTGGGGTACCATCGATCTTCAAAACAGCTGCAGTCACCCCCTTTTTGAAGAAATACAACCATGACCAAGACATCCTATCCAACTGCAAGCTCATCTCCAACCTCAGTTTCCTATGAAACGTATTGGAGAAAGTGTTTGCAAACCAACTCCAATTGCATCTGTCAGTTGTACAAGGTTTTCGAGTCTGGTTTCTGGCCCTTGCACAGCAATGAAACAGCTCTGGTTAAAGTAACCAACAACCTACTGATGGCTGCTGATTCAGGATCTAGCATCCTACTCCTCTTGGATCTCAGTGCTGCTTTTGACACCTTAGACCACAACATCCTCCTGTGGCATCATTGTCAGAGAGCACACTGCTGTCTCTGGAACAGCTCTGAACTGGTTCTCCTCCTAACTCTCCAATATGGCAAAACATCCCTATTGAAGAGTCCAGATCGGAGGAGTCTGCAGTCACATGTGGCATCCCACAGGGGTCAGTGCTGGGGCCTATCCTGTTTATAATTTACATGCTCCCTCTCAGCAAATCCTTAGAGATTATAAGATCAACGTTCACTGCTATGTTGACTATACCTAGGTTTACATTAACACCAAACCGGACACCATCTTTGCCCTAGCAAAACTCAGCAGCTGCCTAGAGGACATCTGGGCATGGATGAAAGAGAACTTCCTCCAGTTGAACAGTAGCAAGACTGAGGCTATGTTTATTGGTACACCCAAGCAGGTCACCAGTGAGGGAAACATCTGCCCTACAATCAACAGCCAGGCCATTTACCTGTCCTTTGTCATTTCCAACCTAGGAGTCAGGTTTGATCCTTCTCTGTCCTTTGATGCCCACATAAAACAAAAATGTAAAACATATGTTTTCCATCTTAAAAACATTGCCTGGGTCATACCATCACTCTCCCAGCCAGATGCAAAAAAATATTTTAATATTTTCTAGGATTGATTACGCCAATGTGCTGTTTGGTAGCCTCCCAGCCAAATCACTACAGAGGCTCCAACTAATTTTCAAACATCTTACAGGCTCTTCGGTAATTCACATTAACTAAATATCTCAATGAATCCACGGAAGCATTACTGGTTTGAACGACCAATTCCGGGTCAAAATTTGAATACATCTAATTATCAACAGTTCATCAAAATGGCGAGAAAAGGCGATTTTATATGTAATTGTACATTGATGTTCATTTTGAAATTAATTAAATTTAATACAATTAAATCAAATAAAATAATTAATTAATACATTCAATTCATTACATTAGAAATGATTGCTATAGCTTTTTTGCTACTTAATCCCCTTTTAGCACCATGTGTTTCATATGAAGACTCTTTATTTAGTAGTAAGTAAAAACCTTGACCTGGAAGTGGTTCCATCCTGTCAGAGCAGCAGCTGAGTTGGTGATGTGTCAAGCAACCCTCTTATCTTGCCAATTTTGTGTTGATACTGTACGCATAGATTGTTTACTGTAACACTACTACTTCTAAGTATGACCTGAAGTATTTGTCTGCTTGCTTGCTTTGGGTAAATTAATGGCAAACATTAAAGATGTTGAGAATGCAGGGGATCTTGAATCTCAAGTAAGTAGCCTACTGTTGAACAGGCTGGGCATCACGGAAGTTCACACTAGTATAGAGCATGACCCATTTTTACTTTCTCATACTTTTATATATTTGACTCAACTATCAAAACAGTCATGAGTGAAAGCTTACAGATAATGAGCTTTTACTGTAAATGAATACATTATTATTATTACTATAACACAATATTACACTATTTTCTTCATCAGATTGCAGGGGTCTAGATATTTTCCTCCATCTACGGTGACAAATGGTGTGTTATTGATGAAGCAGCAATAATATTTCATCTAAAAATAACTGATGATCTAGACCACCCAAAACAGAAAGCTTGTTTACAGGTAAATGTTTCCTTAAAGTTGTGTATGCATAAAACGTTTCAGAGCAGTGTATGATAATAATTACTTAAGATCCATTTCCATAATTCTATAATTCTCCCACATGATTACCCGATGGCAGCACCTGTCTAACAGATAAAGTAAGTCTATGTTGGGTTTACAGTACAGTACACTTACACTACCTCTGATGAACATGCATCAGGCATAAAAGAAACACATGCTCATTATTAAGACCAACATCTGAATCAGTTTATTTTGCGTTCTCTCCTCCTGTAGTGAAGCATGGTTGTGAGGCCCTGATAGAATGACCCTGTCCAACAGTCTTGAGGAGCTCTACATGTATGTGTAAGTGGATTTAATTATCACTCATTACATGAAGCACAGACAAAACTTTTTAATAAAACAATTTGTGCACTAACACTCGCACAAGATAATGGAGTTCCTCCTGGAGAACAAAGCAACAGACATAGGTGAGAATCACGCACCACGTCTGATTGATGTGACACTTTATTTGCTCACTAGAGGGCAGTATTTGATTAAAATTATATCCTTCCCAACTAAAGAAATCTGATTACACGATTGTGCACCCATTGCCTTCCTCATACAGGTACATATCAATGCATGTCCATGAGCTCAGACATAAAATCTATTGAGTAGGCTGGATTTCAATCTCTTTCCTTTCATGGAAATGACAGTCAGATTTATTGGGGTCTTTCATTCAGTTTTTTGAGGTCCAACGCATCATTGTGATAAGATGAACACAAGACTTGGTGTGGTATGAAAAGCCCTCTTTCCTGTTTCTGTCATTTAACTGAATAAAGATCAGTATCTGTGCTGTGAGCCTGTGGTGAAACCTTTGTCAAACATACAAAGAGACACTGAGGAAAGAGAAGTATATTTGGTAATTTTAGTGTCATTGAAAATGGTTTTCTATGTATTTATTCACCTTTTTGAACACAAAGACAGGATCTTATATTATTGAAACTCTATTCACTCTAACTTTTGTAAGCTAATTTAGCATAGTTCTTTCATGGAGTACGATTTAAATGAATGACTATTGAATCCATCAATATGGATGCAGTCCTATTATTGTAATTATGTGCGTTCTCTCTTTACAGTTGTAATTATCCACAGAAATTGGTTCAAAGCAGAGAATGTGAATGCTGTGAAAATGAGACGCTGGGTATAGGTCATAGAGCATCCTTTCTTTAAAGGAAATCAGTCAGTTTGGAGCACATTTATTAGAGTATAAACGGAAATGGAAATGTGTGTTCAAATTGCAGCTTGTGTCCTCCATAATGAGAAATAGTTTTGGACAATTGTTGGTGCTAATGCCCTCTGATCCTTCATTTTTTAGATTTATTCTCAGTGCAATGTTTTCCTTTTTTAATGAACTCCAACTATTCTAAATGCAAGCATTATACATGTGGAAGCATTATGTAGATTAAAAACTCTCGGAGAAGTGATTTGGGATTATTTGAAGAAAAGTGCATTCGGAAAAGAATTCAGACCCCTTGACTTTTTCTACATTTTGCCTTATTCTAAAATTGATTAAATTGTTTTTAATCTACACACAATACCCCAAAGCAAATTGATAAAAAATGTTAAATATGACATTTACATAAATTCAGACCATTTGGCAGCGATTATAGCATCAAGTCGTCTTGTGTATGACGCTACAAGCTTGGCACACCAATATTCAGGGAGTTTCTCAGGGAAATCCTCTCAAGCTCTGTCAGGTTGGATGGGAAGCGTCATTGCACAGCATTTTTCAGGTCTCTCCAGAGATGTTAGATCGGGTTTGGTACCCCATGTACCTCAGTCGGTAGAGCAAGGTGAAAAACCTGTCGACGTGTCCTTGAGCAAGGCACTTAACCCTCATTTTCTGACCTTGTAGGTAGGCCGTCATTGTAAATAAGAATGTGTTCTTAACTGACTTGCCTAGTTAAATGAAGGTTAAATAAAAAATAAAAAAAACATTCAGAGACTTGTCCTGAAGCCACTCCTATGCTGTTTGCTTAGGGTTGTTGTCCTGTTGAAAGGTGAACCTTCACCCCAGTCTGAGGTCCTGAGCACTCTGGAGCAGGTTTTCATCAAGGATCTCTCTGTACTTTGCTCCGTTCATCTTTCCCTCGATCCTGACTAGTCTCCCAGTCCCTGCTGCTGAAAAACATCCCCATAGCATGATGCTGCCACCACCATGCTTCACCGTAGGGATGGTGACAGGTTTCCTCCAGACGTGACGCTTGGCATTAAGGCCAAAGAGTTCAATCTTGGTTTCATCAGACCAGAGAATCTTGTTTCTCATGGTCTAAGAGTCTTTATGTGCCTTTTGGCAAACTCCAAGTGGGCTGTCATGTGCCTTTTTTACTGAGGAGTGGCTTCCGTCTGGCCACTCTACCATAAAGGCCTGGTTGATGGAGTGCTGCAAAGATGGTCGTCCTTCTGGAGCTCTGGAGCTCTGTCAGAGTGACCATCGGGTTCTTGGTCACCTCCCTGATCAAGGCCCTGCTCCCCCGATTGTTCAGTTTGGCTGGGCGGCCACCTCTAGGAAGAGTCTTGGTGGTTCCAAACTTCTTCCATTTAAGAATGATGGAGGCAGAAATGTTTTGGTACCCCTCAGATCTGTGCCTCAACACATTCCTGTCTCAGAGCTCTATGGACAATTCCTTCGACCTCATGGCATGGTTTCTGCTCTGACATGCACTGTCAACTGCGGTACCTTATATAGACAGGTGTGTGCCTTTCCAGTTCATGTCCATTCAATTTAATTGACCACAGGTGGACTCCAGTCAAGTTGTAGAAACATCACAAGGATGATCATTGGAAACAAGATGCACCTGAGCTAAATTTTGAGTCTCATAGCAAAGAGTCTGAATACTTATGTAAATAAGGTATTTACGTTTTTTATTAGTAATACATTTGCAAAAAATAATATCTGTTTTCGCTTTGTCATTATGGGGTATTGTGTGTAGATTGATGAGGAAAAAGACGCATTTAATACATTTTAGAATAAGGCTGTAATGTAACAAAATGTGGAAAAAGGGAAGGGGTCTGAATACTTTCCAAATGCATGATACATACTGTAGATGTTGATGTAGACTCCATAATCATTATAACAACAAAGTGCAACAATATCATTTGGTTATAAATAAATGCATTAATGTACTTTCAGTATAATTTTTACAAAACGTTTCAGTATATTAACGTTCAAAGTTTTGTTGTTTAACATTTGTTCATGCAATGGTAATTAGCTGATGACGGGACCTGCACAGCAGGTGTCCATGTAAATGTGGCCTGTCATGCCAAATACTGTCCGCCTGCCAATTCGTGTACCCCCATGCGTCACAATAGGATTCGATAAGCTGGTAACCTCTGTTGCTATGTCAACGGTTTGATGAGCTAATGCGTAACATTTTGAAGATCATTGCAGCTAAATGGACACTCAAACGCATACAACTGGCAAAGTCTCAACACAGAGACACAAATACACACAAATACACAGCTTGAATTAATTTCACAGCCTGTCCATCTTTCTTCTTTTCTCACAGTGGACCAACCAAAGGTGAGAAATATGACAACAGAAGTGGAGGATGATGAAGAAATACCAGATAACTGGGTTCTAAAGCTGAACACAGAGAATGTACACCTCTCCGAGAATCACTCAAGTGGTATAGCAATAACTACTGTATTCTTGAATAGAGAGAGAACGAGAAAAACAAGTGTAATTTCTTATACTCATATCTGAATGTTTAAATGTTGTGTATAAACTGAGTTGTGCTTGCTGCCCACATGTTAATCCAGTGACAATTGGTTCTTTACTTGTGCCTCTTGTTTGTGTTTATAAATCTTTGTAGATGAGGAACTAACTCCTGTTAAACACAGGGTCACGATCACAGCAGACGCAGCACATTCCAGCCACAACTACCCACTGTGCTAACATCTAGACAGGTGCTGTGTTGGCCCTCACCTGTCTCCCTCCTCTCCGTGACTATAAAATATTCATATTATGTCACATCGCACAGTTAGGCAAGTAGATCACAAGCCTTAGAATATTCAAAAGACCATGCTAGACAACGCAACCTTGTTGGGAGGCAGAAGTAGCTGTCAGTTGAAGCTCATGTAGGGAGGATGTAGTTTCAATGCTAATGTGCCTCCGATATGGAAAACTTAACATCCTCAGGCTGTGCTTTGCTGCTCAATGCTCTCGGGTTAAAAACAGAAAGAGCTGCTTTAAACATATCTCACCTGCCATCATAAGCAATTTAGACAGTGATAATGATGTAATTTCCTGGAGAGTACATGAACTGTGTAAATGTGATTATAGTACACATTGTACCATAAGTTAACTATTAAACCACTGTATGGTTATCTTTTACATGCTGTACAGTTTCACTATTACAATTACTCACCCAATATACAAGTAGGCTGTTCTTGTACGAAAACTGTTTTTATTAACTTTTGAAATAAAGTTACTTAACACATTATCATGAGTATGAGTCAACAGAACCTTTCTTAGTCTTTCTGTTAAATACGCCATCCGTTTGAAGAGTAATCAAGCAAATGTGTTGAAAATGATTACCCTCATCCACACAGGGTTTCTAAGATGAGAGTGGGGAACTCTTCAGAGTTTACTGCAGAACTTGTACTCTGTTAAAAACAAGCCGCCACCACGGGATAGATCTACCCATCATACATCTACTGTTGAGAGTATGATTTAAGGAAAGGAGGCAATCTAACCGATTTTCAACGGGGGTCATTTTTTTATGCAATCTATTCTTATGTTTCAGGTTAGAATGGTTCTTGACTAGCTGTATGAAAACAAGAAGATTGCTTGTGGCACTCACAGCATTTATACATACAGGTAGAGCATATGCAGTACATAACAGGTTGTAATATTCACAGTTGCTGTAAATAAATCTAATCACACGGTTGATCACTTGTTATTTGATGATAATATAATCTCTTGTGGACAGATTCTGCATGTAAAACAGGAAGTGACAATCTTTTGCAATAATTTTACTTCAGGGTAACCGGGATTAAGGCTAATATAAAAAGAAAGACAGGCGTGTAATTTTTATCAACAGAGTTCATTACAGCTCTTAGAGGTCAAGTACAAACAGGGCTGAAAATAACAGCCTTTCATAGAAGAAAATTAGGGGTATGACAGGTGTGTGTGTGTGTGTCCTTGTGTGCTTGCGTGCGCGCTAGCAGGTGTTTGTGTGCGTGCGTTTGTGTGCGCGTGTGTGTGCTGTAAGTAGGCAGAACGGGGCTATGCTAGGTTTAACTAATTAGATCAAGAGCCTTTATGAGATGCTTGATATGCTTTATAGCGAGCCATTAACCTGGCAGGATATGGTGACATTTAGAGCCTTCAAATGTTTCCTTCGAGAAGACTTGCAGTTTACAGTACTGACGTTCTCAAACTTAAAGTCAACCACCTACAACCTGTCTCCATTTATTGTCTCTATTGTAGGATATTTGTATTTATTTATTTTATTTAACTATTGTCTCTATTGTAGGATATACTGTGAGGACATGCAGAGTTTCCTGCAAGACCGTGAGGATGATGGCGAGACGGCAGCAGGAGGACGATTGCTTCACTTACTACAGGTGCTTTGCTCTGTGTTCACTTTGCTTCATTCCCATTAGTGCTCTATTCAGTATTCACACGGTTGCCTCATGCTATCCCGCCCGCTCAGGGACCCATTTTAAGTTTTCAACCCAACCCTCTGTGGTCTTGAGGTTCACTGACCCTCAATTATTTACATAATATATATATATTATGTCAAGCCCAAGGTAATATACATTATCGCCTATTTAATATTTCACTTGGATACTGCATTCTTAATGTGTCCTTGTTATCTCCAAGCACGCTTATTCCCAGGGTTCAGTAATGATGAGATGCCCTTTAAACTGACTGGTATATAGAAGGGGGCTCCTGTCTGTTCCTTAGCAACACTTCCACCAGAAACAAATTAAAACCTGCAAGGTGACTTTATGTAAACTTTCACTCCAAAATAATGGCTTGAGGCGAGGAACAAACAAGTTTAGATTTGCAGCAAAGGAGCATAAAAACATAATTTAACATAGACTCTACATGGATCACAATGACTCACAGTTTAGTGAATACACTGAGGTAGTACATCAAGTCAAGACAGCTATCAATACTAATATATACAGTAGGCCTACTAGTGATCAACATTAGCAGCAGCACAAAAGTATAGCAAGGCAAAGTTGTCTAATACTAGCACCAGTAAATGTAGGCATTCGACCCCAACCCCTCTGTGAAGTACTCTGTGCATTCTTTGGTCAACAACATATCAACATTGTGCTATCAAAAACCAAAAACATAATCAGCATCAACTTCATCATCATCATCATCAACAACACATTACCATCGTCATCCTCAAAATCATCATCATCCCTAGCCTACCTCCTTCTATTCCCTGTATTCAAATGGCCAATGACAGTCAAAAGTGTACATTCTCTCCACAAACTATGACCAAACAAACAGGTAAAATCAAATACAACAAAAGAGTGTGAAATGGTTTGAAGAATCCAAAGTCCAGGAAAACCATTGAGAGGCATTCATCCTATACAAACCAGAAATATGCTATTATAAACATGCTTCAAGCAAAAGGGCCTTCACAATAGACAGAGAGAACTCACACTGTGGTTTGTGTGTTGGCACCATGGCACACACACACGCACACATACACACATATACACACTCACCTATACATGCCTACTAACTTTACCCTGTCACTGTTTGAAGGCCAGTCTGGGCTGTAATTGGTGTCAGTGGAAACAAAATCAGATGCTGTAATCCAAACTAAATGTTGCATTCAATCCTTTCTCAGTCAATACCAGTGGGTACAGACCGAGGCTCCAACAATTAAATCATTTCCAAATTGTTTTCATTCTTTCTGTTCCATGCATTCGTATTCACGCACATCATCAGCCGGTACAAATGCCAAATGTCAGACTATGACAGTGCGAGTGCACCACTGTGAAATGCCTCGTTGGATTTCTCTGCTGGAGTCCAGAGTGTTGTTTACACATTTCCCAGATGCATCTGCCTTTGATTGTAGCCCTTTGCCAAAAACAAAAGCAATGGACCATGTCTGATTGGGAGGAGACATCTTGAGTGGAATTTGTACTGAGCTGAACCCCACAGGACTTTGCTTTATCTATGCTCTGGACAATCTGATTTTGGATTATAGGTCGCACTGAGTCTGTTCAATGGAGGCCTACTTAGTGAGGTGTGTTACTAACTAAATATGCAATATTGAATATCAAATGTGCTTCCCTCCTACAAGATGTGCGTGTCAATAAGGGATGATCAAGAGCTGGTCATATGTCATCATCCTTTCATTGCCACTAAATCTGACCGAACGATTGAAGAGAAGAGCCTTCCGTCTAATGCTCCCCCTCATACCCAGGTGCCTTTGGGTAATATTCTGATTAATGTTCTACTCACGCCTCTCAACACTGACAGGCAATTTACTTTGAGGGCTCATTCTTAATCTGTTCTTTACTAATCTCTTTTCCTCTCAGCCCCCTTCCCCATTTCCTCATTTAGAATTTAGCGTTTATTCAACTCGGGGGTACGGATGTGAACTGTGGAGCAGAGAATAAAGGGACACGTTTTTTAATACAGTAAATAAGCAGATGGCATTGGCACTGTCTCCCATGCTACATGGAGGGCTCTTGATTGACAGCGGAGGGGCTGAGGCAGATATTCTCATGGATAAAGGCTTATTCTTTGCGATGCATCTTGTATCAGCTGCAAAGCTGAACCAGACATCCAGGGGGTGTTCACTAGTCATCCCCTGTCACATGTGACCTGTCAATCATCTTGCTAATCATCACATCATCTTTGGTATGACAGATGAGGAGGTGCTTGGACTAGTGACCACAATGTTGCTCATCTAAATCGCTAAGCTGTTGTTGGACCACTTAGAGAGTTGACATAAACGATCTGTCAAGGGAAGACGATGTCAGTTATTAAGTCCATCAATATTTCGCCATGGGAACAATCTTACTCCGACCACAAATGGTTTTGCACAACGATTCTCTCTGCATGCTAATATATGTTTCTAAAAACCTGTTTTTGCTTTGTCATAATGGGGTATTGTGAGTAGATTGATGAGGAAAAAAACACAATTTAATCAATTTTAGAATAAGGCTTTAACGTAACAAAATGTGGAAAAAGTCAAGGGGTCTGAATACTTTCGGAATGCACTGTATGTGCCACTGACATCTCCACTGTGCCACAGCACTCTGTTGTCCCACCTCGGATCCTGGATGTACGGAAGGAACGTGCTGGTGGTTGTGTCTCGCTGGAATGAAGAGATTCTGTTGGGTCCAGACAGTTCCAAACGCATCAACAACTCTACCAGAAACATCCTGGGCCAGGAGGGATACACTTACTCTGCGGTGAGACCCTCTCTCCCTATTAGTAAGTCCACACTAAAGTATATAAGTTCAGTGACGTCTTGATGGGGAATTTGTTTTTGTGTTTCTCGTTGTTGGAAGCTTTTGAGAAAAGCAGCATTAAAGAGGCACATACATAGACACTAGTCATACATAGACACTAGTCATACATAGACACTAATCATACATAGACACTAGTCATACATAGACACTAGTCATACATAGACACTAGTCATACATAGACACTAATCATACATAGACACTAATCATACATAGACACTAGTCATACATAGACACTAGTCATACATAGACACTAATCATACATAGACACTAATCATACATAGACACTAGTCATACATAGACACTAGTCATACATAGACACTAATCATACATAGACACTAATCATACATAGACACTAGTCATACATAGACACTAGTCATACATAGACACTAGTCATACATAGACACTAGTCATACATAGACACTAATCATACATAGACACTAGTCATACATAGACACTAGTCATACATAGACACTAATCATACATAGACACTAGTCATACATAGACACTAGTCATACATAGACACTAGTCATACATAGACACTAGTCATACATAGACACTAATCATACATAGACACTAGTCATACATAGACACTAATCATACATAGACACTAATCATACATAGACACTAGTCATACATAGACACTAGTCATACATAGACACTAGTCATACATAGACACTAATCATACATAGACACTAGTCATACATAGACACTAATCATACATAGACACTAATCATACATAGACACTAATCATACATAGACACTAGTCATACATAGACACTAATCATACGTATGACACTAGTCATACGTATGACACTAGTCATACATAGACACTAATCATACATAGACACTAATCATACATAGACACTAATCATACATAGACACTAGTCATACATAGACACTAGTCATACATAGACACTAGTCATACATAGACACTAGTCATACATAGACACTAGTCATACATAGACACTTATCATACATAGACACTAATCATACATAGACACTAGTCATACATAGACACTAATCATACATAGACATTAGTCATACATAGACACTAATCATACATAGACACTAGTCATACATAGACACTAGTCATACATAGACACTAGTCATACATAGACACTAATCATACATAGACACTAATCATACATAGACACTAGTCATACATAGACACTAGTCATACATAGACACTAGTCATACATAGACACTAATCATACATAGACACTAATCATACATAGACACTAGTCATACATAGACACTAATCATACATAGACACTAGTCATACATAGACACTAGTCATACATAGACACTAGTCATACATAGACACTAGTCATATATAGACACTAGTCATACATAGACACTAATCATACATAGACACTAGTCATACATAGACACTAATCATACATAGACACTAATCATACATATACACTAATCATACATAGACACTAATCATACATAGACACTAATCATACATAGACACTAATCATACATAGACACTAATCTGAAAACAAATGTTATTTATGGAAAATTGGGATGAGACCAGGTCAGAGAGTATTGGATTCTTTACTCTGACATAAGCAGTTTGTTGTTCTGTTTCCCCTACTTTCTATGCAAATGAGGACTTCGAAACATGTGTCAGGATTGTTCCACTGGTCTTGTAGTCTGTACATCAAAGGCACATCAGAAAGAGCTGGGGAAAATACTCTCATTATTTGGTTTTGATGTAATTATCTCCTTAAATAAAAAAACTGCTAATTCAGAACAGTTATTATTTTTCATAAGTCAATAACAGTTGGGCAAATAACCAATTGCAGATGGTGTCCAACTTTACACTTTGTAGTCGTTATTGTTGTCATTAATACATAAAGCCCTTAGCCACGACAAGGACTTGTGTATCTCCGAAGGAAATTATGCATAACCTCTTCAGATCCTCCAGATCACGGTGTGTTTATCCGCCTTTATGCTTCTCTGTTATTATTATTGTTTTAGAGTGCAGCATGATGGGAACCATTCAATCGCAAACTAGAGGTCATATACAGTACTATAGAGTAGTGCCACTGAATATCTTAAATATAAGTAGGGGAGTGGAAGCATTCACCATTCACTACACACTAGACCCAAATCCCAGCCCAAACAATGCTGCCATGAGATGAAACAGCATCCAATGACATCTCTCGTAGGCTAGTGTGAGGACTCGCTCTTTGAAAGGAGGGAGTTGTGTAACGGCCCTTGGTTTATAAGCGCGGATATTTACTCTGCCACAGGAGCATGCTTTTGTGGCACAGTTGATGGTGCGCTGGGCTTCGTGCCAGAACGTGCACACAGTGGTGCGGAATGTGCAGCACTGTACACTCGGCTGTTACTGTCACCGTCTTACCGCCACACGAGTTATGACCGAAGTAAAATTCCACGTGAAGTTTAGCCACATAACTAGGCTTCTCCAAGCTTATTTAGTAAAGACAAGATTAAATTAAGAATAGTCTGATGGGTGGCAATATTATCCTTTAGCTGGATAATGATGTATTATCACTGGTGAATGATGTTCAGCAAGGCAATAAACAGCTCATGCCTTTTTTTCCCCGACTTTTTAAAATCATAGTCGCACACCTCATGTAGCCTAGACCATAGGCCTATATGTTATGATAGTGGCCAAATAACTTCTTAAAATAAGCACATTAATCCGCTTTACAACTGGTGTAGAGCCTAACTGGTATACATGGGCGGCGCGTGAGTTACATGTCTGGGAAGATAATTTTCACCATAAAAATACACCTTTACAATAAAGCATTCCGTGCATAATCGCATTTGCAGTCACTTCCGATACCAGTGTTTTCCAGCTAATTGATTGCATTTTGGAACATTCACGCTTGCTAATTGCTAATTGCGCATTGCAGCGCATATAATGTGAAGAAATAGCCTAATAGTTTATCAACATTTTAAGTTAAACGTTCTGATGTGTTGCATCAGCCTCATTGCTTTTAAACGTTTTTTTTGGTTAAATTAATTGTCCCAGAGTATGGTCAACTTTTGTACTATGGGGATAGTAGATTGACATATGCTAGTGCTTTTGATGTTCTTTAGGTCTACTCATGTTGTTGGCTGATGAAAAGTAAATGTGGACAGTTATTCTAACATTATATGCCTCGGAATTCGATAAAGTGCATCCCCAATGTGGCTGTCGTCACTTGGAGCTTACTTCGGAGCTGAGATTCCTGTGAGAAGGACCTGATCACGTCACGGGCATTGGCTAAAAGGAATTGATATATCTGAGAGAGCCATGTGAGAGCCACGGCGATTGGAAGGCAGGAGAAGGGAATTATAATTATTATATTCAGCCCAAGGGCACAATGGCCACTTTGGCCGCAAAAGGAATGGATTCTTTAGGGGGCATTATGGCCAAACAAGGGAGATGCCACCTTGAAATTCGAGACCTGGTGAGAATATTATCAAGTGCTTGTCAAATTGCGAATGAGAGACTGATGAAGTATGTGCAGCCAGAACAAGAAACAAAGCAGAGCTCAATGCCTTTCATGTGACTTTTTCAAATCATTATTGGAGTCGCATCATGCAGCCTTAGAATGAATTAAAAATCAAAACATGTAGTTTACATCACAACTAAAGTTGCAAAAATAACTAAGTAGTGGTCCTAAAACAATGGTCCTAAAACAAAATCTTGAGGAACACTAAAGCCTTTTGGAGTGTCTCTGTTAATATTGAAGTCACCAAAAAGTTGTATATTATCTGCCATAACGACAGGGAACTCAGTGAGGAACGATGTATACAGCCCAGGAGGCCTGTAAACAGTAGCTATAAAAAGTGAAAGAGTTGGCTATATAGATTTAATGACTAGAAGCTCAAAAGACGAAACAGCTGTCTTTTTTATTGTGAATTGAAATTTACTGTCTCCCTTTGCGGGATGCGCATGGGATATGGTCACTAGTGTAACCAGGAGTAGAGGCTTACTTCCACTATGACAGGCTTATTGTCCACCTTCCCTTCCAAAAGCCTGGAAGGGATGAGAGAGCCAAGCCTATTGGTTCGTAGCTTCAACTACGTAGCACACACACACACTGATAAAAAATGTGTATGTTTAAAGTAATGACTAAAGTATTCCACCCTGAAACTGTGTAATATGAGATAAATGTATTAGAATTATGAGATTATAATCCTAAGAATGTGTGTACATAGACAAGTCAAGACTGGGTCAGAATGTTACCATTTGGCAACACAGTCAGGATGTAGTTAAGACAACAAAGGAGAAGACAGACTACTTGTTTAGACAACATGATTGAGTGTGGGTTCAGTAACAGGACAGTGTGTCTTTGAAGGCAGACCCTGAGAATTTACAGCCCCCATCAATCAGGGTGGGGGCTTTCTGACTGAGGTGTGCCCTGAACTTAGAGGGCAGAGCGCTCTCTGAATAAAATACTGACCATTGTAAACTGAGCCTCTGTCTGTATTATTTAACTGAAGCATTACAACCTTCAGGATACAGATAGAGTTATAAAAGAGTTCATTTAGAACATTGAGATAGAAATTCTCGTGACACACACTCACACACACCAACTGATTAATGGAATGTATATTTTTTCTCTTGCTTTGCTCTTTTCCATATTATATCTATCTCTTATAAGCTACCCAGAAAAGGGCTGAAAATAGCCCATATTAACATATCTAGCCTTAGAAATAAGGTTCATGAAATCAATAACTTGCTAACATCCGATAACATTAATATATTAGCCATTTCTGAGACTCACTAAGATAATTCATTTGATGATACAGCAGTAGGAATACAAGGATATAACATTCATAGAAGAGACAGGAATGCTTATGGGGGAGGTGTTGCTGTATATATTAAGAGCCATATCCCTGTAATGCTTAGAGAATATCTTATGTCAAGTGTTATTGAAGTGTTGTGGTTGCAGGTTGATCTGGCACATCTAATGCCTTTTATTTTGGGGTGGTGTGATAGGCCACCAAGTGCTAACAATCAGTATCTAAATAATATGTGTTTGTGATGTAAACAGAGAGGTCTACTTTCTTGGGGACCTGAATATTGACTGGTTTTCATCAAGCAGTCCACTCAAGAGGAAGCTTCTCACTGTAACCAGTGCCTGTAATCTGGTTCAGGTTATTAATCAATCTACCAGGGTGTTTACAAACACTACAGGAACAACATCATCCACATGTATTGATCACTAATACTGTAGAACTTTGTAATAAAGCTGTATCCGTACCCATTGGATGCAGTGATCACAATATAGTGGCTATATCCAGGAAAGCCAAAGTTCCAAAAGTTGGGCCTGAAATACTTGATGATTTTATGAACTTGCTTCTTCCAATCATTGATAAACATACACCTGTTATGAAACTGACTGCTAGAACTGTTAAGGCTCCATGGATTGATGAGGAATTTAAAAACTGTATGGTTGAAAGAGATAGGGCTAAAGGAGTGGCTAATAAGTCTGGCTACACATCTGACTGGCTGACTTACTGCAAAGTGAGAAATCATGTGACTAAACTCATTAAAAAGAAGAAGAAACTGTATTATGAAGCCAAGATCAATGATATAAAGAACGATGGATATAAACTTTGGACTACTTTAATTGAAATCATGGGCAGAAAGACAAATTGAATCAGATGGCTGATTCATCACAAAACCATTTGATGCTGAAGATTTATTTTAATGATTATTTAATTGGCAAAGTGGGCAAACTTATTAAACATATTTGTCCATTATGCTGGTGATTCAACCATATACGCATCAGCAACCACAGCTAATGAATTAACAAAGGGTTGCAGTCTGTTTTGGAATAGATTGTAAGTAATAAACTGCTCCTGAACATCTCCAAACTGAATAGCAATGTATTTGGTACAAATCATTTACTAAGTTCTAGACCTCAGCTGAATCTGGTAATGAATGGCATGGCTGTTGAACTAGTTGAGGAGATTCAATTACTTGGTGTTACCTTAAACTGTCATGGTCAAAACATACAGATTCAGTGGTTGTAAAGATGGGGAGAGGTCTGTCAGTAATAAAGAGATGCTCTGCTTTTTTGACACCCCACTCCACAAAGCAAGTCCTGCAGGTTCTAGTTTTATCTCATCTTGATTATTGTCCAGTCATATGGTGAAGTGCTGCAAAGAAAGACCTAGTTAAGCTGCAGCTGGCCCAGGGCTTCTGAGTGGGGCAGAGGTCTAAGGCACTGCATCTCAGTGCTAGAGACGTCACTATAGACCCTGTATCACAACCGGCCATGATCGGGAGTCCCATAGGGTGGCGCACAATTTGCCCAGCGTCGTCAGGGTTAGGATAGGCTGTCATTGTAAATAAGAATTTGTTCTTAACTGGCTTGCCTAGTTAAATAAAACATAACGGCACATCTTGCTCTTCATTATGATCAGAGGGCTAATATTAATACTATTCATGTCCGTCTCCTTTGGCTAAAAGTTTAGGAAAGACTGACTGTGTCACTTCTTGTTTTTATAAGAAACATGAATGAATAGGAAATTCCAAACAGTTTGCATAGTCAACTTACACACAGCACTGACACACACACTAACCCCACCAGACATGCCACCAGGGGTCTTTTCACAGCCCCCAGGTCCAGAACAAATTCAAGGAAACGCACAGAGCCATGAGTGTATGGAACTCCCTTCCATCGTACATATCCACAGGAAAGTATAATTACATCAACTTTTCAATGCGCTGGAAGTGCATTCAGATTTCTATCACCTGAAGCATGCACAGAATCAAGTAAACACGTGCACGAGTTTGGCAAGTATGCAAGCGTCTTGTGCATGTATTTTTATCTTGTGCGCATGCTTCAGGTGATAGAAATCTGTGGCTAAATTGCCTCACATTCCTACCACCAAAAGGACCAACCGCACAGACAACCATTAAAGTATGTTAAAGCATAATTTTATTGAACATTCTGGAAACTTTCCTCATTCAGATGCTAATTTCTGCCCAATGTAGGATTCAATGCAATTCATTGTCAGGTTTCCAGGCAAGTCTAAGCACCTGTTCTGACAGATCTGACTAAAACATATTGAAAGGAAATGTGCTATAAATGCGTGTTTCCTGAAATAGCATCATACTACTAAAAAAGTGAAGAGGACATGCCTTTTACGACCATGCCTTTCACGACCATGCTCATGCATTGGGGCGTTATAGCTTGTTACTCTTTCTCATAGAAGGATAGATTGGGCTGCAATTTATTTTGCCACATTACCAAGTATTTGAACTATATAATTTTACCACTCTGTGAAGAGGTTGGCTGATTAACAATCAGTACATTGTAATTATCTCCAGTTTAGCTGTACAAAGTGAGCTTAGCAGGGAACCAGATATGGGGCTTCAGACAATTTTTATTTTAACTTTATTTTAACAGGGAATCCCATTGAGATCAATGTATCTTTCTCAAGGGAGCCCTGCATGCACACAATTTACATAATACAATAGAATACAAATATACAAAATCACAAACACACTCTAGAAAAACAAACAAACAATCACATTCCTCATAAGAGGTCCCCAATCTACATGTTGAACTGCCCTAGAGGCATCAGTACATCCAGTTGTAGGGAACTAGATTGTTCCATACAAGGGGTGCAAATAAACTAACAGCTGATATAACTAACTCTGAGGAGACTGAACAAAATAGACATAGTTTTAGCTAGGATATGTGTGCAGTCGGTAGTGAGTAAACCATTGCACTGATCAGTGGTCGTTCTGCCCTTGAGCAAGCCAGTTAACCCGCAACAACAACTGCTTCCCAGACGCCGATGACATGGACACTGCTTTAAATGCGGAAGACACATTTTGTATTCAATGTTATCTCCTTTATTGTTTTGCAGGATGAGGCATCCAAAGCTGGGGAGGAGAACAAAAAGTCAAAAAGCAAGAAGACAAAGTAAAAGTGATATCCTCTAAATGCTAGTTAGTGGTAATGCTCTATATAATATTGTTGAAAGGTTTACAGAAAGGAACAGACATTTCTGATGTTTTCCCCTATGATGCCATAAACTGAAAATGGGACGTTATTACTTGTAATCATCTGGGTTTCACAAACAATACAATCACATTTCCAAATGCCCTGTACATTGTGCTGAAACGTAGACAGTTCTGCTTTAGTAGCCTTAATTTCCATTACCATGCCAACTGCATCAGGGATTCAGTATTCTTTTGTATCTCAATGTGCCAGTCCAGGTTTATCAGTAGAGATTTGCTATGTTTTCAGTCAGATTGCAAACCTGAAAACTAGTGGTGGTTCAGGCAGTTTGGAGGCATAAAAACATGTTTTGAAATCCTCTGTTAGAATGGGTTCTCTGTTAGAGGTGTTCGGCAGGCTTTCATACTGAGTCAGAGTTTCTTTTTCAATATAGTCCTAAATGAGTCTTTACATATGAGTTGTGAATTATCATTCCACTCCTTCACTTATTCATAATTTACATGTCAAATTACTTGCTGTCAAAACGGTTTTGGAATATACTGTATATAGTGAACAAAAATATAAATGCAGCATGCAACAATTTCAAAGGTTTACAATTCATATAAGGAAACCAGTCAATTGAAATGAATTCATTATGCCCTAATCTATGGATTTCACATGACTGGGAATACAGATATGCATTTGTTGGTCACAGATACCTTTAAAAAATGGTAGGGGTGTGGATCAGAAAACCAGTCAGTATCTGGTGTGACCACCATTTGCCTCATGCAGCGCGACACATCTCCTTCACATAGAGTTGATCAGGCTGTTGATTGTGACCTGTGGAATGTTGTCCCACTCTTCTGCAACGGCTGTGCGAAGTAGCTGGGTATTGTCGGGAACGGGAACACGCTGTCGTACACGTCAATCCAGAGAATCCCAAACATGTTCAACGGGTGACATGTCTGGTGACTCTACAGGCCATGGAAGAACTGGGACATTTTCAGCTTCCAGAAATTGTGTACAGATCCTTGCGACATGGGGCCGTGCTTTATCATGCAGAAACATGAGGTGATTGCGGCGGATGAATGGCACGACAATGGGCCTCAGGATCTCGTCATCTCTGTGCGTTTAAATTGTCTTTGATAAAATGCAATTATGTTCGTTGTCCGTATCTTATGCCTACCCATACCATGGTGAAGAAGCCGGATGTGGAGGTCCTGGCCTGGCGTGGTTGCATGTAGTTTGCGATTGTGAGGCTGGTTGGACATATTGCCAAATTCTCTAAAACCACGTTGGAGGCGGCTTATGGTAGAGAAATTAACATTAAATTCTCTGGCAACAGGTCTGATGGACATTCCTGCAGTCAGCATGCCAGCTGAACGCTTCCTCAAAACTTGAGACATCTGTGGCATTGTGTTGTGTGACAAAACGGCACATTTATGAGTGTCCTTTTATTGTCCCCAGCAAAAGGTGCATCTGTGTAAGGATCATGCTGTTTCATCAGCTTCTTGATATGCCACCTTCTGTCAGGTGGATGGGTTATCTTGGCAAAGCAGACATGCTCACTAACAGGGATGTAAATCAATATGTGCACAAAATCTGAGATAAATAAAGTTTTTGTACATACGAAAAATTGCTGGGAACTTTTATTTCATCTCCTGGGACCAACACTTTACATGTTGCGTTAATATTTTTGTAGATTGGTTTGAAGCTGTCACACACACACAAACACACACAAACACCCCCCTCGCCCTCTGCATGGGCCCTCAGATCCTCAAGAAGGTCTAAAGCTGAACCATTGAGAGCATCTTGACTGGCTGCATCACCGCCTTGTATGGCGACTGCACCGCCCACAAAGCTCTACAGAGGGTGGTGTGGACGGCCCATCCAGGACCTCCCTGCCATCTAAGGAAAGCCCAGAAAATTGGCAAAGACTCCAGACACCTAAGCCACGGACTGACCTCTGTGCTACCGTCAGGCAAGCGGTACTGGAGCATCAGGTCTCGGACCAACAGGCTCCGAGACAACTTCTATCTCCAACTAATTAGACTGCTGAATAGCTAATCAATGGCTACCCAGACAATCTGTATGGACTATCTGCAGTGACTCTACCTGCACTGGCTGGATATATGCATACTCACAGGTCTCTATCCACACACAGACACACACTTACACATAAATACACACACACACATACACACATTATTACACATGTACATATACACACAACATACCCACCATATACGCAGGTGCTACTTCTTATTACTTTTAGTATTATGTGTCCTGTGTTGCAGAAGAATCAGAATTAGCTCGGTAACATAGATAATTAAGATGTCTTATCTGCATAATATGCTTATATGATTGAACTGTTGAACTCTTGTTATTAGAATATATCCTTTTGGACTCTCGTGTTGGAAGTTGCACTTCCTCCCTCAAATGGGCCTCAGTCACCTGGGCGAGGGGAGAAGTCAGGCTTTTCTATCACATGTCCGTGTTACTATGCAGAACATCAGAAAGAGAAGAGGACAGGAGGGAACATTGTCTTCATGTGAGAATATGTGTCTTTACTTATTGCAAAGCATGTAAAGGGATGGCTTGATTAATGGGGAACCAATTACTTCTCCACAATGTCTGGGCGCCAGTCACTCCCTCCTTCGGCCTTGAGAGAGATGTGCGGGGTAGTGTCTGGAATCATTGTACAACATCTCTGAGGTTGCGCCTATCCTGGGATAGTGTATGACCTATAGGCTCACTCCCCTCAGTGAGTTTTGTGAGAGAAGAATCATGTATTTACCTGATTTGTTTAATATTAATGGTTGACAAATACTGTATATATACTTAACAAATAGTACAACTTTTATGTTTTATGTCTTTGCAAAGGGATGGGTTCTACTCCAGCTCCCTGCAGCTAGTCTATGCGTGTGCTAAAGGACATGGGTTTTACTTGAGACAGGTGTATCTGGAGCTGAGAATTTATTTATGCCATAAAATGAGTTGGTGTTTCTGTACGATGAGGTACCAGAGACGAAATGGGAGCCTTGCCTTTGAGGCCAAACTCTGTACAATAAGAACAGTCTTTACAGCAGCTACTGTCAGATGTGAATTATTTGTATCTTTCATAGGAATCCTAACCTTGTGACCCATTCCACACATCTGTTGTTTGTCATGAACATTCAGGAGGATGTACTTTGCTATATAAGGTCTTTGTATTCTTTGTCTCGGGGCTCTCAACCAATCACCTTAACTTTCCTTATTAATAAGTGAATAAAGATTTAGTTTAAGTATGACTCTGACTTGTGTGATAAGTTTGTCTCTCCTCATTTGATAATACAGAAAATACCACCACACCTGATGCCTGGTCACTTTACCCCTGCTTACACTCACCTACAGTGGGGAGAACAAGTATTTGATACACTGCCGATTTTGCAGGTTTTTCCACTTACAAAGCATGTAGAAGTCTGTAATTTTTATCATAGGTACTCTTCAACTGTGAGTGACGGAATCTAAAACAAAAATCCAGAAAATCACACTGTATGATTTTTAAGTAATTAATTAGCATTTTATTGCATGACATAAGTATTTGATACATCAGAAAAGCAGAACTTAATATTTGGTACAGAAACCTTTGTTTGCAATTACAGAGATCATACGTTTCCTGTAGTTCTTGACCAGGTTTGCACACACTGCAGCAGGGATTTTGGCCCACTCCTCCATACAGACCTTCTCTAGATCCTTCAGGTTTCGGGGCTGTCACTGGGCAATACAGACTTTCAGCTCCCTCCAAAGATTTTCTATTGGGTTCAGGTCTGGAGACTGGCTAGGCCACTCCAGGACCTTGAGATGCTTCTTACGGAGCCACTCCTTAGTTGCCCTGGCTGTGTGTTTCGGATCGTTGTCATGCTGGAAGACCCAGCCACGACCCATCTTCAATGCTCTTACTGAGGGAAGGAGGTTGTTGGCCAAGATCTCGCGATACATGGCCCCATCCATACTCCCCTCAATACGGTGCAGTGGTCCTGTCCCCTTTGCAGAAAAGCATCCACAAAGAATTATGTTTCCACTTCCATGCTTCACGGTTGGGATGGTGTTCTTGGGGTTGTACTCATCCTTCTTCTTCCTCCAAACACGGCAAGTGGAGTTTAGACCAAAAAGCTCTATTTTTGTCTCATCAGACCACATGACCTTCTCCCATTCCTCCTCTGG
Source organism: Thymallus thymallus (assembly GCA_023634145.1). Lineage (NCBI taxonomy): Eukaryota > Metazoa > Chordata > Actinopteri > Salmoniformes > Salmonidae > Thymallus > Thymallus thymallus. Next base: position 19,098,895 of record CM042392.1, on the reverse strand, counting down.
ATCATCCAGATGGTCATTGGCAAACTTCAGACGGGCCTGGACATGCGCTGGCTTGAGCAGGGGGACCTTGCGTGCGCTGCAGGATTTTAATCCATGACGGCGTAGTGTGTTACTAATGGTTTTCTTTGAGACTGTGGTCCCAGCTCTCTTCAGGTCATTGACCAGGTCCTGCCGTGTAGTTCTGGGCTGATCCCTCACCTTCCTCATGATCATTGATGCCCCACGAGGTGAGATCTTGCATGGTGCCCCAGACCGAGGGAGATTGACCGTCATCTTGAACTTCTTCCATTTTCTAATACTTGCGCCAACATTTGGTGCCTTCTCACCAAGCTTCTTGCCTATTGTCCTGTAGCCCATCCCAGCCTTGTGCAGGTCTACAATTTTATCCCTGATGTCCTTACACAGCTCTCTGGTCTTGGCCATTGTGGAGAGGTTGGAGTCTGTTTGATTGAGTGTGTGGACAAGTGTCTTTTATACAGGTAACGAGTTCAAACAGGTTTAGTTAATACAGGTAATGAGTGGAGAACAGGAGGGCTTCTTAAAGAAAAACTAACAGGTCTGTGAGAGACGGAATTCTTACTGGTTGGTAGGTGATCAAATACTTATGTCATGCAATAAAATGCAAATTAATTATTTAAAAATCATACAATATGATTTTCTGAATTTTTGTTTTAGATTCCGTCTCTCACAGTTGAAGTGTACCTAAAAATTACAAACCTCTACATGCTTTGTAAGTAGGAAAACCTGCAAAATCGGCAGTGTATCAAATACTTGTTCTCCCCACTGTATGTAGTTATTTGGACAGTGAAGCTAAAACTTTTCATTTGTCTCTTTACTCAAGAATTTTGGATTTGAGATCAACTGTTTTATATTAGGCAACAGTACATAAAGTCCCCTTTTATTTGAGGGTATTTTCATACATATATGTTTTACCGTTTAGAAATGAAAGTACTTTATGTATCTAGTCCCCACATTTGAAGTAGTCAAGTATTTTGACAAATTCACTAATAGTTTATTACATTTTGTCAAAAGTGTAGTATTTGGTCCCATATTCCTACATCAAGCTTGTGACTCTACAAATTGTTGTGTGCATCTGTAACTTTCTCACTCATCATCATCACATAGGCCACCATAGGAAAGGTATTATGCAGATAAACAATTTCATAGGTGCATAACATTTAACGACATTAATAACAAAACATTTTAAAAGACTAAGAATAATTTCAGAGGCTAATTTTTCCACTCACAATGATACTTTCTCAGATTTCTATGTTATGGTTATCGCTTAACTGTCATTACATTGAATCACTATGATACTTACTCAGTCTCATTTGGCTGAATCACTGACATTTCAATGTGCACTAGAGAGCAAAACGGCTTTTTGCAAAAACCCAGTGATACAAAAACAGGGTCAAAATACAGTATTTTATCCAAACACAACTGTGTTCATTGTGTTCTGTGTACATAGACTACACGACCCAAAGTATGTGGACACCTGCTCGTCGAACATATTATTCCAAAATCACTGGCATTAGTATGGAGTTGGTCCCCCGTTTGCTGCTATAACAGCCTCCACTCTTCTGGGAAGGCTTTCCACTAGATATTGGAACATTGCTACGGGGATTCGCTTTGTGCACGGAGGCATTTTCATGCTGAAAGAGGAAAGGGCCTTCCCCAAACTGTTGCCACATGGTTGGAAGTACAGAATCGTCTAGAATGTCATTGTTTGCTGTAGTATTAAGATTTATCTTCACTGGAACCAAGGGGCCTAGCCCAAACCATGAAAAACAGTCCCAGAACATTATTCCTCCTCCACCAAAATGTACAGTTGGCACTATGCATCGGGGCAGGTAGCGTTCTCCTGGCATCCGCCAAACACAGACTCCTCCATCGGAGTGCCAGATGGTGAAGCGTGATTCATCACTCCAGAGAACACATTTCCACATTTCCACTGCTCCAGAATCCAATGGTGGTGAGCTTTCAACACTCTAGCCGATGCTTGGCATTGCACATGGTGATCTTAGGCTTGTATGCGGCTGCTCGGCCATGGAAACCCCTTTCATGAAGCTCCCGACTAACAGATATTGTGCTGAGTTGCTTCCAGAGGCAGTTTGGAAATCGGTAGTGAGTGTTGCAACCGAGGACAGATGATTTTTACACGCTACGTGCTTCAGCACTTGGAATGCCTAACTTATTTTTCTTCTCTGTGAAGTGGACCGATGAGGATCAATGAGGGCCCAGCCCTTTCATTTCTGGGATCAAACATAGGGTCTTTGGGAAGGAAGTGTTGGGGGAGACCATAGACAGACCATAGAGAGAGCATAGAAGTATAGAAACCCAAAATGATTAGGGACTATATGCGGGGAGAACGTGATGGAACTAGGTTAAAATAATGATGTATGTGTGTTTTAACACACACACACAAACAAAGCTAAATGAAGCCATCTTATTTTACACTTTCCCTTCATGGCTGATTTCTTTCTCATAGGCTTCCTGTATAGAAAAGGGATTACATCCAGCCATCAGTCTTACTTTCTCATGTGGCATAGTCTACTGCACACGTAATGGGATACTTCCTATGTACATTGTGCAATATACAGTACTCTCTCTCTCTTTCAGAAAGGTGAAAAAGTAATGATTGTAATCAGGCTATAGGCTATGTTAACAGGCAACACATTATGTGGCAATGACTGTCGGATAATATCATGCCAAATCATATGCATTGATCAGTTTTATATTCAATAGTTTTATTCCAACTAGAATACTAACTGGGCTACAAACAAATCTTATAGAATACTGGTGCGCACTGGAGGTGTATATTTTTATCCCATACCACCCATTGCACACCGACTTTCAAAGCGTCCCTCACTAAAAAGTAGCGTAGCACATAACCTATGCGCCAATAACCCGTCGGGTTGGTCACGGAGAAATCACTGCATACTCCTCGGCGAGAGCAGACACAGACAATGTAGTTTTACAGCTGGGGAAATTTTCATTCAGAAGTTATCTTTTATTTCCAAGACATACATGTCTTTCGTATATGCCTCTCTTAACGAATATCCTAAAGGTTGGAAGATATCTATGGAAATCACATTGATTTATAGTTTCAAAACTAAGTCAAGTGTAATGTGTTTATTATATGATTAACTATGGGAGTTTATATCCCGGAATCTAATATAAGCTCCAACTTCACTCCCGGCGGCGACTCGGCGACAGTCCACGAAGCTGGAACGGCTCTCCCGGGCTATATTATTGTGATCCTGGCCGTTCTTATGATAACTCTCGTAGTCGTGGTTGTGGCTGGCAACGCACTTGTTATCCTGGCTTTCATTGTTGACAAAAGCCTAAGAAATCAAAGCAACTACTTCTTCCTCAACCTTGCTATTTCAGATTTTCTTGTTGGTGAGTATCTATCTATCTATCTATCTATCTATCTATCTATCTATCTATCTATCTATCTATCTATCTATCTATCTATCTATCTATCTATCTATCTATCTATCTATCTATCTATCTATCTATCTATCTATCTATCTATCTATCTATCTATCTATCTATCATCTATCTATCTATCTATCTATCTATCTATCTATCTATCTATCTATCTATCTATCTATCTATCTATCTATCTATCTATCTATCTATCTATCTATCTATCTATCTATCTATCTATCTAGTAGTGCTGTGGTGGGATAATGCCAATGGTTTGTTCATTTACTTAGCTACAGTATATAAGAAACTATGAAGTACCATCATAATGGATAGTAATTGTGTAAATATATGTTTTTTGGACATTATCTTTGAAAGTTTGATTTATACACCTCTTTAATTAAGCTCTTTATTTTATTTAATGATTGTTACTGAATGCAAATTAAAACCCAACTCACCTTTGGTCACTATTTATACACACAATTCTGCCACTTGCCAGCAGGCTTGTTTAGAAGTTACTCAGGTGTGAAGATCCATTCTGGCATTGATTATGGAGCTATGCAAGAATAGTTTGGGGATCAGTCTGTACACAGAGTGTGTCCTTGCAGGTGCCTTCTGCATCCCTGTGTACATCCCCTACATCCTGACAGGCCGCTGGGTGCTGGGCAGAGGTCTCTGTAAGCTGTGGCTCCTCATGGACTACCTGCTGTGTACTGCCTCTGTCTTCAACATTGTCCTCATCAGCTACGACCGATTCCTCTCCGTCACCAGAGCAGTGAGTATAGAGAGCCACTGTGCCACACACAGGCATGCATGGACAACGTGTACACACGCACCCACATACACCCAAGAATGCAAGCATGAACACAGATTTGCACGCACACACAAAGGCGGTTTTAAATGTAGCTACTGTATGTTTTACTGTTCATGTGTCCTTCCTTTCCTCACTGAAGAGGTTCACTATGCCCGTTACCAATACAGAGATCCTGCAAAATGGGTTGACAGACACTGGCAGTAGAAATGTAGTGTCTTGATGGGATCTTTTGGAAATCCAGACTGAGTGGCTTGGTCCTTGTGGACCAGCGTGCTACTCTCTGACCTTTAGTCTTCTTTTGAATGCTAGATAAAGTATCCCTGGATATTCTGGTGTGAATACTAAACTGGACAATGGTTCACCTACCTTTCATTCTTGCCTGTGAGTTTGTAGCTGACATTGAACATTATCTACATATAGGGCTCTATTCAATCCGTATCACGGAAAATCAGTGTTGCAGTGTGACTGAAATTTATAGGCAATGTTCCCACGTTAGCAGAATTTGCATTCACAGTAAATGCTGCAGATGTTGGCTCAATAGTAAATTACCTTTACATGTCTAGTGTGCTATCTGTAACACTTCAGTGATACAGATTGAATAGAGACCACAGTTTTGTTGCCCTGTAAGGGGCACTATCTAATCATGAATACTGCCCAGTCTCTCACAATCATTCATCTGAAATGCTAGTTTTGGCAAATCAATATTGTTCATGACAGAGTTATGAAATAAAAATATTGATGTTTCTTACACAGGACCAAGACTCTTACCAAGGCTCTTGGAATGATAAACATTTTGCACAGACTACGCAACAACAAATGGCGCCATGTTGTGATCTTAGAGGGACTTTTGTCACTTTGTAACTACTACAGCTCTTTTATACTGAACAAAAATATGAACGTAACATGCAAGAATTTCAACGAAGGAAATCAGTCAATTAAAATACATGAATTAGGCCCTAATCTATAGATTTCACATGATTGGGCAGGGGCGCAGCCATGGGATAATCAGAATGAGTTTTCCCCCACAAAAGGGCTTTATTACATACAGAAATATTCCTGTCTCGGGTAAGTGATCATCTGAGACCAGCCACCCAGACAGGAGCTAGATGTAGAAGTCCTTGGCTGGCGTGGTTACACGTGGTTGTGAGGCCGGTTGGACATACTGCCAAATTCTCTAAAACCACGTTGGAGGCGGTTTATGGTATAGAAATGAACATTACATTCTCTGGCAACAGCTCTGGTGGACAGCATGCCAATTGCTCGCTCCCCTCAAAATTGAGACATCTGTGTTGTGTGACAAAACTGCACATTTAAGAGTGGCCTTTTATTGTCCCCAGCGCAAGGTGCACCTGTGTAATGATCATGCTGTTTAATCAGCTTCTTGATATGCCACACCTGTCAGATGGATGTATTATCTTGGCAAAGGATAAATGCTCACTAACAGGGATGTAAATCAATTTGTGCACAACATTTGAGAGAAATATGCTTTTTGTGCATATGGAATATTTCTGGGATCTTTTATTTCTGCTCATAAAACATGGGACCAAAACTTTACATGTTTACATGTTGCGTTTATATTTTTGTTCAGTATGATTGATAAACCCAAGGGGAGTTATTACTAACAGTTCACCAAAAGACATGAAAACAACCAGTCTGAGGAGAAACTTTGATGAAGCATGCTCAGGGAGGCAAATCGACAAGTTATATCCTAATATAAATGCTGCTGTGTACTTTCACAAGTCAAACAAAGCACATTTGAGATTTAATTCAAATGTTATCAATGCTCTTTGTAGTTGTTCATTCTACTGAACTTGTTTGACTTAGTTCTTGGAATGTGTCTCTTCAATCTATTTCCTGTTTCTGTCATTCGCCTATCAGCACAGTGGCTTCCTGAGAGAGGAATTAAATGCATATAGCATTAAAGCAATGATTGTACAATATGTTGCTGTCATAGAAACTAACTAACTAACCTTCTAACCTTAAAAAGTCACTACATGTATTATAAAACATGCAGAACATCTCAGTGGCTGAAAGGTATCAGTAAGTTTTGCAAGTTGATAATGTCCACAGCCATTCTACATAGGTTAGAAAGTTGCTTTGCAATGGTTGCAGTGTTTTCTAGCAGAATACTTTTATCGTTTCCTGATAAACAATTAATACATATTTTCCTCTTCTCCATAATAAAACATTAGTCATTCTCTCCAACCACGTACCGTGCTGTGTAGTGTTTGGTAATAAGTTACAATTATGAAGAAAAAAATAATTATCTGTAGAGTACATGTTTGATCTTTTTGGAGCTCACAGTGCTCACAGTCTCCATGATTGAAAGCAGAGTTCACGTGTAGACTTTTTATAATATCAGTATCTAAACACACCCATGACAGAAAACCAAGGTCTCTATTCAATCCACATCACACAGCGTGATTGAAATTTAAAGGCAATGTTCCCGCTATAGCGGAGCCTGCATTCTCGGTAAACACTGCATATGTCGGCTCAATTGGAAATCACCCTTACATTTCTATCACGCAATCTCTAACATTTCAGTGTAATAGATTCAATAGAGCCCAATAGAGCCCAAAGTCAAGTTGTTCAGTTTGATGACACAGCCTAGTTCTCATTCTCTTCTGGCTTCACTGACACACCATGGAGAAAAAGGCCCTTGAATCCTATTACCAAATGTAATAATGCCTCAGGTGCTTAATGTGTGGATCCAGTAAACATCTACAAATTGAGAGATATGCTGTATTATAATTATTTTATGATTGTGATATTATGATTTTTTTGTGTAGTATTGTATGGTCTTTTTTTCACTTGACTGCTCTACTTACAGGTGAAATACAGAGCCCAGCAGAGCATGACTCACCATGCTGTGGTAAAGATGGTGGCTGTGTGGGTGTTAGCCTTCCTTCTCTATGGCCCTGCCATCATCTTCTGGGAGCTGGTCGTGGGTAAAAGCGTTGTCCTTGCCGACGAGTGTTTCGCTGAGTTCTACTGCACCTGGTATTTCCTACTCAGTGCGTCTACGATTGAGTTCTTCACCCCCTTTATCTCTGTGGCCTTCTTCAACCTGAGCATCTACCTGAACATCCAGCGGAGAAACAAGAGCAGGGCTATCCGTAAGGAGGACACCAAGGCACGCAGCGACAAGGGCAGTCTCAGGGACAGGGGTGCTGCCTTGACTGTGCTTTTGACTTGCAAGGTATCATCTAGCAAGCAGCCCGCTGTTTCAGCTGTGATAAAGAAGGACGAGGAGCTGTCGCCGTTCTCCAGTGGGGAGCCTAGTAGTGGACACACCTTCATGCAGAGTAAGAAGGGCCCCTCCTGCAGGACAACTTCCAGGCCCCTCCAATCCCAATCCCCCACCGGGCCACCCAGCAGGAGCTCACAGGGCTCCCGCCTTTCCCGCGACAAAAAGATTGCCAAGTCGCTGGCCATTATAGTGTGCATTTTCGGGATCTGCTGGGCACCCTACACTCTACTGATGATAATCCGAGCAGCCTGTAGTGGGCGTTGTGTGGAGCACTACTGGTACGAGATTACTTTTTGGCTCTTGTGGCTGAACTCTGGTATAAACCCTTTCCTGTACCCTCTCTGCCACAGCAGTTTCCGAAGGGCTTTTGCTAAGATACTGTGCCCCAAGAGGCAGTCTGTCCAACCTCACATTGAGACCCAGTTTTGCTAGTGAGACAACAAATGGCTGGATGAGAGTCGTACTGGAGTGAGAAGACTACTGCAAATGGCTGTGGATTGTCAGACATTGTGGAATGATGTGTACTTAGTTCAGCCATGAATAGTAAGTAACCATTGTTTATTTGCTCCCAATAAAAAGGTATAAAACAAAAGTGATTACTGATATCCCTATCTTTTGTTTGAGATAAAAAATAATCCTTATTTTTTACTTTTTCCACTTCACTTCAGGCTTCTTTTCATAGTCAGAAAAGTCTGTATAGCCTTCTCCCACTAGAATGAACAATATGCATCTTCTAGTGATCTATAGATGCTGGTTTGTCAGTCTGCTGTCTGTCCCGCCTCGTAATACCTGTGTTATTTTTGTGCGCTGTGGTTATCACAGAGGAGGGAGAGCATGATGCTTCTTTATCTTCTCCTGTGAGCGAATTTACACGTCCCATGTCATTTAAGTGGTAACGAGGAGTTTAAATCCACTTAATTATTGTTTTGTGGCAAATGTATTTATATTATTTTGCGTGTTTCAACTTTCATATAGCCAGACATAGAGTCGGGGCACATAAGCTATTTACTGTGCTTTGATTGACGACCAGTTTATAAAAGCTGTCGAACTGACTGAATAAAGTAAATCTCCAATATCCATTTGCTATTAATAAATTATACAACGTAGTTATAAGTCCACGGTATCACATCGGGATAAGTAAACCAAAGATCTTTTTGTATTTTTGGAAGGCATCCCATGTACTCCCCTTTCACACAGGTGGTGACCCTTGTGACCCTAAATAATTACCGCTCTATTTCTAAACTTTCTTGCCTAGCTAAAATATTAGAATCCTTGATTCGTTCTCAGCTAAGATCTTTGTTATCTTTGAAATGTATTCTAAATCAGTCAGGTTTTAGACCAGGTCATAGCACTATCTCTGCTACATACCTAGTTATAAATGATGTGGTTAACTGTGTGGATAAAAGGACACATTGTGCTGCCTTCGTTGACCTGTTGAAGTCTTTTGATACTGTGGATCACTCACTGCTAATTCAGGGGCTTTCCTCAATTGGCCTAGACCGGGCTGCATGTAACTGGTTTAAAAATTACTTAACAGATAGAACTCAATGCGTATTTACTGATGGTGTTGAATCAGGTTTCCTGGATATTACAAAAGGTGTCCCGCAGGGGGAGGTTCTGGGTCATGTACTTTTTACTGTTTACATTAACAATATCTACATGTCTGTAAAACATGCTGATAATACTGTTGTGTATGCTATTGCCCCCACGGTTGACCAGGCTCTATCTGAACTACAGTCTGCCTTCATTGTAGTACAGAAAAACTTTATTGACCTGAAATTAGTATTGAATGCAGGTAAAACGAAGTATATGTTGTTCCCTAGAGAGCAAAAAAATGATGATTTAAGCATATGTACTTTGGATGGTGTCCATATTGATCGTGTCCCTGCTTACAAATATCTGGATAGATGAAAAGCTGTCTTTTAAAAAAGCATCTTGATGAGTCAGTTAAGAAGCTGAGAATAAAAATGGATTTCTTCTATAGAAATAGGTCCTGCCTCTCGCTAAATAGTAGAAAGTAGATTATTCAGTCAACGTTCTCATTGGTCCTACTGTAGACTATGGAGACATTATTTTGGGGCGGTAGGTAGTCTAGTGGTTAGGGTGTTGGGCCAGTAACCGAAAGGTTGTTGGATTTAATCCCTGAATCTGTCGTTCTGCCCCTGAACAAGGCAGTTAACCCACTGTTCACCTGTATGTAGGCTGTCATTGTAAGTAAGAATTTGTTCTTAACTGACTTTCCTAGTCAAATAAAGGTCAAATGAATTTATATGAACACATCTGCCACTTCATCAAAGCTGTTAGAGGCAGTTTATCAAAGCGCACTGTGCTTTATTATGGGTGACAATTTATTCTCTACCAGAAAGTTGGTTGGCCCTCTTTGATGTCACGTAGGTTGATACACTGCTATGTTTTCATTTATAAAGTACTTTTACAAAAAGTCCCACTGTACCTATCATCTTTACTAAACTTTAAACATACAAGTTACCACACCCGTTCTCAGGGATGGTTAACTCTGGAAATTCCTTTGGTCTTTACTGAGTTAGATCAATCAGCTTTAGTTTTCTTTCACCTTATTTGTGGAACAATCTTCAAAATGTTCTTGAATTGTATGTTTTGGTGCCTCTAGGGCAGTTCAGAAAGCTGATTGAGTACCTTATTGCTGATGAATATGATGTTCTGGTGCCTCTAGGTCAGTTCAGAAAGCTGATTGAGGATCTTATTACTGATGAATGTGTTCGTTTTTTATGACCTTGTTTTTCTTTCTGCTTGCATTGTGTATTTATATTTAGATGTGTATTTATATTTAGATGTGTATTTACTGTATTCTCAAATTCAGGGTTCGTCAGTAAAAGAGACCTTTGTCTCAATATGACTCCCTGATAAAGGTTAAATAAAAATCAATAAAACAAATCCTAGAATTAAAAGCCCTAGTCAGTGACCGCTAAAGAGACTTGTCAGTGTAACCTAGAGATGGGTTGTTCGTGAACGAACGCCTCTTTTTTAATGAATCTTTTAAGTGAATGTCGGAAACCGGATCGCATCGGTGAGAGAGCCCTTCATTTGGTTTCCTAATTTGCATACTAGTAGGCTACTACTGCTTTTTAGAAATTATCTGGAGATAAATTATTAAAACTTTAAATGGAGATGTTGAATCCTCACTACAGGAACAATAGGTAGTGGAGAGAGAGCCTCCTTCTGGTCCAAAATATGATAAAAGAAAACTGATGGAAGATTGTAAAAGATAACTAAACTGCTGTTTTCTGTCGTAGAAAAGCCATTGTTTAACACCCGCTTCCTTCTTCAAGCATACCTGTATTCATTGTCGGCTGACTTTCTATATAATTGGGGGTGCACAATCTGGCGGGGGTTCTGAGGGTCCTGCAAATGTTAGCATTTAAAAAAACATTTTCCTGCAATATTTTGTTTCTCAACAGGGAATCCATGTTAACTTGATAGAACACAAACATTTTCTTAGGTTTTTGCCACAATAAACTAAAGAAGGAGTAGACTAGACTAGTTTAAAGTCCCACCCACAGTGATTGATTGACAGGTATGAAACCCTACTAACTCTGTCACTCACAAACATCCTGCCCCCTCCCCTGACTGTCCCACCCACAGTGATTGATTGACAGGCCAAACTGTTAAAGAGATAGTTCACCCAGCCACAGAGCCAATAAAATACATAATTTGAAGAACAAACATCAATGTAGGAATTCATATCTTGCAGTAAAACTGTAAATATGAATTTAATCGCAAGAGAAGACAGGTTTAATGTTAAAAAATGTAATTTTACTTGGAAAACAGTCCTGATCATATAAGCCTAGGCCTAGATGATATCCCCAAAAACAACAACACACTGAATTCATACATTTTCAGTCATTTTAATTGTAAAGTCATGTTTTTCTACTCAATACCACAACTTACCGATCTGGGAGGTAAAGTTGTTAAAGTATTTAATAATTTAGCTGTGCATTTCGGATGGAATCAAGGCATTAGAATTTACCAGAGGCCACCAAAATAGAGCACATTCTGCTATTTTCTTCCCCGGGGTGGCTGGCCTCTTCTTCTACTTGTCTGGCTACTCCATCGACTTAGGGAAAACACTGCTATCAATGTGCCAAGTCTGAAACTTTGATGGTTTGTATTTACATATCAAAGTTATTTTTTGCCATTTACATCTATGTATGTTGCTACTCATAAGGATTTTGGTATGAATAGCAGAGGTGCAGATGTTCCAAAGGGCTGGCAGGAAATCTGAACTCTTACTAGTGCTTTATGTCTGCCAATTATAGATCTGAATGGTACTGGTATACTTGTAAATGTGCTATGTAGGAACATATGTTCAATGTTATATTCGGAGAAATGTGAAAGATTAATTCAGTGTAATACCAAATCAAGTGTTCATTGGTATGATTTCCATTTGTTTACCCATACTTCTACAGCAATTTGTTTGGAACCTATAAAACATGTGAGATTACATATGTCAGAGGGGTCCATAGATGAAATGAAAGGTAATGAGTGATAATCAATCATTAACCATACAGTATACTAGAAGTAGCAGGGAGTGGAGATAGTAATGAAATGTCTGTGAGACCAAAGGTTTCACATTGTGGGACATATTTAAAGGTTGCTATGGTGAAGTTTGGTTTGAGTTGAAGGAGTGTACTTTTCCATTACAGATATACTTCACTGATTTGATGCATCATCTACAATATTATTGTCTGCACTGTAACGGAAAACTGTAATTTATATGGTGATTGAGGTATTATCAACAGTAAAATACTGTGAAACGTTTTACTGCAGCATACTGTAATTTATGGTGCATTGCGGCAAAGTTTTGTGGCCGGGGAAATAATTCCTGTATTTCAAATGGTACTGTAATTCCATCCCACAGAATACAGTAACGTACCATATTTTTGGAGCCCTAAAAACCTTTTGACCACAAATTGGTGCGTGGTATTACTGTTTCTGGGTCATTAAAATATTTTTAGGCATGCCTTGTAAGAGTCTATATTTATTGTGAGAGTGTTGTACCAATGTAACTATTATGTGGTGGTAGTGCCTCATCAATGAAACATGTATAGGGGACAGATTGGAGAGGCATCAAGTCTTAAACCGTTAATGGTTGAGCATATTACTGTAAAATACAAACCCCAGAAACCCTCAAGTCATTTAATAAATTCATCCAGTAATTCATTTATTAATTTATTAACATTACAGTAGCATTTACTTAGTTACAGCATGATACAGTCAATATGGTATTTTAATGTGTGTCATTACAGAATACTTGACATTATTAAGATAACAGTAGTTGTACTGCAGTATGAAATACAGTAACTTACCTACCACTAGCTGCCTGTAAATTACTGTCAAATTCATCACAACCCCTTTACAGTGTGTGACAGTGTCAGTTTATAATGCAATGTAGTGACATTGTGCATCCTCCATAGTCAGATAACAGATAACAGATTGTAGCAGATTGTTTATGATAGGTCATAGGTCAATGTAATGTCTTAGTATCTATACAAATATTTTACTGTGAGCATTTAACCATCCAACAAACTACCACAGACACAAGTATAGTGTTTGCAGTCTGCTGCTTTATTCAATAAAACAATTATAGAAAGATGCATACTGCCAGATTACTGCCAGAAAGACTATACAAACAGTCCAACGAAAATAAAAAGAGACAGAGCTGGATTTGTTATTTCCAGGAAGTCATCACAACATTGGTGTAAAAGATCATAAAATATAAAACAAATGTTATGTAAGGCAAGGACTTTTTTTCATGCAGTAGTGAGATGATACTGTATCTCACAAACATTTTGGAGAGGGAGGCAATGTCAGTTCTCAAGTTATTTTTTCTGCATTAAGAGAATGTCTAACATCCGTGGGAATTAGTGGAATGTAGTCCCTGGCAGTAAGACCAAGCCTTTGACATTCACAAGAATCACAATGGTATATTGCAACACCAGATCCCAGGAGGAACCTATAAAGCTGTGAATACAAATAAGTACAGTTATAAGCTATGCTTGAAAGAGAAAAAATATTCCCACATGGTTTTGTTTCTTTAAAGCCTCAATCACAATACGTCCAGTGCACAATAAATTTAAATGTATTTAAGTGTGATACCCATTTATGTCCTACTATTCAAATAAGAAACCTGGGCTTGAGATTTGGAGTACAGACATTTTGTAAAAACAAGGGGAAACTATTTAAAACAGTATTAAAACATTATTCAACTGCAGTTGTTTTGTTATGATTGAACGTATCATTAAAGCACTGGGAAAACTTGTATGAGATGTTTTTATATTATTTAGTAATTGTATTTATTCATAGAGTATGACTGCCTCAGCCTTTCTTTAAGTCTTTAACATTTTTGCCAAAACAGAAGGAAGAACCCACTAGATTAGATGAGTAAATAATAAATCACATGCACAGGGTCGCAGATGTAATCGCAGGGTACACTTGTCAGGCTCTGGCCATAGAGAAGCCTATTTGCTTCTCTATGTAGCCATGGTCAGAGTCTGACAGGTCCTTTCTTTCTGTTTCTGGTGGTGGTTTGTGTTGGATCGCTAATTAGAGGCAGCTGCAGTGCATCGTCTCTAATTAGGGATCCTACATAGGTTTGTATGTTTCACACTGGGGTGTGGGTCATTATTGGATATTTCGTTGTATATATTTCGCAGTCACGGTGACAGTAAGTGTGCCACTTTTATTACGTCTGTCCATTCGTTTTGTTTGTGAACGTGACGTTTTGTCAATTCGTGTTTTTGTTCTGTAGTTCGTGTTTGATAATACATAGTATAATAAATTATGTCGAACTACTATCCCTGCGCTGCGCCTTGGTCTGTGTATGCACCCTCCCGTGACAACAGTGAAATTCTTAAGATCCAACCTCCAACAGTGTAGGTCAAAAACAGCAGGGAATGAAGCAATAATAATAATAATAATAATACAGTGCCTTCAGAAAGTATTCACACCCCTTGACTTTTTCCAAATTTTGTTGTGTTACAGCCTGAATTTAAAATTGATTACATTGAGATGTTATTGTCACTGGCCTACATACAATACCCCATAATGTCAAAGTGGAATTAAGCTTTTCAAAATGTTTTCTAATAAATAAAAAATGTAAAGCTGAAATGTCTTGGGTCAATAAGTATTCAACACCTTTGTTATGGCAAGCCTAAATAAATTCAGGAGTAAAAATCTGTTTAACAAGTCACATAAGTTGCATGGACTCTGTGTGATTTTTGAATGACTACCTCATCTCTGTACCCACACATACATTTCTCTGTAAGGTCCCTCAGTCAAGCAGTGAATTTCAAACACATATTCAACCACAAAGATCAAGGATGTTTTGCTAATGCCTTGCAAAGAAGGACAGCTACAGTATTGGTAAATGGATAAAAAAAAAAAAAAAGCAGATGCTGAATATCCCTTTGAGCATGGTGAAGTGATTAATTACACTTTGGATGGTGTATCATTACATCTAGTCACTACAAAGATACAGGCTTCCTTCCTAACTCAGTTGCCGGAGAGGTAGGAAATCGCACAGATCCTGGTTTGATACCGGGCTGTGTCGTCCGGGTTAGGTTAGGGTTAGGGTTTGGCTGGCCGGGATGTCCTCGTCCCATCGCGCTCTAGAGACTCCTGTGGCGGGCCAGGCGCATGCACGCTGACACGGTCGCCTGGTGTACGGTGTTTCCTCCGACACATTGGTGTGGCTGGCTTCCGGGTTAAGAATTGTGTCAAGAAGCAGTGCAGCTTGGCGGGGTTGTGTTTCGGAGGATGCACGGCTCTCCACCTTTGCCTCTTCCAAATCCGTACGGGAGTTGCAGCGATGGGACAAGACTATAACTACCAATTGGATATCACGAAATTGGGGAGAAAAAGGGGTAAAGAAAACTGTTACAGAGTTTAATGGCTGTGACAGGAGAAAACTGAGGATGGATCAACAACATTGTAGTTACTCCACAATACTAACTGAATTGAAAGAGTGAAAAGTGAGTGAGAAGTGAATAACAGCATTTACAGTTGACCAGCTCTAGCAGTGCAGAAATTTGACAAATTTACTTGTTGGAAAGGTGGTATCCTATGACGGTGCCACATTGAAAGTCACTGAGCTCTTCAGTAAGGCCATTCTACTGCCAGTGTTTAATTATAGAGATTGCATGGCTGTGTGTTCTATTTTATACACCTGTCAGCAAGGGGTGTGGCTTAAAAAGCAGAATCCACTAATTTGAAGTGGTGTCCACATTCCTTTGTATATATAGTGTATTTACAACTGTAACAATTATAAATGTCCATTGAGGGTAAATGTCTGTTGGGAGGAGGGGGGGGGGGTCAGGTAGCTGACTAGTGGTGGCTATTCAGCAGACTGATGGTCTGAGGGTAGAAGCTATTGGCCAGTCTGTTAGTTTTAGCCATGATGCTCCTATACTTCCCGCGTCTGAGTGATGGAAGCAGGGAGAACAGGCCATGGCTCGGGTGGCTGAGGTCCCTGATAATATTCTTGGACTTCCTGCGACACCTGGTATTGTAGGTGTCTTGGAGGGCAGGCAGCGTGCACCCAATGGTTTTGTCGGCTGAGCGTACCACCCTCTGTGGAGCCTTGCAGTCAGCGGTGGTGGAGTTGCTGTGTCAGGCTGTGATGCAGTATGCTCTCGATATTGTCATAAACAAAACAAGCAGCATTTTCCTAATCATCAACAACCAGAAATGACCAGGCTTTTCATATACCCTCAAACCATGTTCTGTTCTCTTGGAAATAATAATTTGAGTCGCCAGAGACACAGGTGGACCTGCAAATGGAAAACAAATTGAGCAGTAGCACTATTGATATTTGTTTCTGTTCACATCAGGAAACCTGGAAATCCAATATTCTCAGGCACTCAAAATAGAGTGGTCTAGCAGCTACTAGAACTTGGTTTTCTACAGCCAACCTAGTAGTGTTACCAACAAAACTTGCGGGTCCTTTTTACCACAAGTGTTTTTTTTTTCTTCATTTATTAGAATTTCACAGGAAATACTGTATCTAAGTGATGACAGTGAAAATGCTGTGTGCTGTGTGCTCACACATTGTGTGTGTGCGTGTGTGTGTGTGTGTGTGTGTGTGTGTGTGTGTGTGTGTGTGTGTGTGTGTGTGTGTGTGTGTGTGTGTGTGCGTGCGTGCGTGCGTGTGTGCTCGTGTTGTGTTACCATGGCAATTATGCTTCCAAATGACATACATTCTGAGCTCTGAGGAAGGACAGTAGTACTTTGCTGGTAGAGATGGTTTGTGTCTCCCATGATCTGGGAGTGTACAGTCAAATCTGAGAGAGAGGATTTCTGGTTAAGATACTGTGGGCATCTTCTTTAAATTTGTGTTTCTTGATGAATCAGGTAAGTAATATAGCTATACTTATTTTATCGTCATTAGTAATCATAGTAATGTTATAGGGGTAACAAAGTAATACAACAGTAGTCTTAGTAATAAACATATCTGAGTTGGTCTAGTTGCTGGATAAATAACTAACTATGTATTCCTAATATTTGTCTTTCAACAAAAGTGTGAATATGGGGGCCAAATGGACATTTGTCGTTCTTCTCATTGTCTACCCCAGCAAAGTGGCAGAAGCTCATGGAGAAGGTAGTACAATATATTAGCCTTTTCAGTAGTTTTACCTTATGTAGTTCATTTGTAATGTTACACTATCGTCAAGTCTTATGACAAATACCTTTTCTATCAGTTTGCCCACAGGGAGTGAAGGCTGATGTTGTTATCCTTTTGGATGACTCTTCTAGCATAAGCTATGATGATTTTATGATGATGAAGAAGTTTCTGGACATCCTGGTGCACTCTTTTTTTGTGGGCACTGACCATATCAGAATCAGTCTGATGAGGTTTAGTGACTCACCAGAAGTTTTGTTCAGGCTCAATGACCATATGAACAGAAGTGAAATCCTGAAGGTTATTTACTCTGTTGTACAAATGGGAGGTGGAACATGTACTGGAAAAGCCCTGCAGTTTATGATGACTATGTTTCAGAGGGTTGAAGGCAGCAGAGCAAGTGAGGGTGTTTCCCAAATTGGAATTGTCATCACAGATGGAGAATCCAATGATCCCACAGTAAGGTCAGCAAAACTTCTAAGGAAACATGGCGTTTCTCTCATGGGCCTTGGTACTGTAGACGCTTCACAGCTAGAGCTGTTAATGATCACTGGCAATCCAGAGAACATGTTCTTTTTTAATACATTTAGAGACATTGTTGGCAGTGTCCAATATGTCGCCCAGAGGCTCTGTGACCTGGCAGAGGAGAGGGTGTCCAGCAACCTGACAGGTACTTACACCAGCCTGGAGTTTGAATGAGTAGGAGTTATATCCAGGTTTCCTACCCCTGAAATGTTTGTTGAATTAGTTTCCATTTCCATCCGTAGTGTATTCTAAATATATAATGTTAGCTATATTACAACATAATGCCATAAGTTATGTTTTAAACAATTAGGTAGACTTGTAATTCATATTTGTTCTGCCAGTCTGTTCCCAGGGAGCTTCCATCGATATCATGATTATTCTGGATGACAGATCCCAGAGTGTCATGCCTCAGGAGTTTGAGCTTATCAAAGTTTTCCTCCGATCACTGCTGCACTGCTTCTACCTTGGGCAGGACCAGGTTCGAGTGGGCCTGGTTCCTTATAGTCGACACAGTGACACAGTGGCGTTCAACCTCACCACTCCCTTAAACAACAAGGAGATCCTTAAGCACATCTGGAATCTGAGACAGTCGAACAGTTCGACCACAGAGACTTACCCAGACTGGGAGATGATGAGTGAGCTTCTCAGGGAGGAGAGGGAGGGTGTGAGAGGAGAACGGGTGACTAAGGTTGGGTTGGTCATCATGGGCAGTGAGCTCCGTGAGAATTTGAGTGCGTCATTGGAGGAGCTCAAGAATCATGGTGTTTCTCTGTATGCTATCGAGGTCACCAATGCTTCACTGATGGGTCTGAACCAGACCACTGGCCATCGTGAAAATGTGGTCTTCCTCCAGAACGTCTCAGGCCTGCAGGAGATCTCTGAACGGATCAGCCAGGAGATCTGTAACTCAGCAGAGGACAGGGGACAACAAGTCGTCCACGTGCCACCACCAGGTAACCTGCCCTCGTATTATATTGTCTTTGTCCACAGCACCCCAAGTCTTTATTACAATTACTTCCGAAGAAGAGCTGAATGTTATCATCATGTCTCCCATATAACGTTAGTAAACCCATGTTGATTTTGATTCAATCACCCTTCTGTTTTTGGGGTGATTTAGCCTAATCTCTGCCAACATACAGAATGTAGTTGTTCTTTTCACAGATCCAAATAACAGTAATGTGACAGACAGCCAGGTCACTCTCTACAGGGGCCAGTCTCTCTCTGCTCTCTGCCCCTATGACCAGAGGTACAAGGGGGATGTGAAATACTGGTGCAGGATTAAGGGAGAGTTAGACTGCGCTACCATAGTGCGTACTGACTTTCCTTTGCGACGCGGAGATGTGTCCATCACAGATGACCCCAGCCAGCATGTCTTCACTGTGACCATGCAGAACCTGCAGACTCAGGACACAGGGGAGTATGTGTGTGCTGTGGACAACGGAAGAAACCCCCTCTACATGGCATCTCTGTCACTGACTGTCACTGCAGGTGATATAATACTTATCATAGTCCTGCTTCGTCATGGTTGTATTTTAGTTACGCTTTCAAAACAAAATGTCATTAACAACTCTGCAGGGTAAAATCTGTTTAAATTCCAGTCAATTCAGGATGTACAGAGAAGTTCCAATTCCAATTCTCTTCAATGCTTTTCAATGAGGAACATTTTGAATTGCAAGGAGCAACAACATCCTCATTAACGGTTACAGAAACATTTTACTTGCTATGACTGTGATATGTTGTCGTTTATCTAACTTTGCCTTTAAATTTTAATCACATTGTAAAGCTGAACTTCCGTGATGCGAATTGAATAGAGCCCTAAGATACTCTGGATAAAAGTATCTGCTAAATTACCTAAATGTAAATGTATATGTGAAAATGAACATACCAAAATTAACTGCAAAAATTAACTGCATTAATGGGTATTAATTATTGGCTTTGTTTCAGGGCATTAGAATAATACTCAGCATGCTTTGCAGTTATTCATTTTTACATTATATGTAGTTCATTTAGCATATGCTCTTAGCACATCATAGTGCCATCAGACTTCTGATACCAATCTAGGCTGAAAGTATTTTGTTACAAAATACATTGGAGTGTAGTTCAACCCAGTGTATTACAAATTACAAAATACTCTGAACATAAATACTGCCCACCTCTGAATATAAATTGAATTGACCCCTATCCTGCATCTCTGTGTGATGCACGAGACTGAGCTTGCTTTGTGTGTATCATTTTTGTGTTTCCATATTCCAGGCTTCCCAGATGTGTCAGTGAGGAGCAACATGGTGTCTGGTAAGGAAGGAGACAACACCACAGCCGAGTGTCTCTACAGTGACATCATGGATGACAGTGAGAAGATGTGGTGTAGGAACGGGACACCTGCTGGGAACTGGAGCACCTGCCTTACTGCAGGGGGAGAACGGGCGTCTTACGACCGCATGGATCTGATCATCGACAGGTGGAGTCGCACCTTCACTGTGATGATTAGACATCTGGAGATGAACGATACAGACTGGTACTGGTGCATAGCAGGACACCAGCAGATCCCAGTGTATATCTCAGTCCTCAACGCATCTAACGCATGTAAGCTGATAGACCGCCACAGATTCATTATCACTCACATTTAAGGATTTGTTGCCCCCTTCAGATTGACAAATAATGCATACGGAAAACCAGACATTTGTTGAAATAAGAGAATAATAATAACAATAATAATAATACTTGTTTGTATTTCATTTACAAATGCTCTACATGTGGTGCTTGCTACACAAATCAATTATTAAAATGTCCTTTCCCTCACAGCAATATCTCCTCCAACCATGGACCTGATTACTTTCCCTTTGGTCTTGACTCTGAGAGCAACGGAGGATGATAACTCAAGGTGGAGGTGAAAGCATTGCTTTTTAAAAATTCATTAGTGTAGATGTACTGTAACAGAGAGGCTAATTTGGAAAAAAAAATATGTTTTGATGTTTTCTAGTTGGGACTGGGAGAGATTTCTTGCTATTCTGCTGAAAGTTGCTGTTGGCCTGGTATTTTTGGCATGCACCATCCTAGCAGCTCTGGTGATGAGAGACTACAAAAGTAAGTGCTATGTATTTTCATCACTTAAATCGTTGAGTCCAAATACCTTGTCAAAATGACCATGTGCGATTAGATTATACTCTATGGACTTTAACACACTATTTATGTCAGAAAAAAACAGGAAAGAACTCTAAGGGACACAGGAAACAGGTAAATAAATGTCTCTGCATTTGTATTTATTCTTAATTGAATGTACAAAATGTATGGAATATTACAACGTGTGTCATTTTAATTATTTTAATCCCCCTCAACTAGGGATGCAGTCTGCCTTATGGTCCATACGATCATCTCAGTCTCCAGTATGTCAGGTTTTTAAAAAGACACCTTACCAAAATGATCTTCAAATGTTTATAGCTTTTTCAGTTCTGTTATAAAGATACAAACCTTACCTAAAGATGAATGCTATTGTATAATATAATATGTGTAGAGTCACATTGCTTTTCCCTGTACTTTTAATTGAGTTATCGGTTTGTTTTGTAACGTTAGCTAATTAACCATGATATCTAGTTACTGTATTTGTACTCTTATGATGACAATTCATTTGAATGGTTCTTCATGATTTTGCAGCCACAACAGAATAATCGACTGAAATGGTTTAGTGTTTCTTGCGTTTTTTTTAATCTGTTCTCTAACTAATTGTATGTTATTGCTACAACCCATTTACTGTACATGTGATTATTTTGGTTGATATTAAAGCAAACTTAAAGTGTTTTTAATGACGCCTATTTATTTGTAGGCTCTTTTAACTGATATTATTATGGATCTTGATTCATCACCAGCTCAGTCATCTCTCCTTCCACAGGTCTGATATCTGACAGGGAGATAGGCGAGAGAACAGTGATAATAGTGTCAGGTTAACAAATGAAACAAGGTATGTTCCCAAGAAAACACATTAAACGTAAATGTTTTTATTTAATTTGGAGCCAAAAGATAAATTATAAAGTTGAAGGAGGATAGCACTTACTATTCCTAGAAGATCTATAGATGTTCACTGCAGCCAGAACAACAATAACCAACATCACCATGGACAACACGATGAGAATAGGAGCATGCCAGGACAGGTTTCTAAAATAGAAGAAAAACATCCAATCGTGATCAAAGAATGGTAACAAAAACAACATTTGTAATTTCAGGAAGGGGCGCAAGTTACAGACCATAACTTGACTGTAAATCAATTTACATACAGAGGGTGACATCTTGTGGAAAAGCATAGAACTAATAAACGCAGCAAAAATGGTGAATGGAATATCTTGCACAAAAAATAAACTGGACTTTGAATAGAATACTTTGAGCATCAAACAAGACATACCTGATTTTCTTGTTAGTAGTTGTAGATTCATTGGAAGGACAGCATGTAGGTTGTACTGTTGTTAGTGGAGAAGTCAGTGTGGAAGAATGGATTGTGACGTATGGAACTGAGACGGATGGATGTGGAGTTGCAGAGCCGTGTGAGGATGTTGTCAGAGCAGAGTCTACTGTTGCAGAAGGGTTTGTCTTTGAGGCAGAGGTAGCTGTGGAGTTTGCGAATGTGGAGAATGCTGAGTGTAACATTGGCAGAGTTGGAGTAGTCACTGCTTCTGTGGAAGGGAACATGGGTAGGAAGTCAGAAATGAAAAACATTTTTCATATTTTTGCATCTGAAATAATACTGCAAATATCAACTTCAGTGTTGGTGTTTTCTGTATAACAATGTTCTAATTGCTGAAAAAAAGAAAGAAAGCACAATACTCCAATCCAAGCATAAGGTGGTGCAAACAAGCAACAGTGTAACAGTGCTTGACTCTACCAGCATCAACTGACCTGCAGTGTTCCTGTGTGTTGTGGGTCTCTGGCTGACGTTGATGTGAACTGCAGCCTGTAGGTCTCCAACAGAGCACCAATACCAGCCTGTATCTTTCTTCTCTAGTTCCCTCATTGTCACATTGAACACTCCCCTCTTGTCATCACTGATCACAGCATATGCATTCTGGCTAGTATCTGTCTGTGTCTGACAGGAATGCCGGTCCCCACTCCGGCACCACTTCTTCTCTTTGCCTCTGAGAGTGTCACTGTAGAGACACTGTACACTGACACTGCCCCCCTCCTCACCAGATACCAGCTCATCAACCACTGACAGATCAGGAGAGGCTGATGGAAAAAAATATACATTATTATTATTGCTGTAATATGCTAAATTTCCCCAGACTTTTAAAATAAATTATGCAATGAAAACAGTAGTGTAAGGTCAAAAATGTACATTCACGTGGAGCTCACCTTGGGTGACTGTGAGGTCCAGGGATACTTTGACATCCGGCTTGCCTATCCCACCCACTTTCAGAGCACACCAGTACCTGTTGGTGTCCGTCTCCTGCAGGTTCTTCATGGTCACAGTGAACACCAGCTCCTCTGGGATGTCTGTGATTGACGTGCCTTCTCTGCTCTGCCTTTGGTTGGTGCTTGCCATCACTGTACACAAGGGCCAGGATCTGCCCTTACACCAGTATTTGGTATGGTCCCTGAACATGGGGTGGTAGTGACAGGGGATCGTGATGGCTCCTCCACTCTTTGCAGTACTTTTTGTCACTGTCCACAGGCTGTTACAACCTGTGTTGAAGGAATAGATACAAGACTGTTCAGTGCCATCCATTTCAAATATATGTGTGAAAGCTGTATTAGAATAAATTGGATATTGGTTTATTCTGTCTATTGAAAAGCTAAAATATCAAATATTTGTGTGTAGCTCTAAAAACATGATTTATGAGTATAATTTATTTCTTACTCAAAAGAAAAGGGGAATATAGGGTGAACAGTGTATTGAGGTATTGAGACAGCACAGGCCACTAAAACATTGCAGAACAATTTTATCTTGCTTCACAGTATGCTAATACTGCTTCCTCTAATACAAGAGGACATTATTGAATGTATCACGTTTTGTAAATCATAGATAATTTTTCCATATGGGTAGGCCTATATTTTGTTGTTTAGGGAATGCAATATTTAGATTTTGATGCAAATACCACACCCAAAACTTAAAAACACGTTAGAATCTGATGAACTATCAAAAGTTAGAGCCCCCCAAGACATCGATCAACATACAGTATAATACATATTAACTGTCACATTAAATGAGAGGCTTACCTGATGGCCCATGGACGAAGACAAGGATGAGAAGACAAAGAGAAACCATGTGTATTTGTTTGTTCTAATTGTGTCAATACTAATGTCAGTCTACTTTCTTAACATATCAGTGGGTCTGATGGCATTCGCAAGGACATTGACTCTCACTTCCTAATCAGTGCGTCAGACACGCAATGAAACTTGAGTAACAGGTCTATGAGTAACAGGTCTATGCATTATAATAGCCCATTATTGTGCAACACTGTGCTGGAGTGTCTGCATGTGTTCATAAGTGTTGCAACTTACAATTGCCACAGTTCGTTTGGTCAGAATGAGGTTAGAAGATTATCAAATTAGTCAACAGACAACCACCAATGGAAGTCTGTCTAAATCGTGTCACAATGAAAAACATTTTTCTCTTTGTTTATTGGGAACTGAATTGGATTATTTAACTTAACGATGATCCAATTCATGTCACTCTAATAACTAATTATGTGTTATTGTACTTCATTATAATTCATAATAAGTTGTTTATTCAGGTGAGCCTCACTGAAGAAACTCTTGTCACACTGAGAGCATTGGCACGTCTTCTTCCTTGTGTGGCTCTGCTTGTGGCGTTTAAAGTCCCCCATTTTCTCTGCCTCTGTGCTGGAGTTGTAACTTGTATTAAAGCATATTGATTTTGATTTACTTCATCTGCGCCTGCTCTTCTCTTTTATTCACCTTGAAATCCCCATTATAGATGGAGACGAGGATAGGATGCTAAGGTTTTCATCCAAAGCTTCAGAATTAGCTCTCTGGAGGTGAGTCAAATGCGTTCCCCTCTTTTGTGGAATCTTCTGTGCATGGTTTCTCTCACTGTGAGGTTGTCTTCCCTTGGTACAGTATCTTCAGAAAGTATTCATACCTCTTGACTTAAGCAACATTTTGTTGCTTTACAGCCTGAATTCAGAATGTATTAAATTCATGTTTTTTCTCACCCATCTACACACAATACCCCATAATTACAAATTGAAAACATGTTTTTAGAAAATGTTTATAGTGTAAACCCTCATTTACATATGCATTCAAACCCATGAGTCAATACTTTGAAGAAGCCTCTTTGGCAGCGATTACAGCTGTGAGTCTTTCTGTGTAAGAAAGACTAATAGCTTTCCACACCTGGATTGTGCAACATTTGCCCATAGATTTTCAGGTAGATTGAGTCAAAACTGTAACTCAGCCACTCAAGAACATTCGCTGTCTCCTTAGTAAGCAACTACAGTGTAGATTTGGCCTTGTTTTAGGTTATTGTCTTGCTGAAAGATGAATTAATTTCCCAGTGTCTGGTGGAAAGCAGACTGAACCAGGTTGTCCTCTAGAATTTTACCTGTGCTTAGCTCCATTTTCTATCCTGAATAACTCCCCAGTCCTTAACAATTACAAGCATACCCATAACATGATGCTGCCATCACTATGCTTGAAAATATGGAGAGTGGTACTCAGTGATGTGTTGTATTGGATTTGCCCCAAACATAACACTTTGTATTCAGGACAAAACATTTACTGCTTTGCCACATTTTTTGTAGTATTACTTTAGTGCCTTGCTGCAAACAGGATGCATGTTTTGGAATATTTATATTATGTATAGGCTTCCTTCTTTTCACTCTGTCAATTAGGTTAGTATTGTGGAGTAACTAAAATGTTGTTGATCCATTCTCAGATTTCTCTTATCACAGCCATTCAACTCTGTAACTGTTTTAAAGTCACCATTGGCCTCAAGGTGATTTCCTTCCACTCCGGCAACTGAGTTAGGAAGGAAGCCTGTATCTTTGTAGTGACTGGGTGTGTTGATACACCATCCAAATTGTAATTAATAACTTCACCATGTTCAAACTGATATTCAATGTCGGCTTTTTTATTTTGAACAATAGGTGCCCTTCTTTGCAAGGCATTGGAAAATCTCCCTGGTCTTCATGGTTGAATCTATGTTTGAGATTCACTGCTCGACTGAGGGACCTTACAGATCATTTTATGCTGAAACAATTCATCCCAATTGTCATGCTGAAACAGGAAAGGGCCTTCCCCAAACTGTTGGAAACACAGAATCGTCTAGAATGTCATTGTATGCTGTAGCGTTATGATTTTTCCTTCACTGGAACTAAGCGGCCTAGCCCGAACCATGAAAAACAGTCCCAGACCATTATTTCTCCTTCACCAAACTTTACAGTTGGCACTATGCATTCGGTCAGGTAGTGTTCTCCTGGCATCTGCCAAACCTAGATTTGTCCGTCAAACTGCCAGATGGTGAAGCGTGATTCATCACTCTAGAGAACGTGTTTCCACTGCTCCAGGGACCAATGGTGGTGAGCCTACCACCAATCCAGCTGACGCTTGGCATTAGACATGGTGATCTTAGGCTTGTGTGCGGCTGTTCAGCCATGGAAAACTGTGTCATGAAGCTCCTGATGAACAGTTATTGTGCTGACGTTGCTTCCAGAGGCAGTTTGGAACTTGGTAGTGAGTGTTGCAACAGAGGACAGATGTTTTTTACACGCTACGAGCTTCAGCACTCGCCGGTCCCGTTCTGTGAGCTTGTGTGGCCTACCACTTTGTGGCTGAGCCATTGTTGCTCCTTGACATTTCCACTTCACAATAACAGCACTTACAGTTTACCAGCTCTAGCAGGGCAGAAATCTGACGAACTGACTTGTTGGAAAGGTGGTATCCTATGATGGCGACATGTTGAAAGTCACTGAGCTCTTCAGTAAGGCCATGCTGCAGTCAATGTTTGTCTATGGAGATTGTATAGCTGTGTGCTCGATTTTATACACCTGTCAGCAACGGGTGTGGCTGAAATAGCCAAATCCACTAATTTGAAGGGGTGTCCACATACCCAATATATACAAAAGTATGTGGATTTCGGTAGAAAGAGGCTTGTTGTATCATCAAGTAATAATATCGGTCTTGTTATAGTCGACTTGGTAAAAAATGTATACCAGTATCAGACACCACTGGCCTTTCTGTACCGTGGCAGATAGTCTGAACAAAGTTAGGAATTCTGTAGGTACAAGGTTAGCAGAGTGGAAAACCTTGTTCCTTGAGAGAGGGACAAATCAGCTGTGTGTGGTTTGTGCGCTGTAGGCGCAAAACAACATATTTAAAACTCGAGTGGCATCCGCCTTGGCGGTGTTGGCCTGGTGGAAAAGTTACCAAGCGGTTTACTGACCACACGATTATTAAATCTCCCCGGGACCAGCGATTAGAACCCCCCGGCTGGTCTCCTTTGTGATACTGCTATACCAAAAAAATACAGTGTTACTGTGTGTATTTTGTGCAGCAGGGTGGTGAAATATTGTTCAGATTAGTTTGAACAAGTCTGGCATAAAGAGCCTGTGTTGAGTGTCACGTTGTTGGGGTCATTTTAGCGAAATCTGAAATCAGATGAGGGGGGGAGCACCGGCCCGATGAAGGTAGAACTTGATCAGTTCACTTCAACAAGCCGTTTACATCTCTAGGAGGGGCAATCTGCTGGGTTCTCTATCTAATCTCAAGACTGATGGTCACAATTGTGAATTCTGTGAGTTTCGCTCTCCGGGACCAGGGATTAGCAACCCCCGGTCTGCTTTTTATACTGCTATACTAAAATTATAGTGTTACTATAGCAGGGTGATAAAACCTTGTTCAGATTGATTCTGAACAAGTCAGGAATAACCCCTGGGGGGTTTATTTCAGTGGCAATAATGGCATGTAAATCTTGGTGCGGCAAAGTACAAAAGAAAATATGTTTATGCATACCAGCAAAGCCACTACACAACACATCACTAATACAATACATGAATTGCACTACAGCGGTGACAAACGGTGCATACAAACTGTTAGGGCCGACATAAAGCCCCAACAGCAGAGCTTTCTTTTCAACATGGAGTGAGTCCTTACCACTGCTACAACCTTGTCTGGCAGATAAACAGTTCATTCAGCCTCATTTACTGCCTTTAAAAAAAAAGCATAGCTGACATGGCTGGCTTGCTTAAACAAATATGGTTTCTACTGGCAATTGACATGTATAAAAACTATGGCATAAGGGAACGATGAGTGGATAACACGCAATCCGTAATTTCGATTAAGACATTAATGAGCGAGCTAAGACAGATGTCAATATAACTATTTGTTCAGCACTTTTGAAATGTACAGCGACAGAATTCAGAACATGGGCCGTTCTTACAGTGTTCTCCCTGTACACCAAGTCAGAAACGTATGATAAGGGGTCATATAAGCAGACAATGAAAGCTCTGACAATATTCGATGATGACATTTCTCTAAAACAGCCTATAGGCTACATGTGCACCACAAAGTCAGAACAGTAGGCTATCTTATCAGGGGGAAAGGGACCAAATTATCAGGGTGAGGCACATGGGCTACTAACAACTTACTACACACCATATTACTTTCTTAGCTACAGTATACATATCTCCCTGGCATATTACATAATTTATGCAGCAGCTTACAAGACATTTCTGAACTTTTTGTGCTGTGCTCACTTGAATAGGAAGGTGGCGCAGCGGTCCTTCTTGTGGGCAAATTTTGTCATCAAACTTTGTCATCAAGGTCTGGCATTCTCTAAGTTTATGGTGCTTTCAAGACAACTGGGAACTCAGAAAAAAACAACTATGTTGAATCATGATGTCAGTGATCTTCAGGTCGGAGCTCTGTAAAGAGGCACGAGTTACCGACTTGGATGACTGTTCAAAACATATTTTTCCAGTCGGAGCTCGTGTTCCCACTCACTGAAGTCTGAGATTTCCCAGTTGAGAGTTTCCAGTTGTTTTGAATGCAGCAGAAGTCATGCTGGATGGACAGCATGGCCAATGTATTCAACCTTTTCTGGCTGATGGTGTTTTATGTGAATGTTTATCCTTTTAAGCTTGAAAAGCCCAGACTTGGACCACACACCCTCTCCACTGAATAACAGGCTAGTGATTGCTTTGCAACCCTTGCAGTTAGCCACTGATTCCTTCCAAACCACTCATTGTTGAATTTGCAATTTCCAACTTGTTGTTATGTAATGCTTATATCTATAATTTCTCTTCATATGGTAAGGATTGAAAAGGATTTGCCAGTATATTGTCGACTTGATTCATGATGATGACTGCTTTTCTAGCTTGCTAGCTAAGATTTTGAAAGTATGATGTTGACATGATCAGTCCAATCAAAGCTATGGTAGATATAACGTGATTTGATGTAATTTTATCTGTGGCCAATGACCTTGAGCCTTCTTGGATGGGCACTTCTAATGTAAATCTATGGCAGCACACAAGGGGCTTGAATTTTTTCGAGTTCTCGCTGTAGATTTTGCGGTGACTTGGTGGCCCTATGAGTGACAGAACACTGAGCCAATCACGGCGCAACTAGAGAACTGAGCTAGGCTGAAACACCTGCATTTTGGAGCTGCCTTACTCAAGAAGTGGCTTTATTAATACAACATTGTTGTATTTTTTACATTATTTGCGAACTGATATGTGAAAAGTATTAATACCGAAATAACCTAAACCTGTTGGGAGCCACACTTGGGACTCCGGGTTATAGATTAAATAAAAATAGGAGTATGGGTAATTTGAGAAACTTATTGGATAATCCTGGGGTATGGAATGTTTTACTTTTAGGTGGACAAATTTAATAGAGATTATAACTATTATGACTTTTTGTTTGGTAAAAAGCCTTATTATAAATAAGAATTTGTTCTTTATTTATCTGCCTAGTAAAATAAAAGTAAAATTAAAATATACAGATGACAGCTCAGCACTGTGTACTTAAAATGTAATATATGGTGTATTTATTTATCCTGAAGGAGATATAAAAATATGATATTACATTTACGTAATCTAGCAGATGAGCTAGAGTGACTTACAGTAGTGAGTGCAAACATTTTCATATTTTTTTATACCGGTCCCCCGTGTGAATCAAACCCACAACCCTGTCTTTGCAAGCGCCATGCTCTACCAACTGAGCCACACAGGACCATATCTACATATCTAATGAAAAGGGGGTTTAACCTGGTCCGAAACCAGTGTTTCTTGTTCAAGATTGACTTGTGGTAATATGTATTTGTAATGGTCTAATTCCTCTGATCATTTTCTCGAGGTGATGGCCATACAGTCCCCAGATGGTACCTATATGCATCAGATTAATTTGACCAGATCAGTGCGAGACCCCACTCCCTCTAACCAGCTGAAGAATGGCATCCACAACTGTCCTGTCCGTCAACTACTAGCCTGAGCGAAGCAACCTGTGTACAGCATCTGAGCTATCGACTGCCCGTCTCACAGGGGTGATGCATGTGGAGATCTTATCTAAACTTCTATCATGCTTCAAGATGGCCACCATTGTTCCTGTACCCAAGAAGGCAAAGGTAACTGAACTTAATTACTATCGCCCCGTAGCACTCACCTCTGTCATCATGAAGTGCTTTGAGAGACTAGTCAAGGATCATATCACCTCTACCTTACCTTCCACCCTAGACCCACTTCAATTTGCTTACCGCCCCAATAGATCCACAGATGATGCAATCGCCATCGCACTGCACACTGTCCTTCCCCATCTGGACAAGAGGAATAGCTATGTAGGAATGCTGTTTATTGACTATAGCTCAGCCTTCAACTCCATTCTACCCTCCAAGCTCATCATTAAGCTCGAGGCCCTGGGTCTGAACCCCGCCCTGTGCAACTGGGTCCTGGACTTCCTGACGGGCCGCCCCCAGGTGGTGAAGGTAGGAAACAACACCTCCACTTCGCTGATCCTCAACACTGGAGCCCCACAAGGGTGTGTGCTCAGCCCACTCCTGTACTCCATGTTTACCCATGACTGTGTGGCCAAGCACACCTCCAACTCAATCATCAAGTTTGCAGACAACACAACAGTAGTAGACTTGATTGCCAACAATGACAAGACAGCCTACAGGGAGGAGGTGAGGGCCCTGGGAGTGTGGTGCCAGGAAAACAACCTCTCACTCAACGTAAAAAAAACAAAGGAGATGATCGTGGACTTCAGGAAACAGCAGAAGGTGCACCCCCCTATCCACATCGACAGGACCGCAGTGGAGAAGGTGGAAAACGTAAAGTTCCTTGGCGTACACATCACTGATAAATTGAAATGGTCCACCCACAGACAGTGTGGTGAAGAAGGCGCAACACAGCCTCTTCAACCTCAGGAGGCTAAATAAATTTGGCATAACGCCTTAAACCCTCACAAACTTTTGATGAAAGCATCCTGTCGGGCTGTATCACCGCCTGGTACGTCAACTGCTCCGCCCGCAACAGCAAGGCTCTTCAGAGGTTGCTGCCCAACGCATTACCGGGGGCAAACTACCCACCCTCCAGGACACCCCGCTGTTATCCGGAAGGCGAGGTCAGTACAGGTGCATCAAAGCTGGGACAGAGACTGAAAAACAGCTTCTATCTCAAGGTCACCAGACAGTTAAACAGCCATCACTAGCATATTAGAGGCTGCTGCCTAAAGGCCCAGACTTGAAATCACTGGTCACTTTAAGGTACGTAACACTAGTCACTTTAATAATGTTTACATATCTGGCATCACTCATCTCATATGTATATACTGTATTCTATACTATCCTTCTGTATCTCAGTCATTTAATAATGTTTACATATCTTGCGTTCCCCATAATTTGTATATACTGTATTCAATACTCTTCTACTGTATCTTAGTTCATGCCACTCATCCTTATGTATATAGGCCTAATTCATTCCTTACTTAGATTTGTGTGTATTGGGTATATGTTGTGTAATTGTTAGATATTGTTAGATATTACTGCACTGTCGGAGCTAGAAGCACAAGCATTTCGCTACACCCGCATTAACATCTGCTAAACGTGTGTATGTGACCAATACAATTTGATTTGACTGTAAAGGAACATTTATTTCCAAATTATTTTCCAGTATTTGGTTTAATTTTTATATGGATTGGTATATAATAAGCATTGTTGTATGTATGGGAAGATGTTTCCCTTGTTAGTCTACAATTATATGTTGGAACTGCACTGATGTTCATGACCTGTTTAACTGCCAATATTACATGTCTGCCAGTGTTGAATGTTATGGTTAAAGTTTGACGTCAGACTGAGTCAAGGGCACACTGATAATGTATCTGTGACACTGTGATTCTGTAGTAGCTGATATTGTGTCTTCCTACAAGCCTCTCAGGCTGGTGTTTACAGGACAAGTGCTTGTCTAGCTTGCTAGCTAAGATTTTGAAAGTATGATGTTGACATGATCAGTCCAATCAAAGCTATGGTAGATATAACGTGATTTGATGTAATTTTATCTGTGGCCAATGACCTTGAGCCTTCTTGGATGGGCACTTCAATTGACTTTATCTGCGACTGCTCTTATTTTATTCACCTTGAAAATCCACATTACAGCTCACTCTGCTGCATGTCCGTTGATGTTAAGTCAATTCCCATTTCCTCCTACCAAACATTTTTCACATTGGAGGCAACCAAACGATTTCTCCCCCTGTATGTGTCAACTGATGTATGGTATGGTCTCTGGAAAAGCCTAAACATTTGTCACAGAGATCACTAATAAGTCTTTTCTCCTTTGTGTGTTTTCTGATGTGCTTTGAGAGCTTCCAGCTGGCCAGAGGACTTCTTACACCTGTGGCCATTATAGGGTCTATGTCCAGTGTCGGTCTTCTTATGCGTCAACTGATGTCTCTTAAAGTCTCTGGAAAAGCAAAAACATTTGTCACACTGAGAGCATTTATATGGTCTTCCTGTGTGGATCATTTCATGTCTAATCCGTTGGGAACGTTCTCCAAATCCTTTCCCACACTCAAAGCATTTATATGGTCTCTCCCCAGTGTGAGTCCTTCTGTGTGTTTTAAGTGATTCAGCACAGACGTAGCTCTTCCCACAGTCTACACAATGATAGGGTTTCTCCCCTGTGTGAGTCCTCTGATGCGTTTGCATAACATATTTATTGTAGAAGCTTTTGCCACATTGCGGGCAGGTGGCTGGGGTCAGCTGTACACTGTTTTCTTTTTTTGCTATGATTTCCCCAGACTTCAACATTGCAATGTACTCTTTGGGGTGGTCCCTCTTGAGGTGCCCGTGGAAAAAGCGTTCTATGGTGAAGCCGAGCGCACATTGGGGGCATGGATAGAAGGAGGACACCTCTTTAGAGTCACCTAAAGGAAAGAGAGAAAAGCATCAAATGAATTGCAGTTCTATTTCATTAAAGAGCCGTAACTAATGGGCTAATGTAACACGATCATATCTCTACACAATAACTGCAATCCACCCCGCCTATGTTAGTCACTGATATCAACATTATTCACTTTCTCATGTACCTGGTGCCGTCGCTGAATCCAATGATGTCCTGCTGCAATCTTCAATCTTCAGTCCTACTGAAACGCCATGCTCTTGCTTTTCACAGTCCTTTGAAGCAGAGATGAGGGTGAATTCAGTTGAGTCAGAAAGTCAGTTACCTTCAACAATTGGTTAAATATTAACTAGGCCCAGCACTCAAGCTAGTAGCTGCTCAAGAAAGCTATGCTTTCTGTTTGTGAAATCTTAACTTTATTATGAAGCTATAGGCTTAACGAGCGACTAAATGCACCGATTCCACATGTTTTTCTCTTGCTTATTTCAGTCTTGGGGGTGTGGTTCAATCTGGTAGTTACTGATGTTTGTCCCCCATTATACACCATAGGAACAAAGCCAGTACCACTTCCTCAAAATAGTCAGAATGAATATAAGATAATTCAAGAAATCTGGAATACAAGTTTCAGTGGCCCAATTTTACATCTAGCTAAGGTGTTTGATGAAGTATTTCTCAAGTAAAACAAATGCCTTATCAAAAAACATTGCTGGGCAGGTCTGTCTCACTTGGCAGGTTTCCATTGAACCAGGTTTATTTGACAAAAGCAATGTCGCAAAAAAATGTGTAATGGAAGCGACAGCTACAGGTAAAAGGTTTTAAAGATCGACAACATTTATCCGTTCGACAGGCGTGAATTTTTATTTTGTCAAACTTTCTTGCGACAAATGATGATGGAAACAGGGTTTTTCTAATAAATGATGATTGCCAAATAATTTAAGGTACACGTGATGTCATCACGTGACGTAACTATAAAGCTCCACTCCACATTTAAATCTAAATGCCTATTGCTTTTTAAATGTATTTTTCAACTACAAAAATAATGCTTCATTGCAGGACAAAGATTGTCTTGACTTTCAAGAATGCCTAAATTGCTTAGTTTTCTGATTTGCTTGATGCATGTTTCACCATCCAATTATTTCAGATCTACAGGAGTGCAGGCTGTCGCCAATTTCTTAATGCACAATTTGGAAACACTTTTCAACACTTCATTTTTATGCACAGTAGCACAGGCAATTGTCGCATCTATTTTCTGTGCAAACTTTCTAAATGTCGGAGGACAAGTTCATGGAAAAATAGCTAGAGTCTGTCTGTTCTGCCGCACGATTGGATAGAGTGCAATCACCGCAGCTCTTTATCCCATGTTAGTGGGCATTATCGAAATCAAAACCCAACCCTCAAGTATGTCATGATGAACTCTTGTACTCAAATCTCACAAAACTCAGTTTTGGAAGATACTGACTTTATGACCAAAATGTACCTATTGGCACTTTTTAGGCAATTTTGGCAATGGAATAAATGTTTCTGACGAATCTCGATGTCACATATGCTGTTTTCAATGAGAGACGTTGGTTCATAGGTTCATATCTGGTTGAAGTTTAGACATTTTCCCTACACCTGTAGACTACTTCTTGTATGTCAGTAGCGCACTCCAAATGCAGTCACAGTGTCAGAAAATATGAAGGTTGAAAGTTAGTTTTGTGGTTTGGTGTACACAGCTTATAATAGGAAGGGTAAAGAATGGTCAAAACAATTAGTGGAACGAATAAACTTTTAGTTTGACCATACAAAACATCTCAAAGTGTCTATTTCACTGTTATTAAATGCTTAAACTAACCCGCACCTTGTCACCTTCCATCTCACTGTCCTCTGTATCATCTGTATCCGAGTATGATGGTGATGTTTCCAACGGCTCCCAAGGCACTGACACTTTCACAACATCCTCATCTTTTGACTTCAACCAGTTTTCATTCTCTTCTTCCTTCACTGTAATTAATGCAACTTCCTCTTCATCTACTGGCAGAAGGGAGCATTCTTCAGACTCCTCTTTC
Organism: Thymallus thymallus; assembly: GCA_023634145.1. Classification (NCBI taxonomy): domain Eukaryota; kingdom Metazoa; phylum Chordata; class Actinopteri; order Salmoniformes; family Salmonidae; genus Thymallus; species Thymallus thymallus. Next base: position 19,063,839 of record CM042392.1, on the reverse strand, counting down.
ACTGGGACTGGTGAAAGCAGCATCTTACACAGAGAAAACATCATTCATTCAGTATCATCCAGTATCAGACTTATATCATAAAATTCATGACAACGCGGTCATTAAAGATATACATGTACACCCTGTCAAAAGTTTGGAATATTACTCATTCAAGGGTTTTTCTTTATTTGCATTATTTTTTACATTGTAGAATAAAAGTGAAGACATCAAAACTATGAAATAACACATATGAAATCATGTAGTAACCAAAAAAGTGTTAAACAAATGAAAATATATTTGATATTTGAGATTCTTCAAATAGCTACCCTTTGCCTTGATGACAGCTTTGCACACTCATGGCATTCTCTCAATGCCATGAGTAATAATATATTACAAACTTTTGACCAGGGGTGAATGTAAAATTATATTAGTATTCCTGAATTTTACTTCTACCTGATGCCTTTCATGAAGCTTTTTGATTGCGTTATTTCTTCCATAATCGAAAACCTTCATAAAAGGCATTGGGTAAAGGTAAATTAATTTACGAATATTAATATAATTTTACATATATCTTAAATGACACCATTTTCATGAATCTGGTGATAAAAGCTTGACGCCCATTCAAAAACAGTATGGGACTTGCACCAGGAAGCAGGCGGGACTTTTATAGGGTATAACTCTGGGCTTTTTAACTGGGCCTGGACAGTGTTGAGCAGCTACTTACCTTGCCATTATGACCACGGTCTTGCTTTGTGACTCCATGGATGTCTGAAACTGTGTCAAAGTAGGGATATTGTCCATCAGTGTCCTCTTTTTTAAAAACCTGGGACGTTTCTACTCCTAATGGCACAGCTGAAATATGACATTCTTCAGCCTCCTCTTTAACCTCACTCCAAAGAAATGAGTGATCCTAGAACAGACCATGGTTGGTGTTAAAACTTGTAGCTGATTGTTTTAGATGTTACATCATTCAATTGTTTCTCATTTTGAAGAATAAAATGTGGCTCAACCTACAAAAAGCTTTTCTGACTGACCAATGCTTTCACATCTCCCATATTGATCCATTGGATCCAATTTTCAGCAGATGATGATCACACTTGTGACCTGTCAATGACAAAACAAACAACCCAAATGTTGAGTTGGATCGAAAGGCTCAACAACAAAGCCAAAATAAAAGGCACCAATGTTGATGTTAGTTAAAGGGCAAAGTAATAGTAACGGAATGATGCTGAGACTCAGATATTTCACTTTGAAATATGTGTCAAACAAAACAAATTCATTCCAAAGTTTAATTAAATGTGTTTTTGTAAAATATTCAATGGACCTTGTTAAAAGTAATCCTTGTTCATCGATTTGTATCGTTTGTTAAAGAACTGTGCCGATGAACCTCTGTGTTTTATGTGACCAGGTTTTCCAAAAACATAAATATTTGCTACAGAAAGTCTGCAGAAAAAAAATAGATAAAACATTGTTCATCAAACTACCTTAAGGGTGTTTTCACAAACAGTCCTCTTTAAAAGAACCGATCTCAGTCCTCTTTAAAGTGAACTCTGGGGTAGAAGAAAAAGCTAAAGAACTTTTTCACACTGCCCTAGCTTTTGAACGAGGACTCAACCCTTTTGCCAGTTCACTTCACCTATTTTGTGGTCTGAGTCCTCTTGGCATTCACATTGCTATGTCTAGAAAGGAACCAAGATATTTTTCCAACATTCACTCAATGCACTCTGGGCTTTTACAAAGTGCAGGACAAGCCATTTCATCAGAACGTGTTATCGGACAGCTAGATATACCTAATTACATTTTGGAAGTTAATAGATTGCATTTAGTTAACGTATGAGACAATTTGTAATCAGAAGATACTATTAACAAATATTATTGGTAACAGAATAAATAGCAGAAGAAAAACTTCAGATTAAATAATGCTGTAATTGAAATGTGTACAACCAATGTAGGCTACTGCCCCTTTAAACGCTAAAATAGATGTTGTACCCTATGTAGTGATTCTCACCAAATATGTTGTCTACTCACACTATTCAAACCCCACAATTAATAAACAGCTTATGAAGCTTTCTTAACCTATCGATCACATATTGCAAACAAATAATCTGAACTAAAAACTCCAAATTTTGGAAATTCTGTGCGTCCTTGACAATCGCTAATCAATATCCAAAAATAGTGTGGTGCCGGAATAATGACAAGCAAACCTGGGGAGCTATGCGTTCACATTGTCCTGAAAAAGGGAATCGGACCGCGGAATTCAAGCAAACCAAACTCAAGACAACCTCTGGAGATGGTCTCAGTTCGGTTCACTTCAGGGGGCTCTTTTGAGGGGTCTGAGTTCCTTTGGAGTGTCACATTGTACAAAAAATTATACGAACTGCACTGAGTTAACAAAATTTGGCTGAAAGGGACCAAGTGTGAAAACACCCTAAATGAACTGGATTAACACCAACAGTAAGAGAAACCACTCCACTGCCCCTTGTGCCCCCTACTGGTGGTCAGGTGTATTTATTTGAATGATAGGTATGATGTGCAATGAATAGATTGTTTTAATGTGAAATTAATATGGTTGATTTTTAAGGTTAGAGAAAAGTGCAGTGAATAGTAACACTTTTTAGGATGTTAATATTAATTAATGTATTAATGGTTGTTTGTAATTTTGTCTTTTAATCACTATATTTGTTATTGTTTTTATCATCGAGGACCACTTTGGAAACAAGCGTTTTAATTCATACTTTCAAGTGATATCCTTTGGGTCCACATTGTACATTTTGTTGTATATGTCTGTTAGCCAAAATAAATTCAATTAAATTAAATTCAACACCTGGTAAAAGAATGAGATCCTGTGTTCATGTAAGGAATTATGGATTTGAATGTCTTTCTATTCATGATGATGTAGCCTGAATAGTATGTGCTTTTAGCAACGCAGGTGTATTTACATACTGTACACTAGTGTTGCTTCATTGTATTGGGATGCACAAAAACAGTCTGTGGAAAGTCAGGAGATTAATACAATTACATTTCAACATACTGTGTCGGTGGGCTGGATGGTTGGTCATTATGACAAGTGAGGAATTTGAGACAAAATATCTAAAGGATTGTATAATTAGTCTTTCCAAACCTGGGTCTGCTTATCTAATGTCAAAATAAAAGTAATGCACGTGCACCATATGTGGAGAAAAATAAATAACTTGTGGGGGACGTTTATTTTGACAGAAATCTGTTAAAATAATATAATCCTTTAGATATTTTGTCTGAAATCCCTCGTCATAATGACCAAACGTCCTGCCCACCAGCAGAGTAAGTTGAAATGGAATTGTATTTAACGCATGGCTTCCCACAGACTGGTTTTGTGCAACCAAATACAATTGAAAGCAAGGCTAGTGTATGTAAATACACTCGCGTTGCTAAATGCACCTACCAGAATAGGTACACAGAGGTAGAAATAGGTAATGTATGTTTTCATCAAGATAATGTAATCTTGATATTCTCTGATGAACTTCACATGTTGGTTCTCATGGGTCTATATACCGACAGTTTTCAAACATCTTGTCTCTTTGTTATACTGTACTAGCACCATCTTTGGTACTTATAGTAGGGATGTCAAATGTTCAGGCTGCTTCCCAGTCACTATGGAAGCTCTAATCTAGAGTATTGTTTTTAAAAAATCGAATCAAATTTTATTGGTCGCAAACCCATGTTTAGCAGATGTTATTGCGGGTGTAACAAAATAGCTCCAACATTGCAGTAATATCTAACACACAACGTTACTGTACCGTACAGTGTACGAGGAATTGCCCAAAACTAACTAGCTAGCGTAGCTAAAGACGTAGCTAGCTATTCTAGATAATTAGTTCTAGCTGGCAAACATATTACCTTTATAGTTAGCTACACACCCAACTAATAAAATGGCAATAAAGCTCATATATGTTTATTAAAATCTATATGCATAAAATATATTTACCTGTCTGTAGCTAGCTAGTTAACGTTAGCTACATGGATGCTTTTCAGAATTATCTGTGAGGGTCGGGGAAAAGCGGTTATGTCTAGAAGGGATACAGCTTTTGTCAAATATTTACTTTTCGTAGCAGAGTTTAGGGGAATTTACGCAGCAGGTTATGAGAAAAAAAAGTAGCAGGTTATGATCATTAGATTAAGGTTAGGAAAATAGTTGGGGTTAGCTAAAATGAAAAAAATATGTACGTCAATTTGACAAAAACTGTATTCCATCTAGATATGACCGGAAAAGCACAGTAAAACAGATATATGCATATAATGACGAGTTGCTCATATCTCCGCCCTAACAATGGAAGTTTGTTGTCCCAACTGCGGGAAGGCAGGATACAAATTTAGGTCCAAAATAAGCCCATAGGATTGGATTTATTTTGGACAGACGTTGGCGAGAGTGAATCCTCTCGCTTCACATCTTCTTCTCTGGGGAAAAGTTTATTATTTCACATACGGAAACCCTAAAAGACCAAAATACTACCGAGTTTGAAAATAATTTCCTATTTTTCTGCTGAGTGCTGGACATACATGAAAGTGAATCCTACTGCCCTACATTTGTCACAGAACGAAAAGGCCCGTCTTGAATGACATAGTTAATTTAAAAAAAACATTTTTTAACTAGGCAAGTCAGTTAACAACAAAAGTCATATTTACAATGAAGGCCTACACCGCCAAACTCAGACTACGCTAGGCAACTCCCAATCACGGCCAGTTGTGATACAGCCTGGATTCAAACCAGGGTGTCTGTAGTGAAGCCTCTAACACTGATATGCAGTGCCTTAGACCGCTGCGCCACTTGGGAGCACAAATAAAGGTCCAATAAAATAAAAAATATAAAACAAACTAGAGACAAATGTATGAAGAAGAACAGACTTATAATGAGCTGATCTTTTGTTACATTATATATACACTGAACAAAAATATAAACGCAACATGTAAAGTGTTGGTCCAATGTTTCATTAGCTGAAATTAAAGATCCCAGACACACAAAAATGCTTATTTCTCTCAAATTTTGTGCACACATTTGTTTACATCCCTGTTAGTGAGCATTTATCATTTGCCAAGATAATCCATCCACCTACCAGGTGTGGCATATCAAGGGACAATAAAAGGCCACTCTGAAATGTGCAGTTTTGTCACAAAACACAATGCCACATTCAACGCACAGCCGTTGAAGAGGAGTGAGACAACATTCCACAGGCCACAATCAACAGCCTGATCAACTCTATGCAAAGGAGATGTTTCGCTGCCGCCTTGCGCTGCATGAGGCAAATGATGTTCACACCAGATACTGACTGGTTTTCTGATCCATGCCCCTACATTTTTTTAAGGTATCTGTGACCAACAGATGCATATCTTTATTCCCACAGATCAGGGCCTATTTCATTTATTTCAATTGACTGATTTCATAATATGAACTGTAACGTTTATATTTTTGTTCAGTGTACACAGGGCCGGCCCTCCCATTAGGCAAGATTCGGCGATCGCCTAGGGCTGCTACTACACCGCCAGCGGCATTCCAGCTGCCAGCTCATAGCGTTACTGCAGCTCCCACCCCCACCCACTTCTCCCAGGGGGCACCGGCGGTGCAGTAGCCAATCAGGGGCGCCGGAGGGCGGCAGCCAATTGTCAAAATGCCGCCCCGGCAGAACGTCCAGGGTGACCCCTGAGTGTACATAGCCTAGTGGGCTTCTTCACAATATTTGAAAAAATATATATATTTGACTTTTATTTAACTAGGCAAGTCAGTTAAGAACAAATTCTTATTTACATTGACGGCCTACACTGGCCAAACTCAGACAACTGTGCACTGCCCTATGGGACTCCCAATAACAGCCGGTTGTGATACAGTCTGGATTTGAACCAGGTTGTCTGTAGTGGCACTTCTAGCACTGAGATGCAGTGTATTAGACCAATGCGCCACTTGGAAGCCCCAAGTGATCTGGTCATTAAATAACATGACAAATACATTTTGGTTTCCATGTTACACCTGCAATTTTTAACAATACAAGAGGCTTGAAGTAGCCTACTTGAAATTGGATTTGGAGCTAAGAAATTCAAGTACTGGAATAGGCCTTCCTTGAATTTCCTGACATTTACTCAATTTGGTGCTTGAAAAGTCCTTGTAATTATTGTAGCCAATTTATAAGTTCTCCTGATCCCTTATAATTATCCGTGATTGGATTTTTTGTGTTTTTGTAAGAGATGTGGCCAATCGTTTGTTTCCTGCGCTTCAAATAAGCGTTGTTGCGCTACTCTGTTGCAGTAAAACTATGTGTGGTTGTTATGAGGACAACATCTAATGCTGGCTTCAACTTGGCTTTCCATACAAATTCTTCCATTACAAAAGGAACCTGGTTTTTGGAGCGCTTTCTCATTATAAAAACAGCGATGGCCACATAGGCTACAGATAAATCGCAATCTATGCATCCAATTTATTTAGTCATGCAAGTCCACAATATTGTCACATGTTTAAGAATGTAATAATAATTTGAATATCAATGCATTGGCAAGGCCTAAAAAAATGCATTATTCTTAAAGCGGTAATGGCCAACTTATTCTTTTTTTGGGGGTGGGGTTCTATATGTTATGAAGTCCCTGAAAGTCCATGAATATTATGGGCGGCAGGTAGCCTAGTTTAGCAGTTAAGAGCGTTGGGCCAGTAACTGAAAGGTCGCTGGTTTGAATACCCAAGCCGACAAGGTGAAAAACCTGTTGATGTGTCCTTGAATAAGGCACTTAACAATAATTTGCTCCAGGGGCTGGCCCTGTAGGGAGGCCTTCATTGTAAATAAGAATTTGTTCTTGACTGACATGCCTAGTTAAATAAATACATTTTAGTTGCCAATGTCTGTAAAAACCCTGCTTAAAGGATTTACAGTCCAAGGCCTATGTTGTTGTATAGATGGTTATCAAATAAAATTATATTTGTCACGTGCTGAATACATCAGGTGTAGACCTTACTGTGAAATGCTTACTTACAAGACCCTAACCAACAACGCAGTTCAAGAAATAGAGTTGAGAAAATATTGACTAAATAAAGTAAAACATTTAATAAAAAGTAACACAATAAAATTACATAACAATAGAGGCTATATACAGGTACCAAGTCGATGTGCGGGGGTACAGGTGAGTCATGTAGGTAAGGGTACTATGCATAGATAATAAACAGCGAGAAGCAGCAGTGTGGGGGGGGGGGGGGGGTCAATGTAAATAGTCTGGCTGGATATTTGATTAATTGGGGAAAAGGTTAGAGAGGGGGGGGGGGGAAAGCATCTGGGAATATAGTATACTTTAAAACTGCAAGTCTATAGCTAAACCTTACGTCACAGCTATTGCCCTACAACGCAAGAAACTTTATTAGAATAAATCAACATGGGGAGTCTTCTCCAGTGCTAGTAATGGAATGATGTCTGCTAAGAAACTCATTGCTAATACTGACATTCCATTAAATCACAACTCTGTAACTTTTCAACACCATTCTGTTTTATTTATTTCAACAATCTCAAGTGGATTGCAAATACAAACAGTACAAAATAATTATTTCAGACATGAATTTGTAGAATATATAGGTCATTGCTGTCATTCTTGAGCTGTCCCTGCACTTCCAGTCAGGGTAAATTACAGTGGCACAATCTAATTGTATGAATGTTGTCTTGAGGTGACAGGTGCATTTTGGTCTGGTCTGTCGTTCATCTGTGAAATGAAATAAACATGAATCATGTCAGTAGCATGCTGACAAATAACACTGGATAACAATTAAATACAGTGAGGATGTTGTGTCTACTGTTCACACCTGTTCTGAAGATCCAAATCACAGGTTCTCAACCAATGAAATTTATCACCACGAGGTGCAGGACAGTGTGGGCTAGTAAGAAATCTGCAAAGGCCCTCTCCTGGGAGATGGACAGGAAGTCTCCTTTGTTATCTGGATTGATCTGGATACGCAGGCAGACTGTAGGCATGAGGGACCACAAAGAAAATTGGTTAATCAGAAACCATTACACAACAATGGTAGCTGCCATTGATTATCTTCATGTTTCAGTGACGTACAATACTGCTGAATGTCACAAGATTAAGCAAATACATTTATTTTGACCGTTAAGTGTGTCAATTACCTCCCAAAATGAAGGCGCCAACACACGATATGAACCCTGCCAAGAAGCTGTTGAATGGGAAAGTGCCAACCAGCAAGCAGTACAGAAACTGCAATGCGCCGGTTAGCAAGATGTAGAAAAGGTACGCGTCGACCACTTTCAATTTATTCGACGTTTTGGTCGTGTATTCCTCCAGGAACCGGGAAATAACTGAAATTACCGAGTTGGACATGTTTTCTTATGAAGAAAAGGTGCAGAGATAATCAAAATGTATGTCGAATACGCTTCCGTCAGACGCGGCACAAAAATGACGTGTCACTGAAATTGGTGTAACAATAACAACAGTCCCTCCTGCACGTATAATCCCCTGTACATTAGTTCCATGTTACAAAACAGCGACCAGCGATCGGCTTAGATTTTACGTGTTATTAATGTATTTTAAACACTGGTTATGTCCCTTTAGTGCAAATAATTAAGAGAAGTGAGCACTTTGGTTTTACAACAGTTTTGCATGGTATACACTTAATAGGGATTTAGTAGTTTGTTTTTATGAATTGGTCAATTATAGTTATGAGTTAATGTATGCTGTTGATCACGAAGTGTGTGTTTAACTGTACTCTCTGTAAGTCAGTATCTGGATGGGGATGGTGGCCCTTATGGTCCATTCTCCAGAGCACAGAAGCCAATATCCTTGATAGTGAGTCCCCTTATCTAATTTGTCTAAAAGCATTTCACAGGTATGCACTAGTCCTGACTTGACTACATGATTTTTCCACATTGTATCACCTGTACTTCTTGTTGTCTCACCTCCCTGTCTCTCCTTTTCCGAGACTCAAAATAGTATGGGTTGTTTTGTGTCCCTGCCCAATCAGGACCTGGACCCAGATTCACAAAACCTTCTTGAGAATACATTTCTTCTTAACTGCCATTTTTTCCTTAACTATAGACTTAAGAAGAAAGTTAAGCAATGTTGCAATTCGTCAAAAAGGTTATTGGAAATGTCATTGCGCTATTTCTTATGTTTCTCCTTAAGCAAAAAGTTAAGAAGAAATTTGATTATTGAAAATGTTCTTAATTTCAAGACAGTTAAACTTCATGTTTTCAATAAACATTTGAAGACAAAACCTTTAACCATTCATTTTTTGAAGGGAACATGATTATCCACAATAGTATTGAAGGCTCAAAGCTAAATCAGGTTCAGGGATAGCTGAAATACAACCAAGGTCACTAAAATAAAGATCATGTAAAAAAGCCTGTTCATTGAAGTTTTTTAAGTTCCTCTGTGTGTTGACACAAGGCTTAGATTTTTGTATACTCTAACACAAACAACTAGGCAATGGTTGCTAATGTCTTGGGCGAAGACATCAGTAGAAGACATCAGTAGAAACATACACTATATATACAAAAGTATGTGGACACCCCTTCAGATGAGTGAATTTGGCTATTTCAGCCACACCCGTTGCTGACAGGTGTATTAAATCGAGCACACTGCCATGCAATCTCATACACAAACATTACCAGTAAAAATGCCTTCCTGAAGAGCTCAGTGACGTGGCACCGTCATATGATGCCGCCTTTCCAACAAGTCAGTTCATCAAATTTCTGCCCTGCTAGAGCAGCCCAGTCAACTGTAAGCACTGTTATTGTGAAGTGGAAACGTCTAGGAGCAACAACGGTTCAGCCACAAAGTGGTAGGCCACACAAGCTCACAGAAAGGGACCGTTGAGTGCTGAAGCGCGTAGTGCATAAAAATTGTTGTCTGTCCTCAGTTGCAACACTCACTACCGAGTTCCAAACTGATTCTGGAAGCAACGTCATCACAATAACTGTTTGTTGAAAGCTTCATGAAATGGGTTTCCATGGCTGAGCAGCCGCACACAAACCTAAGATCACATGCACAATGCCAAGCGACGGCTGGATTGATGTAAAGCTCGGCGCCATTGGACTCTGGAGCAGTGGAAACGCGTTCTCTGGAGTGATGAATCACACTTCACCATCTGGCAGTCCAAAGGACGAATCTGGGTTTGGCAGATTCCAGGATAGTGCCAACTGTAACGTTTGGTGGAGGAGGAATAATGGTCTGGGGCTGTTTTTCATGGTTTGGGCTAGGCCCCTTAGTTCCAGTGAAGGGAAATCTTAACGCTACAGTATACAATTACATTTTAGACGATTCTGTGTTTCCAACTGGCAACAGTTTGGGGAAGGCCCTTTCCTGTTTCAGCATGACAATGCCCCCTTGCACAAAGTGAGGTCCATACAGAACTGGTTTGTCGAGATCGTTGTGGAAGAACATGACTGGCAGGCACAGAGCCCTGACCTCAACCCCATCGAACACCTTTGGGATGAATTGGAACGCCGACTACGAGCCAGGCCTAATCACCCAACATCAGTGCCCGACCTCATTAATACTCTTGTGGAGTCCCCAGCAATGTTCCAACATCTAGTGGAAAACCTTCCCAGAAGAGTGGAGGCTGTCATAGCAGCAAAGGGGGGACCAACTCCATATTAATGGCCATGATTTCGGAATATGATGTACGACAAGCAGGTGTCCACATACTTTTGGTCATGTATTGTATTTCTCTGGTGTATTTGTTAAAATAAGACCAGAGTTAACTTTAGGACTGGGCGTGTAGGCTTAGTCACCAGCTGGGTTAGGTTTAGATCATTACACATGTCTTTTATACTGTCTGAAGCCTGCATTTCCCAATCCTAATTTAGGTCATCCAGGATGATAACTTCTGATATAGTAAAAGGAGACAATAAACTAGTTAACTCCTTGAGTGCACAAATATTTCCCCAGACAAAGGCTTAAAGAGATTATCTCAAATTGTTGGGCAAGGGAAATGGATTTCAGTAGAGACAGAGAAATTATGTTGTATCAAAATAACCACTACTCCACCTCTACCCTGTCTGTCAGCTCTGAACACATTATAACCCTCAATATCAATATCAGAGTCCAGAATGTCCCCAGAGACCCAAGTTTCAGTCAATACCAGAATGTCTGGATTCGTCTGCATAGCCCAGATCTTGCTGTAATCCAGTTTAGGAAGTAAGATCCTAATGTTCAAATGCATGGACCCAAGTTCTTTTACGATTTTTAAAGTCACATGGAATCTCCAACTCAAACAAGCTACGTTCAATAGGCGGTTGCAGGCCCTGTCTGATGGTTGATATTTATATAGTTGATAGCCTAGTGGTTAGAACGTTGGGCCAGTAACTAAAAGATTGCTGGTTCGAATACCCGAGCCGACAAGGTGAAGAAAAAAAACCTGTCGACGTGTCCTTGAGCAAGGCACTTAACCCTAATTTGCTCCAGGGGCTGACCCTGTACGTAGGCCGTCATTGTAAATAAGAATTTGTTCTTAACTGACTTGCCTAGTTAAATAAATTAAACATTTGAAAACTGAGGGGGTATTCAAGTTTATGGAATTCACATTTCAACTAAACTCACTGGGTGAGCAGACCACAGTTGGCTTCTCTTTTGAGCTAACTATAGCAGATCTAAGAGTGGAGTTCAAACGAATGGGTGCAAGATTACAACTGACAACACCCCTGAAATCACAAGAGTGAAATTGAGCTGATCCTCACAGTCCCCCTCTCCTCCCCCCTACTCTTTCCCTGTCTCAGGTGGTTGAGGGAGCTGCTTATCAGGTCTATGTTGATCAGCCTGAAGAGTTCAACAGACACGTGCAGAGCATTTTTGATAATGTAGACTGAGAAAGAGTGATATTATACAGCCTACTGTGTGTTTTGTTTTGTTAGCCAAGGCTGATTAGCTCAGTGCCAAACACTATAGGCTTTTTTAAAAAGTTTTCTTTTTCAAGAGGCTTGACATTCATGAGTCATGACACAATAAGACCAACATTATAGTATATTGACTTTATCATGAAGGGGTTGACTTATAACTGCAAGTATAATGCGTTGTAATGAACTACTGAATAGGAAAAAGGCCAAATACATGTAGAAAGAGGTGATTTGTACATCACAGTTTATGTATGTGTATGAGGGAGTGGTTTGTGTGTGTTCATAATTGTTCATGATGTCAAACTGAACACTTACGTCATTAAAATATCAACTCTTTCATACTTGTGTAAACCTGTTGCTGTTCTCTATTTTTCCTTCTCTCTCTCTCTGTCTCTCTCTCTCAAACACACATACACACACAGAATAAGGACAAAGTATTGAAGTGAAATGAATTTACTCACATAGTATTAAAACATAAATAGCATACAAATACAATACATTATGAAAGCAGTTACAGATTCTATGCAGTTTTTGAAAAAAAGCGTGTGTAGCTGCCAGTTCATCACTTTGTCATAAACCGCTACCTTGGGTGCTTCATTTAGTTCAGTGCTACTTGTGTAGTTAAGATTGAGCTGATATTTAGAAGTGCAAAGTAACAGAACATCTAATGTTAATACAAAACCTGGACCCTAAAAGGATGGGATGGAGAAGATTTATCTGGACTTCCTAATACTGACTTTGTTCATCCAGTAGAAAGACTTTTGGACATACACACTACATGTAGTGCATAAGCATGGATATGTGTTTGAAAGAACTGATCTCTTAAAATCCATAACAACATTTATAAGTTATTAATAACATCATAGTATTAGATAATTGTACAGTGTAAGTTAACACATACCCCTTCTAATAAGTGTTAGAAAAATACTAGCTGAGATAAATCTGATGGTGTCAAAGATAGCATATATATAATGCTCTGCCAACGTAACAAGCCACACGTTCTGTATACAGTATTATTTGTGTACTGTACAGTATGCTGAACAAACATTATTGTTCCCATGTGTCATATAACTAACTGGTGCTCTGTTCAGTAGGTATGCTTCAAGTCCTAATATTACTCTTAAGGCTGCAATCATAAATGCTTGTCTTGCATGATGTATGGTTTTCCTCTTTCTCAAGCTTAGACTGTACTTTCACGCATCATAATGGACTCCATAGCAACACCAGCGCTCTGGTAGGGGGGAGAGGGAGGGAGATGATTTATTTTGACCTCCATAGTGATTATGCTTCGATAGCCAAGCAGACCAAGAGAGGTCTACGGTGTCTGAAGACTTATTTCTCCTTCACGTTGATGTCAGCAACACCATGAACCTGTGTGAGCTGTTTACAGTCCAGTGAAGCCAACAGTTTCCTGGGTCCAGGCAGGGTGGGGACAAAGACCTCCGTCTGAACCACAGAGGCGTGACTGGCCACGTCACTGAGAGAGGAGATGAGAGAGACACTCAGAACTGTGCTTGTTCATAACATGAATGAAGATTGACTACATGCACCACAGATTGACAGAGAGTATAGTGTCATTGTAAATAAGAATTTGTTCTTAACTGACTTGCCTAGTTAAATAAAGGTTAAATACATTTTCTTTAAAAAAATCAGACAGCCTATGCTGGGAATATAGAATACAGGTTGAATTGATTAAAAACAAATCCTACAGTAAATGTGTTGATACTATGTGCATTAATTCCCTTAACTGGGAAATGTAAATATATAGCATTCCAATTTAATTCAATTACAAATATTACATGTTTTACAATTCCAATTAAATTCCAATTGAAAAAGTTAAAACACTCTAATTCCAATTTAATTCCAATTCCATAACTTGAAGATTTTTAAAATTCCAATTTTATTCAACGTAAATTCTCCACTTCATGAGTGAATTCAATAATTGAATTGGACTTTCAAATTAAATTGGAATTGACCCCAACCCTGGATACAGGACATTTGCATTTGCCCATGTGAGGAATGAACTGACAAAGAGATATGGCAAGCAGAATGTATTTGAACATAGTTCCTCACCCAACATTGATCTGTCGAACACTCTGCAGGCCCAGCCCCTCCACATGGAACACCACTCCCTTGAGCGTGCATGGCAGAGGGTTGGTGAAGGAGATCTCAGCCGCCATCTTTTTCCCCACCACAGCCTCCCCTACTGGCTAGGAGGGAAAATTATAGGGAAACCTTATCATTACCGAACATCTCTGTATTATGTTGTCAACAGACAATATTCAGATTTGGCAGACAGACACACAGATAGATGTTGTGGATAAGATGTATGAATATATTAATTTATTCTGTTTCTGCTTACCTTAATGATGAGGTCAGGGGTGCGGAGGCGGAAGCTGAACTGAGTGGCCAGAACCTGCTGTGTCTCACTGACCCTGCCCGACAGGGTCAACATCAGAGCAGCCTGGTCCACCAGCCGGTCCTGGTAGTGCTGGTACTGAAGCATCCACTCCAGGGTCTTCACTGTTAGAAGAGGGGGACAGAACTAGGGATGAGAAAAACCTGGGCATGCAATGAATAACACAGTCTGACTGAACGTCACTGATATATGTAACACAAGACATTCCCAGTGGCTCACCTTCATTGGGTAGCAGCTCCACAGGAATTTGGTCCTTCTTGACAATAGCCTTGAACACACCAGTGTAGTACATGACTGCCACCTGGCTGTGGAGGTTGATAGTGCGGGGTAGAGAACTAGCGTTGCGCATGACGATGGTCAGTTCTGCATCTCCCCCCATGCGTGGCCCCTCCCCCTCCATGGTCACCTCTATGGATACATCCTGAGCGATGGGAGAGGAGTAGGTATCTGGTTTGGAGCCATAGCGACTGGCAGTCTCCACAGCGATGCGTTCCTCCTCTGTGCCTGGAGAGAATAATAATAAAGAAAGAATAAAAAAGATATTAACCTCTTGGGTGATTATACAGGAGTCTGCTTGTATAGGTATGCAATAAAACTATGATATGCAATGCTACCCAGTGTTTGTTAATGTTTGCACAGCTATGTGAAGTTACCTTCTGGGTGTTTGTAAAGGTCTGTGATGTCATTGCGTTCATCAGAGCCCACAGCCTTGGTGCTAATACAGTGGCCCACTGCGTTCTTCTCACTGTGGATCTGGGTGAAGGTGCCATTCAGGTTCTTCTGCCAGTAGATCTTATCACTGTTCACCTACAATACAGGTACAGCAGAGAGACAGAGAGGTAGAGACGGTTGAGATGGAGGACATCTGAGACTAGGGGCAAGTGAGGTCATCACTGTACGTCTGAGAGAAAGGAAGGGGGAGGACACACTAGAGACCCACCTCGGCAAAGACGAATGGTGAGTCATGTTTCAGGAACACTTGTCCATTACGGACGGCATTGACGGAGGCTGGGCCACAGCGGTAGGTGCCCTGGCTGGTCTCCTGGGGGGTGGAGTCCACTACCTGCCAGCCGCCATAACCTGGTGGCAAGTCTGGACGAGCCATCCAACAGTCATTCCACACATGGAAGTTCCTGAAGCAGGAATTAATCTAGTTAAATCCACCTTGTATTTACATAAGTAGTGTGTGTGATCACATGATTAAGATGATGTATTACTGAATGAGATACCATGAGTCAGAGAGTACGACTTTATTCTATTCACCAGATGGAGTCAGAGTTGAGGTGATCTATAGACTCCAACTTCTCATCGAAGTACACGTCTACTGTCAAGGAGACATCTGTGTCGTGGGCGGAGTTGAAGTTGGACACACTACGGGAGGGAATTCCCAAGCACCTCAACACTGGAAGAGATTGGAGGGTGAGAGGTTAGGGGTCAATGCATAGCAACATGGCACTCAAGTTTCCCTCAGATAAATCATGATTTAACCAAAGACATACAAACATACAAACAAGGCTAACCTGTGGTGGTGACCCCAGAGAAGACCCAGCACTGGCCATATCTGACCGGTGTGCCTCCGTCCTTATGGTACTTCTTCAGGATGTCCACACTGCCACTCCAGGATGTAGGAGAAGTCCCGTCCACATAGTTCCCTGACCAGTTCCCCTCCAAGACCCCAGAGTCATCTGGAGAGTTGATCTGGGATAAAAGGTTCACTTTGGATTCAGTTTAGAGTTGGAATAATGAGGTGCCAGTTTGGTTGGACATTGGTTGGACCTAGAGGTGAGTTTAGAGATTATTTTGTGAGATTTTAAAGTGTAGGCCATGTGTTTGCGAGGAGGACTCACCATGGCTGAAATGACTTGTACCACATTGACAGAGTCTCCCCAGCCTGAGTGGGGGGTCGCACTCTTCTCCAAAACATAAAGACAGGCATCCAGGATCCCCTTATCAAACTGAGAAATAGAGAGGGAGAAATGGAAGGGGAGAGAGAAGCAGGGGCAGTGATAGAAAGAAGTTAGTTAGGTCTGTCCTACTCAGGCCATTTTCCCATCAACTGACTGACAATTTTTATGTTCCTTCACCTGTCCATAGTTCCACGTTCTTGAACCAATCTGGTTCTCTGTGCCATAGTAGAGCCTTCCAACATCATTCAGGATATACTCGTTCTTCTCATTGCCATCGTCCAGGTACACTGTGTCATCTGACGGAGAGGGGGAGAGAGGTTAGATCCAGTGGTTCAAAAGGAAGAAAATTCCATTGTGTGATGTCATCAGCCTGAAATGAGGGTGAAGACTATGGAGAGTCTCTGAGCTTACACTCTTAGAAATGAAAAGGTGCTATCTAGAATCTAAAAAGGTTATTCGGCTATACCCATAGGAGAACCATTTGAAGAAACCTTTTTGGTCCAGGTAGAACCCTTTTGAGTTCCATGTAGAACCCTTTCCCATGGGGACAGCCGAAGAATCCTTTTGGAACTGTTTTTTCTAAGAGTGTACAGAAGGGTGTATGTTCTGAGTGACACATATTTCCTTCATTACACAAATATATGGCATATATGATAACGGTTAGGTTCATAGAACCACTCAGATATCCTGTTATGATAAGGAGAAAACAAATGTGGGTCTATTATGTTGGGTATGATTATTAGTGCTATCTAGAACCTAAAAGGGTTAATTGGCCGTCCCTCATAGGATAACCCTTTGAATAACCCTTTTTGGTTTCAGGTAGAATCCTTTTGGTTCCAGGCAGAACCCTTTTGAGGTCCATGTAGAATCATTTCAACAGAGGGTTTTACATGGAATTCAAAATAATTTTACCTGGAACCAATAAGATTTATCCTACAAGGCCAGCCAAATAACCCTTTTGTAGGATTGGCTGTAGGACAGGGACAAGCTCTCTTAGTATTAACTAATTTACTCCTTCCTTCTCTGTCTCCGTCTGTCTCCTCCAACTCTCTCTCTCTCTCTCTCTCTCTCTCTCTCTCTCTCTCTCTCTCTCTCTCTCTCTCTCTCTCTCTCTCTCTCTCTCTCTCTCTCTCTCTCTCTCTCTCACCTTCACACCAGGGGTTAAACAGCATGCAGATGTCATTCAAAGGGTTATATGTAGACGTGGCCTCCCCGTTTGGGCTTTGCGTTCGCACGGTGAGCTGGTATCGCCCAATCACGGCTGTGGGCAGGGAGTTGACGGACAGCTTGAGCCTATTGCCGTCCCGTTGCACAATCTTCGCCTCCCAACGGTCATCCTCCAGCTCCTCAACCAATGGGATGATGACATGGGTGCCCTTTGCCACTGTAGGCAAGGGTCCTATATCCCAGACAGACACACACAAACATTCCTCAGTATCATAAGAACAACACTTCTCTTAATCTTTTTTTAGCTGAATTTTTCATTTATTGCCGTCAGGAAAAAAACAAGATGAAGTTGCTTTGTTGGCAGCACTGCCAAAGACAGGCATGTCATTTGGTGTTACAACTTGTCACACACATATGTTGCCTCATAACCTGTAGTTGGTTATAAACGGTATAAAGGAATTCCTTCCTAAAAGATTTCCATGCAAGATTGGTGACCGCACCCAAGGTGTTAACAGGGAGTGTTCGAGAAAACAAGCAGAGCAACATTCTCAAACACACACACACACACACACACACACACAAAGACACACACACAAACTCTACAATCCATACAGTATTTGTCCTGCATGTTGCTGTTCTATAAATACCAGCATTGGTCAGACAGCGATTTTCTGCTTGTCTATTAATACAATGGCTACCACCTAGAAAGCTTAAGACACATCTCCTCACATAGTACACACTCATATCTCTAAGATAAATATTACAATCTAGAAGCTGAAAGGGCATGGTGAAATTAGTTGGTGGGTTGGTTGGTTGGTTGGTTGGTTGGTTGGTTGGTTGGTTGGTTGGTTGGTTGGTGGCGAAGCTGTTTATGGTAGGACTGTGAGAGAGGCAGGCTCCTGTAAAACACTGGAGGCTTGACACAAACCACACGCATGACTCCAATTAATCACCAAGCACATGGTGCAGGGACAGGGCTGTTCCAAGACACAAGCACACACAAACACTTGAACACTGACACACACAAGCTCATGCCCGTAAACAAAAACACAAAACTACTTAGTTACTCTGGCAGTCCCATGATTGGTTATAACGGGCTTGCTGTTATCATGTGCACTTGTTAGCCCTAGGGATTCCCGTTAGGGGGACAGGGGTAGGCTGTTTTTGAGTCATTGTAACAAATCATGATTCAGCAGAATGCCTCACTGACCTGTCCTAAGCTCCAGGTGAAGTCTGTCCGTGTTCGGATTGTAAGGTCGTGAGAGGTCAAGCCACATCATGAAGATCTGACCCCTGCGGATGATGAGGTCATCACCGTAGTAACAGTCTGTGTGATGCTCAATGCGGTTCTGACCTTTCTTGGTTTTCATCAGGTCTATGGACCGGACGATCAACAACAGCTCTGAGACAACAGGGAGAAAGGGAAGGTCATATTAAAGTCAACCATTCTGTCACAATGTCTTGCGTAGTAACAATGAAGTACAGTGCTCACATTTTGCTGCTTTGAAATTAAATCCAAAAAGTGAATAATTTAGTTTTTTTCACAACCTACTCCACATTTTTAAAGTGAAATAAAATGATCTAAAATGTTCCAAATTAATATGAAATGTAAAAATAAATATGAAGATATCATGATTGTGTATGTCTTCACACCCAAGTCAGGTCAAGACCCTGGTGAGGACGACAAGCACGCAGATGAGCTTCCCTGAGATGGTGGAGTAATTCTTCAGTTGTGCAAACCCATAGTTTCATCAGATGTCCTGGTGGCACGTCTCAGACCATCCTGCAGGTGAAGAAGCCGAATGTGGAGGTCATGGGCTGGCGTGGTTACACGTGGTCTGCGGTTGTGAGGCCGGTTGGACTTACTGCCAAATTCTCTAAAACGACATTGGAGGTGGCTTACGGTAGAGAAATGAACATTGAACAAAACTATGTTGGAGGCGGCAATTCTCTGGCAACAGTTCTGGTGGACAATCCTGCAGTCAGCATGCCAATTGCACACTTCCTCAAAACTTGAGACATCTGTGGCATCGTGTTGTGTGACAAAACTGCACATTTTAGAGTGGCCTTTAGAGTGGCCTTTTATTGAAGCAACTTTGGCAGCATTTACAGCCTTGAGTCTTCTTGGGTATGACACTACAAGCTCGGCACACCTGTATTTGGGGAATTTCTCCCATTCTTTTCTGCAGATCCTCTCAAGCTCTGTCAGGTTGGATGGGGAGAGTCACTGCACAGCTATTTCAGGTCTCTCCAGAGATGTTCAATCAGGGTTTAAATCTGGGCTCTGGCTGGGTCACTCAAGGACATTGAGAGACTTGTCCTGACCCCCTTCTGCGTTGTCTTGGCTGTGTGCTTAGCGTCGTTGTCCTGTTGGAAGGTGAACCTTCACTCTAGTCTGAGGTCCTGAGCGCTCTGGAGCAGGTTTTCACCAAAGATCTCTCTGTACTTTGCTCTGTTCATCTTTCCCTCGATCATGACTAGTCTCCCTGTCCCTGCTGCTGAAAAACATCCCCAGAGCATGATGCTGCCACCATCATGCTTCACCGTAGGGATGGTGACAGCTTTCCTCCAGACGTGATGCTTGGCTTTCAGGCCAAAGAGTTCAATCTTGGTTTCATCAGACCAGAGAATCTTGTTTCTCATGGTCTGATTCCTTTAGGTGCCTTATGGCAAACTCCATGTGCCTTTTACTGCAGAAATGTTTTGGTACCCTTCCCCAGATCTGTGCCTCTACAAAATCCTGTCTCGGAGCTCTACAGAAAATTCTTCGACCTCATGGCTTGGTTTTTGCTCTGACATGCACTGTCAACTGTGGGACCTTTTATAGACAGGTTTGTGCCTTTACAAATCATGTCCAATCAATTGAATTTACCACAGGTGGACTTCAATCAAGTTGTAGAAACATCTCAAGGATGATCAATGGAAACAGGATGCACTTGAGCTCAATTTCAAGTCTCATAGCAAAGGGTCTGAATACTTATGTAAATAGGGTGTTTCTGTTTGTTATTTTTAATACAGTTGCAAAAATGTCTAAAAACCTGTCTAAAAACCGCTCTATCATTATGGGGTATTGTGTGTAGATTAACTTCACTGATCACATGTTTTTCCCATAAGGGGAGTGAATGCAATGATGTTGGCAGCATCATGTTATGGGCATGCCTGGGGAGTATGACACGATCAAAATAACTATGAATGGAGAAAAGCCCATGTAAAAAAACCTCAGTCTTCTGAAAACCTAACCCTAGGAAAGAGTTTTATTTTTCAGCGAGACAATTACACAAATGTTAATGCCAAATAGACACCAAAATGGCTTTCCAAGAGGGGTTGAGTGTTCCTGAATGGTCCAGTCTCAGTCCTGACTTAAATCTGTTTGAAAATCAGAAACAAGGTTTGAATATTGCTGTCCAACAATTTTAATGAGCTTGAGCAATTTTGATAAAAACAATGGATATATTTTGCCCTATGTGTTGTGAAAGGTTGGTAGAATCTTATAAAAAATTATTCACAGTTGTAATATCTAACAAAGGTGCTTCCACCAAGTATTAACTCTAGGGTGTAAAGACATACGCAATCAATACATTTTAATTTTGTATTCATTCAGAACATTTTTCTTTCACTTTGAAAATGTGGAGTAGGTTGTGTAGATAGGTAGGAAGGAAATCCAATCCCTTTTTAGATTGAATTTTAAGGCAGCAAAATGTAAAGACTGTGCAAAGGGTGTGTAGACTTTCACTAGCAACTGTATTGTATTTTTAAAAGTGTAAATTACCTTCAAGTGTACTTCCATTAGTGACTGGCTTGTCACCATTCTCAACAGGCTTGTTTACATCATCGATCCCTGTGACGACCTTATCTGGGATGTCATCATGATTGCTCGGTCTTTGACAGCAACAAGGACAGATCTTACGTAACCATCGTCGACACCCCCCTTCCTCTGTGTTCTCCTCTGGCTCCTCCTTCTCAGGCTCATCTTTCCCCCATCCCAGTGTGACTGATGGGAAGCGACCAACATTAGATGTGTGTCTGGCTGACAGTGTTTCCACAGGCATCCTGAGAATCAAAAGAAAACATAGAAGGGCATGTATTGTTGTCACTTTGCTTGTGCTTAGAACTCTATCCTCAATCCAGATCCATCCGATAACTTTTTGTAGGCGGTAAATAAGAATGTGTTGTTAACTGACTTGCCTAGTTAAATAAATGTTAAAACATTTATTTTTTTGAAGCATTTGTGTTTAGTAAGTCCGCCAGATCAGAGGCTATAGGGATGACCAGAGATGTACTCTTGATAAGTGCGTGAATTGGACCATTTTCCTGTCCTGCTTAGAATTCATAATGTAACGAGTACTTTAGGGTGTCAGGGAAAATGTATGTAGTAAAAAGTACATTATTTTCTATAGAAATGTAAAAGTAAAAAATGTCACAAATATAAATAGTAAAGTAAAGTACAGATACCCCCAAAAACGTCTTAAGTAGTACTTAAGTAGTATTTTTGCTTCTG
Organism: Thymallus thymallus; assembly: GCA_023634145.1. Taxonomy (NCBI): domain Eukaryota; kingdom Metazoa; phylum Chordata; class Actinopteri; order Salmoniformes; family Salmonidae; genus Thymallus; species Thymallus thymallus. The sequence continues at coordinate 19,042,020 of CM042392.1, read as the reverse complement.
TAATTTACACCACTAATCTTCTTTGTACAGTAGATGCCTTTCCAGTCACTTATTTAGTCCTATTGAAAGCCTTTCCCACACTCTGTCTGTATTCTAGCCTCTCACCTCTCATGTAAATGCAACATGTAAAGTGTTGGTCCCAGACATTTTCCAGACGCACAAAATGCTTATTTCTCTCAAAGTTTGTGCACAGATTTGTTTACATCTCTGTTAGTGAGCATTTCTCCTTTGCCAAGATAATCAATCTACCTGACAGGTGTGGCATATCAAGAGGCTGATTAAACAGCATGATCATTACACAGGTGCACCTTGTACTGGGGACAATAAAAGGCCATTCTAAAATTTGCAGTTTTGTCACACAACACAATTACACAGATGTCTCATGTTTTGAGGAAGTGTGCAATTGGCATGCTGACTGCAGGCTTGTCCACCAGAGCTGTTGCCAGAGAATTGCCGCCTCCAACGTCGTTTTAGAGAATTTGGCAGTTGGGTGGGCCACCCATGGCTGCACGCCTGCCCAATCATGTGAAATTCATAGATTAGGGCCTAATGATTTTATTTAAATTGACTGATTTCCTTAAATGAACTCAGTAAAATGTTGCATTTATATTTTTGTTCAGTATATTATGACCACTCTATTGAAAGATGGGACTCTCATGAACTCTCATTTCTTATATCACTCAGATATAGGACAGACACTTCAGAACAAACTTCCTTTAGATTTTTTGGGGGGGACTATCTGTTCCATGTAGTGAATCTATTATTCAATGTGTTTCTATTGGCTAAAAGCAGTAATGGCTAATTCAATATTTTATCCAATACATTTTTATATCTTTTTAAAAATAAATATTTGTAATACCCCCCCTCCCCAGCTTAGACAGGGCTTAGACTCTAGAGGTAAGTACCTTACTGTGATTGTTTACATTTAGAGTGGTCGAAAATAAATAAAAAAGCTTCTTAGCAAAGAGCAATCTCTCAAGCAAGATTTTTGCTAGGACTGTCTACGAGGGGAAACTGAAAACTAGCTGTTATTGGCAGAGAGGTTTAAAACTCTTGATTATTGGTCAATTAACTAATGTCACCAGGCAGGCCAAAACTCTATCCCACCAAAACAGGCAATATTTTCAGGCAGTCTTTTCAAACAGCTCTTACACTAAAAGGGCATTATCATCATTTTCACAATTTCACAGCATTATTCCAACCTCACAGTGTGTAAATACACATAAAAAGCACTGGGCTTTAAAGACGCCCTGCCACCTCATTCCTTATGTACGTACCAATGAGGAGAATCAAAGAAAGGAGTGGAGAGATTGAGGCTAAGTTATAGACAGAGAGAGAAAGGAATGTTTATTCAACATAACTGTTAAACATAACTTGTGACCTCAGACTTAAGAACAACCATGGGAGGGAGAGAGGGTATAAAAACATTCCACTGACTGAGTTAACAATAGAAATTGAGCAACTGCTGAGATGTGTGAACAAGTGGAATAGTGGGATATAGTAACAGTCTAACTAAAATTGGAAATGCCTAAATAGTCTGAATATAACTGAAACATACTGCATAAACATAGTATATGCACATACTTTACATTCACAAGCACAATATGCTTGGGAGAACAAGTATTTGATACAATGCCGATTTTGCAGGTTTTCCCACAAAGCATGTAGAAGTCTGTAGTTTTTATCATAGGTACTCTTCAACTGTGAGTGACGGAATCTAAAACAAAAATCCAGAAAATCACATTGTATGATTTTTAAGTAATTAATTTGCATTTTATTGCATGACATAAGTATTTGATACATCAGAAAAGCAGAACTTAATATTTGGTACAGAAACCTTTGTTTGCAATTACAGAGATCATACGTTTCCTGTAGTTCTTGACCAGGTTTGCACACACTGCAGCAGGGATTTTGGCCCACTCCTCCATACAGACCTTCTCCAGATCCTTCAGGTTTCGGGGCTGTCGCTGGGCAATACGGACTTTCAGCTCCCTCCAAAGATTTTCTATTGGGTTCAGGTCTGGAGACTGGCTAGGCCACTCCAGGACCTTGAGATGCTTCTTACGGAGCCACTCCTTAGTTGCCCTGGCTGTGTGTTTCGGATCGTTGTCATGCTGGAAGACCCAGCCACGACCCATCTTCAATGCTCTTACTGAGGGAAGGAGGTTGTTGGCCAAGATCTCGCGATACATGGCCCCATCAATTCCATTCAAATTGGATTGGCGATGGAGTGAGGAAGATCGGGGCTGTCACAGCCCCCCAACGCCAGTTCCCAACCCAGTGCCTCCAGCGCCGGCCCGGAGCCAATAAAGGTCCGTCATGGCTGTGAGCAGCCACAGCCCAAGGCCTGGAGCCTCCAGCACCGGTACCCAGTCCTGGTCCGGCCGTCTGCTCCGCCGCAATGCCAGAGCAGTCCGCTCCACCGGTACCCATTCTGGGTCCAGCCGTCTGCTCCGCCTCAGTGCCAGAGCAGTCTGCTCCACCGGTGCCCAGTCCGGGTCCAGCCGTCTGCTCCGCTTCAGAGCCTGAGCAGTCCGCCCCACCGGTGCCCAGTCCAGGCCCGGTTGTTTTCCCAACTCCATGGCCGGAGCCGTTGGCCCCACCGGTGCCCAATCCGGGTCCAGCCGTCTGCTCCGCTCCAGTGCCAGAGCAGTCCGCCCCACCGGTGCCCAATCCGGGTCCAGCCGTCTGCTCCGCTCCAGAGCAGTCCGCTCCACCGGCACCCATTCCGGGTTCAGCCGTCTGCTCCGCCCCAGTGCCAGAGCATTCCGCTCCACCCGTGCCCATTCCGGGTCCAGCCGTCTGCTCCGCCTCAGTGCCAGAGCAGTCCGCTCCACCGGTACCCAATCCGGGTCCAGCCGTCTGCTCCGCTCCAGGGCCAGAGCAGTCTGCTCCACCGGTACCCAATCTGGGTCCAGCCGTCTGCTCCGCTCCAGGGCCAGAGCAGTCTGCTCCACCGGTACCCAATCTGGGTCCAGCCGTCTGCTCCGCTTCAGAGCCTGAGCAGTCCGCCCCACCGGTGCCCAGTCCAGGCCCGGTTGTTTGCCCCGCTCCATGGCCGGAGCCGTTTGCCCCACCGGCGCCCAGTCCTGGCCCGGTTGTTTTCCCCGCTCCATGGCCGGAGCCGCTTGCCCCACCGGTGCCCAGTCCTGGCCCGGTTGTTTTCCCCGCTCCATGGCCGGAGCCGTTTGCCCCACCGGGGCCCAGTCCGGGCCCGGTTGTTTTCCCCGCTCCATGGCCGGAGCCGTTGGCCCCACCGGTGCCCAGTCCGGGACCGGTTGTTTTCCCCGCTCCATGGCCGGAGCCGTATGCCCCACCGGTACCCAGCCCGGGACCGGTTATAGGGAAGGGGCATGGGACAAAACTGTCCACTTCGCCGGAGCCAGAGCCGCCCCCGATGGACTAGTTTTCCCTCCCATAAACCCCCCCTTGTTTTGTGTGGGTTTTTTTTGGCGTCCGGAGGTCCGCGCCTTGGGGGGGGGTACTGTCAGGCTCTGGCCATAGAGAAGCAAATAGGCTTCTCTATGTAGTTATGGTCAGAGTCTGACAGTGTCGTTCTTTTCTGTTTCTGTGTGGGGTTTGGGTTGGATCCCTAATTAGAGGCAGCTGCACCGCATTGTCTCTAATTAGGGATCCCATATATGTTGAGTCTGTCCTTCACTCTGGTGTGGGTCGTTATCGATGTATGTCGCAGTCACGGTGAAGTAAGTGTGTTTCAGTTTTGCCTTTTGCCTCGTGTTTTTGGCTTGTTTAGTTCGTACAGTTAAGTTTTGGTATTAAAAGAAATGTCGAACTACTATCCCTGCGCTGCGTCTTGGTCTCTCCACATCGAATCTCGTGACAAGTGTAGACATTGTTAATGTTGTAAATGACTATTGTAGCTGGAAATGCCTGATTTTTTATGGATTATCTACATAGGCGTACAGGGGCCCATTATCAGCAACCATCACTCCTGTGTTCCAATGGCACGTTGTGTTAGCTAATCCAAGTTTATTGAATTGATCATTAGAAAACCCTTTTGCAATTACGTAAGCACATGATTAAAGAAGCAATCAAACTGGCCTTCTTTAGACTAGTTGAGTATCTAGAGCATTTGTGGATTCGATTACAGGCTCAATATGTCCAGAAACAAAGAACTCTGAAACTCGTCAGTCTATTCTTTTTCTGAGAAATTAAGGCTATTCCATGGAAGAAATTGCCAAGAAACTGAAGATCTCGTACAACGCTGTGTACTAGAGCTTGCATACCTATTTCTATGCTTTATATGCTTTTGAATGACACTTCCAGTTTTGGCAGAAATCAACAGGAAAATATTCATCCCTAATGAGAATTAAATTAAATCAATTAATGAATCATGATGTCAATATTAGGCATTTGTAGATATTCACTTACTTTGTAATCTATGTGTTGAGTTCTCCGATGGGTTTAAGTGTTTGTTGAATCACCTGGCAGTCCTTGTAAGCAGGTAAGCAGGTTCAAAATAATATTGCCCTGGTATGTGGTGCGTGTCTTTTCTTCTTCACAGAAAGTGCAGTCTTCACGCTGTGTTGAACTGCTGTTAGTATATCGTCTTCGAGAGACCTTTTAAACTCAAGATTGTGTGGCAGCACACACATTCCTTCCTCACCTCATGAGACTGCTCACATGAATACAGAGGTTGAACCAGTCAGGCTTCTATGCAGAAACTAAACAAGTCAAGACACATCATTCCAAATTTGGTAACACAACCACAACCACACACACACACACACACACACACACACACACACACACACACACACACACAAACCTAAGTACACATATGAGACATCCACTTGTGATGTCACTCTCACTCTCATGTGAGCCCATTAGAGTGTCATTTCCCATAAATCTTGCGACCACAAAGGTGAAGCCCGAAAAACCCCGGAAAAGAAATTAAGCACTGGGTAACAGCAGGAACAGGGCTGGAAAGCCCATTGCATACAGAGTTTGGACGAATATCACCTGTTGTGCAGCAGGAGGTTTAATGCTCTTGGTTGATGCTTGGAGTGAAATAACCGGAGTAGCCTACCTGGCATGATTGAAAAACTAACAGGTGGGAAAGTGGCCTCCATTCCTTATTCCAGTGCATATGGATGACATGTATTTTACCCCCTGCCCCTGTTCCTGCTCATTTGATAATGGGCCATTCTAAATCGAAACTAATTTCACATATTAGTAAAGACAAGTTTATTGAGAATAGTCTGATGGGTGAAAATATGATCACTTGATCAGAGAACAACTGTGTGCAGCCTGAGGCAAGGAACAGAGCACACACTTTTTGGGGGTTTCTCAAATCATCAATACAGTGCCTTTGGAAAGTATTCCACATTTTGTTATGTTACAGCCTTATAAAAAAGCCTCAGCAATCTATACACAATACCCTATAATGACAAAGCGATTTTCTTGCTAATGTATTAAAAATAAAAACAAAAGTATTCAGTTGAATCCTGAGATGTTTCTACAACTTGATCAGAGTCCACCTGTGGTAAATTACATTGATTGGACATGATTTGGAAAGGCACACAAGTGTCTATATAAGGTCCCACAGTTCACAGTGCATGTCAGAGCAGAAAACAAGCCATGAGGTTGAAGGAATTGTCAGTAGAGCGCCGAGACAGGATTGTGTCTGCTATAGCATACCAACATTGTGAGTTCACTCTTCTTTCAAACTACCCACGAGTTCTATTGGCTGCTGTATTTAACATTCAGCAAACAAGAGCATGCATCTCTCTTCAAATAGTCTATAGGTATAAGAAATGCTAAATAAAATCATGTCCAGCAAGTCTAGCTTGTCCTGCATGGGACTCCAAGAGCTAAGGAGTGTTTTATAAGGAGAGAGGCCAGCGGAACACAGAAGGGTGCGTATTGCGCAAAAGACAGAGGCTATAAGTGCATAACTTTAAAAAAAATAATTACATAAGTATTCAGACTCTTTGCTATGAGACTCGAAATTGAGCTCAGGTGCATCCTGTTTCCATTGATCGTCCTTGAGATGTTTCTACTTGATTGGAGTCCAGCTGTGGTAAATTCAATTGATTGGACATGATTTGGTAAGGCACATGCCTGTCTATATAAGGTCCCACAGTTGACAGTGCATGACAGAGCAAAAACCAAACCATGAGGTCAAAGCAATTGTCCGTAGAGCTCTGAGACAGGATTGTGTCAAGGCACAAATCTGAGCAAGGGTACCAAAAAATGTCTGCAGCATTGAAGGTCCCAAAGAACACAGTGGCCTCCATCATTCTTAAATGAAAGAAGTTTGGAACCACCAAGACTCTTCCTAGAGCTGGCCGCCTGGCCAAACTGAGCACCGTCCAGCAATACTCCCGAGTACTTGTATGATGCAACTACCTCAAACTCTAAACCCTCAGAGGTAGTAATCACACCTGTGGGGAGAGGGGCATTTTTCTTACCAAACCACATGACCTTTGTTTTGGAGGTGTTCACAAAATCCGGGGAGGTGGCAGCTGAGTATAAGACTGTATCATTGCTACCTTGAGCTAGCTTTGAGCTAGGCCCATCTCCCGGCCAGCCGACGTGTGCTAGCTAATCTCCCGGGCTACAGTACCTTTGTCAACCTGCCTGGACCTTCTACTGTCGACACGGAACCCCGCCGAGCCACCACGACTGTTCTGCCGACGTAAGTGTCCGACGTGGTCTCAACAGGCTTTTCCTCTGCGACGTCGCCGAAGATCCATCTGCTAGCCCCAGCCTGCTAGCACTCTGAACGCTGTGCCTCCCACTCGCCTAGTGCAGCGCCCACTGAACTGCTCCCTGGCTCACCTCTTTTCTGCTCATAGAATCTTATGATCACTCGGCTACACAGCTGATGCCTGTTGGACTGTTCCGTTACATGGTACTTCATTCTGTTTATCTGCTAGGCCTCAGGTCCTGTGTGTAGCACACCAATTTCTCTATACAACCCTTTTTGTCCATTCATCGTCATTACCCGTCGTTGTCTTTAACTCTCTTAATTAACTGTTTGATTTATGCCTTTCTTATTTCAGTATGCCTTGCCTGCTGCTGTCTAGGTTAGCTATTATTATTGTTTTATTTCACTGTAGAGCCCCAAGTCCCGCTCAACATGCCTCAGATAGCTCCTTTGTCCCACCACCCACACATGCAGAGACCTCACCTGGCTTAACTGGTGTCTCCAGAGATGCAACCTCTCTCATCATTACCCAACGCCTAGGTTTACCTCCACTGAACTCACATCCTACCATACCCTTGTCTGTACATTATGCCCTCAATCTATTCCACCATGCCGTACCCTTATCCTACTCCTCCTCTGTTCCTCTGGTGATGTAGAGGTAAACCCAGGTCCTGTAGCCCCCAGTACTACACCTATTCCCCAGGCGCTCTCATTTGTTGACTTCTGTAACCGTAAAAGCCTTGGTGTCTTGCATGTTAATATCAGAAGCCTCCTCCCTAAGTTTGATTTATTCACTGCTTTAGCACACCCGGATGTCCTAGCTGTGTCTGAATCCTGGCTCAGGAAGGCCACCAAAAATTCTGAAATTTCCATCCCCAACTACAATATTTCCCGTCAAGATAGTTGCAATCTACTGCAGAGATAACCTGCAGAGTTCTGTCATACTGTCCAGGTCTGTGCCCAAGAGCTTCTACTCTTAAAAATCCACCTTTCCAGAAATAAGTCTCTCATTGTTGCTGCCTGTTACAGACCCCCCTCAGCCCCCAGCTGTGCCCTGGACTCCATATGTGAATTGATTGCCCCCCATCTATCTTCAGAGTTTGTACTGTTAAGTGACTTAAACTGGGATATGCTTAACACCCCGACTGTCCTTCAATCTAAGATAGATGCCCTCAATCTTACACAAATTATCAAGGAACCTACCAGGTACAACCCTAAATCTGTAAACATGGGTACCATCATAGATATCATCCTGACTAACTTGCCCTCCAAATACACCTCCTCTGTTTTCAACAAGGATCTCAGCGATCACTGCCTCATTGCCTGCGTTCGTAATGGGTCCGCGGTCAAACGACCACCCCTTATCACTGTCAAACGCTCCCTAAAACACTTTTGCGAGCAGGCCTTTCCAGGTATCCTGAAAGGATATTGACCTCATCCCGTCAGTAGAGGACGCCTGGTTGTTCTTTAAAAGTGCATTCCTCACCATCCTAAATAAGAATTCCCCTTTCAAAAAACTTAGAACTAAGAACAGATATAGCCCTTGGTTCACCCCAGACTTGACTGGAGTATTGTGCAGCCGTCTTCATCGACCTGGCCAAGGCTTTCGACTCTGTCAATCATCGCATTCTTATTGGCAGACAGCCTTGGTTTCTCAAGTGACTGCCTTACCTGGTTCTCCAACTACTTCTCAGACAGAGTTCAGTGTGTAAAATCGGAGGGCCTATTGTCCGATCCTCTGGCAGTCTCTATGGGGGTGCCACAGGGTTCAATTCTTGGGCCAACCCTTTTCTCTATATACATCAGCGATGTCGCTCTCGCTGCTGGTGACTCTCTGATCCATCTCTACGCAGACGACACCATTCTGTATACATCTGGCCCCTCTTTGGATACTGTGTAAACTAACCTTCAAACAAGCTTCAATGCCACACAACACTCCTTCCGTGGCCTCGAACTGCTCTTAAATGCTAGTAAAACTAAATGCATGCTTTTCTATCGAACGCTGCCCGCACCCGCCCACCGGACTATCATCACTATTCTCGACGGGTCTGACTTAGAATACGTGGACACCTACAAATACCTAGGTGTCTGGTTAGACTGTAAACTCAATTTCCAGACTCACATTAACCATCTCCAATCCAAAATTAAATCTAGAATCGGCTTCCTATTTCGCAACAAAGCCTCCTTCACTCATGCTGCCAAACATGCCCTTGTAAAACTTACCATCCTACCGATCCTTGACTTCGGCGATGTCATTTACAAAATAGCCTCCAACACTCTACACTCTACAAATTGGATGTAGTCTATCACAGTGCCATCCGTTTTGTTATCAAAGCCCATATACTACCCACCACTGCGACCTGTACGCTCTCGTTGGCTGGCCCTCACTACATATTCATCGCCGAACCCACTGGCTCCAGGTCATCTATAAGTCTTTATTAGGTAAATCCCCGCCCTATCTCAGCTCGCTGGTCACCATAGCAACACCCACCCGTAGCATGCGCTCCAGCAGGTATGTCTCACTGGTCACCTCCAAAGCCAACACCTCCTTTGGCCGCCATTCCTTCCAGTTCTCTGCTGCCAATGACTGGAACGAATTGCAAAAATCCTTGAAGCTAGAGGCTCCTATCTCCCTCACTAACTTTAAGCATCAGCTGTCAAAGCTGCTTATTGATCACTGCACCTGTATATAGCCCTTCTGTAAATAGCCCACCCTACTACCTCATCCCCATATTTATTTTATTATTTTCGCTCATTTGCACTCCAGTATCTCTATTTGCACATCATCATTTGCACATCCATCATTCCAGTGTTAATGCTAATCTGTAATTTATTTCACCACTATGGCCTATTTATTCCTAACCTTACTGCATTTTGCACTACATTTGCACACTGTATATAGATTCTCTATTGTGTTATTGACTGTACGTTTGTTTATTCTCATGTGTAACTCTGTGTTGTTTTTTGTCGCACTGCTTTGCTTTGTCTTGGCCAGGTCGCAGTTGTAAATGAGAACTTGTTCTCAACTGGCCTACCTGGTTAAATAAAAGTGAAATAAAAATCATCTGAGAGCTTCCTACTGTCTGAGCTATGTTGTTTATGTAAATTGAGAAGAGTGTGGGGCCTAGGATCGAGCCTTGGGATACACCCTTGGTGACAGGCAATGGCTGAGACAGCAGATGTTCTGACTTTATAAACTGCACTCTTTGAGAGGTAGTTAGCAAACCAGGCAAAAGACCCCTCAGAGACACCAATACTCCTTAGCCAGCCCACAAGAATGGAATGGTCTACCGTATCAAAAGTCAATACAAATAGCAGCACAACATTGCTTAGAATCAAGGGCAGTGGTGACATCATTGAAGACCTTTAAGGTTGCAGTGGCACATCCATAACCTGAGCAGAAAACAGATTGCATACTAGAGAGAATACTATAGACATCAAGCAAGCCAGTCAGTTCATTATTGACAAGTTTTTCCAACACTCTTGATTTATTTTTATTTTACCTTTATTTAACTAGGCAAGTCAGTTAAACAAAACAAATTCTTATTTACAATGACGGCCTAGGAACAGTGGGTTACCTGCCTTGGTCAGGGGCAGAACGACAGATTTTTACCTTGTCAGCTTAGGGACTTGTCTAAATGTAGACTTTCCAAAGGCTCGCATAAGCTGCTTATATGCAGCTTGTATGCTTGGAGGCCTGGAGATGCTAAAGGTGTTTATGTTACTGTGAGACCAGTAGTCTTTTGCATGACCGTCACAGCCCTATCCATGAGTTCATCTGACTCTCAGTAGGTAGAAAAAAGGGCTTGATTGCCAAAATGTCAAATTATTGTATTAATGCCAATCTTTGTCACATATGCATATACACTAATAAACACTAATAGCCTACTATATGCTTCTATATTCCCCGGGCGCCGAAGACGTGCCCCGCGCACCTCTCTGATTCAGAGGGGTTGGGTTAAATGCGGAAGACACATTTCAGTTGAATGCGTTCAGTTGAGCAAACAATTCTGCAAATTACAGTCGTATTATTTTCACCAATGGGGCCTCGGTTCTTACCAGTGGCGATTTTAGCATGTAAATCTTAGTGGGGCAAACACCCCCCAAAAATTGTTGATGCATGCCAGCAAAGCTACGGTAGATATATTTGAAGTCACTTTATCTGTGGCCAATGACCTTGAGCCTTTATGGTTTGGCACTTCTAATGTAACTCTAAGGCAGCACCCAAGGGGCTTGAATTTTCGAGCTCGCCCTGTAGATTTTGCGGTGAAGTAGTGTCCCCATGAGTGACAGAACACTGAGCCAATTACAGTGCAACTAGAGAACTAACCCCTTCACATTTTGCTGACTGCCCAACCAGCACAGAAAGCACTGAGCTAGGCTGAAACTTGCATTTTGGTGCTGCCTTACTCAAGAAAGCAAAAAAGAGACCATGTTTGTATGCGGCTTTATTAACTCAGTTATTATTTTTTTTACATTGTTTGAAAAATAATATGTGACACATATTAATGCCAAAATACCATGCTAAACAGGTGGGGCTCAAAACAGGTGGCGACCTGCCCTGAATGACGGATCGCCACTGGTTCATACATATTGCACAAGCCCAATAACATACAACACACCTTAAATCACCTGTTGTCCCGTTCACCTGTCTGTCAATCTTTTTATCCCATTCACATATTTACAACGCTTCATGGGAAAAGTTTTTAAATATATTTTTGGGAGTTTATAGCACCTGGTATTCCCAGGCGGTCTCCCGTACCAGTACTAACTAGGCTCTCTTTTGGATTGATGATAACATTTCCCATTTGACCAACATTACAGCAATGTGATCAGTTTTAACCAGGAAAGGAGTGACAAAAAGGTGTGGTCACCAAAGCATTTAACAGCTAATAAACACATCCTCTGTGTGTTATTTCTTATGACTAATCATGGCTATTCTTTTGAAAAACAGGGTCAAACCCTACATTCCTTTGTGAGTCTCAAACGGCACCTGTTAATATTTGTAACTAAACCACTATCTAACCATTTCCTGGAACCACCCTGTACACCCAACAACGTCACAGTAAGACAGGTGACAAAACCTGGTTGTGTAGCAGGTGGAGGACAACGATGACGCAAGTGCACAGATTTCAATTAGTGGGATCCTTTCATGCCAAATCAAACATGTGAATAAAATGTTCTGAATTTTGTTAATCCATTCATGTTAATCTACTCTGGCAACAGACAGACACAACCACCAAGCTAATTTAAAGGCAACAGTGAACATGTTAAGTTAATTACTATAGCCCCCGCATTGGGCCAAGCAGTGTAATTGTCTAAACGCTGGAACACTATGGCAAAACGCATCATTCACCCAAGTTTCATCAACATCGAGCCAGTGCTGTCAGATATCGCATCTGACTAACGTACAAACAAACAGAGACAGATCCACAGTCCCCTCCCCGATTTCATCATGGGGGACAAGTAATGTGTGGTTTACGGCTGAGCCACCCAACAGAAGGAACATCTGAGTCCTGACTGAACCTCCCTCACCACACCACAGAAACACACACAAGAGACTATCTGGGAGGCAGTGACACCGCATGTGCTGTTTTATTGGTGGAATAGTCATTTACAGTTGTTTAACAGTATAGATTAATTTCATAAACTTTTTTGCACAACCATTTCAAAAATACAACCACAGATAAGTATTTTGCAATATTCTTCTGACCAATAAGCTACTGCAACCACTAAACAGAAACTGTTTTAGTGCTTACTAAAAGCCACATTCTCACCATGCTCACTCATACACAGTTAGTAATATTACCCTCTATCAGTGAATCAGCATGCAGTTTGGTGTCTTGAACTGTATGAGAGAGATAGAGCGCACACACAAACACACAAACTGTACATACACATAATAAACACACAGGTTTGTGAGAATGTTTAAGTGAGGTCCAATGTTATCAGGCATTAAAATGAGTGGGGTGGGGGGGCGTTGTGAATCAATGTCCCCACACAACAGGAATACATAGTGGAAAGGAGACAAAACACTTAAAACACCCCTCTGCTTCTCACATACATGCATGCCCACAAACATGGACACACACAAACAAATGCTGCTGATGGTAGTACGCCGGGAATAGGGGAAGTTTCCCCTAGACACTGATCTAATGTCAGTTTTCCATTTCCCCCTAGAATTGTTATGGTTTGGGGGTGATAAGCTGATCCTAGATCTGTGTCTAAGGGAAACTTAGAATGAGCCCTGCCGTTTGTCCAATCAGATCAGGAGGTCAGTGACTGAGGGCAGTAGCTCGGCCAACTCGGATTGAATGTTGGCAATCTGGGTGACAGGGTTGCCACGGAGATCAAGGCAGGTCAGCTTTGGGCAGGAAGTCAGGAGTTGAAGGTCAGAGAGTTTGGATATTTCTGCATATTACGGTCAAAGAAAATGACAACATCTCTAAAAGTATTATAAACATTGTAACGTATTACCACAATAAAACTGATCAAAAGAGAAAGGCTAGGATACGGTTGTTCTTCAAGGACACTTCTTGCAACTTGGGGAGATGGTACAGTCCATCCAAATTCTCAATAGCGTTGTCATCAGCCTCCAATACCTGGGAAATAGAAGGCCATATTGGCAGACAGACACATCAAAATATTAAGTACAAAAACTACAGTACAGAACAGGAATAAATATTTTTTAGAGCATAACATCAAATGTTTTTTAAGTACTATACCTCGAGGCACTGCAGCATGGCAAACTGAGGAGACAGCCTCAGTAGCTGATTGCATGATAGATTGATATGAGTGACCAATAGCAGCTGGTCCAGGTGACATAATGTGGTCAGGTTCTGTTGAGGTCAGGGAGACATTAGATGGACTTACAGCCACAAAGGAGATAATGGGGAGTCAAACTCCTGGACAAGGATAGACAGGAACAGACAGCACTAACCTTGTCAGAGAGACTGAAGACCCGGACCTCAGCGTACTCCATCTTGAGAATGGTGTTCTCGATCATGAACTTACTGCACAGGTCACCGTAATACGCAGAGCGCATGGTGTCCACCTCCTGTGTGAGAGACACAGAGCAGTGATAGAAAACACATCTATCATGTATTAGTGTACACCACTATGTAATAGCCCTGTAAAGCACTAACTTTAAGAGTCTGGAAATGAGAAAGGGTCTCTCTCTCGTATCCTAGAGGATCTAGTGCCCTCATGAGCAGAACGATGGTCAGCAAGCACCCTGAGAAAGTGAGAAATCACAATTGTCATACATTTTATGATACGTTTCCAATAGTGGTAGATAAATAACAAACCCAAACATACACACTACACTCAAAGTGTGCACTTACATTTGTTCCGAGGCTCCAGCTCCAGCAGTTGGTTGCAGGACTGTAGTTCAGACAGCAACACAGAGGTCTTTTCCACAGACAGCTCACTCCTACAGAAAAGATGCCGAGGTGTTTTTTTTGCAATCAGTAAACAGAAAGTCTGATATACCAACCAGAGAGCCTTCTAAAGCTCAACTGTACCTGAAGAGCTCCTGGTCAGTGGCAGAATCCCTGCACCAACTCTCAGACCGACCTGGGAAAGATGGAGACAATACTGTAATGTGTGGCTAGAGGGCAGCGGAGAGCAAGGACTGAAGTCTTGCTCAAACATTGCATACCCATCGCAGACATGTTAACACAAAAAAAGACAAGAGCATGTACTCAGTCACACAGAAGGTGCATAAGCACATAAACATTATTTCACCTGTGTACAGAGCACAGTCTCTGTGAGTGTGTTTCTCAGTCCAGTGCACGGTCAGGTTGTGCTCATTAATGATGTCACTGATAGTGCCAGGTGGAAGATCACAGATCTGACACCATGTTAAGGTCCACAATCAAAGGGCACAAACAGATTTTTCACCTTGTCAGTTCGGGTATTTGAACCAGCCACCTTTTGGTTACTGGCTCAACGCTTTGCAGAGATAAAGTAATTCTCTATGTCTGTAATGGTTCCTTGGTGTCTTTCTCTAACTGTCTGTCAGTAACAGATACGGAGAGCTCTTATCAAAAAGAGGCATGCTAAGAATGATGAAACCTACGGTAGACTACAACACAGGGATAAGAAAGGAATGAAAAAGGAGCCCTGAGCAGCATAAAGGAAAAGTGCATTTACCACATGCCTAGAATAGAGGAATGTCTTTAAACTCTTAGATATTAAGTCCCCTATATGGGGGACTTTGAGCTGTTCTGGACTGGTTCAATCTGACATTTTGGTGTACAAAGCGCTTGTGAACGTCGTAGGGTTCCATGCCTTATAGTACCAAAAAGCCCCATCTGTCTGCTCTCCGTTTCCACTCTCTCAAGGGGAGCTGACTTGAATGTCAGGTTTCACACCCAACATTTGCATAGGGAGTGACGAGTCACATTTTCAGGCCTATCCAGGCAAAGAATCAATGTTCTCTTCTTCTGAGCAAGTGAGCCCAGCCTGGGAGACAGCATATTAATGGTGACAGTCTAGCAAGTCCAGCCGTTGTAGTTTCATCTCGCTGTGATATTCTCAGCGGGATTTAGAGCTCTCAACATGAAACAATTCTA
The DNA here is from genome assembly GCA_023634145.1 of Thymallus thymallus. Lineage (NCBI taxonomy): Eukaryota > Metazoa > Chordata > Actinopteri > Salmoniformes > Salmonidae > Thymallus > Thymallus thymallus. The sequence goes on along the minus strand of CM042392.1, from coordinate 19,026,771 downwards.
TGAAATTATTTAGTATTTTAACAAAACCACTTTTTCGAGACAGACTAAATCACTTTGTGCTTAAAGCTGAAGTTGTAATGAGTCTGCACACATTTGAATGGTGTCTACGCTGCTCAGTGGACGTTTAGGAAAATTCTGTCATCAGTTATATGAAATAGTGCCAATATTGTACTGTCACTAAGTATTATCATATGTATTTTACAGTTATAAGAAAGGTGAAATCTTATAGTAATCATTTGATTGTTACTATATTTATGAAGCATTTCAGTCATTACATGCCCCATTGCCCTACTTTTGTTGAATAGGACAAAAAAATAATGATTTTTCATATTTGTACTATGTACTTGAGCCCTCAAAAGTGAGCACATATTTACGGTTGGGTATGTCTATTTTTGGCACAAATCTAAATTTTGCCCTATCATTCACATTTTACCCTTGACCTTGTACAGTGAAGGAAAGGATACCCAGACAGGGCTGTGTCTGAAGTGAGGATGGACACTCCTCCATTCCACACGCTGGGGCTGACCATCCAACACCAGCATCAGACCACTAGATGCAGCCTGAGAGGAGAGAGTCAGGGAGGAATGGAGTTTAAATGTAGAAGGAGCAGAGGACGTATACTTTACAGAAAGAGGTGTCTACTTTGAGGGTATGCGTTGGAGTACTCACGTTGACAGGTCTGGAGAAGGCCACAGCCACTCTCTCCTCCTCACGGCTGACAAATACACAGCTTATCATCTCCTCTCGCTCAGCTGAGAAAGGTAGAAAAACAGAGCTCACATACTGCTCACTGATGGAAGATAACAAATACAATTTATATAGAAAATATTAAAAGTTATACACACACACCTCTGCCTAGCAACCACCTATAGTAGAACCAGGCACTCTGGTCATTGGGGTCAGTGAAGAAGGCATTCTGTACGAGCTCATACTCTGAAAAAAACAAACAAAGGGGTTTAGTAATGTATGACGATAACACAGACAACCACCACACATCAACTCCTCATTCTGCCTTCCATCCAATCCATAGCATTCCTTTTGACAGTGCCCTCTGTCTGACTGTTTAAAGTATTACATTATTGTATTCCACTGACAATATATCTAATGTGTTTGTCTCTCTGCCTCGTCATGGTGTTGTTGGTACCTTTGAGCAGCTGCTCCTCACAAACACGATGAGAGTGTGTCTGAGGGGAGGGTGGAGGGGAGGAGTGGGGGGGCTGGTGGCAGGGCGAGGGGGGCTCGGGGGACTCAGGGTGGAGTAGGGGAAGGAGGGTGCTCCGGTAGTGCCAGCTGGAGTAATTGGAGAAGTTGGAGCCGATGAGACGGTCAGTGAACTGCAGCTCCTGGTCCACAGGCACACCAGACATCTTCACCACCATCCGGCGGTAGTCCCAGCAGTGAACTGAGGAAGATGCGGAGAGGGGAAATTGAATATAAGACAAATAAAGTAAGAATGGAGAGACCAGGAGGTCAAAACATATTTTGATCCTCTGACACATCCATTTCTATCTCGTCCCTTTCAAGCTCCCACCCTCCATCTAAACTGTATTCACACACTCCATCTAAACTGTATTCCCACCCTCCATCTAAACTGCATTCCCACCCTCCATCTAAACTGCATTCCCACCCTCCATCTAAACTGTATTCCCACCCTCCATCTAAACTGTATTCCCACCCTCCATCTAAACTGTATTCCCACCCTCCATCTAAACTGTATTCCCACCCTCCATCTAAACTGTATTCCCACCCTCCATCTAAACTGTATTCCCACCCTCCATCTAAACTGTATTCCCACCCTCCATCTAAACTGTATTCCCACCCTCCATCTAAACTGTATTCCCACCCCAACTCCTCACCTCACCTCCCTCACTATCATCCCCTTATCCTCTGACTCACAGTTGCGGTCGTCCAGACTGAGGCAGCGGTCACACAGGCCTAGTTCTCTGGCCCAGTCAGGTCTAGGCAGGCGGGCTGAAACCCAGCCTCGGTGGTGCCAGCTGCCGTATGACTTGGGGTTCACCTTCAGACATGACTCCAGAAACAACAACTCAGCCTCATACATCTTCTGCACATCATCCTCCTCACTGATACAAAGAAAAGGATAGGACATTACTTGTGGTGAGTAAGATGCACTTACATAATGAACAGGTATTGGTACTATCAGATAATAATAGCTACAAGAGACTCAGCTGTGGGCAAAAATGCATTATAAGAGTAGTGTCCTCACCGTACAGTCTCCAGGTGCAACAGAATCTCTCTCCTGTAGTTCCAGAGAGTGGCAAAATCAGGATTGGAGGAGAGCAGCTGCTGGGTCAACTGAAGGGCCTCATCATCCAGCACACCCTCCATCCTCTAAAAGCAGCAGGAGAAAAAGAAAAGGGAAGTGATGAAATGTGATCTTCTGCACAGCTCTGTCATCCCATCCAAGTAACTGCATGATCAGGGCATTACTGAACAAGGCCTAAACCATAGCCATAGTTAAACCCATTGGTCTATCTTCTGATTCTGACTGAATGTGTCTCTGTCGAACAGACCTTGGTAAAGACGGCATCTCGGGCTGCCACATAAATCTGGAGTTTCTTCTCTCTCTCTTTTCTCTTCTCTTCCTCCTGCTGGGCGGTGGACTTCAGCTTTACCCGTCCGTGCTGTGAGAAAGACAGACAGGAAGACACTCAATTAGCACACTGCACTGATATCCAGGAATGATTAAAAGATGACAATAAATAAATCTAACTTAAACCCGGAATGAATCCAGAAAAATAATCTCTCTTCACTCACCATTGTGTCAGTTTAGGTGATAGTCTGTCCAAATCTAAAAACCAAAGAGCAGATTGAGAATGCTGAATCAAGTAAGTGAAACACAGAACCGAAAGGCGTCTGCGCGTACCCACCCAAAGCAATTGCAGCCTGCATCTGCAGGAACCCCTCTTTAAACTACTATTGGTCCATTTTTAAGCTAGGACAGGCGGGAGGTGGGGGGCGCTCCAGTGCAGTAGGTACCATAACTTTGGATGCCAAGCGCCAAAAAAACGCAACAGAAGAAGAGGCGAGGGCGACAATGGTAGACAGTGTCCTTTTCCCCTGCCTGTCAAGGACTGTTTTCCCGCAGTTCTGTTAACAATGGCGAGGGCAGGTGTGCAGCAGATGGGAGCGAAGGACAGTGTCGCCCCCGCCTGCTGTGTACCGGAGTAGCTAGCAGGAGGAGGGGGCGAAACCGGTAGACAGTGTCTTTCCGCCTCGCCTGTTCGGCACTGTTTTCCAGCAGTTCTGTTAACAACGGTGAGGGCAGGCGGGAGCGAAGGACACTATCTACCGGTGTCACTCCCGCAAGGAGGCGGGGCCAACACTATGTGATAGCTAAGGACTCCGGAACGCAGCAGAGTGGGGCTCTGATAATACTTGTATTTCCCTTTTGATCTACATTCAAAATTGCCACAAGCATGAAGACGTTGTCCTCAAAGGGGGCGTTCATGCAGGAACCAATGGGATTCTCGAAGGGGGGGCGTTCATGCAGATGCAGGAATGCCCACATGCAGGAACGCCCCGAATTGCGGGCCGCAATCACACACTATTGCCAAAAAAAACCCACCAACCTTCTGATGGGAGCAAAACAACCAGTGAGGGGAATACGTTGTTGTGTCAAGTCGGCTACAGGAGAATAATAATAATCAGTTTGCTGAATACATAAAGATTGACTCGCCAGTCGAAAGTATTTATAAACGTACAAGATTAGCGCTTCGACTTGGCACTCCCCCATCAACAAAACAGGACCCCCAAACTGTCGAATGCACCGTTGAGTATACCCGCGTATTCATAAATAGATTTGATAAAACATATTTACTAATATAAATTCCAACATAATAACACCACATATACTTACTCCAAATGCCCACTGCTGTTGTAGCACTATGTGGATTCGTTTACTTTGGTTTTCAGACGAAATATTGGTGATTTGCCTGTGTCACCCAGTGGCAGTGCGGCGAACAACTACAATTGTAACTTCCGGCCCGTATAAATTGACGTCACGACCATTGGAGTTTATGATATGTATGGCTCCCTCTTGTGGACGGACATACATGTTTCAATTTTAAGTTTTATTTGTCACATGCACAATTACAGTGAAAGGTTTAATTTACAAGCCCTACCCAACAGTGCAGTATTCAATATAAAAATAGTATAACCAGTGCTTAATTTGTACATCGGGAGGTACCGGAACAAAAAGTGAGCGCGAGAGTGGGGTGACCTGGGATGTTCTGAGGTACCGGAACATCACCTTTATAATAAAACATTGCATACATATAATAGCATTTGCGTAGTGGCATAGAGCAGTGGAGTAGAGACACTTAGAATTTGCACACATGGGGAACATTTTTAGTAGAAAATGTTTGGCCATTTATAAACGAATTTCATGCAATTCTACTTCATTTCCCATGACTGGAGACTTTGGCAAAATATTTTTTAATACCGATCGAAATGGCAGTTTACTTTGACACTGACAGACAGAATCTGCGATTAATAAAAACAATCTGTCTTGAATCCATCAATAGCCAAGGCCTAGGTGTGTGGAGGAAATTATGGTACAAAAGCCTCTCTCTCTCTATCTTTTGTAAAACAATATTTGAAAGTTGATCAAATATTTTGGAAGCCTACAGTATACAGTGTTCTCTTTTGACCATGAGCCATTTGCTTTCCAACCTGTGTTTTCCCTAGATTTTATTTGAAATATTATGAAAGGCCTGTTCTGTCTGCGTGCTGTTTTTTCACTGACAGATTTGCCGCGCGTTCCCGACTGTAGGCTATTATTAGGCCACAATTCACAGCTATTGATGTTACTAAATTAAATGCATTCGTATGGTGTAGTAGGCTATTCTGAATCATTTCATTTATTTCTGAACAGATAGCAGTAATTATATAACGTTGGCAAATGTATATAAATGTATCAAGGGGTGCTACAGTTCGTTCAGAACTCTTCGCGTGTCGATGATTCTATAAGGAAATAAATGAAGTGCAACGCTGGAGTTGAGAGTTGCAGGTTAATGTCTATCAGAATTCTATGAGAGATCATAGAAAGTGCATCTCATATTAGTTATGTGAGACATACTGGCGCGCTTCTCACACAGCCACCGCCACGCGTTGGTCTCAAACATAGTTTACAATGTTGCGCAAACCAGAAACCGGCCCAAACCAACAAAAACCGGCCCAACCCAAACTAACTCTTAGAATATTAGACCCGTGCTGAAAATCTACTTTTTCACATTTCGTTTTTTTTATGGGGGCAGGAGAAGAGACAAGTCGAATACATTTTGATCGATTTTATTATAATTTTGACACTGCAAAAAGTGAAGTTTATTTTTCATGCCATGAGAGGTACCGAATCCGATCAAATAGGTTCCTGAAGAAAACAGTCCAAAACGGAGAGGTGCCGGATCCTGTAACGCAGGCTCAAATTAAGCACTGAATAACTAAAAAAATAATTAAACGCAAGAAATAAGAGATTAAGCTATATACAGGGTCAGTGCCAGTACCACATTTAGAATGTGCACGGATACTGGAGTATTTGAGGTAGATGTGTTCATGTAGGCAAGTGTGGCGCAATCCGTTTAAAAGAGCGCTCCGTAAGCCACGCCCCAGTGGGCAGAGCTAGGCATGTTGCACTGGGACACGTTTTAATGTAAAAAGCCTCTCATTTTACAATGGGTCTTCCGGGGCAGAAGAGTCGAGTTGTGTACGTTGTTCGCATGAGGTTCCTTGATTGGTGAAGCGTGTAGAACTGGCGGAGAGTAGTGTGGATGTAACTGTAGTAAGTGCTTCTGATGGTCCTGGCATGGTTTCGAGGCCTGTTCAGATATCTTGTGTTCATGAATGTGCGGTGTCAAAGGACACTTTGATAATAAATAAAGTTGAATTAATAGCTTTTATTGGTAAGGTTATCAATACAACTCGGGTTGTGGAAAGCAGAAATGCCAAGTTGAAGGTTATTTTGGAGACAGCAAAATAAATATTGGGGATAAGATGTTACTGTTAAAATGGTTGTTGATATGCTAAACAATCCTAAGGGTGGAGTGTTTCAGCATGATATAGATAAAGATTAATGGGGTTGGGGTTTTGGCAGAGGAGGTTGTGGTAGACGTTAGGGATTTTGTTTTGAATTTTATTTTCATGCTAGTACAGTCATGGTCAAAAATTGAGAATGACCTTAATCTCAATGGGATTAAGGTCTGGGGAGTTTCCTGGCCATGGACCCAAAATGTCGATGTTTTGTTCCCCGAGCCACTTAGTTATTGCTTTTGCCTTATGGCAAGGTGCTCCATCATGCTGGAAAAGGCATTGGTCGTCACCAAACTGTTGTTGGATGGTTGGGAGAAGTTGCTCTCAGAGGATGTGTTGGTACCATTCTTTATTCATGGCTGTGTTCTTAGGCAAAATTGTGAGTGAGCCCACTCCCTTGGCTGAGAAGCAACCCCACACATGAATGGTCTGAGGATGCTTTACTGTTGGCATGACACAGGACTGATGGTAGCGCTCACCTTGTCTTCTCCGGAAAAGGTGTTTTCCGGATGGCCCAAACAATCGGAGAAAATGACTCTACCCCAGTCCTCAGCAGTCCAATCCCTGTACCTTTTGCAGAATATCAGTCTGTCTCTGATGTTTTTCCTGGAGAGAAGTGGCTTCTTTGCCATTCTCCAAAAGTCTTTGCCTCACTGTGTGTGCAGATGCACTCACACCTGCCTGCTGCCATTCCTGAGCAAGCTCTGCACTGGTGGTGCCCTGATCCTGCAGCTGAATCAACGTTAGGAGATGGACTTTCTTGGGCGCCCTGACACCTTCTTCACAACAATTGAACCTCTCTCCTTGAAGTTCTTGATGATCCGATAAATGGTTGATTTAGGTACAATCTTACCAGCAGCAATATCCTTGCCTGTGAAGCCCTTTTTGTGCAAAGCAATGATGACGGCATGTGTTTTCTTGCAGTCTGTTATTCTGACTCAATCAGCATGGCAGAGTGATCTGCAGCCGTGTCCTCGTCAACACTCTCACCTGTGTTAACGAGACAATCACTGACATGATGGCAGCTGGTCCTTTTGTGGCAGGGCTGAAATGCAGTGGAAATGTTTTTGGGGGATTAAGTTCATTTTCATGGCAAAGAGGGACTTTGAAATTCATTGCAATTCATCTGATCACTCTTCATGACATTCTGGAGTATATGCAAATTGCCATCATCAACACTGAGGCAGCAAACTTTGTGGAGACCAATACTTGTGTCATTCTCAAAACTTTTGGCCACGACTGTACAGTATTGGACAGATCATGATTGATCGTACATTCCAGCACTGTAGGTGGCGGCATGCACTTAAACAATTGTTTGCGGACTGCCATGATATCATGGAAGAAGGAAGAACAAGAACAAGAACTACCGAAAATAGGGATACGTGCTCCAGTAGTTCAGAGATGGAATTTGTTGAGAGTGAGGGTGAAGTTCCTGCGACGAGGATCGCAGAGTTCGGGCCTCGTCCCAAGGATGATTTTGGTCCAGTTGGAGTGAGATTTGTAGAGAGAATGGATCCTTGATGTTTGTTTGAGGTTTTAGGTTGGGTGGAGGAGAGGTTGGTGATGGTAACTCGGAGTGAACTCGTGATGAATTATTGTGTTTTCGCCATCCAGAGGGAGAGGGTGCTCCAGATTACGAGATTAGGAACAACAATTTCCTCCCAAGTGGCGCAGCGGTCTAAGGCACTGCATCTCAGTGCTAGAGGCGTCACTACAGACACCCTGGTCCGAATCTAGGCTGTGTCATTGGTTGGGAGTCGCATAGGGCGGCGCACAATTGGCCCAGCATCGTCCGAGTTTGGCCGGTGTAGGTCGTCATTGTAAATAAGAATTTGTTCTTAACTGACTTGCCTAGTTAAATAAAATAATAAATAAAATAATGTTTTGCTCTCTGATAACGGGGGTCATTAAGTGTTGAGGAGGAGCAGTTGAAATTGAAGATTCCCGGTGTCTGTGACGCCCACCGCTTGATGAGACGTAGATTTATACATCAACGATGTCGCTCTCGCTGCTGGTGACTCTCTGATCCATCTCTACGCAGATGACACCATTCTGTATACATCTGGCCCCTCTTTGGATACTGTGTTTACTAACCTTCAATCAAGCTTCAATGCCATACAACACTCCTTCCGTGGCCTCCAACTGCTCTTAAACGCTAGTAAAACTAAGTGCATGCTTTTCTATCGAACGCTGCCAGCACCCGCCCACCGGACTATCATCACTACTCTCGATGGATCCGAATTAGAATACGTGGACACCTACAAATACCTAGGCATCTGGTTAGACTATAAACTCAACTTCCAGACTCACATCAACCATCTCCAATCCAAAATTAAATCCAGAATTGGCTTCCTATTTCGCAACAAAGCCTCCTTCACTCATGCTGCCAAACATGCCCTTGTAAAACTGACTATCCTACCGATCCTTGATTTCGGCGATGTCATTTACAAACTAGCCTCCAACACTCTACTTAGCAAATTGGATGTAGTCTATCACAGTGCCATCCGTTTTGTCACCAAAGCCCCATACACTACCCACCACTGCGACCTGTATGCTCTCGTTGGCTGGCCTTCATTATATATTCGTCGCCAAACCCACTGGTTCCAGGTCATCTATAAGTCTTTATTAGGTAAATCCCCGCCCTATCTCAGCTCACTGGTCACTATAGCAACACCCACCCGTAGCATGCGCTCCAGCAGGTATATCTCACTGGTCACCCCCAAAGCCAACACCTCCTTTGGTCGCCATTCCTTCCAGTTCGCTGCTGCCAATGACTGGAACGAATTGCAAAAATCATTGAAGCTAGAGGTTCCTATCTCCCTCAATAACTTTAAGCATCAGTTGTCAAAGCTGCTTATCGATCACTGCACCTGTATATAGCCCTTCTGTAAATAGCCCACACTACTACCTCATCCCCATATTTATTTTTGTTTATTTTCACTAATCTTGCACTCCAGTATCTCTATTTGCACATCATAATTTGCACATCCTTCATTCCTGTGTTAATGATGATAATTCTGTAATTTATTTCACCACTATAGTCTTATTTATTGTCCTACCTCCTAACCTTACTGCATTTTTGCACTACATTTTGCACTCTGTATATAGATTTTTCTATTGTGTTTTTTTTACTGTTTGTTTAATGTGTAACTCTGTGTTGTTATTTGTCGCACTGCTTTGCTTTGTCTTGGCCAGGTCGCAGTTGCAAATGAGAACTTGTTCTCAACTGACCTACCTGGTTAAATAAAGGTGAAATAAAAAATAAATAAAAAAGATCCGGTGGGGAAACGGAGAACACGTTATCTGTCATGAGTTGTTACCAGATAAGGTCAAGGTAGGACGTGTCAGTTATCCTGTGAGAGTTTATGTTCTTAAAATATTACGGTATTTTAGTTGTGGAGGTTATGGGCATATTGCAGCAGTGTGTAGGAGGGAGATGCCTATATGTGAGAAGTGTGCAGAAGGGCATGAGATGAAGGAATGTGTGGTATCGGTGGAGAAAGTTGTGTGTGTTAGTTGTGGGGTTGATCATGGGACTGGAGATTGGAGGTGTTTCTCTCACACCCTTCCTCTACCTCAAAAAACTGTTCTGTGGGCACTCGCATTTGCTTTACACATCTGTCAATCAATGGTGGCCAGGAGTATTGACAGTGACCAATCAGAACTATTTCACACTGGGAAGATTTTTACATGACACAGGGGGTGTTGAGTGGTAGTGATATGTCCTCTCACAGTTGGTCTGGAGTAGGACTAGGTAGGGTTAAATAGTGGAGTGGGTGTTGAGAGGATAATAGGTGGTAGGGTAATTTTCCTTTTTCCCAATTGTGTATTATTGTATCTAAGAATATAACGTAGGTAGGCCGTGAATGGACTCCCACACCAGTACAGTAGGTGGCGGTGTATTCACAATCTGCCAACCAAATCCTGAAGAAGACTGGGTCTTCCGTGGTTCTGTGTAGACTAGTTATGCTAATATAATTGAGACCAGTGTATTGCAGTTAAGTTCGTCTTCGACTTAAGTAAAATATCTTTGATTAGTAAACAAGGAAATCACAACGAGTCCCAGACAGTTTGCAATAGAACATACCAGAGGGGGGGCATTATTTACTAGGCTACCTAAATTATTGGGCTCATCTGGTTCTATTTTAGCGCCTGGCTACGCAGACGCTCATTGACGCGAGCGAGCAGTATGGGCGCAATGATTGAAAAACAAGTGTACATTTTATTTTGTGACGCGAGCGTTGTCGTCAGCATGTTACGGAGCGCCTTTTGAAATAAGCGCTCATATTCAAACGTGGTTAATTGGTCATGGGAGAAGATAGTCTCTCCCTTCTCATATAAAGATAGGATTCGTGAGATACACTGTAAGATATTTTGTGCACAAGCCCCTTCAGTGTCATAAATGTAAAATATTTGGTAATGTGTCAAGTGTGTGCAGATGGGAATAGTATCGTATGCCAGATTAAGTGAAATGTTGCAACTGGGTCTTCATGATTTCACAGCTGAGGGCGTGCATGAAATCCTGTCGGTGAATGTTCCGCCATCACAGGCCCCTGAGAATGGGATGTATTTTGGAGTGCACTGTGATTGAAGAAGTGGGAGGGGTCTTGTTAGTTTGGAGTAGACTGTGATTGAAGAAGTGGGAGGGGTTTTGTTAGTTTGGAGTGGACTGTGATTGAAGAAGTGGGAGGGGTTTTGTTATTTTGGAGTGGACTGTGATTGAAGAATAGGGAGGGGTTTTGTTAGTTGATGTACACATTTTCCCCCTTTCCTGTAATGTTTTTTTTAGTTTCTTATTCAATACCCTGTCCAGCTGGTGGCGGTAATGCACCATTAACATTGGATGCCAACCGCTGTTAAACCCCATCGAAGAAGAAGATATTCCAACGGGAAAGATGGCGGAAGCGGACGCTGATGTGGATCCAGTTCTCTCTCACCACACCGGGATTAGGAGAAAGGGACTGGTAGCAGGTTAAATAATGATAATGTGAATAATAGTAAACAGTATTGCAGCAGCTTGCGTGGTGGTGGTAGGTGCATGTATGTAAGTGTAAAATCAAAATCAAATCAAAGTTTATCGTCGCATACAAACATTTGCAGATTTTATCGCGGGTGCAGCGAAATCCTTGTGTTTGTACCTCCAACAAGATACATTAATAAATATCAGAACAAGTAATGTCAGAGTCTGGAATATAGATATATAGCCATATTTTGTGGCCCTTCCTCAGAGGCCCTGGAATAGACAGCAAAAGTAAACTGCAGTGCAGAAAGTATTATTTTCCCAAAATGAATATTACTCAGTTTCTTTATTACTCTTTATGATCAGCAGATTTTGCCATTACAAGTTTATTTAAATTATTATATAACATAGAAGACAATGACAAGATTAGAACATTTGACTCACCAAACTTAAAAGTGCCATGTTTAAGTTCCTTATTGTGTGTGACTTACTTTTCTAACTCTAATTTCCACATCAGTTTTGCTTATATATTCATACATAAATGACAAAAAAACAATTCTTATTATTATCATCCACCAGCTCACTTAAAAAGAAACAAAAGAGGGACTGGGACTGAACAGAGACGTCTGTCCTCATCTAGGCTACTTGCTAAGTAACTAGATTTTTCATCATTTTAAATGATATATACACTCAGTGTACAAAACATTAGGAACATTAGTTTACAATCCCATTCATTAAAATGGCCAATTTGGTTGCAATCAATTAGCTTAATTTCTCAGAGATCAAATTATATTTAAACAAAATAATGTTTCAGGAATACTAATCATATCTGTTACTAACTACAGAAACGATTTCAGAACAAAACAGATGGTGGGTGTCAAAATCCACGTGCTTTTTGAGGTAAAATAAATTATACAGAACTATAAAGAAAAATTCATCATCAAACACCTTATTGAATTAGGTTAAACTCTTTAGACTTTATTTCTCAGAACTTGGATGTTTAGAGGAAAATGCAGACCTTACAGACTCATTCAGGGATCTCACTGATCTTGTTGGTGATATTCTCATAGATTTGAGCCTGGAAGTCAAAGACTCATAACCAGAACTCTCTGACACAGACTGGGATTTCTTCATGGGATTGTTGGTGAAAGGTATCTCCCTGCTAACTGCAAAAGAAATATGCACCTTTGATTAGACTAATCAAATTCCACTTTAAATGTATTGGAATAAATATGTAAGGATATCTGATCTGACATTCTTATTGTGCAACAAACATAGCCAGCTCCTAAGACCTAAATATACAACTTACTAGTGTGTGCAAAGTTTGAAATGCGTTTGACTTACATGTGGGTCGGTCGAAGGGAAAGCTTCTACATGAGACCATCTCCATCGGGTCCTCCGACTGGATTTCCTCATCTAATACAAAACAATGATCACTCATGATTAAGTGTTTACTCATTTAATGCCCTTTGAACATTGTCTCAAGTCAGACGTGCCCCGTTAGAATGAGGCCATCTGACAGAAGACAATGCCTTCTGAAATGAAAATGCAGTTGAATTAAACTTACTATTGGGGGGGAGGAAAGGCAAGGAATTTGTTGCTGTGATTTCCTTTCGATCATCCTCTGTCAGCTGTAGGTGTTTGTTGCTTTTTCCTGCAACCATCTCTTCTATTTTCTCAAGCAACTCCGAGACCTGTGTTCCATCACCCCTATTCTGGTTGTCAAACACGTGGAACCTGTTCCCACAGCTGTCCACGAGCAACAGGAGGTGTTTGTTAGTTTCAATGTGCTGCTCGATGGTTGAATCACCCAACCTGTCTCCCTTTGTGAACAGCACTATGGTGTGACTCCACACATCCTTCCCCAGGACCTCCAGATGCTTCTTCACACTCAGCCATTCTCTTCTGGTGAACAAGGAGAATACAGGGATGGTCAGGAGCAAGGCATGGGCTCCAGGGTCACATAGAGACAAACTGGCCTTTAAATGCTGTCTGTATGTCTCTTCACATTCCAAAAAGCATCCTGGTGTATCCACCACAGTCACCCATCTCCCTGCCACTTCGCCCTCTCTTTTCAGGTTCCGTTTCGTTTCACAAGCTATGTCAAACTCCATAACACCCTCTTTACCTAAAATGGTGTTCGCTGACGCACTCTTACCGGAGATAAACTCTCCCACCAGTACCATGTTTAGATCCGATGGAAGGTACGTTGGCTCATCTGAAAGCAGAGCTCGGAGTGTCTCTCTCTGCCTCAGTGCCTTCCTGTGCCTCTCCTTTGCTCTATCTTCTACCGCCATTCTTTGGCACTCTATTTCCCTCAACACATGTTGGTCAACCTCCAAATGACCTGTGGATGCCACCACCTGCTCTATCTTCTCCAGGAGCTCTGTGACCTGTGTGGGATCAGAGTTGTTTTTGTTGTTAAATACATGGTATCGGTTCCTACATTTCTCCAACAGTTGTTGGAGGGCGCTCCCTTCACTCTCTATGTACTGCTCTATTGTGGTGTTGCCCAGCCAGTCTCCCCAGGTGAACAGCACCATGGCGTGACTCCAAGCCTTCTCTCCCAGCAACGTCAGGCAGGTATCCGTTTGTCTCATTCGCTGTTTAGTGAACGAGGAGAATACAGGAATCACAATGAGAAGCACGTGGGGTCCAGGGCAGCATAGGGCCACACTCCGCACTGCTTCCTCAGAATCAAACTCAGTAGTGAAATCACACCTCCAGCCAGGCGTATCAACTAAGACCACCTGCCTACCAGCCACTTCACCCTGTCGTCTCACACTGTGCGCCAGCCTTTCAGTATCAAACACCTTGCCCAGGATAGTGTTCCCTGCCATGCTCCTCCCAACCCACTTTGCACCCAGAAGCACAGCCCTCACCTCCACATCACGTTTTCCACCTCCTATAAGACAGACAAAAAGATAGACAAAGAGAGACATGGGGGAGAGATGACAATATTTGTTTATAGAGCATTGAATTATTGATTAAAATTCCCCCCGCCCCCATAGAAAACATGAATTCCATAGATTCCAAACCTAATCCCAATACTCACCACCCACAGTTGCTCTCTCCATCTTCATCAACCTCAGCATCCCTCTGATCTTCACATCCTCTCTCTTCTGCAGAAACTCTACAATCACATCATTGTGAATTTGATAACAACCACTGTGTGCTACCATCCTCTCTATCTTTTCCAACAGGTCAGTGACCTGAGTCACATTCTCCCTGTTTCTGTTGTCTATGACATGGTACCTGTTTTCACAGTTTTCTACAAGCCTTTGAAGGAAGCCTCCCTCACTTGAAATGTACTGCTCTATTGTCGTGTCCACAAGCCAATCCCCTCTGGTAAAGAGCACCATGGTGTGTCTCCATACCCTCTTCCCAAGGAGCTGGTTCAAGTGTTCCTCCACTGTGCCTGCATGCAGTATGTGCAAGGGAAGCACGAGGAGAAAGGCATGTGGGCCAGGGGGACAGTGGGACACAGCAAGAGCAATTTCCTGCTTGTCCTGTGCCGAGGTCATCTCCAACAAGTGATTCCACCACCAGCCAGGTGTGTCTACCACAGTGACCTGTCTGCCAGCAACAGCGGTCTGTCGGCTTACACATTGGGCAGTCCTCTTGGTTGTGTCAAACTCCTCTGCACCCAGGATTGTGTTTCCTGCCGAGCTTTTCCCAGATTGCCCTTCCCCCAACAGCACAAGTCGAAGGTCTGCATGTGAGGGGGGAGAGAAAGAAATACAGAAAGTAAATACAAATGCACTCCAGGTTATTCACCATTGTCTAATTATTACTATGTCTAATTATGTATACTTAAGCAATAAGGCCAAAGGGGGTGTGCTATATGGCCAATATACTACGGCTAAGAGCTGTTCTTAGGCACAATGCATTGCGGAGTGCCTGGATACAGCTATTAGCGGTGGTATATTGGCCATATACCACAAACCCCCGAGGTGCCTTATTGCTATAATAAACTGGTTACTAAAGTAATTAGAGCAGTAAAAAAACATGTTTTGTCATACCCATGGTATAAGGTCTCATATACCACGGCTGTCAGCCAATAAACATTTATTTTGGCGTAGAAAATGTTTGTCTTGTCTGTAGGCCAGGGTTATATCTCTTGATCGCAGTGGTGGCCCGGGCATTAAGGATGCTAATCCACTTGGTGATTGGTAAAAAAATAAAAAAAATAATATCTAATTGGATTATGTTTAAAATGTTCATGAAAGTGTGTTTAATGTGTACATTTTATTGTTCCAAAAATATTTAATCATATTAATTGCACAGCAAAGTAAATTACTGTCCTGGGGGCGTTCAAATGAATGCACAGGTCTTCAGGTAGGCATATCAACAGATGGCACTAAAGAGCAAGTAATTTACTTGTAAATAAATAATCATGACAGCCTGGGACTTAAACCTGACATCCACATAAAATATTTGTATCTTTGTCCACATCCACAAACAGTCGAAGGACAGAGGGATACACTAGAACCATCTCGCAGATCTGGTAGGACCTAAAAATAAAAAACAGCTCTGTGCCCAATTCGTTTTTTGTTTCCCCTGCTGGGTGAGGACTAGATGCTAGTTAGTGGACACTAGCTACCAGAAAGCTAGCTACCGGAAGCTAGCTTTCTAGTTTGCATGCCGATAGCTTTCCCCAGTTAGATAATTAGTTTTCACTTGTCGCAACTGTGCTTGTGGCACCGATGCACCCGTGAGCTGGCTGTCCGCTGCTAAAAAATAGAACTAACTTTGGCGATCAAAACAGTGGCACCTTGCGCAACATGGTGGTGGTTATTCTACTTTTGAATTATTTTAATGAAATGTCCCCCCCGGGGGACATTTCTATCTATCTATCTATCTATCTACCTACCTACCTACACCTACCTACAAAAGTGAAATATGTGAGGGCCAACCGGTTGAAGAGGGACAACCGGTTCTTTCAAGGAGTGTACAGGAAGTGATAGTTACGCTGTTCACAGAGCGCTCTGTACATGAAAATGTCAGTCAGAACTGCCCAAAGTCCCCTAAATAGGGGAATTTACATCTATAAGAGTTTTTAAATGCTCAAGTGAAATGCTAAAATGATAAATGCATTTATATTTTCATGCCAGTGCACATGATTCGAGCCACAATAGAATTGCAATGTTCAAATAAAAATAGTTAAACAATTTAAAAACAATGCTACCAAATACTAATTGAGTGCATGTAAACTTCTGACCCACTGGGAATGTGATGAAAGAAATAAAAGCTGAAATAAATCAATTCTCTCTACTATTATTCTGACATTTCACATTCTTAAAATAAAGTGGTGATCCTAACTGACCTAAGACAGGGAATTTTTACTAGGATTAAATGTCAGGAATTGTGAAAAACTGAGTTTAAATGTATTTGGCTAAGGTGTATGTAAACTTCTGACTTCAACTGTACACACACACACACACACACACAGTTGAAGTCAAAAGTTCACTTCCGAAGGCACAGTAAATAATTGAAAATGTCACTGAGTGAGTGACATTTAAGATGAGCGAGGACGATTGTCTTTTCATGAGCATGGCCTTATTTCTATTACAGCATATTGTAGGACTCTCACTCAATGTAACAGGGATAGGTTTAGGCTATTACATGGTACTTGAATTCTCTCTATACCCATCATGAGGTTGCTACAACCTAGCCTATGAATTTATGTTTTATTTAACTAGGCAATTGTGCGCCGCCCTATGGGCCTCCCAATCATGGCTGGATTGTAATACAGCCTGGAATCGAACCAGGGTCTGTAGTGATGCCTCTAGCACTGAGATGCAGTGCCTTAGACCGCTGGGCCTCTCTAAAGCCCCTGAAAGTTTCAAACTTGGGTGCACTTCGGATGAGACAAATGTACACTCTTGCTGCATCTACCTGATATAGGGTGTAATCATTAGTTCAACAGTTGCAAACGAGAGTTTCTATTCGATGTTTATCCCCGTTTTGCTCTGTTTGCTTCCGTTTAAAGAAACGTTTATCAACAGAATCGGCGGAATGAACACACCCCTGATCACGCGTAAACAGAGTTCACTATCTTAAGACACATTTGATTCCTTCTCTTCCGGACTGCACAGCACATCAGCTACAGCCTACATCGTTATCACTATTTTTTTAATTGGACCTTTATTTAATTAGGCAAGTCAGTTAAGAACAAATTCTTATTTACAATGACGGCCTACCTACAGTGTCAGCCCATGGAGTAAATTAGGGTTAAGTGCAAAGGACACATCGACAAGTTTTTCACCTTGTCGGCTGGGGTGTTCAAACCAGCGACACTAACCGCTAGGCTACCTGCCGCTAAAGTAACATCATAGTCAGCATAGCTAATAGAACTAACACGTTAGTAAACCCGCTACAATCATGCAGTAACGTTAGTGTACAGTCAGTAAGAAGTTGCACCAGCGGCCTGTTGACAATAAATTAGTAATTCCAAAAGTTTACCTTGACTTGGAAGAGTTCCAGTGTTGTGTTGGAAAGTCATAGCCAGCTACCTAACATAGCATCCCTCTGTTTGAGCAGGGTGTTGATAGCTAAGTAAGTGAACTGGAAGAAGAAAAAAGACTCGCTCTTGCGTCTCCTTTATTTTGGTATTGTCTTTCTCTCTTTGAGTCAACTACACACCACCTTGTATAATACTGCAGTGTCCGCTAGCTGGAGTTTATGATTTCAGTACTAGATGAATCAGCTGATCCTTTGATTTGGTGGACAACATGTCAGTTCATGCTGCAAGAGCTCTGATAGATGTGACAATGATATCCTTGAGAGTACCAAACTTTGAGTGTATCCCTCCTTGCCCTAATTTTAGCTTGCCTCTGTTTTGCTCCTTCCTCCACTCTCAACCTTTTCTCTTCGATGACAAGAGCTGTGTTAGAAAACTCATACTAACCCTACTCATTGTGACGTAAATTGAGTATGTAGTATGCTTATTGGTCATAGTATGGATAGAGTTAGACTGCATTCCAAACACTTAAGACACACCCTCAGCCCTAAAATGAAGTGGACATTTCCGATGACTTATCATGACGTCTGACGAGTTGACACTTGCAGGGCAAGAGAATAATGAAAACATTTTAAATGGATAATTTGTCACTTGTTCGTCCCACTGTTGTGTTTTCAGTCATCATGGAACCACTGGTAGTTGTTGTGTGTTGATTATATTGTAGTGTCCCGAGCTGGGACAAATAAGGCAAGTCAGAAACACGAACGTTAGGGCGGACACAGGTTTAATCACCTAAACTAGGCTGTTGTTATGGCCACAGCCCACGCCACTAAAACATGGGTAGTTACGGTACACAGGATTGACAGCTCTGCGCTCAGGTGCACGACATGAACAAAAGAGACACATTTATCCCACAGAGGTTACCCACAGAACGGAAGAACAACTATAACACACACACACTCCTCGGCCAGTGTACGCTCTGAACGCTCCAAGAGGGGAAACGCTCAGAATTTACGAATGGACAATCTGACAAAGCTAGCAGTGGTGTAAAAATACTTTAAAGTACTAATTAAGTACTTTTTTGTGGGCATCTGTACTTTACTTACTATTTATATTAATGGAAACCTTTACTTTTACTTCACTACATTCCTAAAGAAATAATGTACTTTTTACTCAATACATTTTCCCTGACACCAAAAGGTACTTGTTACATTTTGACAGGAAAATGGTCCAATCACCGGGTCCTTGAATCCGTCTGTGTAAATGTGTGTTGTGATGTGGTATTGTGACTTTATATACACTGCTGTCAGCAGTCCTACCGACCCTTTATCCTCTCCCTCCCGAATCATCTCCAGTAGGCTAAAGTCAACTTTTGGAGGTGTCAAGAGCCAAGGTGGCACCAAAGATAGGTCTCCTTCACCCCTAAGTCCTTGGACCATTTTTCAATCTTCCATCCAAAGACTTCATTCTTTATGGAGGTTGAGTATTCCCAGCAATAATCCAGGATAGACTTCCCTGTGTGAATGGAGGCGTGTTCTTTTAGTGATACCCTGTAAGCAATAAAGAGTTTTTGTCATCGTAGTCTTAAGGGCATCTCACCCATTTCCACATGTAGGGAGGATATTGGGGTTGATTTAAATGCACCACAGCTTAGTCTTAGAGTGGTGGCTTAGATCATGTCCAATTGTTCTAATATCCCTGGGGCCACTGAGCCATAGTCCATACATCCATAGTCAAATTTGGATATGATGAGAGCAAAATACACATTCATAAATTTTGATGGGGATGATCAGCTTTTTTTACACTATAGTATTTTTTTGTTCCATGTTGCGTTCCCATGCAAGTGTGCTGTCAAACCACATCCCTAAATATTGAGTGACTGGAACATGTTTAAGGGTCTGTCCAGACAATGACAGGGACACAATACAGTGCCTTCAGAAAGTATTCACACCCCTTGACTTTTTACAGATATTGTTGTGTTAAGCCCGAATTTAAAATGGATTATATTGAGATTTTGTGTCACTGGCCTACACCCAATACCCCATAATGTCAAAGTGGAATTAATATTTTTTTTTAAGCTGAAGTGTCTTGAGTCAATAAGTATTTAACCCTTTTGTTATGGCAAGCCCAAATAAGTTCAGGGGTAAACATTTGCTTAACAAGTTCCAATAAATTGCATGGACTACCTAATCTCTGTACCCAACACATACAATTATCTGTAAGGTCACTCAGTCGAGCAGGGAATTTCAAACACAGATTCAACCACAAAGACCAGGGAGGCTTTCCAATGGCTCGCAAAGAAGGGCACCTATTGGTAGGTGGGTCAAAATATACATTGAATATCCCTTTTAGCATGGTGAACTTATTCATTACATTGGATGGTGTATCAATACACCCAGTCACTGAATAGATACATGCGTCCTTCCTAACTCAGTTGCTGGAGAGGAAGGAAACCGCTCAGGGATTTCACCACAGGGCAAATGGTGACTTTAAAACAGTTACAGAGTTTAATGGCAGTGATAGGAGAAAACCGATGATGGATCTACAATGTTGTTATGCCGCAATACTAACCTACATGTAATTGACAGAGTGAATCCTGTTGCATCCTGTTTGCAATAAGGCACCAAAGTAATACTGCAAAATATGTGGCAAAGCAATTAACCTTTTGTCCTGAATACAAAGTGTTATGTTTGGGGCAAATCCAACACAACACATTACTGAGTACCACTCTCCATATTTTCAAGCATAGTGGTGGCTGCATCATGTTATGGGTATTACATTTAGAGTTCACGTTAACACCACCTTTTCTATGTTAAGCTATGTTAAGATTAATGCACTAAATGTAAATCACTCTGTATAAGATTGTCTGCTAAATGAAAAATGTCAAATGTATAAATGAGTAATTCATGCAAAATCTAAATTTTCTGTGAAATACCATGAAGCCGAAACAGGGTTGAGTACAGGGACTGGGCAAACAAGATGAAATAAACAGACAAGGAATGTAAGCTAGGCACAACTAGATAAAGACTGGTTTTAGGACAGTAGTGAAACGGACAGTAAACAAGACACACTGACAGAGAAGCAAAGAAAGAGAGAAGAATAAGTAGTGGAGAAAATCAATGCAAAATGGGAGACAGGTGTGTGTAAGGAGAGCAGAGCACTGATTAGAATGAGGTGCAGCTGTGATGGCAGAGTGAGAGAAACTGACAATTAAGACACAAAACAAACACAACAGAAATGCTGATGATCAAACCAGAGTCCTGACACTTTTACTGCAGCTTCAAAACTACAATATTTTTTGTTAAGGTATCACTTCATATTACTGCATGCATGACTGGGTTTGACGCAAAGCAAACGTCAAATTGTATCATACAAATCGCATTACATAATGCGTGGTTGGGTTCTACATACAAGTATCCGTGGCATTTGATTCTGGCGCTCAGTGTGTCATGCTTTATTGAAAAATGTCATTCTTTCCATTACAGCATAATCTCACTTTTGTTCTATTCGTCACATGCATCTCTTTCAAGTCTAATTAGCTCAGTTGGAAGAGCATGGTGCTCTGCAAGTGCCAGGGTTGTGGTTCTGATTCCCACAGGGGACCAGTACTATGAAAATGTATGCACTTACTACTGTACGTTGCTCTGAATAAGAGCGTAAATGTAATTAATAATTGTTTTCAATCTTTAGATCCAATTGTTGCTTCGTTGTGTCCCTTCTCCCTTGTAAGTAACATAATATTTTTTAGAGGGGTTCGATGCCAGCAGCCCTGCATAGGGCTACCTGCCATCACAGCATCTTCCCTCAGAGACGAGGCCATTCCCCAAACTATTTCATAAATGTTCATATTGCAGTCTGTCTTTGTTGTTCATTCAGTCTATCCTGTACTCGATTGAAATCTAGTTTACGAAGGTTCAATCAGGAAGGCTGGTCCAAATGCTTATTTAACTTAATCCAGTAAGCATAACGTAATTCACTTTGTTTCCTATTCTATGGGCATAGTGGGAATGAAAACAAATGTATCATCATTGCGTCTTGTTTCTTCTAGTCTTTTATTGTTCATTCAGTTAAGCCTGTACTCGATCGAACTGTACATTGTGTTTTCCTGCTTTTTGCACTCTTGAACTGAGTATTGATTTCCCTGTCATGCCACTGTGTACTTTGTCCAATAAAGATATGCAAAGGTGAATGACTTCTGGTTGTTTTGAAAGCAGTGACCTGTCATTAGTTATGCTCAGTAAGATATAGGTACCATAAATAGGGCAGATAGTGTTGTCTGTAGAACGTTAGAGCAGATAAAGTACAGTTATTTGTGCTCCCTCCCCCTCTCTTCTTTCTCTCCCCCCCCCCCCCTCTCTCTCTCCCCCCCTTCCTTTCTTTCTTTCTTTCTTTCTTTCTTTCTTTCAGTTGTTAATCATTAGTCCTGTAGTAGTGGGGCAACAAAGAAAGTTGTAGATTGTAAGATCCATTTTGTATTTTTGTGTGTTTGTGTGTGTGTGTGTGTGTGTGTGTGCATGACTGTAATTTGAGAACCACGCAGTTAGAAAACAGAGAGAGAATGAGAATGAATGATGGAGACTGTTCTCAGACATTTGTAAAAGTTCAAACCAATGTTATCCCTTTTCCCCTCTTCCCAGGAAACCCCTACTTGTTATATAATACAAAGCTAGCCTTTCCTACGTTGACGATAATAGCGATAGCCCCCATCGGAGAACAGCTTTGATTGCTGCAGAACTAAGGCGCTACAACATTGACGTTGCTGCCCTGAGTGAGACCAGGTTGCTGGATGAAGGTTCCCTGAAAGAGGAGGGAGAAGGCTACACCTTCTTCTGGAAAGGTTACCCTCTGGGTGGACAACATCAGCACGGTGTGGGACTGGCAATTAAGAAAAGCCTTTTACCTAGCCTCACCGAAACACTTGTCGGCATAAGTGAAAGACTCATGTCTCTCCGTATCCCTTTAGCCAAGATGCGTTATGCTACTCTTCTCAGTGCATACGCACCAACGTTACCGTCTGAAAATGAGGCAAAGGACTGCTTCTACCAGTCACTAGATGAGGCCCTTCACCGCATCCCCAGGAATTACTAGATCTTTCTGCTGGGTGACTTCAATGCTAGGGTGGGACAGAACAACAGGATATGGAGCGGAGAGCTGGGTAGGTCTTGGTGTTGGCCAGGTCAATGAGAACGGCATTAGACTGAGCCTCTTCTGAGCGCAGAGGACCCCATGGGCCAGAAGTGGGCATCTAATAGCTCAGTGCTCCATCAGGCAGAGGACCACTCCATTGGCTACAGAGGTAGGAAACATCAGGACTGGTTCGATGAGAACTCTGACACCATCACAACCTTACTGGACAATATGCACAAAGCACACAGGGCTACTCTCAACAGCCCCACATCTGCTACCCTCCGCCAGCAATGGCGTGCATCACACAAGGAAGAGCAAACAAATAAGGCACAGGAAATCCAAATTAATGCAGACAAAAACAACATGCACAATTTCCACAACTCTATTAAACTAGATATGTCCCTAGACAAACTAAGTGCATGCTTTTCTATCGAACGCTGCCAGCACCCGCCCACCGGACTATCATCACTACTCTCGACGGGTCCGAATTAGAATACGTGGACACCTACAAATACCTAGGCATCTGGTTAGACTATAAACTCAACTTCCAGACTCACATCAACCATCTCCAATCCAAAATTAAATCCAGAATTGGCTTCCTATTTCGCAACAAAGCCTCCTTCACTCATGCTGCCAAACATGCCCTTGTAAAACTGACTATCCTACCGATCCTTGATTTCGGCGATGTCATTTACAAACTAGCCTCCAACACTCTACTTAGCAAATTGGATGTAGTCTATCACAGTGCCATCCGTTTTGTCACCAAAGCCCCATACACTACCCACCACTGCGACCTGTATGCTCTCGTTGGCTGGCCTTCATTATATATTCGTCGCCAAACCCACTGGCTCCAGGTCATCTATAAGTGTTTACTAGGTAAATCCCCGCCCTATCTCAGCTCACTGGTCACGATAGCAACACCCACCCGTAGCATGCGCTCCAGCAGGTATATCTCACTGGTCACCCCCAAAGCCAACACCTCCTTTGGCCGCCATTCCTTCCAGTTCGCTGCTGCCAATGACTGGAACGAATTGCAAAAATCATTGAAGCTAGAGGTTCCTATCTCCCTCAATAACTTTAAGCATCAGTTGTCAAAGCTGCTTATCGATCACTGCACCTGTATATAGCCCTTCTGTAAATAGCCCACACTACTACCTCATCCCCATATTATATTTATTTTTGTTATTTTCACAAATCTTGCACTCCAGTATATCTATTTGCACATCATAATTTGCACATCCTTCATACCTGTGTTAATGATGATAATCTGTAATTTATTTCACCACTATGGTCTATTTATTGTCCTACCTCCTAACCTTACTGCATATTGCACTCTGTATATAGATTTTCTATTGTGTTTTTGACTATGTTTGTTTACTGTGTAACTCTGTGTTGTTTTTGTCGCACTGCTTTGCTTCGTCTTGGCCAGGTCGCAGTTGCAAATGAGAACTTGTTCTCAACTGACCTACCTGGTTAAATAAAGGTGAAATAAAATAAAATAAAAATAGACATTGCTCCATCGCCCCCCTGAAAACAGCTGATGGTCTGACTCTCTTGAAGGAACAAAACCAGATCCTGATGAGGTGGGCTGACCACTTTGAAGCACTGCTCAATCAGCACTCTCCTACAGACCACTCCATCCTGGAAGAACTGCCTGTCAGTCCACCCAATCAAGACCTCAACCATTCACCAACCTTCCAAGAGGTGTTATCAGCCATCCGTTCCTTCAAGAACAACAAGGCTCCTGGCGCTGACAGAATCCCGGCAGAGCTACTTCAGAAGAGAGGTTACTTCTGCACCAGAATGCTCCAAGTAAATCACTGAGGTTTGGAACTGGGAGATCGTCCCCTAACAGTGGCGGGATGCAAACATTTTCACCATCTATAAGAACAAGGGTGACAAGTCCATCCGCGGCATCAGCCGGGTGGGTGATATCCCTTCTGGCTGTTGCCGGCAATGTCCTGGCCAAGGTGATGCTACACAGGCTGGTGAACAACATCACAGAGGAACTGCTGCCGGAGTCACAATGCGGCTTCAGAAAGAACAGGAGCACAGTCCACATGATGTTCACGGCACGGCAACTCCAGGAGAAGTGTCGTGAACAACATCAGGACCTTTTCATGGCCTTCAACACTGTGAGCAGAGAACTATTATGGGGACTTCAGGCTGGAGGGAAACCTATTCAACATAAAGAAGGCTCCAAGCAACCACCAAGGTTTTGACAGAGCGGGTTCTTGAGCTGCAGTATGCTGATGCTCTTGTGGCCCACACTCCGGAAGACCTTCAGTCCGTCCTTGTATCAGCTGTGAGGGTCTATAGTAGGATGGGAATGTTTATCAATACCACCAAGACAGAGGTGGTCTGCCAATGGAGATCCAGCCCTCCA
The DNA here is from genome assembly GCA_023634145.1 of Thymallus thymallus. Classification (NCBI taxonomy): domain Eukaryota; kingdom Metazoa; phylum Chordata; class Actinopteri; order Salmoniformes; family Salmonidae; genus Thymallus; species Thymallus thymallus. Next base: position 19,001,787 of record CM042392.1, on the reverse strand, counting down.
CCCACCATGCCTGTCTTCACCATTGAACACAAATCACTGGCAATTGTCCCGTCCTTCAAATACCTGGGCAGTATCATCAACCTCGAAATTCAAAATAGGATCAAGCAAGCATCAACTGCCTTCGGGAAACTCAGAGGCAGGGTCTTCCAAAACAGGGATCTCCACCTCCACACCAAAGTCGCCGTCTATCAAGCCGTCTGCATCACCACACTTCTTTACAGCAGTGAAGTCTGGGTCACTTACAGCCGCCACAACAAGCAGCTAGAGCAATTCCACATAGGATGCCTGCAGCGCATCCTGGGAATCACCTGGCGCGACCATGTGCCCCATACAGAAATACTTGCTAAGACCAACTGCAAGAGTATAAAAGCCATGGACACCCAACACCAACTACGGTAGCTTGGGCATGTCATTAGAATGTCTCAGGAACACTTGCCGCGGAAGATTCTGTATGGCCAGCTACATCTTGGCCGGCGGTCTGCAGTGGGGCAGATGAAGCGCTACAAGGACCAGCTGAAAACGTTGCTGAAGAACAGAGAGAGAATGAGAATGAATGATGGAGACTGTCCTCAGAGATTTGTACAAGTTCAAACCAATGTTATCCCTTTCCCCCTCTTTCCAGGAAACCCCTACTTGTTAAATAATACAAAGCTAACCTTTCCTACAATACATCAACAACCACATTTTAGCCCCCTAATCCTCCTCCTCCTCCCCCTCCAGCCCAGCACCAAGACCCAGGATTCAACTTGAAATGCTCCATCTGACTCCCAGTCAAACATGGCAGGTTTATGGAGCGATTTCAGTGCCAATAGAATATTTATTTGAATTCCATAATTTTGAATTAAGACACCGAATTTGAATTCAATATTTTTGAATTTGTAACTCACAAATTGAATAATTTAATTAAGAAATGTAACTTATATTTCATTATTTCAGTTTTAAAATGTAATTTCAATTTAATATTTATATACTCACTTTCAATATGGTAAATATTGCATTCATTGTCTGTATATAAAGTTCAAACTATAATTTTAAGTTGACCAAAGTTTCATATATTCAACTTCTCAGATGCATTCAGATTCAGTTTTCTAAAAAATTATCTAAATTCAGATTCAAAACAACATATTGGTACTTTGCCAGCCAGGAAAGGTAGTGGAGAAGAATATTGAATCAAATGTTCTGTGCATTTCTGAACCCAATGTGGAATGTAGAATATGGTTCCAGGAAGAGAAAAGTTGTTATAACCCCATTCTTGAAAGCTAAGTCTTCGGATCATGTATGTGCTTTCTGTTTACCTATATGATTCTCACAGGTGACAAAAAACTACATTTGTCCCCCATAAGAATATAGTTGAATAATCCTGTCATAGTCCTTCTAGGGATAGCCTTTCCACTCCCTATTTAATCTTGCTCTTGTGACTGACTGGGTTCAAACCAGGTGTCCTGCATGTCACAAGACTGTGTTAACCCACTTAGCTAAACCCCATAGTGAGCTAGCAGATTCATTACTTACCAACAAAAGCTGCAAATTCCAATAAAACTGCATCACGTTCTGTAGATCACTTTACTTGCTTTGTCTAACAACAGTATCATAAATATAGCTAATACGTTTTGTGAGTCAGAGTGCAGTATTTATTTAGTAGCAGAAAGGTTTTTTAGCACGTTTCTCACACTGGCTTTAGCCACAGAGGGAGCAGGCCTGCCCAGACAAGTGCAGGGGTGCTGCTTAGCAACACTTGCCTCAGAAGGAGACACGACAATCCACAACAAATTTCCATGATTTATGAATCTGTTCTGACTGAACAGTGGTCACACTTTATTTGGATAAAGTCCAGATCACACTATCTGTTGATAAGCAACTGCTTGCTATGGTTACGGTTTTGTTTAGAATAAGGCTTAAAGCTAGGGTTAGGGTTAGTAGATAGTTAAAATATTACTGAGCATCTACAGATGGACTATCCAAATAGTGTTACCCAAACAGCTAGCGCAATAGCTAAAATGGCTTTGAAAATATATGATTTCATCTAATAGGGAGAAGTTTCTAACAAAATAACAATATTATGGCATTCACTAATCATAAACTATTTACATATAATAGAAATGCGGGTACTTTTGTGAACATAATGTCTAACTTAATCAACCTTTAAGTCTCCAGCAAAGTTACTCATCAAAAGAGTGTGGTTCATCTGTTACATTTCAACCCCCTCATTTGAGATCACAGAACCAATAGAACTGACTGGGTTCAAAATCAGGCCTACTGCACAACAACAACCCTTTTTGTGGTAAAAATAAGGTGAAAGATCTGTGCACCCCATTTAATGAGAGGTGGTTTGGTGATCCATTAATGTGATGAGCAACCTAGTCTGAGACCTTAAGACAGGTGTTAGTTTGACTGATGGGGTTCTAACCCAGGTCTCCTGTGCATCAGACAGCCAATTCAACTTTTCAAGTTACTCATAATAATATATGCCATTAAGCAGACACTTTTATCCAAAGCGACTTAGTCGTGCATGCATACATTTTACGTATGGGTGGTCCAGGGAATCAAACCCACTTTCCTGGTGTTGCAAGCATTATGCACATGGACTACTCATTATGCAAGCGCGGTCACTGAATGACCTGCATTACACGTCACCCCCATTTGACCTCCTTGAAGAGACCCATCCAAGTCACAAGAACAATGCCTACGCTTTAGCTTAGCAGGCTAACACAGTCTTAACCCAGTCAGTCACATGTTCCCCAGTCAGTCACATGAGTACCCTTGCCAGACTAACATTCCTAACACAAACTAAGACGTCAAACTAGATCACCAAACCATGCTCTCTTGATAGGTAACCTTGCTTTATCTTGAAGACTTGTGTTAGTGTAGCACAGGTGTAGGCAACAGGTGGCCTGCGGCCAAAAGCGGTCTGCAAGTAATTTTCTTTGGCCTCCCAAAGTTGAGTTTAGTTGTTTGGTAAAAAATAAATAAATAACCAGGAATTCAGCTAGTTGCCTACCCCTGGTGTAGTGATGGGAATCTGTTAAACTCAGCCTGAAGTGTAAGCGATGGGTAGGAACGCTTCAGGAAAGAGGTCACATGTTTGCGAGGCAGAGGGCCGGAGCCGTTCACCACACCGGTGCCCATTCAAGGACCGGTCGTCTGCCCCGCTCCAGAGCCGGAGCCACCTGCCACACCGGTGCCCAGTCCAGGCCCGGTCGTCTGCCCCGCTCCTTCGCCGGAGCCGTTCACCACACCGGTGCCCATTCCAGGACCGGTCGGCTGCCCCGCTCCAGAGCCGGAGCCACCTGCCATGGCCGGAGCCGTTCACCAGTGTAGGACCGGTCGTCAGCCCGCTCCACCGGTGCCCAGTCGTCAGACCAGCTCCACCTAAGGAGCTGTCCACTGTGCCGGGGCCAGAAACGCCGCCAACGCCATTTTCCCTCCCTAACCCTCCCCCCATTTTGTGTTGGTTTTAGTGTCTTGCGGTCGGGAGTCCGTGCCTTTGGGGGGGGGGGGGGGGGGGGTGAGATACTGTCAGGCTCTGGTCATAGCTAGACAGATCTAGTATTGTATTTCTATGTGGGTTTTGTGTTGGTCCCCAATTAGAGGCAGCTGCTTTGCATGGTCTCTAATTGGGGGCCAAATTTAAGTTCAAGGGTTTCACCTGTCAGGGTGGATCATTAATGTTGTTACTTATGGTTTAGTGCTGTGTAGCTGACCTTTTGTTACGTTCGTGTATCTCACCACGTTCGTGACACAAATACAATAATATTGAATTCAAAATCTAAAAATCATGGAATTCAAATACAATTTCTGTTGGCACTGAAATCGCTCCATACAGTTTAACCTAATGACAATAAGGGGTGAAGAGGTAATCATGTGACGCATGAGTCATTCATTTAATAATTAACCAAAATATACAGCTGTCTAGCTTTCAAGAGTGCATGACTGAGGACCTTTATACAGACAGAGGTGGGAGGTTGGGTAAGCCACTTACTACTGCAGATTTACTAAAAGTTTTCCAGTCCAATTATAGATTCTCTCAATATATGTACTGTATGGGGGGTGAGAAACCTAAATATATACTAACAAAAGCACATATAACATTATACTACAGGTCGCGGAGAGACCTACAAGTTTCTTGGGAAGAAAGATTGTTCTGGTGACTTTTTAAAGGGAAATTAGACTACAAAATGAATTAATGTAAAATGTTACATATTATCAGGCAGGTGTGCTATTTAGCAACAAGCATTATCACCTGATGCAGCATTAGTGGCTATAAATAAATAGTCTTGAGAGTTGCACATCTGTATTTACCACATTGGGCTAATCATTAGCCAGATTACAGACTAAAGTCCAAACATTAGGCTAGTTATAGCAACATACTGATGACTTGAATGTCCCCAGAAAACCTTCCACTAGCACTCAGCCAACCAAGGATCATAAACTGTTACATTTAGGATTGGCAGTGGAGAGGCTGCTAACAGAAAGGGAGACAGAAAGGAGGGCTTCAGAGAGAGAGAGAGACAGAAACAGAGAGCCTTTCAACCGGTCTTAGAGTCTGAAAAACAGATGTTCGCACCATGATTCTGCAGGCGGTATTGGACTTTTTCGATGTGAATGTCTGGCTTGTGTTAACCGTTATGTTTCTCTTGGTGGTGGACATGGTCAGAAACAGAGCGCCACCCAACTTCCCCCCTGGACCCTGGTCTGTACCTTTCCTGGGAAATGTCTTCACAGGGGTTGACTTTAAGACCATTGATAAGGTCAGATAAATACTCATAATCATTTGATTATTTGATTTCTAATAACTTGTGTTACCATTACTATATCTTTACTAGTTCAGTGAAATCCTTGACAGAGTTGACTTGCATGCGGCGTGTTTTACACAGAGGGATTCTCTAAATAAAGGTTAAATATTTTATAAAAATGGTATAGATGTTTCACCCCCATTCCGTCCTTCCCTGCAGCTGGCTGAGGACTATGGTCCAGTGTTCAGCCTGCGTCGAGGCAGTGACAGGGTAGTGTTTATCTCAGGGTATAAGATGGTGAAGGAAGCTCTGGTCAACCAACTGGACAGTTTCTCTGACCGGCCCATCGTCCCTCTGTTTCATGTCACCTTCAAAGGCATTGGTGAGTGAGTGGCTAGGTCACAAATGACACTCTATGCTCTGACCAGGCCGGGCTCCAGTGAGAAAGGGTGTGGGCACTAGAATGTAGTCCTGTGGCTTTTTTGGAGAGGGTAAACATGTTAGATATGAAAATTCTGCATTATGTATATATTGTCAATAATCTAAAAACGCTTGCCTACCTCGCTTCCTCTCCTTCATCTGCAATAGCTGAAAAAGGATGCCTACCAGGAATGAACTTTCCACTTGCCCAATGCACCTATCACTGCAGATGGGGTGAAGGAGACAAGGAGAGGAAGACCACTTTAGACTATTGAGATCCACCCAATACCTGACTCTTAATCTCCACCTCTCCTCTGGCCTCAGGTATCATTCTAAGCAACGGTCAAATGTGGAAGAACCAGAGAAAGTTTGTCCACACCCACCTGCGATACTTCGGAGAAGGGACGAAGGGTCTGGAGCACTACATCCAGCTGGAGAGCAACTTCTTGTGTGAGGCCTTCAGAGAGGAGCAGGGTATATATGCACAGTATTGAGTTACTGCTTTTTATTTGATAGAAATAACAACACTGCACTGTAGACATAACCACCAGACATGTACTGTACACATTCCTGTCGTAACATTGTGAGAACACACTTGAGACTTGCACAGTCAATCAATATATCATGTCAACTGTGTCCCCTATAGAATAAGTGTAACCTTCATGTGCCTTTGTTCCGCTTATACTTAACTTACTAATAACAAAATAATATAGACATGTGTAATGAAGCATCAGCAGAGTGAGGATCCATCTGCAGTTTATTGCAAGTCAGACTCACGAGCAGTAAAAGATACAATAGAGACAGCGTAAGCTGGAACAGGCCGAGGTCAGGGTAGGCAGCGAACATGCAAATTCCAAAGACAGGCAGTTCTGGGTAGGCAGCAAACTAACAGACTCCAAAAGGCAGGCAAAGATCAGGGCAGGCAGAAAACAAACAGAGTCCAAAAGGCAGGCAAAGGTCAGGGCAGGCAGCAACGAATCAAGTTATGAGAAACAGTCCAAGTCAAAAGCGGGAAAAATACTATCAACAGGAATAAACGCTCAGAAAAGTTCACCTGTCAAAACAAGACTTCGCACTGATACTCTGTAAATGGTGTGCTTAAGTAGTGTGTTTATAATGAACTGCAGGTGTGTGTAATTAGTCCCAGGAATGAGGGCCTATGGGAGATGAAGTCCAAATGATAAACTGTTAGTATTCAGGTGATGTCTCCCTCTGGTGGTGCGAGGGAGGTGGTGCGGAACCTTCATTTGTAACACATGCAGGACAACAGTTGATGAGAGAATCCAGACTGGAAGCTTTGCATAGCCAGTATGATGTCTATGTTACTGTCAGGAGGAGGGTTCAACCCCCATTACATCTTGAACAACGCGGTGGGGAACATTATCTCTTTTGTGGTGTTCGGCCATCGCTTCGAGTACAGCGATGAAAACTTCCAGAAGCTCCTACGCTTGGACAACGAGGCTGTGATACTATCCGGCTCTGCTCGGGCTCAGGTGGGTGTCAAGTTGTTGGCTGGTTACTCGTCTTAACTCCTTCAGAGGAGATGTTAAACCTAGAGCCTAGCTCTCAGTGGTCAGAGCTCATGTCATTGTCCATCACAGAGCTATTTTGGTGAATTACCTGAAAAATCCTATCATAACAACTATTGTGCACATATAAACAGGAAAATAAACAAACCTGTTCTCCTGTAGTCTGATCTGTATGTAACCGTGTCCCTCCCTGTCCCAGCTGTATGATGCCTTCCCACACATCCTGAAGTACCTGCCTGGTCCCCACCAGACCATCCACTCCAACTACCGCCAGATCACAGACTTCCTGCAGGCAGAGATAGAGAAGCACCAGAAGGACTGGGATCCAGAGGACCCCCGGGACTACATAGACACGTACCTCACAGAGATAGAGAAGGTATGGTGCCAGAACAGTAGCCAACACTAGGACAAAGGTCAAATACACACATCATGGGAATGTAGCAAACCACTTCTATCAGACAGACAAGTCACGTTTTCTTTTCTTTTTGCTATATGATCAGAGGAAGGAGGACCCTAAAGCTGGCTTCAACACAGAGACCCTGGTGGTGTGTACCCTGGACCTGATCGAGGCTGGGATGGAGTCCGCTGCCACCACCTTACGCTGGGCCCTGGTCTACATGATGAACTACCCAGAGATACAGGGTGAGTCGTCTCTTCCACAGCACCCACGTGTTTGATTGGTCTATTGATCCCTTCTCCTTTATCCCTCCAGAGAAGGTCCAGGCTGAGATAGACAGAGTGATAGGACAGTCCCGCCAGCCCACCATGGCTGACAGACCCAACATGCCCTTCACTGACGCTGTCATCCATGAGACACAGAGGATAGGAAACATTGTGCCGCTGGGTTTCCCCAAGATGGCCAGGAAAGACGCAACACTGGGGGGATATTTCATACCCAAGGTAAGAAAAATTAGATACAGCATTAACACTCGAGTCCCTCCATTTATCAAGTGAATGATACTTGTTGTCCCTGAAATTGTGACATTCAGCTCTCAAGGCTAGCAGAACAAACAATAGCTACCAAAATCCATGGATGATTTGTACAGTTAGTAATTAATATACCAACTTACCCAAATGGCTGCTACAACTGATTATAGGCTGTAGTCTTGTTCTGCACATTGCTGGGCAGTCTGAGTTACAGTATCTCTGTGCTATTCAGGGGACAGCCATCAACACCAACCTGTCTTCGGTGCTGTTTGACAAAGACGAGTGGGAAACTCCATACACTTTCAACCCAGAGCACTTTTTGGATTCTGAAGGACAGTTCAGGAAGAGAGACGCCTTCCTGCCTTTCTCAGCAGGTGATACAACAGACTATCCGACCCAAAAGTTATTATTGGTTTCTTAGGTTATGATCGCTGTTGGTTGTGTTTATGGTTTCATTGCAAACTTGTGTGATGAGTAACTTTGCTGTGACCAGAAAACTTAACATTTAAGATTCCTTTATTGGTCAATTGCATAGAAGATTCAACTGAAATGTGACTTCCGCTTTTAACCCAACCCATCCGAAAGACACGTATACAGGTTTTTGGAGAGGTGTGGGGGGCTGCCACACTGGGTGCCTAGGGAGCTGTTGTTTTGGGGGTTAAGTGCATTGCTCAAGGGCACAATGGCAGGCAATGGCATCTAGGATTTGATACCAGAAACTCTCCTGTTGCCAGCTCACTTCCAGACAGATTTTGTTCAGTTGAACCCTCCGGTTGCCACTAGGATATATGCCGTCCCTGAGCTTTTGGAAAATGATCCAGGTTCAAAGTCAGTCACATGAAAAAGTAAGTACACCCCCTGAAAAGTTCTTTTTTTCTTCATATTTGGACAGATGGATATGTAATTTTCACTTCAACACTATTGACAGATAAAGGTTAGCAAATTAATTGGGCTGGAATGACACTTCACCAGCGCTCCGTTTACCATCCCTCACCTACTCAGCATCATGACAGAATGATCCACACAACGGGGTCTGACATTGGGAGATATCCTCCTCGGTATGGGGAAAATTACCGAGGAGGATATCTCCCAATGTCAGACCCTGTTGCGTCCCAGAGTGGCTCATTCTGTCACAATGCTGAGTAGGTAAGGGACAGTAAACGGAGCGCTGGTGAAGTGTCATCCTTTTTATTGAATGAGATGGTCTCACGAAGCAAACAATAAAACAGGAGAGTGAAAACAAACAAAACTCTAATAAACACAAAGTTACTTACTTGCTGTCTAACCCACTGCAGACAAGCAGGAACAATGATCCACACACATGTGGATGTGGAGGATGGCTAAATACTCTCCCCAATCAGAGACAACACTATACAGCTGGTAGGGATCATTTACCTCCCCTACCTGATGTGAGGACTGGGTTGTGGCTCTTCTACCCCCCTGGTGGGAGTCAGCGGCTTCACCACAACCCAGCCCTTACACACATAAAATGGCTATAAATAGAATTATGTGTACCAAAACAAGTGCAAATGATTAGAAAACATTACATCAGCCTTCCACAAAGATAAGAAAATTGGTCTGGTTTGGTCTTAACCATATGGGTGTGTGGTAACACATCATTAAAAAAAGAATATCAAGACACAACTGACTTTTGCCAGACAACACCTGGGTAAAGTCAGTTGTGTCTTGATATTATTTTTTGAGAGCAGAGGCTTCTTCCTTCCTGACCACCCATGTAGGCCAAGTTTGTGCAGTCTCCTTCTGACAGTGTACCCATGCAATTTGACATTGATTGTGGCAAGAGAGGCCTGTAGATCCCTTGATGTTACCCTGGGGTTCTTAGAGACTTCTATGAGCATCTTTCGGTCAACTCTTGGGCTGACTTTGGTTGGACGACCTGTCCTAGGTAGTTTACCAGTGGTCTGGAATTTTGGTCGGACAGTGGAATGATGTACTTCGAATTGCTTGGAAATGAAATGATGTATTTTGCATTGCTTGGAAATGGATTTGTAACCCCTCCCAGACTCATGGGCATCAATAATCTTTCTTCTGAGGGCCTCGGGTAGGTCTTTTGATCTTTGAATGATGTGTTACCACACACCCATATGGTTAAGACCAAACCAGACCATTGTTCTTATCTTTATGGAAGGCTGGACCCTCCTAGGTTTCTCTCTAATGTTTTCTAATCATTTGCACTTGTTTTGGTACACCTATTCTTGTTTATTTTAATTGCATAACATTTTCAAAGTTTTTTTGTTGTTGTTTGATTTGTGAAATTGGGTAACACTTATCTGTCAATAGTGTTGAAGTGAAATATGTCCAAATATGTAAAAAAAAAAAAAGAGAACTTTCCAGGGGGTGTACTTACTTTTTCACATGACTGTATCTTTCTCCCTCAGGTAAGCGTGTGTCTCCTCAGATTAAATCTGTGTGTGTGTGTCTCTCCAGGTAAGCGTGCGTGTGTGGGGGAGCATCTGGCTCGTATGGAACTGTTCCTGTTCTTCTCCTCCGTGCTCCAGCGTTTCTCCTTGTCTCCAGTCCCTGGAGCCATGCCCAGTTTGGAGGGGGTCCTGGGGTTCACTCACTCCCCAGCGGAGTTCCTGGTCCGAGCCCTGCCGCGGTAACCACCTCCTCGCATTGAGTGGGAAGTGGTCAATCTGATATAAATATAGAGCACTACATGGTGTCTCCAAACAATGGCTGGCTGGAAGAAGCAGGAAACAGCTGTTAGTGTTGAGATTCACTGGACAGAGGCGTAGACTACATGATATCGTTTGTACTGTGTATTTTATTGAGTCAACAGGTAACTGCAATTTAAAACGCACTCAATATTGAACTAATAGCAATTTACTAATCAGATTTACTTTAGTATAATTTACTAATTATAGATTATCTCAATATACTGTTCGTACTCAACATAATGTTCTTTGCATTTATTTTTCCTTCTTTTTACACTTTTGAACAGAGTATTGATTTTCCTGTCATACAACTGTGTACTTTGTATCCATTAAAGATATGCAAAGTTGAATGACTAATGGTTGATTTGAAAGCAGGGACCTGTGTTTAGTTATGGTTAGCAGGGGAGAAGGGGGGGTAAGTCGTGCCATAGGGTTAGTTGAACCACCCCATGTTTCTAGGAAACCATACACAAATTATTTACAGTGCCTTCAGAAAGTATTTTCACCCCTTGACTTTTTCCACATTTTGTTGTGTTACAGCCTTAATTTAAAATTGATTCAACTGAGATGTTGTGTCACTGATCTACACATAATATCCCACAACGGCAAAAGGGAAAATGTTGTCTGAAGAGATGGCATTGAATTGTACACAGCATCTCCTCTCACTCTCTCTTGATTCGTGCAGGTGACTGTGACCTCCTCCTCAGACCCTCCTACACCCAGAGAATTGTTCTGGGAACCAAAAGGAGTATCTCAGTTTAATGACTACCCCATCTCTGTACCCCAAATTCAGTCGAGCAGTGAATTTCAAACACAGACTCAACCACAAAGACCAGTGATGTTTTCCAATGGTTCGCAAAGAAGGGCACCTATTGGTAGATTGGTAAAAAAATTATAATAAAAAACATCCCTTTGAGCATGGTGAAGTTAATTACACTTTGGATGGGGTATCAATACACCCCATCACTACAAAGATACAGATACCCCTTAGTTGCCAGAGAGGAAGGAAACCATGAGGCCAATGGTGATTTTAAAACAGTAACAAAGTTTAATGGCTGTGACAGGAGATAAATGAGGATGGATCAACAACATTGTAGTTACTCCACAATACTAACATGAATTACAGAGTGAAAATAAGGAAGCCTGTACATAATACAAATATTCCCAAACATGCATCCTGTTTGCAATAAGGCACTAAAGTAATACTGCAAAAAATGTGCCAAGGAAATTAACTTTTTGTCCTGAATACCACACATTACAGAGTACCACTCTTCATATTTTCCAGCATGGTGGTGGCTGCATCATGTTATCGGTATGCTTGTCATCTGCAAGGACTAGGGAGTTTATTAGGATTCAAAGAAATGGAATAGAGCTAAGCACAGGCAAATCCTAGAAGAAAACTTGGTTCAGTCTGCTTTCAAATAGACACTGCACTGTAGTAGGGGCAACAAAGACAAAGAAAAGTTATCGTTTCAGTTGTAGGAAGAGGTACAGGAGGAGAAGGGGAAAGGAAGGAGAGATGTACAACAGGAGAAGGGGAGATGAAGGAGTGGGGTACAGGAAGAGAAGGGGAGATGAAGGTGAGGGGTACAGGAAGAGAAGGGGAGATGAAGGTGAGAGGTACAGGAGGAGAAGGGGAGATGAAGGAGAGAGGTAGAGGAGGAGAAGGGGAGATGAAGGAGAGAGGTAGAGGAGGAGAAGGGGGGATGAAGGAGAGAGGTAGAGGAGGAGAAGGGGGGATGAAGGAGAGAGGTACAGGAGGAGAAGGGGAGAGGTACAGGAGGAGAAGGGGAGATGAAGGAGAGAGGTACAAGAGGAGAAGGGGAGATGAAGGAGAGAGGTACAAGAGGAGAAGGGGAGATGAAGGAGAGAGGTAGAGGAGGAGAAGGGGAGATGAAGGAGAGAGGTACAAGAGGAGAAGGGGAGATGAAGGAGAGAGGTACAGGAGGAGAAGGGGAGATGAAGGAGAGGGGTACAGGAGGAAAAGGGGAGATGAAGGAGAGAGGTACAACAGGAAAAGGGGAGATGAAGGAGAGAGGTACAACAGGAGAAGGGGAGATGAAGGAGAGAGGTACAGGAGGAGAAGGGGAGATGAAGGAGAGAGGTACAGGAGGAGAAGGGGAGATGAAGGAGAGAGGTACAAGAGGAGACGAAGGAGAGAGGTACAAGAGGAGAAGGGGAGACGAAGGAGAGAGGTACAAGAGGAGAAGGGGAGATTAAGGAGAGAGGTACAAGAGGAGAAGGGGAGATGAAGGAGAGAGGTACAAGAGGAGACGAAGGAGAGAGGTACAGGAGGAGAAGGGGAGATTAAGGAGAGAGGTACAGAAGAAGAAGGGGAGATGAAGGAGAAAGGTACAGGAGGAGAAGGGGAGATGAAGGAGAGAAGGAAGAGATGCTGAGGCACTGATCTATGTGTGATTATGTAACAAAACTGATTTGCCCCTCCTGGTCTTCTCTCAGGCAGAGAATTCTACCCTGCATCCATGTTCACTTACCTGTTCATTTAACCAGTCTGTATATTAAGTAAACTATTATTACCCTCACTTATATCATACGCACTTTTAGCTATTTAAGTATTTCTCTACCATCGACCTGTATAGTATAGTATAGTTAACCATGCACCATCCACCAATGCTTTTTGCACTCCAGTCGTCTTGTATTTTTATACTTTTTCATACTGCCGCTCTATGTATCATGTATCTCTCTTTTGTGTATTTTCGTTCTGGCATTTTGCACCTGCCCTGTGTTTTTTTCGTAGCTGCTTGACAAAGAAATCTATCTGAGTGACTTTCACTTTTACTTGAGTCATTTTCTATTAAGGTATCCTTACTTTTACTGAAGTATGACAATTTAGTACTTTTTCCACCACTGCTCAAGCTGATCAACAAGGCTAACGATGGTGATACAAGTCTGTTCAATGAACTAAGATTTCATAAAGTGGTTAAAAGAGCATCAGTTTCTATTGAACATGCTGTATGAAGGTAATGAAAGGACTGAGGAATGTAAACAGAGAGGATTAGCTTCCAACGGCAATGTAAGCAATCGCTACATTACAATTTCTATACAGAGTTTAAAGCTAAAATCCTAAATTTAAACAATAACAAAGCAGTCACCCCACCTTGGTTTTGGTATAAAGCTGAGGGATGGGCCTGGAGAAATCGAACCATTTTCAAATTCAAAGACAGACCTATGGATGCAAGGACTGACCATCCATGACATCACAAGTATAGTTTCTCATGTTTTGAGGCAGTTGTGTTTACTTTTACATTGTTTACAAACATTGGAGTAAAACAAGCTTATCTTGTGTTCTCGTGGGGTACGACAGTTGAACTAAGATCATGAGGCATTTATAAGGTGTATATATATATATATATATATATATATATATATATATATCGCATTAATTTATACGTTCAAAAATGGATGTAGCAACTAAGGATTCTAGCTTTAAAATGTAGCGTAAGCCGGTAAAGTATCTGAGTGTCAATGTAATAACAACTGAAAGTGTAGCCTGAGTAAGAAATTAGGCAAGCAAGTTTGCTTTTCTGATTTTTTTTACGGTTTGTGCACTCAAAAACAATTTAAAATGTTGACCACAAGAAATGTGAGCAATGCCGACATATGTTGTGTTACGGAGGGTCACTTTCTTTGTTGATTAGAAAGTGAGTACAAATCTAAATATGGACATGGCGCCCACTTGTGGCCACTGAGGATGCCACAGGTTTCTCCCCCCAGAACACTAATTCAACAACACTTCGAAAAATACATTTACATGTTTATTCTTTACAGTACATGAAAACCAAAGGCTTATTTTTCACACTTTCCTAATTTTTCCAGTAACACAATCAGTAAGTACTATCTGAACAGCTTTTTAACAATCAAATTGCCTATCTCTGCGCTGATCTCTGTAGACATGGCATTGTATATGTGAATCAGTAGGTGTACAAGTACCATCTACCAGCCGGTTTCTCAACCCTGCACCTTAGAGCCTGCTGCCCTATGTACATAGACATGGAATCACTTGTCACTTTAATAATGGAACACTAGTCGATTTAATAATGTTTGCATACTGTTTCACTCATTTCATATGCATATACCGTATTTGAGTCAATGCCACTCCGACATTGCTCGTCTTAATATTTATATATTTCTTAATTACATTATTTTACTTTTATGTGTGTATTGTTGTGAATTGTTAGATACTACTGCACTGTTGGAGCTAGGAACACAAGCATTTCGCTACACCCACAATAACATCTGCTAAATATGTGTATGTGACCAATAACATTTGATTTGACTTGACCTAGAGGCACGAGTCTAGACACCACATCGTTTTAGCTGTAGTGTGTGCGTGTACATAATGTAAGAATCAGCACAGGAATTTCACATTTCCCCAAAACAGCAAATCCAACATCTAGCTACAGTAAGCTTCACTATAAGGCTAGGAATCCAACCCAGTAGGGATTGTAGAAAGCCATCAAATCAATGCATAGCTATTTTACAGAGCTTTTCATGTTTCATTCAGAGATCCCAATGCACCCCAGGAGGCCAACGTGCCCAGACACATTTTTAAGAAATTCAAAAGTTGTCACTGCGTTTTTGCTTCATCAGAGAGAAACAAGATTTAATCTAGGAGCTGGTTTCACAAATGCAGATTAAATACATCCAGGACAAGGTTTAATTCTGGTTTAGTTAATCCACATTTCAATATTTCATAGCCCAACTATAACAATCTGGGTCTGTGAAAGCGGCTCTAAAATCCCAAGCTGGTGTTTGAACCCTGATTACATTAGTGCTGTATATATTATTAGACTGTCGATGTCTCACTACTCATCCAGACAAGGCATTCAGAGAATATACAGAGCCTTCAGAAAGTATTCACACCACTGAACTTTTTATACATTTTGTTGTGTTACAGCCTGAATTTAAAATGGATTAAATTGAGACTTTGTGTCACTGGCCTACACACAATACACCATAATGTCAAAGGGAAATAACATTTTTTGAAATTTTAACAAACTAATTAAAAATAAAAAGCTGAAATGTCTTGAGTCAATAAGTATTCAACCCCTTTGTTATGGAAAGCCCAAATACTTTCAGGAGAAATAACGTGCTTAACAAGTCATAGTGTTTAACATGATTTTTGAATGACTACCTCCTCTCTGTACCCCAAACATACAATTATCTGTAAAGTCCCGCAGTTGAGCAGTGATTTTCAAACAGAGATTCAACAACAGAGGTTTTCCAATGCATCGCAAAGAAGGGTACCTATTGGTAGATAGGTAAAAAAACAAACAAACATTGATTATTATTAATTACACTTTGGATGGTGTATCAACACACCCAGTCACTACAAAGATACAGGCTTCCTTCCTAACTCAGTTGCCGGAGTGGAAGGAAACCGCTCAAGGATTTCACCATGAGGCCAATGGTGATTTTAAAACAGTTACAGAGTATAATGGCTGTGGCAGAGATAACTGAGGATGGATCAACAAAATTGTAGTTACTCCACCATGCTAACCTAAGTGACAGACTGAAAAGTAGGAAGCCTGTACACAATACAAATATTCCAAAACATGCATCCTGTTTGCAATAAGGCACTTAAGTAAAACTGCAAAAAATGTGGCAAGGAAATTAACTTTATGTCCTGAATACAAAGCGTTATGTTTGGGGCAAATCCAACAACACATCACTGAGTACTACTCTTCATATTTTCCAGCATTGTGGTGGCTGCATCATGTTAAAGGCATGCTTGTCATGGGCAAGGACTAGAGAGTTTTTTATGATAAAAAGAATAGTAAAATCCTAGAGGAAAACCTAGTTTAACAGACACTGGGAGACAAATTCACCTTTAAGCAGGACAATATCCTAAAACACAAGGCCAAATATACACTGGAGTTGCATACCAAGATGACATTGAATGTTCCTGAGTAGCCTAGTTAGTTTTGACTTAAAATCGGCTTGAAAATCTATGGCAAGACTGTCTAGCAATGATCAACAACCAACTGAAGAATACAAAAAATAATATTGTGCAAATAATTTACAATCCAGGTGTGCAAAGCTCTTAGACACTTACCCAGAAAGACTCAACGCTGTAATCACTGCCAAAGGTGATTCTAACATGTATCGACTCAGGGGTGTGAATAATTATGTATTCAATTTTTAATAAATTTGCAAAAAATTCTTAAAACATGTTTTCACTTTGTCATTGTGGGGTATTGTGTGTAGATGGGTGATTTCTTATCCATTTTGAATTCAAGCTGTAACACAACATTTGGAATAAGTCAAAGGGCGTGAATACTTTCTGAAGGCACTGTAAAGGCACAACAGTATTCCGTTAGAGCATGCAGTAAGTTCTAGTAGTCAGATCATAGTATAAAAAATAAATACCATAAAAAGTCCTGGATTTCTGATTTGCTTGAATGATTGTTGCAGCACCAAAGATGCTTGTGTCAGTATGGCATCACAGGATGTTGACACAGGTCTGCAGTATAGACTTCCTGCTTTTGTGTAAGAAACTATTAATGAACCGATCTGTGCTTCAATACCAACTTTTGGTGGCCAGCACCAAATACACCCATTTGCTCAATGTTCTCCCTGGTGACTGTGAGAACACAGAGAAGGAAGATGATCACAGAAGTCAAACTATCTCTGTAGTCCAATGGTTGATAAGGGATCATTTTTCTTATAATATGAAATTGTGAATAATATAGTTTTTAGCACATCAATAGACAGAATAATTCACATATCTCTGACTCAATACACACTGAGTGTACAAAACATTGGGAACACCTACCCTTTCCATGACATAGACTGACCAGGTGAAAATAGGTGAAAGCTATGATCCCTTATTGATAAATTAATAAATCCACTTCAATCAGTTTAGATGAAGGGGAGGAGCCATGAGACATGGATTGTGTATGTGTGACATTCAGAAAGTGAATGGGCAAGACAACAGATTTAAATTGAACGGGGTATGGTAGTTGGTGCCAGGCGCACTGGTTTGTGTCAAGAGCTGCCATGCTGCAGTTCTTCCTGTGTGTATAAAGAATGGTCCACCACCCAAAGGACATCCAGCCAACTTGACACAATTGTGGGAAGCATTGGAGTCAATATTAGGAAGGTGATCTTAATGTTTTGTACACTCAGTGTACATGTCAGGATATGTCGAGATTAAGAATTACTACTAGCCAGCTAGGCTAACACAGGTATTTTGTAGGGCTCAATCAGTGTTATGTGCTAGGCTATGTTCTAGGCTAATAAAGCATGTTGGTAGGGTTGCCAACTCAGACCAAACTCATTCCAGGAGATTATAAACATCCTAATCGGTAGTGGGGCGTATAACTGTGTTACTGTCTGCTGTATCAGTGAGGAGGGAACCTGGTTAGAGTAAGTGCTCATGTTCAAGTCAGTCAGCGCATTCTTGTCCCCTCTCCAGGGGCTGAGAACTAGTGTGCTTAAGGTCACTTGAGTGGGCACGTCTGGAAAGGAGCTAGAGAGGAGCCGTTCGTTTGTTTAAGTCAGATGTAGGAGATCCCAGTCCTAGATGACCGCAGTGTCAGCAGGGCTTTGTTCCAGCCCAGCACTAACACACCTGGTTGAACTAATCGTGGTTCAACTTTAATAGCAGAAGCCTGTACACACGGTGGCCCACCTCAGTAGTCACCTGTCCCAGGTCTACTTGGTGGTGGTGGCAGGCACGCAGACAGAGAGGATCCTGCGGTTGGCGTTGGTGACCTGGCGCTGCTGGGCCAGGAAGGACTGACCAGGGGGCGCCATGGAGGTGGAGTGACCCCCCAGACGAGCCTCGATCGCCAGCTTCTGGAAGCTCAGACTCTGGAGGGGGCGGAAGACAGATAAGTGTTGTTTTGTTTTATTTGAGTGGGAACAAAAGCTCTGTATAAGTAACATTTGTAAACGGTACATTCCTGTGATTGATTTTCAAAGGAAATACGAGGTCTAAAATACGTGTGTCTATTCTGATTACATGTTCTAACCTTGTTGTGCCATGCTGTAACAATCAGCTTCTCCTCGTAGTCCCTCAGCTTTGCCTGCTCACACTCCCTCTACAGAGAGAGACACAGAGACGGCGAGAGAGACGATCAATACCATAGGTCGAGAGTGCATTGTGAGATGAGTACTATGGATCCCAATGATGGTTAAGGTTAGAGGCCAAAGGTCATGGACAGGGGTTAAAGGTCAGTGTTACCTCCAGGCAGAGGATCCTCTTGTCTCTGTCCATCAGCTGGTTCTTTAGAGCCTGGATCTCTGCTGTGGCTGGGTTCAGCTTGGGGTCCAATGCACGGATCACCTACAGCACCGAGACAGAGAGAGAGGCCTTAATCAGATATCACTGGTGGGAGCAGCAGCCAATAGAGACATTATCTTTTTTTTTGTCCAGCTGCTAGCTGGAATGAATGATGACTCACATTGCGTGCTTTCTCCAGGTACATCTTGTATCTCTCCTCCATGGCTCTCATGTCATCATCCTTCTTCTTCAGAGCAGCCATCAGCTCATCCAGTCTCAGAGCTAAGGGACGGACGGACAACACTCTGGGGTTACTGAAAACTATACCGCCAGTGTTGTGGTCGTGTTATGGTTGTGTTACAGTTGTACCCACTGGTCTGTGTGTTGTCTGGCTGCAAGTCCTCCAGGAGTTCTTTCTTCTTCATGATCTCATCCTGCGCCTCGTTCAGTTGCACCCTGGGTAATAAAACACCTTACTTTACACATTTCTATGTCAGGATGAACTATGGTTGCGTTTACACAGGCACCCCAAATCTGATCATTTTCCCACTAACTTAGACCAATCACATAAGATCTTTTTCAGAGCTGATCTGATTGGTCAAAAGATCAATTAGGGAAAAAAACACCAGAATTGGGCTGCCTGTGTAAGCGCAGCCATAGAGGTCTCACAAAGCAGTATGGACTATACTTACATATGAGCATCCAGTTTCCTCTTCAGGTGAGACTGCAAATAAAAAGCCATTGTAAGAGTGTGAACACACAGCTACAGTTACCTCACAGCTGCTACTGTACATATGACAGCCAGTATTATGCAGTATTAAGGGTTAATGTTTGATATAACATGTTGTCAGTCTTGTTCCCAGGCCATGTAGGGCTTTCCATAGCTGTGTAGTATCATCATGGTTATGTGTATAGTGTGTATACTATAGTGCAGAACTCACATCCTCAGTCTTGGCTCCCTGGCCCTGTAGGGTTTTCTGTAGATCCTCTACCTGCTGCTGCAGCTCAGTAACCCTCTCCCTGCTTAACCTGGAAGTACATCAGACACACAGGAAGTACATCACAGTCAAACAGGAAGTAAAAAACACACACAGCTTACCTGTTCTCAGTGTCCAGTTCGGAGCGGGTTCTGTGTGCCACCTCTAGCAGTATCTGTAGTTCAGAGATCTTCTCATTCTCCGATCCGTCCTGCTGCACACGCAACATCTTATTCTCATGCTGGAGCCGGATAAACTTCTCCCTGTATGGACAAGGACACACACAGTTAGTCCAGTCAGCGTCTCACACACAAAACAAACACAATTATTAAATGATTACCTGTACTCTACAGGTAGGATCTCAGCAGCAAGGTTCTCATGGCTTGGACTGCCAGCTGTCATCCCTGCCATCCCTGTGGAAAAACAGAGAGGAGATCAGTAACCATGTGTATCTGTAAGCTTCAGAGAGACACAGGCCATGTTCGAAACCTTGATGTATCGTGGGTACATTTGAAGTCGGAAGTTTATATACACTTAGGTTGAAGTCATTAAAACTCATTTTTCAACCACTCCACAGATTTCATGTTAACAAACTATAGTTTTGGCAATTCAGTTAGGACATCTACTTTGTGCATGACAAGTAATTCTTCCAACATTTGTTTACAGACAGATTATTTCACTTATAATTCACTATATCACAATTCCAGTGGGTCAGAAGCTTACATACAGCTTGGAAAATGTACAGCTTGGAAAATTACAGAAAATGATGTCATGGCTTTAGAAGCTTCTGATAGGCTAATTGACATAATATGAGTCAATTGGAGGTGAACCTGTGGATGTATTTCAAGGCCAACCTTCAAACTCAGTGCCTCTTTGCTCGACATTATAGGAAAATCAAAAGAAATCAGCCAAGACCTGTAGACCTCCACAAGTCTGGTTCATCCTTAGGTGAAATTTCCAAACGCCTGAAGGTACCACGTTCATCTGCACAAACAATAGTACGCAAGTATAAACACCATGGGACCACGTAGCCGTCATACCGCTCAGGAAGGAGATGCGTTCTGTCTCCTAGAGATGAACATACTTTGGTGCGAAAAGTACAAATCAATCCCAGAACAACAGCAAAGGACCATGTGAAGAAGCTGGAGGAAACAGGTACAAAATTATATATATCCACAGTAAAACGAGTCCTATATCGACATAACCTGATAGGCCGCTCAGCAAGGAAGAAGCCACTGCTCCAAATCCGCCATTAAAAAGCCAGATTACGGTTTTCAACTGCACATGGGGACAAAGATGAGAAATGTCCTCTGGTCTGATGAAAAAAAAATAGAACTGTTTGGCCATAATGACCATCGTTATGTTTTGAGGAAAAAGGGGGAGGCTTGCAAGCCGAAGAACACCATCCCAAATGTAAAGCACGGGGGTGGCAGCATCATGTTGTGGGGGTGCTATGCTGCAGGAGGGACTGTTGCACTTCACAAAATAGATGGCATCATGAGGAAGGAAAATGATGTGGATATATTGAAGTAACATCTCAAGACATCAGTCAGGAAGTAAAATCTTGGTCGTAAATGGGTCTTCCAAATGGACAATGACCCCAAGCATACTTCCAAAATTGTGACAAAATGGCTTAAGGACAACAAAGTCAAGGTATTGGCTGGAGTGGCCATCACAAAGCCCTGACCTCAATACTATAGATAATTTGTGGGCAGAACTGAAAAAGCGTGGGCGAGCAAGGAGGCCTACAAACCTGACTCAGTTACACCAGTTCTGTCAGGAGGAATGGGCCAAAATTCCCCCAACTTATTGTGGGAAGCTTGTGGAAGGCAATGATACCAAATACTATGTAAACTTCTGACCCACTGGGAATGTGATGAAAGAAATAAAAGCTGAAATAAACAATTCTCTCTACTATCTGACATTTCACATTCTTAAAATGAAGTGGTGATCCTAACTGGCCTAAGACAGGGAATCTTTACTTACATGTCAGGAATTGTGAAAAACTGAGTTTAAATGTATTTGGCTAAGTGTGTATGTCAATTTCCGACTTCAACTGTACATTGTGACTGACTGATCTAAAAATAATGGTTATTTATGATGCATGGTGATTTGTAGATCAGTCAGTCTCGACTCGCCTGTAATGTCGAATGCGCCAACAAACCCTCAACTACAGTAAATCTGCTTTCCAATTAAATGCAGCACCATTCAGTCTACATTGTCAATGTGATGGTCCAATGAGCTACCTGCTTGTAGGAGCTGGTCCTGTTGAGCCTGGTTACATCGCAGCTCCTCATTGGTCTCCTTCAGAGAGTCTCGCTCGATGATGATCCTCTGATGACATCATCATCAGGAGACAGAGGAGAGGATAAGCCAATAGCGTTAGATTATTGCCTAAAACATTCCATAGCTCCTTCCCCTAATGTGTTCGCATGTCAGGGGGAACCAGGTAGGTTGGAGTAGAAAGTGTTGGGATCCAGTCCCTACCTCTTTCTCCTTAATCACGGCGTCGTGTTTCTCTTCAAACTTCTTCTTTTCGTAAGCCAGGTTGTCTGCCCGCCGAGACTCCTCTGACAACTTCCGGTGCAGCTCCTGGACCTGGCAGGAAACAGGAAATAGATTTAGTAAGCCCCCTGATTGGCTGTATGTCATTCCAAAAAGATGTCTCCTCAGAGACGACTTGCTAGGTGAGGGCAAAGGTTTCACAGAGTTCCGGCATATTGCTTTCCCCAACCCAGATCTGTCAGACCCATAGGGAAGAAGGGAGGGGACAACTTTAGGAATGATCCTGTCTCTAGTATATTCTCAGGCATGTCTCACCTGTCTCTTGTATGTCTCTAGCTGTGCGCGGGCAGCGTTAGCCTTGCGTAGCTCCTCTTCCAGACTGACAGTGTTGTGCATGTAGGTCATGTTCTTCTCCTCCAGCAGTTTGACTTGTCTGCTCAGATCTCCCAGGTCCTCCAGTTTACGCCTGTATGTCTCCACTGATGCCTCCAGCTTCACAGCACGGTCCGAACAGCTCCTACACACACACACACGCCACAAAATGGATAATTTATTGCATTGAATTTAATTCATAAAGATAAATAAAACAGGCAAATTGATTAAAGCAAAGGCCTAAACAACACATTCTTACTGGTCTACCCTTGCTTCACACTGACCACTTCCTCTCTCCCACTCCCAGTTAAACACATTCCAGGTCGCCTTTTTGCAGTTGTGATGCACATCTCAAAAGATCTGATCATTACAAGTGCAATAAAGGACCTAGACCGCCTTCCAACACACACACAGACCTGAGGATATCAAGTTCGTCTTTAAGTGCTCGTGACTCCTCGGCCAGGCTGGTGAGTTCGTCGTTACGATGCTGAACCTCGATCAGCTGCTTCTCCAACTCCTCACAGTGGATACGATAGTCATCCTTAGCTGCCTCTAGCCTACACACACACACACACACACACACACACACACACACACACACACACACACACACACACACACACACACACAGAGGGAGAGAGACAAAATCTGTAAGTGCTGTGTTGATTAACTCTAAGCGTTGTCCCAGTGACACATGACACACACCTGAAGATCTCCTCCTGTAGTGTCTCTAGCTGTATCTGTAGCTGGCTGTGTTTCCGTCCGGAGGGTGTGCTCGGGTTATCAAACGAGTCCAGCTGATTGGCTCGGTCCGTCAGCACGTCGTTCTCAGCCAATAGGCTGTTCCTTTCCTCCTGAAGGACCGTCACCTGACCAGGGTCAAACTAGGGTCAGAGGTGGGCTGTGTCTCAATCCCAAAATATGAATTAGTAGCACGGACATAGCTATCCAACCACCATTTATTACAGTTCATCCAATACGGCGGTACCACAGAAAAGTAAGTAGAAGAGTCTTTGAGAGATAAACATAAATTAATCTCCCGTTCTCACTAACTGTTCAACAAACAAAGCATCCTGATTACACCCTGAAACATTCACAGCACATTCAACAACATCAACATGTTAATTAATAGGTTGAAATGCTGGTTAGTTTATCTCCCTTACACACACTCTCTCTCCTCTGTTCATTAGTCATGCTTTATGTCAGAGACAATACTTGGGAATAGAAGCTTTGTGTGTGTGTGTGTATTAAAAACAAAACGTAATTCAATCCAGCATCTTCTCTCCACCTGTTAACAAACACTACAAATGAACACACTGTGTAGTTTAGGTTAGTGATATGTGTTAGTGACAGGGAGCAAGAGAGGGTATATGGATATTTTGATCCGCCTCAGCAACCAGCTGTTAGATGTTTTTAGTCCGCCTCGACGATGAACAGCCATGTTGACTTACCTCTGTGTGTCCTTGAAGAGAGACACTGGTGACCTACTATAACAACTCAATCTGGAGACACGAGACGAGAGGCCCATACAACATGGACTTGACCTAATCAGTAATAAGCAGCAGAATGTTGTCCCCAGCTAGGCAGAGCAGGGTATGGCAGAGAGAGCAGGTAGGGGGAGAGCAGAGTGGCCTAGTCTGTAAAACCACAGCCCTTCTGCTACACCAGCCACAGACAATAGCCTCTGGCATCGCAGCACATAACACAGACCCAGTTTATACAGTACCAGGGTTGTGTGTGTGTGTGTGTGTGTGTGTGTGTGTGTGTCATTGATATTTGGCAGCCTCAGCCATGTACATAGGCTTACAGTATGTGGTCTTCAGATTGCAGGTCTGCCTAAGAGTAGAGCAGAACAACTGTCTAGGTACTGCTCTGTTTCAACCGTTATGAGGTGGTCTGTAGTATTTAAAATGTGTGTACCTGTACGTCGAGCTCCTGACAGCGCTGGGCTAGCTCCTCCTTTTCTGCCATCAGATCCGCCAGGTCCTCGAGAGCCTTCTTCAACTAGATACACACACACACACACACACACACACACACTTAACAATACCGCTAGCTTCTCTACAGCCTACTTCAGCAGGTCCAAGGAGAGACAAGCAATATCACACTACTAACTAAAGAGTCTAAGACAAGCGGTCAACTATGGAGAGACATGCATAAAACAACTATAATACAGACAACAGCATACTATTAGATGCCTAGCACAGTGGATCTCCTCTCACCTCTTGTTCCAGGTCCTCCAGTGTCAACTATAGAGAAACATGCACAGTCAGCAACAACAATATAGACTATTAGAGGCCTAACACAGTGGATCTACTCCTCTCACCTGTGATTCTATGTCCCCCGGTGGCTCTGCTCCAAACTGGGCCATGTTCTCTTTACTCATCAGCTAAAAGAGAGAGAGAGCGACATGGTAAAGGTTTGGTTAGAGACAACTTCAATACTACTCATTCACACACCACAGGTGGTCTAACATGACTTTCTAAAGCCAAAGAGATGTCATGGCATGTGCTTTAACAACACCACAGTATTGTGAAAAAACCTGTCGATGTGTCCTTGAGCAAGGCACTTAAACCAGCCAGGGGCTGACCCTGTAGGTAGGTCGTCATTGTAAATAAGAATTTGTTCTTAACTGACTTGGCTAGTTAAATAAAGGTTAAATAAATAAAAAAACATTTTAAAAAAATGGCTTTTTAACACAAATGGGCAATTCTAAGATCCTACCGTACATGACAAACTATTTGAAATCAATCAGAGAGAATGGCCCTGGTCAGGCCAAGCCTTACTTCCTGAATGGCTGTCATCACCACATGCTGTACGGACTCCTCCAGAGTCATGATGATCTGGATGTACTCTGGAGAAGAAGAGAAAGGAAGGAGGAAAAGAGACACACTATATGCGCACACAGTTTCTGTTTTGGGTGCCAGTCTGTTTCAGATTTAGCAGACTCCTTTGTTGTTGTCTTGACAAAGCAAGACTATAGTGTTGTTGAAGTATTTTAGTTCAGCCTCTGTGACTGCACCGTGTGTGTGTGTGTGTAAATATATGTATACAGTGCATTCGGAAAGTATTCAGACTTTTTCCACATTTTGTTACGTTACAGCCTTACTCTAAAATTGATTAAATAAAAAAGGTTCCTATTCAATCTACACACAATACCCAATAATGACAAAGCGAAAAAAAAAATATGTTTGTAAATGTATTATAAACAAAATACAGAAATACCTTATTTACATAAGTACTCAGACCCTTTGCTATGAGACTCGAAATTGAGCTCAGGTGCATCC
Organism: Thymallus thymallus; assembly: GCA_023634145.1. Classification (NCBI taxonomy): domain Eukaryota; kingdom Metazoa; phylum Chordata; class Actinopteri; order Salmoniformes; family Salmonidae; genus Thymallus; species Thymallus thymallus. The sequence continues at coordinate 18,976,111 of CM042392.1, read as the reverse complement.
TGTTTCCATTGATCATCCTTAAGACGTTTCTACAAACTTGATTGGATTCCACCTGTGGTATATTCAATTGATTGGACATGATTTGGAAAGGCACACACCTGTCTATATAAGGTGCCTCAGTTGACAGTGCATGTCAGAGCAAAAACCAAGCCATGAGGTCGAAGGAATTGTCCGTAGAGCTCCGAGATCGAGGCACAGATCTGGGGAAGGGTACCAAGCATTTCTGCAGCATTGAAGGTCCCCCAAAACACAGTGGCCTCCATCATTCTTAAATGGAAGAAGTTCTGAACCACTAAGACTCTTCCTAGAGCTGGCCGCCCGGGCAAACTGAGCAATCTGGGGAACAGGGCCTTGGTCAGGGAGGTGACCAAGAACCCGATGGTCACTGACAGAGCTCCAGAGTTCCTCTGTGGAAATGGGAGAACCTTTCATAAGAACAACCATCTCTACAGCACTCCAGCAATCAGGCCGTTATCGTAGTGGCCAGACGGAAGCCACTCCTCAGTAAAAGGCACATGACAGCCCGCATAGAATTTGCCAAAAGGCACCTAAAGGACTATCAGACCATGAGAAACAAGATTCTCTGGTCTGATTAAACCAAGATTTAACTCTTTGGCTTGAGAGGATCTGCAGAGAATGGGAGAAACTCCTAAAATACAGGTGTGCCAAGCTTGTAGCATCATACCCAAGAAGACTTGAGGCTGTAATGGCTGCCAAAAGGTGCTTCAACAAAGTACTGAGTAAAGGGTCTGCTTTGTCATTGTGGGGTATTGTGTGTAGATTGAGGGAAAAAAAACAATTTAATAAATTTTAGAATAAGGCTGTAATGTAACATGTGGAAAAAGTGAAGGGGTCTGAATATTTTCCAAATGCACTGTATGTGTGTGTGTGCAAGCTTAATACCTTGTTTGCGTTCACATTTGACAGCACATCCCAGTGTGAGCTGCAGCAGTCGTCCCAGTTCTACAGGGTCTGAGTGTTCTGCCACCTTCACCAGGTCGGGCAGGGGAAACTTCTCGATCTGCTGGCTCAGGACCTAGTGACATAGAAAGAAAATAGAACAGTTATAACTAGATATTAAACAGTTATAACCTGGACCAGGTCTGGGAGGGAGAAGTCTGAGATATGCTGGCTCAGGACCTGGTGTCAGAGAGAGAGAATAGAACCAGACATAAAAGGTTATAAGTCAGTACTGACCTCATTGTAGTAATCCACCATCATCTGAAGGATCTTCTTCAGGTTGTTCATCTGGAGAAAGAAGTTACACACTCATCACTCTACATAAACAAAGTGTACACCTCAAATAATCTCCTCACAGTGAGCTACGGAAACATTTAGAGTGAGTCTTCTCCGATCTGGGGAGGATATACTGTATCTGACAGGCTAATGGCTGCCTCAAATACTAACAGGGCCAGCAGAGAGCAGGCTTTTAGGTCAGTAGGGGAGGGAAGGAAGGAGGGAGAGGGGAAGGAGAGAGGGAGGGATGCAGGAAGGATAGCAGGGGAATTAGGGATGGAAGTACAGAGATAAAGAGGGAGGAGGGGAGAGAAGGGATGGACAGAAAGAGGCAAGAATGGAGTTCAGCACCTTGAGTCTCCAGTTATCCCCAACATCTTCTTTAATGCGGCCCAGCCAACTCTCACTGAACCACGCTGGATCTCTGTATTACACAACACACACACGCATAAGCATTGGACACAAAATGTCTACTAAACAACCATATTCAAATCAGAAAATATCCAACCCCAATATCTGACTGGGCTTTAGACCCGACTCCAGTGTGTTAAATACTCAGCCAGGGTAAGACCGTCAGTATAAATTAATAACGTCTCTGCAGCCTGGACATATACTGGGAATTGTGTGTATGTGTATGTGTGTGTGTGTGCGCCTCACATCTGATGCAGGGCCTGAGAAATGGCAGCTCCAGTGGTCAGCTCCAATCCAGTCGTACACGGTGCTGCAGTGTTGAAGGTCTGGAGCTGAGGTCGATACAAACAGGGATAATAACACAAGTTAGAGAAGAGACGAGGAGAAGGAGAGAAGCTGGAACAGGAATGAGAAAGAGGGAGGCACTGATATCTAGCTCCATTTGCATTCATCGTAGAGCATCAAGTTGCTAAGCCTGTCATGAACCATCATGCACATATCATGGGTGTGCAGATAGAAAAGAGGTAAACCTTGGTTAGAATGACAGAGAGCTTGTGTATTGAGACCGAGAGATATGCTAATCAGCTCTGCTACAGTGGACTTGTAAATAATTCATTCTCCATGGTGTCAGATGACCACTAGCCTGACTGTGAAAGACCAATATGGGATTCATCATTTTAGGTCATTCAGAGTGTCACTGTTTCTCATAGAATGTTTCACACAAGGCACGGGCAAGCCGTTTGGAAAAATGTTGGCAAAATTAGAGTATACCCACTTCTCCAGGCACCACTACACCACTGGTTATTAAAACAACTAATTGACCGACTTTGTTTCAATTACTTAAATTCCATTTATTTTTTGTGAGATCAAAGCGCTGTTTTCTACAGAGAAATCAAATCAGTCACAAGATAAACGTTGTCAAGAACATGTGGGACGCTGGGCTGCATGGGAGTTGTAGTTTTCATTCAACCTAGTTCAGCACAGAAACATGGTAATTAACTACCATGACCACAATCTATTGCACCTGTTCTTCCCAGCACCGGACAGAGGCATATACACATGAGACCGCATGAGAGACGAATGTGCACAACACAATGACAAGAGGGGTAGAGACACTTCCTGAGGTACAGTGGTTCTAACCAATTGATCATTGTCGTAGTTGGTAATAGTTGAAAGTATGCCTTATCTACTTTGAAGAATGAGTCAAAGGATTTTGTCAGCCAGATAGCTAATAGCCTAGCTGAATAGGATGACTCATTTAACACTAGAACTGTCTGGCCTTTCAGCCTATAAGTACCCGCTAAAGAACGATACCTGGCGTCCCGTTTAGCATATGCATCAGATGCATATCAACCTGCAAGATGCAGCAAACACAAGCACCAACGCTTGCTAAATAGTGCATAAACTATTGAGTGAAGAAATGCAAACAGATTAATACAAATAATAACAACAATAGATATTTGTTTGGATAGAGTCTAGGATATGTTTTGTATAATTCTACAAAGTCCTAGAAAAATGTTGCTCTATAGCCTATTTTAGTTTCCCATACAATAAAAACGGTGTAATCCATTTGATAAACTTTATTTGTAGATTCTATTAGTAATAGTTATGGTAATTAATAAAGTCCAGTTACAGCTTCTTTTGACAAAGTAGAAACGAAAAAGATAATAATAATAATAATAATAATAATAATATAACCAGCCAAGTGCACAGGTGAAATTATTTGCCGTATTCCTAAACAAAAGCACCAGTGCACAAGCAATTTTAAAGGATGAATTGCATAAAGAAATATTTGTAGAAATATATTCATGACAAGATATAAAACAGTCATTTGTTGATTGTATCGGACACTAGTGTGCTCTTATACGAGTACATTCACGCATGAATCAATCAATCTCGTCTTCTCTTTATGCTTCGGGTCCACAGTCAGCACACAGCTTCGGGGATTTGAGTGAGCAAGACCCATAAACAAATCGGTTGCACCGCACACAGTTTTCATGGGCCTTGTTTCGTGTGCACCTGCAACAGGTGTCGCATAATCTCTCTAAAGCGGATGCGTGGCATGGTCTCTAGGGAAAAAGTCCACCCCATACCTATCAGACCAAAATGACTCCACATCCATGCTCTTTCCGCCGTATGCCCCGCGGAGATACAGTACAAGAGTGCAAGAAATGCTTTGAGTTCATCCATAGACGTCCCACATACGGTTTACTTTCCTCCGGGAATTGTACATCAGCGACAGTACAATCTCTGATGTGCTGCAACATCTGCATGTCACAAACACGTCACTCTTTTCTAACCAAACCGTGCCATCCCTCCCAGACTCCTGTCTCATCGTGGCAGTTGGGATCACTCTCTCAATTCGCTCAGTTCTGGTTTTTCTGCGGCGAGGCTCAGGCATCGGAGGCGGAGGCTCATAGTCAACATCAGAGTCAGATGAAGACTCTTCATCAGCAACGTCGATTTCAAGCTCAATATCCAATCCTCCATCAGGCTCCAACTCTTCTCAACTCATCTAAATTCTGCAACATTTGCAATGCTGTCATTGCGTCCATTCGATTTGCCATTGTGGACTACACAGTGTCTGATGATTTGACTCTCAGAGGGGAAATTATATACAATTTCCAGCCTTTCATAATAAAATAATTTGACCGCCCATAATTCACAATCATTACACTATTGTTCTAAATTCAATCTGTGTTAACGTTTAGACCAGCGGATCAATTTCCCCAAAGATTTATAGTACCAGTCAACCAGCTTCATGAGGTAGTCACCTGGAATGCATTTCAATTAACAGGTGTGCCTTGTTAAATGTTAATTTGTGGAATTTATTTCCTTCTTAATGTGTTTTAGCCAATCAGTTGTGTTGTGAGGTAGGGGTGGTATTAGGGTTGTAAAGGCGTCTTCTAGGTCTTGTGGAATATTTTGGTTAAACTATCCCCAATTCAATGGAATTGCAACCCTCTGCATGCACAGTGCATTCTTCCATCACATGTGCAGTGCACTCTTCTTCTCAAGATCTTGCACACTAATGAGATGCTATTGAGCCCACCCTACTACACTGTCTGAGCCAAGGACTACATTCTTTATGGTAAGTTTTTATTACAATAGTGGGTGGGGTGATATATCATATTTTATATGACATACATGATTTTTTGTTAACTAGTAAATAGTAGCCTACAGCAAAGTTTTTGGGAGATGCGATGGATCATTGGGGATCATTCAATATTCACTTTTGTTGTTCAGTGAAATCATCCCATGTGAATAGTCAACTAATTTAATTAAAGTTCAATTGTATTTCTATTGGAAGGATTTAATCATTTGCAATTATGTCTACTTATGATAAGGTAAAAGGTTTATGTTGGTCTCCATATGATATGGTAAATATATCCAATGCAAAATTAATTTGTATATATTTTCATTAATTCCCATAAATGCCCACGGAAGGTTTCCACCCCTGAATATTCCCCAAAATGTGCAACCCTAGGTGGTAGAATATAGCCCTATTTGGTAAAAGACCAGAAGATAGCCGCCATTGATTTTGTTAGTCACCCTCACTCAGATATTATATTCAAAACTGCTAATATTGTTCTACATCTCATGGCAAATGTGTAGAATTGCAGGAAATTAACTATAAAACGTATTTTTTTTCTCTCTCTCTGCTGTCAAGAGCGCGGGGCTGCTAAACTGTGTTGCTTGAAACAACATTTCACTTTGGGCTCCAAAAGACTGGGGGTAAGCAGACCAGAGCCACTGCAGACCCTCGTGATGACTTCAATTTTTTTGTGGCCTCCACACCCATCAAAGTTGCAAGCGTCATGGCTCTTAAAGCCGCCCCTGTCCCCTCCCCTAAGGTTAGCGTCTATGGGCAAACACTAACCTACCTGCCATAGGTAAACGATACCGTCATCGGTAAGACAGCAAACATTCATGCAATCAGACGCTTTTTAGAGCGCTCTCTGAATGAACAGAAGACATCACTGACATACTCACCCATATAACAAGGCTCTCACACAACACCGCTTTGTCAGTCTCCATTTCTCTGCGTCGGGTTTGGCTAGATATGATTGTCCAGTGCACCTGTCAACACAACGCGGTTCCTCTTCCCTATGCATTTGACCTCACCTGCGAGGGTTGGCTCTCCAGCGCTAACTACGTAATTTGGGCATGTTTCATGGTCACTGCGCTGTAAAAGCCGCGTGAGTTTCTTCGTGAATAGCCGCCGCTTCGCGCTTTGACGTTTTCTGTTGAGACGGATCGGGGATTGTCGGGATAAAGAGCAATAACGGGGTTTGAAACACCAATGGCACTGAGCTGACTGTAACAGACTGACCAATCAGCTTGAATGTCTGACTGAATGGGTATACGATGGAGCCAATAACAGAACGGAATCAAAAGGTTTGTTAACGCCTCAATTATCTGTTAGAATTTCTCCGTATTTCACTATTTCTCCTCGATCTCAAAGATAGTAATAGTCATAGTAACTTTAGTGGATATTCAACTCAAAAGGCCGATATAGAGCCTTTACTATATTGCTTACCTATCCAATCAAGTCAGGTTCACTAAGTCATAAAGTAGGCAACTGCAAGAAGGGTGCCAGTTTTCCCATTAGTGTCTGTGTGTGTGAATCTCATGTGAGGAATTAACTTTTTATTACAGTTTAGTTTGACACATAAGATGAGGGGAAACTCAGGTGCCTGGTCTCATGTGAAGAAAATCACTGTCTTCCTTTACCATACCCAGGGCTGGATTACCAAACGGACATGCAGGGCACATGCCCCGGGCCCCTGAACCTCCAGGGGGCCTGTCATGCCAAATAGTGTCCCCCTTCTGCGTCACAATAGGATTCGATAAACTATTAGCGTCCATTGCTATATCGACCGTGTGATCACCTAACGATTACAATTTTGGAGATCTTTGCAGCCTAAATTATGTAGTTTATCATCGCTATGCAAACAAGGCTGATTTCCGCAACAATTTTGCTGTTTAAACAGGTTTTGTTTAGCTAATAAAATGAAAACATTACTTCAAACTACTTTTGGGTACCTTGTTAACATTACAACATGAAATCCATGTCTTGCTACATTTCGGAAATGGCCAAAAAACTGTGTAATCTACTTGACACATGAAAGTTACTTACCTTACAGATCACAAAGCTAATTTCCACTCCATTTATATGCAAACCCATTTGATTCATACACTGAAAACCAACCTGGCAATATTTAAGATTTTAATACATAAACAATATGTTTTCATATTTTTTTTGTACTCACAAGGCAATCATAGACTAAAATACTGAATTCTGGTGTGTGGAATATTGAGGAGGTTGTTGATGTGTGGTGGGAGGTTCTGCTTGTCACTTGTTCTCAACAGGCAGCCAGTCTCGGAAGGGGAACTTGAAGAGGGTGACTGCAAAGTCCAGGCACTGCTGCTCGCTTTGTTCTGAGTGTTTGCTGTGCTAGTGTTTTTAGCTAATCTGTGCATGTCACATATGTGTCCAGTATTATAGAGCAAGTAAAGTTTATTAGCAGATAATTACAACATGACAATGACAGTAGCTGTAGATGATGTAATGAAAAGGTTTAGGGTGGTTGGTAATGGAGGACATCAGGTGCATCCACGTCTGGGTGTTGGGCAGAACCCCTAGGTCCTGCCCAACACCTATTTCTCCTCCTTGGTAAAAATCCCCCGTAGGTGTATATGATTGCATAACAAGTTGGAAGAGAAGTTGTTGTTGAAATACTCAAGTCTAAGTGCATTTGCACTGTTGTCTTTCTCTGTTTCTCTCGCTCTCCCTCTCTCACTTTCATCCTTTCTTTCTCCTCCTCTCACTGCTGTCTGGCTAGCTAGTTGGCTAGCTGACTAGGCAGGTTGAGGTAAATAAGTAGCTAGCAACGTCAATCTAAAAACAGCTGAAATTATTTCTTCCTACTTAATATTTTCTTATATAAAGACAAATATAAGCTAAAGAGAGTGTTCTCTTTCCAGTCTTTCAGTACACTGAAGCAGCAGGTAGTCAGCAGGTTGTCACCATCAAAACCCCTGTCCTTGGAGAGTAATTCTGAGGTAATAATTTTGCGAGGACTGAGCGAGTGCATCTGAGGTGAAATAGAACTACAACTGCCGGCGTCCTCCTTCCTTTATTTCCGCTACGAGGTAAAAAAGAGCCAAGCAACCAGCATAGCAACGGATGCTTTGGTTCATTAAGTAATCTGGTCAACATTTTAGCAACAGCCCTAGCTGTTGGGGACACTATTTGGCATGACAGGACCCCAGCCCCAAAAAGGAGGGGAGGTGGGTGCTGGAGTTGGGGGCCCCGGGGCCCCAAATGCGGTAGTCCAGCCCTGACTATACCTGGTGGCACAGACCCATGAGCCAGAATGAGGACCCCCAAAAGATGATCTGCATGGTAGATATGTAAAGGATTTCAACTCATACTCAGTTACTACACTTTACCACTCAACAGACCACTGTCTGTTTGTACATAAGATGACACGTATAGGGGCTGGGTTCCCAGACCAAGTTAACTCCTGGACAAAAAATAAAAACACTTGAGATTCTCATTTTTTAATCCATCCTTTATTTATCTAGGCAAGTCAGTTAAGAACAAATTCTTATGACGGCCTACGTACAGGGTCAGCTGTAGTAGTACATGTTAGTACTGTGTCTGGGGCAACTTTTCTGACATCAAAGCATTCTGGTCCACTGAGCAATGTCTTAGCACGTGAAAGATAAATATTATGAACTAATAGTATATAGTATGTAGTATATACTCATTAAGTATGTAGTATACAGTATGTTAGTATGGGTATTCAAACACAGCTATGGACTCTTCGGCCCAATTTATTGTTGAGGGTCTTATTGAGAGCAACTTCTGATGTTCCGTAGTATTTTAGTTAAGAACACTATAACAATATTAATGAAAATTAAACGTATTCTACAAGAACCAATATCACTCCCTAAAAACAACCCTATGGACAGCTTTAAGAATTCACAGATACAATTGAAATTCACAGATACAATCCTCATTGAAAACTAAAGGCTTCAAGAGTTTCTTTATTTTTTACTATTTTCTACATTGTAGAATAATACTGAAGACATCAAAACTATGAAATAACACATGTAATAACCCCAAAAAGTGCTAAATAAAAAAATAATAATATATGTTATATTTGAGATTCTTCAAAGTAGCCACCCTTTGCCTTGATGACAGCTTTGCACACTCTTGGCATTCTCTCAACATATGGATCGATAGACAATAAGGTATTTCACAACTCTATTTCACCACCAAAGAGATGGTGTTTTATGGTAAAAGAAAACTGTGGGCCAGGGCTGAGTAAACGTATAGTCAATCATTGGCGAAGTTGGACTAAAAAGGTGGGGCCAAAGAGGATAGCATTGACCTTGCCTGGGTGGTCACATGATCAAAATAGAATCTGGAGATGGGAGTGGCCACAGAAACAATTTCAGTTTTTTGTTTTGCACCTTATTGATGTCATGTTATAAACACATTTACCAATCATATCTATCACATATGGGAGAATCTGCTTCTCTGTTATGTTATACAAGTACATTGCTATTCAATGGTCTCTCTAGGTCTCTTCCAGGCAGGCAGCCCTCAACTCCCAGATCAAAAGGCTAGTTAATGATTAACTGACCAGTCAGATTTATTATGTACAGTGATGCTGTCAGGAAGCATTTCCTTCTCTAGCCTCTCCGGGAAACACACACTACAGAGACACACTCTCAGGCTCTCTGCCGGTCTACAGCTACCAGATCTACACTTCTAGCTCCAGATCAGACAGCTGCCAGATGGATCAGACAATGCAACCCAACCACAGCTCTCATCCCAGGTAACAGAGAATATATAACCTCTCCTCTGCACACCACCCACTCACACACTGCAGAGGCTGCTAGTGTAGGTGTGGTTGGGTGTTTCATGTGCGGGTGTCAGAAAATGTGTTTGCCTGGTACGTAGACTGTAACAGTCTGGTATCTTGGGATTTTAGATAGATAAATAGATAGGTACTTTATTGATCCCAGAGGGGAAATTTCTTCATCAAGCAGCTACGAAAAAACACAGGGCAGGTGCAAAATGCCAGAACGAAAATACACAAAAGACAGATACACGATACATAGTGCGGCAGTATGAAAAAGTATAAAAATACAATAAGTCTGGAGTACAAAAAGCTATAAAAAGGCTGCATAGTATGGGTGAATATGTAACTAGTTTGGGTACTTGGTAAAGGGCGAACATAATGGGATATTTAATATCTGGTTACTAGCTTTTATACCAACTAACTAAACTTGCACTGGGCGAATAGCCATAAGATCCCAGTTTGGCTGCAATTGATGTGTATTGTCCTCTAGAGACAACGTATAGATGTTGGACAAACTATCTACAGACTTCAGTCAGTATCAACTGTAACTTCCAACAAGCAACAATTTGTACAGTGTATATTATATTTTTATTGATAGTTTCAGCATCTACAGATCCTCTTTAAGGGAGACTATCCATTTAAAGTGGCGCAAGCAATTCTGAACCCCCTCCCCCCTCCAGATCCTCAGAACACACACGGGACCGAACAGCCCTCAAACATGTAAGCTACAGCAAGGTAAGGCCACACACACACACACAATTACTGATGACTCCTAACATCTAAGAGTGCTAGGCCCGGTAGCATAAAACTTCTTTAATTTTAAACAAGTTTATTTCCCCCTTATCTTTTCCCTTAAAGTTTCCTTATCTTTAAGTCAGTTGTAAAAAAACATTTTAAAAGTGGTTCCTTTAAGTGAAAAAGCTAAGTGTGCCCATAAGGTCCCTTAAGTGCTTCATTCAGTACGGATGTCAATGCAAACGGCATTTCTGGAGTTGAATGTTGCTTTCCTCTGCCCTGGTTTCAAAAGGAAAACGTGCCACCAGCTAGTTAGGTAACGTTAGCAACTTAGCTAAACAATGGAAGAGGGGCTATATCATAAACCCTAAAAGTTCCATAATGGGGCCAAAATGGCAAACATATTGGTCAGGGAAAAATCTAAAACCAGTCTAATTGGAATGAATGGCAGTAGAGGCCTAGGCAGAGGCGACAGTAAGGTGGTGTCAGAAGAGATAGAGGAGGTACGCCGTACCGGTAAAACACGAGCCTATCACAATAACTAAAACAAAATGTAAAGAAAAATGAAGGTTATTACATTTACACATTTATTTATCATTAGTGTATGTCAGAGGCATGACAAATGGAGCCTACGCTCCAAAATGCGATGTGGTTACACAAATACTGACATTTTGCCAAGGCAGAGATGAGTGGCCGACACCGAGAAGCGCACAGACAGCAGTGGACGCATAAATTCTGGCCTAATGACAATCGCCAAATGTCATTACACTTTCCATTCACCACTGTTTGGAGACTTATCACAGCACTGGCAAACCATGGTAGACCAACTTCATGACCATCATGGCTGACCTTTGGACCTTCATAAGAAGGTTCATGCCCATTGTAGTATTCTAATTCCTAATTCTATGGCCATACATGCCTACAAACTATCATAAAACTCTTAAATTATGCCCTTACTTAAGGCAATGTTCGAGGGGCTCTATGCAACACCCTTACACAATTCCCTTAGAGTAGGGAAAATTATTCCTTAACGTAAACCCTTAAAGGGAAATGTCAAAGACGTTCAACTTCATATTCATCATCTCCAGCACCAACATACTCTATGTGAAAATAGTGTGTTTCTATGTTTGGTAGTCAAAAAGAGAGGAAGATAAGAGTTTCCAATGACATCATCATGACACCAAACAAAACATAATAACTTGACATTTTAACATATGTTGATGTTTGGGTGGTGCTGGAGATTATGAATATGAAGTATACATTTTTCTTTAAAATGTCCCTTCAAGGGAAACACTTAAGATATTTTATGCTACTGTCCTACAGGGTTCTAAGCCCTAATCACTGCAGTGTCAATCAAACTATGTTACAATGGACACTACAAGATGTTCATAATTATTTATACACAGTGTATGTCCATTTACATGTGGTTACAATTCATGACATTTTGATTAAGGTAGTATGATAAACTAAAGGAAATATACATTTTCATCAGGTTTTGACACGTTTATTTTTACTTTTTGAAAATACTAATATCAATGGTCCAAAAAAATCTCTAAATTTGATAACTGATAACTCTTACTGTTATTAATAATGCTGAGAACAGAGGCAGTCTGGAGTGAAGGAGGCGATGGTAGCATTCCATCCAGCTGGCAAGCTAACTTAGACCTTGATCATTTCCTTATGATGACCATAGTGATTTATAAGACCTTGGCTTCATCTCTTTCCTGGTGTGTGTTTCGGTTATTGTCCTGCTATTCCGGGGGTGTGTATCTCATGTTCCAGTGTCCAATCATTCTTTTGTGATGAATTAAGTGCAGAGGAGAAACAGAAACCTGTGTTATACTTATCCATCTCTAACCGTATGAATGTACTCCTCTTTCTCAAGGACACCTCTCAGATCTGTCCATCCGTGGGCCACAGAGACTGGCTCTGCCCTGTGTGTCTGCAAACGGCCAGCTTCCCCGTACAGACCAACTGTGGCCATCTCTTCTGTGGTAAGATAGATAGATAGATAGATAGATAGGTACTTTATTGATCCCCGGGGGGGAAATTTCATTGTCAAGCAGCTACAACAAAACACAGGGCAGGTGCAAAATGCCAAAACTAAAGTACACAAAAGACAGATACACGGTACATGATACATAGAGCGGCAGTATGAAAAAAAAGTATAGAAATACAAGATATCTGGAGTGCAAAAAAAAAGCTATAAAAAGACATTGCATAGTATGGGTGGTTGGCTGAATATGTACACTATACATTGGTGGATGTTGGATGGTTAACTATACTATACAGGTCGATGGCAGAGAAATACTTCAGTAGCTAAAAATGCGTATGATATGAGCGAGGGTAATAATAGTTTACTTAATAGACAGACTGGCTAAATGAACAGGTAAGTGAAAATTTTGCATGGTTAAATTAGCTGTACAGGTAAGTATACAGTTATATTTACAGATAAGTGAATACTTGCATGGTTACACAAACTGTACAGGTAAATGACAGCACCACGACCACCACCCCTACCACCTGTATATTATCAGATTTATCTAAGGGTCAAGAGAGACAAGTACAGATAGAAAGAGGTCTTCAGGGCCCAGAAGGTAGCATTTTAACATTTACATCAAATCAAATCAAGCTTTATTTATACAGCACATTTCAGACATGGAATGCAATGCAATGTGCTTCACAGGAAAAAAATAAAATAAAATAAAAACAGAAATAGTTACTACACAACAAACATAACAGGATAAAAAAAAAACTAAAGAATAACAACAAAGACTGAATGACTAAAAAGCACCGGAAGCTAAAAAGGTGTGTTTTAAGATCTGGTTTAAATTTCAATTTCACCTTTATTTAAAATAGTATTTACATTGATGGCCTACACCGGCCAAACTCGGACGACGCTGGGCCAAGTGTGCGCTGCCCTATGGGATACAATATGTCCACAGTTTTGGCACCCCTCAGGTTCTCTGGCAGGCTTTTCCAGAGGTTGGGGGAATAATAACTAAAGGCTGCCTCTCCATGCCTCTTGGTCCTAGGCTTTGGGATAGTTAAAAGGCCAGTGCCAGAAGACCTGAGGGACCTACTGGGTACACAACTCAAAAGCATGACTGACATGTATTGGGGTGCACAATTGTGGATTGATTTAAAAACCAATAGAAGAATCTTAAAATTAATTCTATAACTCAGGTATTCGAGTGCAGAGACCTTAAAACCGGTATAATGTGTGCTCTCGGTCTGGTCTAGGTTAGTACCCGTGCTGCAGCATTCTGTATGTTTAAAATCAAATCAAATGTTATTGGTCACATACACGTTTTAGCAGATGTTATTGGGGGATATGTTTTGCAGTTGACCAATGGCTTTCTTGGGTAGACCAGACAGGGGAACATTACAGTAGTCAAGCCTGCTTGTAATAAAAAGCTATTTTTGTCACATTCCTAATGTGTGATTTGAAATTGAGTTCAGAATGTAAAATTACACCTACGTGATTTACCTGGTGTTTTATCAATGCTGTGCTTTCTGATAACACTGCAAACCAGGTAAAAATATATAAACTGAACAGTACCGGACCCAAACTCAAACCTTGTGGAACACCACAGGTGATATACAGTTGAAGTGAGAAGTTTACATACACCTTAGCCAAATACATTTTAACTCAGTTTTTCACAATTCCTGACATTTAATCCTAGTAAAAATTCCCTGTCTTAGGTCAGTTATGATCACCACTTTATTTTAAGAATGTGAAATGTCAGAATAATAGTAGAGAGAATGATTTATTTCAGCTTTTATTTCTTTCATCACATTCCCAGTGGGTCAGAAGTTTACATACACTCAATTAGTATTTGGTAGCTGACATTTAAACAGTATAGCATGATGCTCAAAAGACCCAAACTAAATGTCCTTACAGCTGAGAGCATTAGTTAAAGTCCCCCTACTCTTTTTCCATTTTCTGATAGAGTATGAAAAGCTGTAGTCCGGGGGAGGCTTCTAACATTTTAAAAGCGACATATTCAATGAGTGGCCTGGGGCATCTGCTTCGAGGTAACCAATGGAATAACAACCAAATTATTAACGTTACAACCGTGTTTTCTGACAGTCTCCAATCTATCAGAATGGTAGGAGATGACAGTTTGTATAAACTCACTAGGAGGCGGAGTTAAAGGAACATAAATTAAGTTAATCAGAATAACCATAGTGCCATTTCTACAGGAGTTGATATGGTTTCCAAGTCTGTTGATTATTCTGACAGGGAGAACTGGAGCAGTACCAGACCCGGTCTGTCAGTCTCTAAAACAGTTTGCGATATTGCTGGAAATAATCCTTGAACCCATGTGGTTATGGTAAATCCCTTCTCTTTTAAAAAGTGCTGGTTGCTCCCACAGCAAATCAAAGCTGTCACAAAATGACACAAAGAACATTTTGTCGTTTTAAAGCACATTTTCTAATGTGTATTCATGTGGTATTACAACAAAACATAACTATACATGGGCTAAAAAACTAAATAAAAATAAACTTTAGCTGACATGGGCTAGTTGATCTGGACATTTCTGACAATATATAAATAGCTCTATGGTATGCAATGACTTGCTATAATACTTGAAATATTTGAGGTGTCCTTGATTTAGTACGTCAAGCTCAATAGAACCAATAAATAGTCCCAACACTAGAGTACCCAAGTATTTCACACATTTTAAATACTTTTTTTGACCAAGTTCTGCTTGCTATCCCTGAGTATGCAACGGCGAGTTTGGTGTTCTGTAGTAAAACGTTTTGTTTTGGCCATAATGTCATTACAGAAGTGGGACAACAGTGATAGCTATGAGAGTGGTGGGTTCAGATAGTGGTCGATAATTGTAGTAGCATTGGCCTATCTCCTCTCCCTCTCAATTGTCTGTGTCATCATCACATGATGCAATAACTCCCCCTGCCTCCCCCTCAGAGAGCGAGAGAGAAGAGCTGTACTTAGTTAATTAACATGCAGTAGACAAGGTCATGTCACTACTACAAAAGCTTCTCATGCTGCAGTCAGCTTTTTGCTCATACCCGCATTCCCCCTCACGCACAATAATATGAACACATTACACTCGCAATGACAGTTTCCCTAACAGTGAATCATTGTTTTGGGGGTAACAATATGAATAAAAAGAGTAGTGATTGAGTACTTATATATGTTACCTTGTTTCTCTGTCTGCAGCTCCCTGTCTGATCTCGTATTGGAGACATGGGTCTTGGCTGGATGCCATCAGCTGCCCTCTGTGTAGACAAAGAGTAAGCAAGACACACCCAACTGTAGAAACATTAATTATTACCATGATATTACACTTGTTAAAGAGCAAAATTATGTTGAATAAAAGTTATAAATAATGGTTCAGAATTGATTGAATGTAAAAATGGATTTTCCCTCTCTCAGGTCAGTGTCCTGTGTCGTCTATTCGGTGAGGGTCGGTCAGACAGAAAGGAGAGGGAGGTTCTGGGAGAAATCACAGACTACAACAAACGCTACTCAGGAACCCCTCGAAGGGTCAGTACCGCCATAGGCCATATATTATATTGTTCTCTACGAGTACCACACATTTATTAAAACCTGCTACAACCACACTACAACCTAGTAACACACAAAACCTTCAGACAATTTTTACTAATTAAACCATACAACACATTCTCAAGGGTCTTTCTGCAGGTTCATAGCCTTCGTTATACTGTAGATAGCTTGCTCTCTCTCACTAAATGAACATATCAGGTTCTGTGATTTAATTTTGACCTTGAATGTGGCTGCAGAACAGATGACAGTATTTACATGATAATAAAGGTGAGATCCTTTCCCATCCCTCTGATAATGGTTTTGTAACTGGAATACTGCATACGCAACCACCGCATAGAGGATGTATTGTACAAGGACAATGGAAGGATATCACACTAAAGTAGAATGAAAGTAGAAAGTAGAATTTTCTCTCACTCCTGTGGTTGATACTCATAGGTACATCTCAATACTCTAAAGTGGCCACCTCTCCTCATTTCCGTTACTTCATCTGGACTGATCTAAAATCAGAAAACGTTACAAAACCCTTTTGCTACATCGTACTCTACTGAACACGAGCCATTTCTATCCCACCTGAAGCCAGGTGAGGTGACCGTGACACCCTCTATTCACACCTGTGCCCGTCTTGTCTTCTGTCCCTTAGGTGACAGACTACCTGTGTGACACGCCCCTGTTCCTGCAGCTGCTAGCTCGCGGCCTGGGCGCTATGGGGGGGCTTGTGTGCCTCTTCTTTCTCAGAGTGGTGCTCTGCTGTCTGGGGGCCGTGCTGTCCCTCTCCTCTGCCCCCCTGGACACTCCATCCTCCCTGTCTTGCATCCTTGGGGTCCTGGATGACCTAGTGGTGGTCTTCCTGCTGCTCACCTGTGTTATCAACATCAACCAGCAGATGACGCCAGATATTGGGAACTCCTCAGCACACACAGCCACACAGGGGGTAGGACTGCTCAGTAACTCGCTGTAGCAGCAGAGATGATAACCTGCAGTGATTTAGCCTTCGTTTAAACAGGAGATCTCCAGGTCAAGAACCTATTTTTTGAGAGAGACCTGGCAAGAAGTCAGCAGCCTGCTGGTTTTCATCCTGTTGTTAGCAGGTGTTGGACTGTAGCACTAGCATAGACAACATTTATGTTTACAGTGAATTACAGCCGAACAGTGGACAGTCTAACCAGCGGCCCAGTTTATGCATTGATGAATGCATTCTGACGTAAGTGTCTCTCAACAGTCACACACCTAGCCTTCTTTCCTTCATGACCAGTGATCTGGTGAGATGGTGAAAGCAACAAGTTTTTCAATGTAGCATTTTATGAGGTTTACTGTCTTATTGGCAGATGTTTTTTGTGTACCGCTTCTTTCTACTGCTACAGTATGTACCTGTAGCATTTATTTTGGAGACAGTGTTATGGTTGTCAATGGCCTTCAGTGGTTCAACGAGTCCTGGGTTTTGTTCAGGGGGGTGCAGATTAAATGTAGGCCTATTGTGTTTCACCCTGCTCAACGCAACCCTGCTGTTTCTCAGTGACGTCAGTACTGTAAAATGTAACTGTAAATGATATTATACCAAGGCAATGTTGAATACTTGTTTCTGATTGGCATTCTAGAGTGTGCATTACGTAAGGGATAATCAACATGGGGCTATGAGTTCCAGCGGAGTCGAACTGACCTTCCATGGAGTTGCATTATTTTCCAGAGAACGCAAAGAATCCCGAGTTGATTATCCCTTTCATACCATGGCTATAAAATGCCACAAGAAATGTGTTCTTTGCCAGTAGAAATGTGTTCAACATCCACTGGAAGTAGCTAGATAGCAAATTTACTAGATAGCTACAGCAGTTGCCGTGGTAACCAAAAAACAGACTTGCAAGTTTTGCTAACCAAACGAGCTTGCTATTATGATTTCCGAATTCAACATTACCAATACTGTTTTCAATTAGACTTTTGCTTTCAAAAGCAGCTCAAACAAAACTTGTAAAAATTCACTATATCCGTTGAATTCTACAGTGCAAATATACTGTGCATTGTAGGGAAATAATGCACACTCTAGAATGCCAATCACAAAGGACTATTCAACAACGCCATGGTATAATTAAGTGATAATGCCCAAGAAACCGAGGTCTAGAGGATATATTGGCACGGGTGTTAGGCCCGAGACAAAGTCGAGAGCCAGCAAACTGTGCCAATATATTCTCCAAACACCGGCTTTGAGGGAATAATAATTTCTAGGGTTATGAACATATTTGAATAATGATTGACATAGTTTAATTAAAAACTTTATCTTGATTAACTCATACTATTTCATCCTTCCACAATATATAGGCCTAGTCCCAACATAAATCTAGGGTTGCTACCCAAGCCAGCTGGTTGTTATTTAGTTGCCAGAGACACGACCTGGTCGTCAAGTCTTTTTATTTAAATCTATGGATTTCATTCAAAATGTTCCGTTGCCATGATGGCTGGCAACGTTCTTATCCCTTGCTTGCTAGCTAGCCAACTTTGGCCAACACAGTCATGTCAAACAGTGCAGGCAGAATCACAGCAAAGTAGCTGCATTTGCATAAGCTTTTCTAGTGAATTCTTTGGGATACATCCATAACAATGAGCAAATAATGTGCGATTTCGCCTGGCATAAAGCATTTGCTCTCTCACTAGGCCATTGTTCAGAATAGATAGCAAACTTCAAACACAATCACTTCAAATTGAAGCTGGAATGACAGCAAACTAGCTGCATTTCGTGTTTTTCTATTGACATTTCTTATACAGTGGGGAGAACAAGTATTTGATACACTGCAGATTTAGCAGGTTTTCCCACTTACAAAGCATGTAGAGGTCTGTAATTTTTATCATAGGTACTCTTCAACTGTGAGTGACGGAATCTAAAACAAAAATCCAGAAAATCACATTGTGTGATTTGTAATGAATTAATTTGCATTTTATTGCATGACATAAGTATTTGATACATCAGAAAAGCAGAACTTAATATTTGGTACAGAAACCTTTTTTTGCAATTACAGAGATCATACGTTTCCTGTAGTTCTTGACCAGGTTTGCACACACTGCAGCAGGGATTTTGGCCCACTCCTCCATACAGATCCTTCAGGTTTCGGGGCTGTCGCTGGGCAATGCGGACTTCCAGCTCCCTCCAAAGATTTTCTATTGGGTTCAGGTCTGGAGACTGGCTAGGCCACTCCAGGACCTTGAGATGCTTCTTACGGAGCCACTCCTTAGTTGCCCTGGCTGTGTGTTTCGGGTCGTTGTCATGCTGGAAGACCCAGCCACGACCCATCTTCAATGCTCTTACTGAGGGAAGGAGGTTGTTGGCCAAGATCTCACGATACATGGCCCCATCCATCCTCCCCTCAATACGGTGCAGACGTCCTGTCCCCTTTTCAGAAAAGCATCCCCAAAGAATGATGTTTCCACCTCCATGCTTCACGGTTGGGATGGTGTTCTTGGGGTTGTACTCATCCTTCTTCTTCCTCCAAACACAGCGAGTGGAGTTTAGACCAAAAAGCTCTATTTTTGTCTCGTCAGACCACATGACCTTCTCCCATTCCTCCTCTGGATCATCCAGATGGTCATTGGCAAACTTCAGACGGGCCTGGACATGCGCTGGCTTGAGCAGGGGGACCTTGCGTGTTCTGCAGGATTTTAATCCATGACGGCGTAGTGTGTTACTAATGGTTTTCTTTGAGAATGTGGTCCCAGCTCTCTTCAGGTCATTGACCAGGTCCTGCCGTGTAGTTCTGGGCTGATCCCTCACCTTCCTCATGATCATTGATGCCCCACGAGGTGAGATCTTGCATGGTGCCCCAGACCGAGGGAGATTGACCGTCATCTTGAACTTCTTCCATTTTCTAATAATTGCGCCAACAGTTGTTGCCTTCTCACCAAGCTGCTTTCCTATTGTCCTGTAGCCCATCCCAGCCTTGTGCAGGTCTACAATTTCATCCCTGATGTCCTTACACAGCTCTCTGGTCTTGGCCATTGTGGAGAGGTTGGAGTCTGTTTGATTGAGTGTGTGGACAGGTTTCTTTTATACATGTAACGAGTTCAAAGAGGTGCAGTTAATACAGGTAATGAGTGGAGAACAGGAGGGCTTCTTAAAGAAAAACTAACAGGTCTGTGAGAGCCGGAATTCTTACTGGTTGGTAGGTAATCAAATACTTATGTCATGCAATAAAATGCAAATTAATTATAAAAAAAATCATACAATGTGATTTTCTGGATTTTTGTTTTAGATACCGTCTCTCACAGTTGAAGTGTACCTATGATAAAAATTACAGACCTCTACATGCTTTGTATGTAGGAAAACCTGCTAAAATCGGCAGTGTATCAAATACTTGTTCTCCCCACTGTATATATCCATAAATATTATGCCGATTCACGATAATCGACTGGCTGAGAAAAGCTGCAAGCCTGTCTGACTCATCACGTTCATTACTATAGGACAGCTGGAGATCAAATTTCAATATTGAAACAATGTTTAAATGTTGGAGAGGCAGACAGCAAGGTTATTACAAATCTCTGCTGTTGAAAACAAAATGCTAGTCTAAAAGAAAGGGCAGATAATGTCTAGATACTTTTTACAACTGAGCTGATGAGACCATGGATAGCGCAGTCAGATGGAGTATATAGGCATAGATTTAGCCTGTGGTAATTTGTGGATTATAAACTGGGTGGTTCGAGCCCTGAATGCTGATTGGCTGAAAGCTGTGGTATATCAGACCATATACCAAGGGTATGACAAAACGTATGCTGTAAATGAGAATATTTTCTCAGTCAACTTACCTGATTAAATAAGGATAAAAAAATACATAATTTAATACAAAAGTCAAATTGAGTTGTTAAAGACGCATGTTTATTAATAAACACATGTTTATTAACGCTGTTGCGTGGTGTAGTCATCAACAGTGAGAGAGTTAGCTAGACAATACAACTCTCTCACACTGGAGTCCAACTGTGAAAATCAGAATTGGGCTTGGTTGTCTTTTTCACTGCTGAACTGACCAAAGGTATGTAGACATATGTTCCTCAAACATCTCATTCCAAAATCATGGGCATTAATAGGATTGTGTGGCTGCTCGGCCATGGAAACCCATTTCATGAAGCTCCCGACGAACAGTTATTGTGCTGACGTTGCTTCCAGAGGCAGTTTGGAACTTGGTAGTGAGTGTTGCAACGATGACAGACGATTTTTTAGCACTTCAGCACTAGGGTGTTCTGTTCTGTGCGCTTATGTGGCCTACCACTTCGCGGCTGAGCCGTTGTTGCTCCAAGACGTTTCCACTTCAAAATAACAGCACTTACAGTTGACCAGGGCAGGTCTAGCAGGGCAGAAATGTAACAAACTGACTTGTTGGAAAGGTGGGATCCTATGAGAGTGCCACGTTGAAATTTCCTTGTTGAAGGTCACTGAGCTCTTCAGTAAAGCCTTCTACTGACTGAAACGTCCACATACTTTTGGATATATAGTGTATGTACACCGGGGGAATTTACACACAAACTAAGAACGATATGTACAGCAGTAGATAATGTATCTTAGAGTGAGCTATGTCAGGGAGATAGAGTATTTAAATACAGTGTGAAATGGGAATTGACCAGTGGTTCAATGTCTCTATAGCCTGGGACAGTGTGAGTGTGAGTGTGTGTGTGTGATTGCTTGTGTGTTGTGTTTGTGTGCTCGTCACCTGGTAGACGGCTAGTGATGGCTGTTCAACCATCTGATAGGGGTCTAACAGAAGCTGTTTTTTAGTCTCTTGGTCTTGGCTTTGATGCACCTGTATGGTCTCCGTCTGTTGGACGGTAGCCGAGTGAACAGTCCGTGGCTCGGGTGACTGAGGTCCTTCATAATCTTCTTGGCCTTCCTTTGACACTGGGTGCTGTAGAGGTCCTGGATGGTAGGCAGCGTGGCCTCTGAAGCGTTGGGCTGTCCGCACCACCCTCTGGACAGCCATGCGGTTGAGGGCGGAGCAGTTGCCGTACAAGGCGGTGATGCAGCCCGACAGAATGCTCTCAATGGTGCATCTGTAGAAGTTCGTGAGGATCTCAGGGGCCATGACAAATTTCTTCAGCCGCCTGAGGTTGTAGAGGCAGTGTTGTGCGAGCCGAGGAACGTGAAGTTTTTGAGCCTCTCCACTGCGGTCCTCCCTCTTCGGGTTCCTGTAGTCCATGATCAGCTCCTTCGTTTTGTTGACATTGAGGGAGAGGTTATTTTCCTGGCACTACTCCGCCAGGGCTCTAACCACTTCCCTGTAGGCTGTCTCATCGTTTTTGGTAATCAGGCATACCACTGTTGTGTTGTCAGCAAACTCGATGATTAAGTTGAGTCGTGCACGGCAACGCAGTCACGGGTTATCAGTATTGTGATGTGCAGTGTGAATGCATTTGTATATGTGCGTGCGTGCGTGTGTTAGTAGCCTACCTTGGCCGTCAGGCTTCTGCAGGTCAGGAGTATCAGTAGCTGTGATGTCAGGACACACAGCATACACAGAGATCACCAGAGAAAGACAACAGTTAAACATACAAAACACACACACACACTGTCTGTCCCCCAGAACACACACACAAATTCAGTGTACCTGGTGCTTTGACAGTCTCTGTCCCCACTCTAGCTGCCATGCTCAGTGAGTCCTTCCCTCCATCGATGGCCACGCCCAGCTGACCCATGACATTAAAACATGCCCTGACACGCCTCCGAGACATGTCTCTTCACCAGGGAGCTTTGCTGCCCACATCCAGTTACCACTACACGTCCTGAGAAAACACACACACACACACCCGACAAATGCACACACGCATACAAATACGTAGTCAGCACTCAGCATAGTGAGACTGCTGCTGAGGTTTGCTGACAGTTTTCTGTCTTTCTGAAGTGCTGTGACTGTGGTCAATGTCACTGCATCATTATAATTAAGGCTGGGCGGTATACTGTATTTTATGATATACCGGTATTGATGCACGGACCGGTTTGGGGTTTTACTTTACCTTCTATACCGTATTTGAATGTTTGGTTTGTTAAATGTGATACGCCATGTGTAATGTCAATTTTAATAGTTTACTTCACTACATGACTCATCTCTCTCCGCTCTTTCTTTCCATGCCGCTTTCCACACAGTCATAGCCACGCCCCCTGTCACTCAAGGAGTGCATTTGTTGTTCCTAGACCACAAGACACTTGCTTTCAGTCTGCATGGACAACGCAGCAGATGCAACAATGTTGATTTCACTTTGCTTCTTAATATAAATCCACTAGTGTTCTATAATGACACTGTTAGTTTGTGTTTATTACATCTGCAAACACCTAGTTTTAATTTTCTTAGCAAGTTGGGCCTAAATCTTGGGAGATGCTAATTGTTAACCGCTAATGCTAATAGCTCGCTAGTTAGCTAATAAATGTACTGAGTAAGAGCAAACATTTAACTATACAGCCTGATAATACCAGTGATGGTGTAGACCTAAATCAGCATGCAACAGTATCTTCTAAATCAAAGAGGAATACGCAAAGCAAGAATATGTTGGCTACATGAAGTAGCTAAGAGAAAAAATTTAATGTAGCCAAAGATTATAGGGTCCCCTAGGAAACACTTATCAACACTTTAGTTCCTACCGTCACAATAACTCCTCCCTGGCATTATCATTCGTTGTCACGTCAAACAGCACTGTATTCAAAGTGCCCACTATTACATTCTAACTATAGAATTAGAATAGTCATTCTATTTCCATGATTCCTACAGTTCACCCAAGTGTTTTGCTCTAAAAAGTCCTAGATTATTTGCCCATATCGTAAAGCCCTACGTGGCAGTGTGGAAATTATCTCAATTGAGTGCAGGAAATGCAGAAAATTACAAAAGTGATGAAATGTGTTTTGGCTGAATTTGAATTGAACAGTATAAAACAAATCAGAATGGAGAACGACCCATTGAAATCACGTTGAGTGTATGTGTTGCCACCCTAGGGTCATGCACTACTCATAAAGCAAATTTTGAGTTTTTATTAATAAAAATTTAAAAAAATAAAATAAAACCGTTATATAATATTTTGCCCATATCGCCCAGCCCTACTTATAATTACCTCTTGATACGGTCACTAAAATCATTGCATGCCTATAATCTTCTGTTACTGTCCGGGCTGTGTATAACCTTGCTCCTGTTATATTCTAATACCTTCAGGTCTGTGTATAACCGTGCCCCTGTTATATTCTAATACCTTCAGGGCTGTGACTTCGGCAAACACCAGAATGGTCAGAGCTTTCCCCACGGACATGCGAGCTCCCGCCCCGGGGGAAACAAGACCTTTGATTGGTTGTTCCCCAATGGCGGTCACCGCCCTCTTCAGGCCAATGGAGTGTGAAGAGGACCAACGCACTGTTGCTGGGTAACCAGAACTGTAACGGACCGGTCCACCTGAGAAAGGGAGGGGATAGAGGGATGGAGGCACAGAATAAGAGAGAGAGAGAGGGATGAAGTTGGCAAGACCAAAATATGTGATTTACGGCATCAGTTTGCTGTTTGTTATGTTTTTGGTCAAATACTACCGAGTGAGTGAAATCCCTAAAAACACACACCTTGTTAGTGAGGTAGCATTTGGAGGCAACAGCAGGCAGGTGTAGGACTCTGTCCAGGGTATCTCATACACGCAGGCCAGCAGGCAGAGACCGAGGCTGGAGGTCAGGGGTCTTCCTTTCCATGACAAAGTCCTTCTGGGGGAATCTACCCCTCCATCACCCATATCCTCCACCAGAACTTTCTACACAAGAGAGAAAATGATCAAAATCACTCACACACCACATAGGAAAAGAGTGTGGTGATGACTAAAAATGTGAATAAGTTGTGAAAAAACATTCTCATCAATTCTCATGTGTTCCTCCTCTACTCCCTCCCTCTTTTTACCTTTCCGTCTCCAGTGATGTTTCCTACAAAGTCGACAGGGCACTTCATTCTCCGACACACCCTTTCTAGGAAGGAGCGATCTGATTAGAGGATGAGTATAACATTGCTCTCCTGGTACTCAGCTCCACAACACTGATGGTTGGGTCTCCGCTCTTAAACCGGGTGCGCAATAGCTCCCTCTGGCTCACTCGGTTCCTTCAATGAGTTACCAACACAATAACAATAATCAACACACACACAACTACACAATCCTAAACATACTGTACTGCACTATCCACCACACAAGTACACAATCCAACTACACAATCAAACAGTGGCAGCCTGCCCATCAGGGCATTTAGGGGCGGCGCCCCACTTGTGAGTAGTCAGAAATTAAGTACAAACATAAAAATATATATACAGTTAGTTCCATATGTATTTGGACACAGGGACAATTTAATTAGGCTTCAAAAACAAAACAAATCCATCCGAGTGATAGCAGGAACATTAGGAGTGGCCAAATAAACAGTTTGGTACATTCTGAGAAAAAAAGAATGCACTGGTGAGCTCAGCAACATAAAAAGGCTTGGACGTCCACGGAAGACAAGTGGTAGATGATCGTAGGATCCTCTCCATGGTAAAGAAAAACCCATTTACAACATCCAGCCAAGTGGAGGAGACTCTCCAGGAGGTAGGTGTGTCAGTGTCAAAGTCTACAATCAAGAGAAGACTTCACGAGAGCAAATACAGAGGGTTCACCACAAGGTGCAAACCATTCATAAGCATCAAGAATAGAAAGGCCAGATTAGACTTCGCCAAAAAACATTTAAAAAGCCTGACCAGTTCTGGAAAAGCATTCTTTGGACGGATGAAACTAAGATCAACCTGTACCAAAATGACGGGAAGACAAAAGTATGGAGAAGGCTTGGAACAGTTCATGATCCAAAGCATACTACGTCATCTGTAAAACATGGTGGAGGCAGTGTGATGGCATGGGCATGCATGGCTTCCAGTGGCACTGGATCACTGCTGTTTATTGATGATGTGACAGAAGACAGAAGCAGCCGGATGGATTCTGAAGTGTATAGGAATATACTGTCTGCCCAGATTAAGCCGAATGCAGCAAAGTTGATTGGACGGCGCTTCACGGTACAGATGGACAATGATCCAAAACACACTGCAAAAGCAACCCAAGAGTTTTTTTAAGGAAAAGAAGTGGAATATTCTGCAATGGCCGAGTCAATCACCTGATCTCAACCCGATCGAGCGTGCATTTCACTTGCTTAAGGCAAAACTAAAGGCAGAAAGACCCACAAACAAACAACAATTGAAGACAGCTGCAGTTAAGGCCTGGCAAAGCATCACAAAGCAGGAAACCAGTCTTTGGTGATGTCCATGGGTTCCAGAATTCAGGCAGTCATTGCCTGCAAAGGATTCTCAACAAAATATTAAACATTAACATTTTATTTATGATTATATTAATTTGTCCAATTACATTTGAGCCCCTGAAAATGGGGGGACTGTGTATAAAAATGGTTGCAGTTCCTAAAATGTTTACTTGATATTTGTGTTCAACCCCTTGAATTAAAGCTGAAAGTCTGCACTTCAAATTCATCTTGATTGTTTAATTTTAATTTTATTCTGGTTGCATACAGAGCCAGAAGTATGAAAATTGTGCCTGTGTCCAAATATATATGAACCTAACTGTATATATACAAACAGTATATAATATATGAAATTTATTAAATTTCCCCCCCGGGGGATCAATAAAGTATCTATCTATATACACAGTATATTATATAATTCATGGATTATGTTTGAAGTGCTCATAAAAGTGCAGTAAAGGTATGAATTTCTCCTGTTTCAAAACGATATTGTTCAAAACAAGCTGTTCATTTACTTACTACTCTGCACCTCAGTGACTTCAATCAGCAGCAGCTCCTCCTCCGTGGGCACATAGGCTGTGCAAACATTGCTTGGATTGTTTTGCCAGCTATTTGCTATGGAGGGGGAACTGCCCCAATGAAATCACAAGGTTTCCTAGCAAACTATAACGGCCCAAAGTAAAGGGGCCGCCCTGGGGCTCAAATGTTCGTCCATTCCGTCAGATCTTCTGGGTCTGCTCTAGTCTCCATCCCAATGAGTCTCTCGTGCCAGATGGCTTACTTCTGCACGTGAGACTAGATCTGCTCTATCAGGTACAGATGGCGCTAAAACAAAAAGCTAATTGCAATTAACTTATAAATAATCATAACAGTCATGGGAGCCTGGGACCTGATAAACCGAAATCCAACAATAGTCGAAGGACAGAGTGATACTCTAGCTAAAATAATGACTGTGGAAGGCAACCCGTAGGGCAGCCTACACAAGAAATAACTGGTAATATCGGTAGTAAACATCTGTATGTCACCATGTTAGTATAGTAGTCTACACTGCTCAATGGGGAGTTGGCGCTGCAAGCCGACAGACAACAACACGGGGCACAGTGTCCTTCGCTCCTGCAGAGAGAGATGTAGCTGGATAGTTTATCCAATTTCTTCATTTTTTAATTTTATTTAACCTTTATTTAACTAGGCAAGTCATTTAATAACAAATTCTTATTTACAATGGACGGCCTATCCTGGCCAAACTTGGACGACACTGGGCCAATTGTGCGCCACCCTACGGGACTCCCAATCACGGCCGGATGTGATACAGCCTGGATTCGAATCCGGTACTGTAGTGACGCCTCTTGCAATGAGATGCAGTGCCTTAGACCGCTGCGCCACTCGGGAGCCTATATCAGTCCAGGGTGTTTTTCGCCGGAAATGCACAACTACGGTATTAAGGTATATAACGTTACATTTCTGTACTTACATTTTTTAAAATTACTCTGATAAAAACTGAATGATTCTGAACACTCCCAAGTCCAAACTTCAGCAGACAAGTTTAAAATTCTCATTCAAGTTTATATCCACAAGCATAAACTAGCTAGCTGGGAAGGGCTTATCAAAATGACTGACTGAACCCGTTTGTCTCCACTCGACTTTCGCTGCGAGATAAACGTTCATCAAGTTCTACTGTAGGTGACAGGGCGACATGTTGGGTGGACTAAAACAGCATAGAACTGGGCCGATCGCAAAACATGATCAATTAATTAGCCAGCTACAGTAATTGAGATTTTTTTTTGTTAAATGTAGCACTTATCTACCTGGTAGCTTGCTAGCTAGTTAGCTCCCATGCCAATTTAATATATTTCTAAACTAATATCTGACTCGGAAATATTAAGTTATTTCAGAATGAAAGTTCACTGGCTAGCGCATCATGCATTGTAATATATTAGCTAGCTATCCTGTTTGATAATGTTTCACTTATTGAATCTGCATGCTTGTTACGTTCTTATTCGTTCATGACATGAGCTGGCTGCTCGTTCTAAATAGTATAATCGAATCTGTTCAAAACAGTGGCAGCATGTGCAGCAGTGTTAATTGTTTTTTTGACATGCAAAAGTGAAATAGGTGTATTTAGGCTGTTGTGTTGTTCAAATGCACAGATTGCTTTACATTATCTTCAACAAAAAAAAAAACATACTGGTAGTTTGAAAACTTGGCATAACTATTCTCCCCATGTTGGAGAATAAGAGATTTTAAATAAAGTCAATGTTTTTTTTTTTATTATGATTTTTGTCAGAACTTTTACATAACGGTGGCGCTCTAAACATGCGCAAATTCCCATAGGAACACAGCCATTTTAAAAGCGGTCTCATTTTTGCACAGACACACATTCTCTCTCTGTGTGTGTTTCACACACGCAAGCACACATACACACCAGTCAGCTAAATGTTGCAGCAGAGCACGCTGGTGATTGACAGCGGATTTACCTTTATTTGACTGGACAAGTCAGTTTAGAACAAATTCTTATTTACAATGATGGCCTACCTACAGGGTCAGCCCCTGCAGCAAATTAGATAGAGAGAGAGAGAGAGAGAGAGAGCGAGAGAGAGAGAATGACAAGGATTAACAAATTCTCTGCTACTCAAAATCCAATGGTGACATAGCACATACAGTAGGTCACTATGCACAGAGGCCACAGGACAGAAGAGAAATTGAATTAACATTAACTATCTTTAGATTAAACACAAATATAATCAATCGATAACAATATATAAAGGACTGAAGAGCTGACTCCAGACCTTTGACTTTAAGGAGAAGATGGAGGACAAGCTGAGGCAGAGCCAGGTGAGAGAGGTGTGGAAGGGCATGAGAAATATCACTGGGCAGACAGAGGGGACCCAGGACAGAGCCAATGAGCTGAACCAATTTTTTAACAGGTTCAATACTGGCCCTGTCCACCTCCCCTCCAGCTCCCCAGGCCACACACCCTCACGGCTGTCCCACCCCCACTTTGCTCACAACACCTCCGTTGAGACAATCAGCGACCCCCTCCCCACCTCCGCTCTCTCTGGAATGATCTGCAACACCTCCCTTCCCCCCACCTGGGCTGGCTTTCACCACCAACCAAGTGAAGAGAGAGCTGGAGAGACTACATCAGTGGAAAGTGGCCCTGATGGCATCAGCCCAAGGGTGCTTAGGGTCTGTGCTGACCAATGTGTGGAATACTCCAGCGACTCTTCAACCTTAGCCTGGAAAGGGCCCCTGTGCTGTGGAAAACATCCTGCCTGGTCCCAGTGCCCAAGAAGGCACACGCTACTGTCCTGAATTACTTCAGACCTGTAACACTAACATCCCACATCATGAAGACCCTGGAAAGGTAAGTCCTCGCTCACCTCAGACCCCTGGTGTGTACATCACTGGACCCCCTGCAGTTTGCATACCAGCGCAACATCGGGGTGGATGATGCAATCACCTTCTGCAGAGGGCCTACTCTCACCTGGAAAACGCAGGTTGAACTCTGAGGGTTGTTTTTTGACTTCCGTGCCTTCAAAACCATTCAGCCCCTGCTACTGGGTGAGAAGATGAAGAGGATGAAAGTGGAAGCACCCTTAGTCTCCTGGGTTACGGACTACCTGACCGGTAGGCCACAATTTGTGCGACTACAGAGCTGTGCGTCAGAACGGGCAGTGAGCAACACAGGGCCCCCCCAGGGAACGGTCATGTCCCCCTTCCTGTTCACCCTCTATACCTCGGACTTCAGATATAACTCAAACATGCCACCTACAGAAGTTCTCGGATGACTCCGCAATTATAGGGTGCTTCAGGGGTGGGCCGGAGGAGGAGTACAGGAGCACAATCAATGACTTTGTGGTGTGTGTGAGCAGAACCACCTTCAGCTCAACATCAGCAAAACAAAGGAGATGGTGGTAGACTTCAGGAGAACCAAGGCCCAACTGACTGCAGTCCCTATACAGGGGATGGATGTGGAAATGGTTGGGTCATACAAGTTCCTGGGAGTCCATATGGACAACAGGCAGGAATGGGCTGGTAACACCGGGGCCCTGTACAAAAAGGGCCAGAGCCGACTATACTTTCTAAGGAGGCTCAGGTCCTTCAACGTGTGCAGTAAATTACTGCATACTTTCTACCAGTCTGTGGTGGCCAATGCCATCTTTTTTGCAGTGGTGTGCTGGGGAGCCAACAAAGGCTGGTAATGCTTCTCAGGTAAATAAGCTGATCAGGAAGGCTAGCTCTGTTCTGGGGATTAGCCTTGACACTCTAGAGGAGGTGGCGGAGAGACGGATCCTGGCCAAACTGCTGGCCATCATGGATAACGTCACCCAACCTGTGCATGCCATGGTTATGATGCAGAGGAGCACTTTCAGTCACAGACTGATCCCACCACGGTGTGCCAGAGAGCGCTACAGGAGGTCCTTCCTGCCGGCGGCTATTCAACTATTTAATGCCTCACCGGGGTGCAGTGCCATCAGCAACATAGACCTGTAACTGTTGGGGTGTTAGGACCTAGTTTAACAATTAGGCATCCATCTGTGAGTAACTCTGGTCTGTAATCACTCATTAACTCAGGACTTATTCATTCAGGACTGTATATACATATTCATGTACAGTTATATCATATCACGTGCAATACTGTAAGTAATTATTGGACTGAACTTAAGTAGTCATTCACTCAGGAATGCATATTAGTATCCTGTCAGTTGTATCTTTTTTCATTGCTTTTAGTATATTGAATGTGTAATACGTGCATTTATCTGTAATTAAACCCTGCACTAAGGACTGTATTTTAAGGGAATTATTAATATTACCCTAAATTATATCATACGCACATTTAGCTATCTCTTCCTGTAATTTACCTGTACAGTTAATGTAACCATGCAAAGTATTCACTTACCTGTTCATTTAACCAGTATATTAAGTCAACTATTATTACCCTCATTAATATCATACGCACATTTAGCTATTTAAGTATTTCTCTGCCATCGACCTGTATAGTATAGTTAACCATGCAAATACTCCTCATCTATATCAACTTGAAATATTTTTATAATTTCTTTTCACCTAACACTCTAACAATGTATATTGTACATATTCACCCATACTATGCAATTTTTATAGCTTTTTGCACTCCAGTCTTCTTGTATTTTTATACTTTTTCATACTGCCGCACTATGTATCATTTTGCACCTGCCCTCGGGGATCAATAAAGTAAGTATCCATCCATCCATCCATCTAATACTCTGGCCACAATGATGACCCTCTAGGCCTAGGGAATGTTTACTGTAGAGTTCGAGACAAGGCAACCTAGTTGTTCAACTAAACTTGCTGACATGTTCTTTACATTGCACAATGCCCCAACCTTTACCAGGTTATGAAAGGTTAAGGTTGGGTTAGCTAGACAGACATAAATACAGGGTAGATAATGGCGGTCATCGCTTTAGCTATGTTGATATATGGGTCATGAGGCCAATTCCCTTTCCACTCCTCACCTCTCTCTCTTTCTATCCATTGATCCCACATCCCGGACTAAGCGAGGACATGGGTCAACTTTATTATTTGCGTGTTGCATCACGAGGCATGCAGCTCGGGCTCTATCAGGAGTATTTCGTTAACTGATAACCACAGTGTCCTCAATCTCAAAATAAAGCTTTGTTAGCTATGATGATCTAGCGATCACAATAAAGCTCGTAATGTAGCTTGGCAATTTAGCCAGAGATAAGACGCAATTGGGTTAACTAACGTTACTGTGGCACAATCAAACAAGCAAGAATGAAAATGAAACTGATTTGTTTATTTTGTCACAGAGTAGCTAAGTGACACGTATATAAAAAGTGAGTTTTCTACTTCCTGCATCATCATAAAAGATGATTGACAGAGGATGTAACATTGTGATTAAATCTCAAAGTTGACACTAAATTGATAGCTAGCAAAAATGCACCAGGTAGTTGGCTAGCTAGCTAGTTATCTACAAAAATTGAACTTATTTTTCATGCAAGTAAAATATAAGAAAGTTTTGTGGTAAACTTTCTTAGCACAAGGCTGCTTACCTTCCAAATACAACAGTAGTATATAATCTCTGAATGGTTGATAGGCAGAGACCCGCAGGCTTCTGTTCTTAGACCACGTGTGCAGGGTTGCCAATACATTTTGTAAAACACAATGATACCCAAAACCCACCAAAAAGGCCTGGAAATGTGCCCTTTTTTTTGACTGCTATGATTAAGCAACACGGCAGGAGGGGGTTTGGGTACATGGCCAATATACCACATCCCAAGGGCATAGCCGAGGGATGTAGCAGCACCCCCTGAAGAAATGTTTTTTTTAAAAATAACAAAAGTTGTGACCTGGGCCTTTACTTGTCCTGACCGATATAGCCTTCTGTACCACAGCCCAAATAAAAATGACAGCACAGCAATATATCTCAGTTATTGCATAAATTGTGCATGCATTGGATTGCAATGCTGGTGCTGTAAAATTATCCAATCCAAATTGAATGAAGTACAGTGTAGGCTAATCCAAGTGTAGGCTATGACACAACATAAATGGAGAAGAAGGCTAAAACGTGGTCAGCGGCTGATTAAAATAGTGTCAGAGGGGTTTTCCATGGGGCTATCATTAAAAGTCCTTTTACCCTGTTCGTAATGAGCACAAGAAGGTATTTTGGCTTCTGCTCAGATGGATGAAGCCAGTGGGGAACACATGCAGCATACAGACACCACCGGCTACAGACCTACCTCAGATCTTACTTGCAGTGGTGTAGTGCTATTTTCTTAGATGAGGGAGCGCAAAAAAAATAAAAAAGTAAATTATGTAATAATTTCCTTAGTCAACATTTGTACCACAGATGTAGCCTATTGAATAGCACATCATGGCTCACCAACCCTGTTCCTGGAGTGCTACCGTCCTGTAGGGTCTCACTCTAACTCCAGTTGTAACTAACCCAATTAATATGATAAACCAGGTATTTATTAGAATCAGGTGCGCTAGATTAGGGATTGAAAACCTACAGGAGGGTAGCTCTCCAGGAACATGGTTGGAAAGATCTGTTATAAAATATGCATAAAATGCATCCTCCATTTGCAACGTTTGCTTATGCCGACAGTCTCAAGAAAATGTTATATATAATATACCCCATCAATACTGTCAATTGTGAATGATAACTATTCACGTTGTACCTGTGAAACTCCATCTGCATGCCAATCACTTGATTGATCTGAATCAGTTTCATGGGAATAGCCTATGCACTTCGACCTTTTGAATTACTGTTTCGTGAGCGAATTAGAGCAGATGATGTTAACTATTAGCTTTTTTTGTATTTTGTTACAATCAAAGCATATATCCTGCATATATAGCGGCTCTGCGTTTTGGAGCATTCTCTATATTATTATTTTTACTATTCAACTTCAGCAAACCATCCTATAATCTCATTAGAAATTTGGTGTTTTTGGTATAACTGATGTTATAGGCCTGCTATGCTATTCGGTTCTGTTATTTAAAATACAAATTATCGTTATGTGATCTTGCAAGACCTTGATTCAGCTTTCTAATAATAATACTAAATGATAAGTAGGACTATTAGACTTAGGCAACAGATCTTGATGAGTGATATTTTAAATGATTGGAGCGCTCTTTGTGCGTGTAAAAGGCCAGCACTAAATAAACTTTGATTTGATTAGCATGAACCCAATGTACCTATTACAAAACAAAATAAAACAGAGGGTTTAACTATGAATTCATCATTTATTTGCATAGATTTAAATATTAGATCAATTGACCAAGTAGTGAACATAACTCATTACTATGTAGAAATTCATTTTAAAACAGCCATAAAATCAAGCTTTTGGTGTGGTGTATGCATCTCAAACTATAACCTAAATGCATTATTACTCCAACTTGGCCCAATTCACATTTCCAATTGCCCACCCTGACATAGCCTACCCTAACGGGTCCTGCGTCTCAACCAATAGTCAATATAGGCTAAAGATCCCAAGCAGTGCTACAGCAACTTCCAGAGAGGTTCAGGCTGTTGTGCTTTACGGTGGCCAATCTGGTTTGGGTGACCTTGGCAGAACGGTGTCGCAGTAACCAAGTGGTCACATATCGTTCTGGGTTACACTGCGCAAGAGCAGGTCGGTGGAATTTTATGAACATGAAGGTAGACAGGTGCATTTTCTTTCGACGTTCTGAAGTTGTCAAGCCTACAGTGGGCCTCTGCAGTGCAAACATGTAGCCTACAGTTCATCATTCGCCAGAGAGATGACAGGGAAGAAACCACCATTTACAGCGCATTCGGAAAGTAATCCGAACCCTTTACTTTTTCCAAAGTTTGTTACATTACAGCCTTATTCTAAAATGTATATAATTATTATTTTTCCTCATCAATTTACACACAATACACCATAATGACAAAGTGAACAGGTTTTTAGTTATTTTAGCAAATCTATAAAAATACAATTAATAATATTTACAGTACACAAGTATTCACAAGTATTCACAAGTATTCAGACTGACATGAGACTCGAAATTGAGCTCAGGTGCATCCTGTTTCCATTGATCAATCTTGAGATGTTTCTACAACTTGATTGGATATGATTTGGAAAGGCACACAGCTGTATATATAATGTCCCACAGTTGACAGTGCATGTCAGAGCAAAAACCAAGCCATGAGGTTGAAGGAATTGTCCATAGAGCTCTGAGACAGGATTGTGTCGAGGCACAGATCTGGGGAAGGGTACCAAAAAATGTCTGCAGCATTGAAGGTCCCCAAGAACACAGTGGCCTCCATCATTCTTAAATGAAATAAGTTTGGAACCACCAAGACTCTTCCTATAGCTGGCTGCCCGGTCAAACTTAGTAATCGGGGGAGAAGGGCCTTGGGCAGGGAGGTGACCAAGAAACCCATGGTCACTCTGACAGAGCTCCAGAGTTCCACTGGAGATGGGAGAATCTTCTAGAAGGACAACCATCTCTGCAGCACTCCACCAATCAGGCCTTTATGGTAGAGTGGCCAGATGGAAGTCACTCTTCAGTAAAGGGCACATGACAGCCCGCGTTTTCCAAAAGGCACCTAAAGGACTCTCAGACCATGAGGAACAAGATTTTCTGGTCTGATGAAACCAAGATTGAACTATTTGGCCTGAATGCCAAGCATCACGTCTGGAGGAAACCTGGCACCATCCCTACGGTGAAGCACGGTGGTGGCAGCATCATGCTGTGGGGATGTTTTTCAGCAGTAGGGACTGGGAGACTAGTCAGGATTGAGGAAAAGATTAACAGAGAAAAGTAGAGAGATCCTTGATGGAAACCTGCACCAGAGCGCTCAGGACATCAGACTGGGGCAAATGTCCCAGGACAACGACCCAAAGCACACAGCCAAGACAACATAGGAGGGGTTTTGGGAAGTCGCTGAATGTCCTTGAGTGGCCCAGCCAGAGCCCGTACTTGAACCCGATCAAACATCTCTGGAGAGACCTGAATAGCTGTGCAGAGACGCTCCTCATCCAACCAGACAGAGCTTGAGAGGAACTGCAGAGAAGAATAGGAGAAACTCCCCAAATACAAGTGTGCCAAGCTTGTAGCGTCATACCCAAGAATACTGAAGGCTGTAATCACTGCCAAAGGTGCTTCAACAAAGTACTGATCAAAGGGTCTGAATACATATGTAATACATTTACAAAAACTTCTAAAAACCTATTTTTGTTTTGTTATTATGGGGTATTAATGAGGATTATAATTGTTTTTAGAATAAGGCTGTAATCTAACAAAATCTAAATTTGGAAAAACTCAACGGGTGTGAATACTTTCCGAATACACTGTACCTACCGCTGGGCTGCTGTATCCTACATATTTATTTGGTTTGTCGTTCTATTGTTTTTCATGCACTTTTTGTGGTAATTAAAATTTGTTTAGTGAGGGAGTGCTGCTCCCTCGCACTCCCCCAGCACTACACACCTGATTACTTGTGAAGCTAAGGCAGCTGCACTGTCACTTGACATGAAGCAATAGGCAAAAAAGCTATAGCACGGTATGGAGCGAGAAAGCTGCCAAAACGTTGAACGTACTTATCATTAGGATCGTAATAAAATCCATTCGTTAAATTATATCTGTAAACGTACAATCCCGATGTTACCGCTATGAAAACACGTTCATAGCATGTTCAATTCTTACTTTGCATCTCCCTTTACTCGGTTACAGATATTTTGATGACATTGAAATGTTGAAGTTGAAATGGTGCTGGAATAGTGGAGGCAGCTCCTGTTTCCTTTGCGACTTCCAGTAACTCTGTGGTTCTAAATCAATAGTTATTTAGTGGTCCGAAAATGTCAAAAACATTAACTTGGTTGACCATGCTGTAGGTCATGTAACTGTCTGGTACATGCAATATGCTTTGTGGACAGAGGTTGCTTTCCCGTTTTGTAATAAAATAAAGATGTGGTTGAATCCATTCAGCCACTGTCTTCTTATTGTCTCGGCCTTTAGGCCTCTATATCACGGTCAAAAGGTACATGAATAACAGGTTATAGAGCAAACAACGCAATTATCACAACACATACAGTGGCAAGAAAAAGTATGTGAACCCTTTGGAATTACCTGGATTTCGGCATAAATTGGTCATAAAATTTGATCTGATCTTCATCTAAGTCACAACAATAGACAAGCACAGTCTGCTTAAACTAATAACACACAAATAATTGTATTTTTATTATCTATATTGAAAACATAATTTAAACATTCACCCATACAGGTTTGAAAAAGTATGTGAACCCCTAGGCTAATGACTACTCCAAAAGCTAATTGGAGTCAGGAGTCAGCTAACCTGGAGTCCAATCAATGAGACAAGATTGGAGATGCTGGTTAGAGCTGCCCTGCCCTATAAAAAAACACTCTCAAAATTTGAGTTTGCTATTCACAAGAAGCATTTCCTGATGTGAACCATGCCTCAGACAAAAGAGACCTAAGATTAAGAATTGTTGACTTGCATAAAGTTGGAAAAAAATGTTGTTAGTCAGTCCACGGTAAGACAAATTGTCGATAAATGGAGAAAGTTCAGCACGGTTGCTTAGCAGTGGCTGTCCTGCAAAGATGACTGCAAGAGCACAGCGCAGAATTCTTAAAGAGGTTAAGAAGAATCATAGTGTGTCAGCTAAGAACTTACAGAAATCTTTGGAACATGCGAACATCTCTTGACGAGTCTACGATACGTAAAATACTAAACAAGAATGGTGTTCATGGGAGGACACCACGGAAAAAGCCACTGCTGTCCAAAAAAAACATTGCTGCACGTCTGAAATTCCCAAAAGAGCACCTGGATGTTCCACAGCACTATATTCTGTGGACAGATGAAACTAAAGTCGAGTTGTTTGGAAGGAACCCACAACACTGTCTGGAGATAAAAAGGCACAGCACACCAACATCAAAACCTCATCCCAACTGTAAAGTATGGTGGAGGGGCATCATGGTTTGGGGCTGCTTTGCTGCCTCAAGGCCTGTACAGCTTGCTATCATCGATGGAAAAATGTATTCCCAAAGTTTATCAAGAAATTTTGCAGGAGAATGTAAGGCTATCTGTCCGCATAATTGAAGCTCAACAGAAGTTGGACGATGCAACAGAACAACGACCCAAAACACAGAAGTAAATCAACAACAGAGTGGCTTCAGCAGAAGAAAATACACCTTCTGGAGTGGCCCAGTCAGAGTCCTGACCTCAACCCAAATAAGAAGCTGTGGCATGACCTCAAGAGAGCGGATCACACCAGACATCCCAAGAATATTGCAGAACTAAAATTGTTTTGTAAAGATGAATGGTCCAAAACTTCTCCTGGCCGTTGTGCAGGTCTGATCCGCAACTACAGAAAACATTTGTTTGAGGTTATTGCTGCCAAAGGAGGGTCAACCAGATATTAAATTGAAGGGTTCACATACTTTTCCCACCCTGCACTGTGAATGTTTACACGGGGTGTTCAATAAAGACATGAAAAACAGAATTGTTTGTATGTTATTAGTTTAAGCAGACTGTTTGTCTATTGTTGTGACTTAGACAGATAACATTTTAAGACCAATTTATGCAGAAATCCAGGTAATTCTGAAGGGTTCACATACTTTTTCTTGCCACTGTAGGTTGTAATATGGCTTTTTTAGTGGGGGAGGGGGCATCCCCAGTAATTTTACCCACGCACCGCAACTGCTGGGGATTGCCTGAATACAGCCGTGGTATATTGGCCATATACTACAAACCAGATGTTAAGACTACAAACTGTTATAAATGGCCCATTTGTGAGATTGACTTGTCATTTCAATAGGCATAGACTACAGACTCAAATCTGGGTTTATGATTGTAATTCAATTTTGCCATGGTTTGCTTAGATGTATGCAGGTAGCCTATAAATCTTATTTCAGATAGTCTACAGTAGCCTATGCAATATGTAAGCAATTTAGCAGCTTGCTTAGTTCAAATTATACAGATTGGTGCCCTATAACTGTAACAAATGTTTCATTTAGCTTTTATCATTTTTTATTTTCATTATATTAAACACAGACCTAACATATTGGCCAGTAGGAAATGCCTGAAGGTGTAAAATGGACACATTTGCACACAGTTAACATCACCACCTTAAGTTATATTTTATAAATTAAAACAAGGTACAAAAAAGAAACAATGTACATTTCATCCCCCCCCTTCCCTCACCCATTCATCCTCTCGTTCCCCTCCTCTCTCAGTGACAAACATATTCTCAGACTGTACCCTTGGGGGCAGGATGAAGTCAACCCTAGACACTGATCTAAAGTCAGTCTTGCATCTTCAGCCCATAATGGTTAAGAGGATCCACTGAGGTTAAGCTGATCCTAGATCTGTGTCTAAGGCCAACTTCTATCCAGAGCATTTTCTCACAGTGTCACACTCACAGTATTTCATAGTCTCCCACCCCCCTTACCCTAAAAACACACACATGCTACATGTCTGCAGGCACCTAGAGTGACAAAGAGGGAGTTGAGTTGATGTAATAAGGAACCAGGAAGTACACATGGCAGCCGGCTGCACCAATCGTTTCATCCCTCCTAAATGGTATTCGATTCTCTGATCGCCATCTATTCTCATAAAGTAGTGCACGTTGTTTTAATTTCAGACACAGCCTCAGTTCCATTCACTGAGAAGAGTTCCATTTATCTGGGGCCCAATGCAAACATACTTCCTGAATAATCTTTATGATATAACTGACTACCCCCCTCCCCTTCTGGTTTCGTTCTAGGCAGGCAACTGTTTGGTTGATAAGACACCAGTTGCTTGTTGACAGGCACCGGTTAAGAGCAGTATGGTGTGCAGTTTATTCTACTGGTTTATAGATCGTATGGATGAGTTCATCTAGTCATTGGTTAGGACTGGTCAGTCAATACAGGCAATGTGGAGGTTCATGAACTGTTTTATTGTTTTGTTCTGTGTGGTGAGCGGAGAACATTGAAGTGGAGTACTCAGGACGTGCTGTATGTACGGGAGGACTAAGAGTGTCAAATGGGAGGATGGGTCCGTTTTTAAAGGAGGGAGGGTGGGGGGTCCAATATAAGTGCACTCAATAAGTGGGGAGGCAGACATTTGCACACTCACGCAAACATGCACCCATACACACACGGAAAAGTTCAGTAATGTGACTTAATACGCACAACATGATTAATAGATTTGCACGAGTCCACAGCTAGGACGGCATACCCCTCCCCTACACACCCCCATCTATCCCCTCCCAACACTCATCTCTCCTACCTCTGTATCACTCTCTCCTGAACAAAATACATTCTAGATTCATGAGGAAACTACAGTTGTGACCGTGTATGGGTGACTGTATGTTTGTGTGTGTGTGTGTGTGTGTGTGTGTGTGTAGGGCTGGGCAGGGGCAGGAGAGCAGAGTGTATAATATTCTGCTTTAGTCTTCTTAGTCAGTGGTTCAACCTTCGATCAATCACCTCATAATTTCCCCATAAAGGCAAATATCAAATATACAAAATAAAAAAATAATAAAAACTAGTTCACATGAAGTTCCACGATAATTTTGGCAAACGTAAGAGCATGGGGGTGCACGAGTCAGTGTTGTACGATACACAGTATGCTGTAAATATGTGTGTCTATCCACAGAATCCTGTCCCGTCATTGGTCCCTCTCTCTCTTCCGATTTAGCAGCAGCAGGACTGGCACCACGTGTTTCGTTACATAGATATGTGTGTGTGTGTGTGTGTGTGTGTGTGTGTGTGTGTGTGTGTGTGTGTGTGTGTGTGTGTGTGTGTGTGTATATATATATATATATATATATAGATATATATATAGAGATATGTATAGATATATATTTATTTTCTTTCCAAAGATACAAAGGTAAACTAGCTAGCTACGTACGGTAGGTACAGTACCACTATCGTCTCAGATGCTAAACAACCAGAAACAGCCTTGGTGCCATGGAAGATCGTAACTGAAAGTCAGAGCGAGACAAACATGCTGGGAGTTGAAGTCACAGAAGGGGAAAGAGAGAGAAGAGAGGAGAGAGAGAGAGAGAGAAGGGAGGCCACTTTGGGGTGTGACAGAGCTCTGTCAATGGCAGGCCTGTATGGGGAGCTGTTTTCTGTTCTAGGGGAGAGTCTTGTTTCAATCGTCCAATGGAAACTCCAGTATTGAGGAGTTTGTGGGTACTGTAGTACTGTGGCGTCCAGCCTGGGGGTCGTGGCAAGGTCAGGGGTCAGAGTCAGTATTCAGCTGCATACTCTGTCCCGTGAAGACCTCTGCAGACTAGTGTGAACTCCTTCACTATGTCCTTCACCCTCCGCTTATTCACTCGCTCTCTAGAGTAGGGAGGAAGGGAGGAAAGAGGAAGGGAGGAAAGAGGAAGGGAGGAGAGAGAAAGGGAGGAGAGAGAAAGGGAGGAGAGAGAACAAGAGGGGGTCAGACAGAGAGACAAAAAAGCGAACAACAGCGCGTGTGCAGATGTGTGTGTGCATGTGTATGTCTGTCGGTCTATGCGTGTGTACATGCGTGTAGTACCTGAGTATCTGTTGGGTGAAGGTGTCTTTCTGTTCTGTGGTGACCCTAGTGGAGGGGAAGCCTGGTGCCTGCAGCACCTCTTTCAGCCACACGGTGAGCAAAGGGAAACAGTGCTTATTGAGACTGAACAGCACCTCAGCAAACTGTTCCATCAGACAACGAGATGAACCTCCACCAATTGCCTGCAGAGAGAGAGAGGGCGAGAAAGGAAAGAGGGGCAAAAGCCAGTCAGTAAGGTGATATGTTTCAGTATACAGTAGGACAGGTAAGAGACATTAGCAAGGATGTGAGTATATAGGTTTACCTCTAGTACTGCCTGCAGTAGTAGTTTTCCGTTCTCCTGCACCACTCTGGCCACTGGGGGCACATCTGAGCAGCGGGGCAACAACTCAGTCTACGGCACACACACAGGGACAATCAGAACAAATACTAATATCACATCTCAACAACGAGATTCCCCTCTGTTAACCAAAAATGTGTGTGTGTGTGTACTAGGGATGTGACGTTTAAACGATTTTGAGCATTTCTCCTTTTCCAAGATAATCCATCCACCTGACAGGTGTGGCATATCAATAAACTGAGTAAACAGCATGATCATTTCACAGGTGCACCTTGTGCTGGGGACAAAAGGCCACTCAAATGTGCAACACAATGCCCAGTGTTTCCTCTGCATTCGTTTAAGTGTGGCACCGCGCCACGACAGAATGATTGCCGCCACACCAAAAGAAACATCTTATTTCTACCAAACATAGTTTCAATAAAGTTCTGCCTGGGTTCAACACAGTTCTGAAGGTTATTTAGCTCTGTGAGCTGTGGCAGGCAGCCTGCAACTCAAGAAACACTGCGCGCCAGTGACCAGTGCGCGAGAAACCGCAAGAAAGGTACGTTAGCTTGTTTGTTTGACTAAAGTTAGCTAGCCAACTAACTACATAAGCTAGCTATAACCTAAAAACTCTAGTAACATCATTTAGAGTAGAGAAAAGGAGAAGAAAGATGAGTAGATAAAAGGAGAAGAGAGGAGGAGGAGTAAGGCTAGGTGCACACCACCGGCAATCCGGTGGCTTAAAATTGACAGACTGAAGCCATGGCTATACACTCACTGGCCACTTCATTAGGTACACCTTTTCAACTGCTCATTAACGCGAATATCTAAATCAGCCATACACGTGGCAGCAACTAAATGCATTTAGGCATGTATACATGGTCAGGATGATCTGCTGAAGTTCAATCCAAGCATCAGAATGGGGAAGAAAGGTGATTTAAGTGACTTTGAACATGGCATGGTTGTTCGTACCAGACGGGCTGGTTTGAGTATTTCAGAAAGTGCTGATCTACTGGAATTTTCCTGCACAACCATCTCTAGGGTTTACAGAGAATGGTCCGAAAATGAGAAAATATCCAGTGAGCGGCAGTTCTCTGGGCGAAAATGCCTTGTTTATGGCAGAGGTCATAGGAGAATGGCCAGACTGGTTCGAGCTGATAGAAAGGCAACAGTAACTCAAATAACAACTCATTACAACCAAGGTATGC
Organism: Thymallus thymallus; assembly: GCA_023634145.1. Lineage (NCBI taxonomy): Eukaryota > Metazoa > Chordata > Actinopteri > Salmoniformes > Salmonidae > Thymallus > Thymallus thymallus. The sequence continues at coordinate 18,933,512 of CM042392.1, read as the reverse complement.
AGAAGAGCATCTCTGAACGCACAACACGTCAAACCTTGAAGCAGATGGCCTATATCACTCCTGTCACCTAAGAATAGAAGGAGGCTACAATTTGCCCGGGCCCACCAAAATTGGACAATAGAAGATTGCAGCAACTGCGTGATGCTATAATGTCGATATGGACCAAAATCTCTGAGGAATGTTTCCAGCACCTTGTTGAATTTATGCCACGAAGAATTAAGGCAGTTCTGAAGGCAAAAGGAGGTCCAACCCGGTACTAGCAAGGTGTACCTAATGAAGTGAGTATATAATAAGCCACAAGGTTAGTCAAATTTCCTTTAACTAGGCTAAGGGCAATTTCTTTTTTTTGCATATTTAGTCTGTACTAGTCTACAGCATTATGTGTTTATTTCTGAGCTAACTCCACCAGGACCTTGATGACCCAATGGGTCTGGGCGCATTCAACATCAAGGAGGAGAGAGAGAGAGGCCAGGTAGAGAAGACCAAGACCAGGGAGCAGTTCTGAGCTCGGTTCAGAGAGGAGGTAAAAACATTTGTTTTCAAATGCTGTAATGAAAGCAGTGTTACATCATGTGTGTTGGATAAACTAAAACAAACCACTATTAATCACTTATTTTCTGTTTAGTGTTATAATTAGGTCATGGATCCATATCTTGTTGGCCTACAGGACAGCCTAGACCTGAGGTTCCAACACCTGTAGATTCAGGGGGTCTTCAGTGTGTTGGGACCTCAGGCTGCGTTCTCTAGTGAGAAGATAAACACCTTTAACCTCTAGTTGGAGCATTCAAGGTATGGCATGAGTGCTATCTTTTGAAGATAACATTTTAGGCCAGTGTTGCCCAACCCTTTTTCCTGTTGAACTACCACGCTCTGTTGGCTCTTCTTTAATGTTGTACATCTTTTTGGGTTTTTTTGTGTATTTCAGGGGTTGGACCAGCTGACGGCAATGACAAAGCTGGCCTCGCAGTTCGATGAGTGGGGGCAGTCTACCCCTGCTTTAGCCAGCTGGCAGCAATCGCACTGACTATACCAGTGTCTTCCCTTAATTGTGAGATGGACTTCTCTGCAATGAAAGAAGTAAGAACATTTAAATTTGAAAGTAGATCCTCTTTGTCCCTCTCCCTTCACTTATTATTCTCTGTTATTGCAGGTCAAAACAGCCCGGTACTAGCAAGGTGCTAAAGAAAAGGAAATTATAGTATAGTTGGTTTAGAGTATTTTCTTTTAAAAAAGAAAAAAGAAAGAAAGAAAAGGGGGCCACCAACCCCCTTAACCCTCACTAACTTTTCCCCAAAGCTAACAAATTTTCCAGAGGAAACACTGCAATGCCACAGATGGAGCGTGCAATTGGCATGCTGACTGCAGGAATGTCCACCAGAGCTGTTGCCAGATCATTTAATGTTAATTTCTCTACCATAAGCCGCCTTCAACAGCATTTTAGAGAATTTGGCAGTATGTCCAAATCGGTCTCACGGACCTCACATCCGGCTTCTTCACTTGTGGGATCATCCAAGATCAGCCACCCGGATGAAACTGAGTAGTATGTCTGTAATAAAGCTCTTTTGTGGGGAAGAACTCATTCCGATTGGCTGCCCCTGTCCAGTCATGTGAAATCCATAGATTTTGGCCTAATGAATTCATTTAAATTGACTGATTAGTTGAAATTGTTGCATGTTGGCTGTCACACGTCATCGTTGTTAACAGTTGGAAAAATGTCAGAGCGTTAGACAGGAAGCGATAGCAGCGAAGTCCTGTATGGCAATACTTTGAGAAGTTAAATGAGAAGCTAATGAAGTACAAACTTTGCGAGGTGGAATTGAGCTACAGTGGCAGTACAGGTACAATGCTGAAAGGAGGTACCGTGAGACCCAGCCCATTGCTGGGCAGCAGTGTGATAAGGGACAGAGTGAGAAAATCACAGAGCTGATTATAGAAGTTATTGCAATCCTTATGCAGCAATTGTCAATGGTAGAGGATGTCGGCCTCAATACCCTAATGGCATATCTAGAACCAGATTGTCGAAAAACCGTGACGGCCCTATGAACACGCCGTCATAAATCACTGCAACGAGCCACAACATTGATGAAAAGTGGGACATGAAGTACATACTGACAACTGAGGACATGGAGGAGAGGCACACAACAGAGAACCTAAAACAGCATTAATACCATCGTTGCTGAGTGGGTGGGGGGACAGCATTAAGGTGAGCGCCATCTGGTAGGGTTTCCATTAGTTACCACAGCTACAAAGTCAAAATTGTCTATATCGTAAAAATTCATAAAACAATCTTTTTGGACTTACTTTAAAGTTAGGCATAAGGTTTGCAGTGTGGTTGGGGGTTTAGGTTAGGTTTAAAAATAACATTTTAAGAAGATAAAAATATAGCGATAGGAAGGCTTTAGGACTGTGGCTGTGTAGGTAGTTAGGTAGCCAGGTAGTTAGGTAGGCAGGATTGTGGTAGACTGAACTGCATTGCCCCCTCGCAGTCATACGCAGAACCATATCTTGATTGTAATTTCATGTTTAAACGCTAAAGAAAATGGCAGTTTAAACATTAAGATTTTCTTTTACATTTTTCACATCCCTAATGTGTACACTCACAAAGAACAAGCAGGTAGACTTGACTGTTGGAGCCTCAGGGAATTTCAGTGACAGTACTCCTACAGAGGGGGGAGAGAGGGAGGAGTGTATTAGAAACATCGACATACACAATTCTATTTAAACACTAACAGTTTTGCTCTTCAGATGTTTCCAGTGTGTGTTAAGAGAAACGCGACAACACATACAATGAGCACTGTGTGTGTGTGTGTGTGGGAGCAAAGCAACACACACTTACCACAATGGAACACAGCTTTCACGTCAAGACTCTCAGACAAGAAGAGATCTGGCTTCCGTTTGAGGGCCTACAGTAGGAGGCAGACAGAGGCATGACACAGGGCAGGAGTCTATTCCCCTACCACAGGGGTACACCCCAACCCCTACCTCCCACCCCAGACAATACTGAACCCCCCCACTCTCCTAGCCTCGTAGACAGAACTGTGTCTGCATTAGACAACTCCTTTGTCATTGTCATGTCCAACTGTATGCCGACAAGGTCAGGAAAAACGTCTGGCCCCAAATATGACGACAGCCAATTCTGATTGTCCCCCTTCTCCCTGAAGTGTGATCTCGTTCACTCCCCCTTTTGGATTTAACAGCATTGAATTGGTATAGACAAAGTGTTTCTTACACCAATCCCAATACTTTTAAATCCTTGAGGGGGAGTGAATGAGAATTGGGCTAAAGGAGTCATCTCCAGCAGATAAACAGTGGAGGCTACCAGGCTAGACTTATCCACTCTCCCTCTCTCTACGACAAACTACCACTCATACAGTACACAACTCTGCTCCAATGCAAACTCAACAAGCAAACTGGAGAAAAATCATACAAAAATTATTTAAAACTTAAGTCAAACTAAAGCAATAACGGTTCTGTAGCTTTTGTTTATCAATTTCATTCCGATACACAATTTTTTTGGCTTGGTTGGATTGAATATGCAACATAAGTAAGTAAGGTACATGTACGGATAAATACAACTGATACTGTAATGAACTCATTCAGGATGGAGGAAGAGAGAGGGAACAAGGGAAGAGGAGAGGAGAGATGGAGATCAGCTCTATCCAAAGATAGAAATTAAAGGAAGAAGAATGTAGAAGGAAGACAAAAAACAAAAAACAGGGCAGCCAATTCGCCTGAATTTATTAATTAATGGAATATTAATTAATTTGGGCTTTGATTGGCTCTGGCCTGGAATGACATCAGAAAAGGGGTGTGGCTAGGGGATTCTAACCAGTGAGGTCACGGAACGACATCCCATGGTCATGTTCAGAAGACAACCGAACATTAACATGTTTATTGGACGCGTTCAGGTAGTCCCTTCATCTTTTAACATTTTTTGTCCTGTTTTGTGCCTACTGGACAAGACCTTGGTGAACTTTGACCCTCACTGTCTCATCAGACAAAGGTGTAGCCACTGGTTAGAACCCTGAGTATTGAAGGAGACAGAGTCCATCCTTCAATAGCACCACCTACTGTCTATTCTCTGCCATGCCATTATGATGGGTCGCCCCTCTGACCCTTTAACAAAGAACAGAAAGAGAAAGAGAAAGGGAAAGAGAGAGCTAGAGAGAGTGTGTGAGAGAAAGAAAGAGACAGAACGAGAGAGAAACCCAAAGTGAATGAAATAAGAAACCAAAAACACACCTGAGCTTGGAGTTGCATAAATGAATCAACAATATCAGGATGATCCCTGGGTCCTAAAATATAATAAAGATGAAACTTAACAAATCATAAAGAATAAAGATAATAATAATAATATACAAACAGCAACTCAACCGATTCAACAGTCATGTGGAAAGAAAAGAGAACAGAAAAGATCTCATTGAAATAATTATCACACGTGAGTAAAGAACCAACAAAGGGGAAGAGAGAGGGAAGAGGGGCGTGTGAAGCTTTGGAAGAGTCTTGGAAAAACAGTGAGCGTTTGAACGAACAGAAAACAGGCAGCGAAAGAGAAGACATGGGTTCCATTTGGAGATAAAAAGAAAAAAGTAACGAGAGAAAAAGAACAAACCTAAAAATAAAGTGATTTTGGAGGGGGAACCCAGGAGGCACCTCTGTTACTGTCACGCTTCAGAGAAAACAGGTGTCAAGTCCCAAATCAACCTCTCGCCCCTACCCCCCTAGGCACTTACCCTGGACTAGTCCCTACACATCTCCCCTAGACCCTACACCCGAGGGGCTTGCTAATAGCTCCGCCGTGTAATACGATAGGCAAGATCTTTTCTTTCTTTTCTGTGTGGCTTACAACCATCCATGTGCCTAGGGGGTAGGGGCTAGGGGTTGATTTGGGTCAATAGCACCCCTGACCCTTACCCGCCACCCAAAAAGGTGAACACTTAGGAGGCAACACTTCCCTGTTCCTAGACATCCCCCAACTCCCCATACACGCCCCCACCTTAAAGGCTTATTCAGTGGGGCGCAACCCAGATAGAGCCGAATAGAGCCAACACAATTCCCTGTTCTGTAAAAGAGGGATGTCTGTTCTACACAATACATTTCTACATGAACGTTGTTCTGCAACAACATTCTGTTATGTTTTGTAACGTTGCACCATACTGTATAAGATACTGGCCACAGAGCAACATTGAAGGATACCTGCTCAGAAAGAAAGAGTTCAAAAAGGGAGGAGAGGCAGCCATTATCAATCAAACAGTCAAAGCAGAAGAAGGGGGAGAAGGGTATGAGAGGAGAACTGAAAGGGGAGAAGAGAGGCAAACAGTATTCAGGTAAGACCCACTGGATATTATCAGCTTGAAAAAGAAAATTCCTTCTAATGCTTTTTCTTGTAATTCTCCATAGCAACACAGGAGGAAAGAGGATGCATCTCAACAGTCTAATGTGGCCTCCTCTCCTTCCCTTCATCTGCACTCATCTAAAAACACAGGGCAGGTGAAAGCCATATGCAATAGGTGCTTTCAGCTATCCATCTCCAAGGATGAAACGAGGACTTTAGACTATTGAGATGCAGCCATCCTAGTTTCCCCTTGTGCTTTGCATGTATTAGTTGACACACACACAGAAAGCATTTCTAATGGAAGCAATGTTCATTCTCCATGTTCCTTGTTCTCCTGTTTGCTTGTCAATCAAAATTACCCAAAACAAAAACAGACAGCAATCACCCCCCTCCCCCTCCCCCTCCCCCTCAGGACCCCCTACCTTGCTGGAAGATGGAGAGTGTTACTGAGGTAACCAGCTCAAATAGAGCCTTGATGGGAGGGAAGTGGTCCGTCTCACTGGCAAATATATGGACCATCTGTCAAACAAAACCAGACGGTTTCACACCGGTCAAGGTGTGTACCTCTGAATGTGTGTATGCGAGTGTGCTCAAGCATGTGTGTGTGTGTGTGTACCTGTCGTGTGAGGTCCAGTGCTGAGGCCTGTGGTATGGTACTGTACATCTGTCCTAGCATCCCACTGAGCTGAGACACCATGGGGGCAAAGTCATGGAGCAGAGTCTTCACAGACTTCTCAAAAATAGCGCACACCGCCTGGGAGGAAGGCGGGAGAGAGGGGAGGTAAGAGTGAAATGAGCGTTTATTATCAGCTGGTTCTGGTTGGATTTTTTAATGCTTTATGAATATGTGACGTGTTGAGTCAACGCGTCACATTTTTTTTGGTGTGTGTTTGTTTCTCACCTCCACCACCTGAGAGTCGTTGAGCCACTTGCTGAGGACCGTCTGAATCAGAGCAAAGACCTGCTGTAGGACCACCACCACCTAGAACACACAGTTTGACAACGGTAGCTAAATGAGTAACAAATTATGAAAACTGGATGAACGTTCCCTTTAAAGCGTGTGTGCGGCTGAATGCTGTTGATGACAATGATGATGATGATGATGATGAAGATGCATCTCACCGGGTTAGGCCCTGGTGGGGGCGGGGCAGTTTTGACAGGCGGCGCAGTGATCTCTCCTGATTCCTCCTCCTGTTTGCTTATGTCCAGCGTAGTGAAGAGATTGGACAACAGACCTAGGATGTGGATTATCGCTAGTTTATTGGACGGGTTGGGCTGGAGAGAGGGATGGAGAGAGGGAAAGAGGGAGCGAGAGAGTAAGTCAATAGCTTTAGGAAGCCAGACTGAAACAAGACTTGCCTTCACAAATTTTCTATATGCTTGTTGTGAATGAGTTAACGAGTGAAGTAAAAAAAAGAAAGACTGTGAAAGAGAGAAGGATGACGTGAAAAGGACAGAAGGGAAAGACTTCTGTCCTTTCAATGAAAGACGGAAGTTTGGGTGCATCAGCCAGTTGATGGCTTCATTTTTCTGAAGATTTTACACACACACACACACACACACACACACACACACACACACACACACACACACACACACACACACACACACACACACACACACACACGCTCTCTCCAGCAACCATTTAATCACTGCTCGGTATCCATGACAAAGGGAGCTGTGTAGTACAAGGGGAGGAGTCAAGTGGCTACCCTTCTCTTAACGAGCAACGGGTCATGTTGCTACTTAACACACACACACAAATTTGAGATAGGCATGTTCAACTTGGATTTATGTCTTGATCATCCAGGGTGTGAAGACATGTGAAGAGCACAGTATTTATGTCAGAATACCACCCTAAATGCCGAAAATGCTTGTAGCTAATTATATAGGAGGTCCAGTTTCACCTCTTGCCTTAGGGTGCCATTGTTTGTTAGGCTGCACAGACACAACCTGATTCCCTAGTCTGATGTCATGGCTATACATCACATACACAGACAGAGACCGACAGAGAGTGAGTGAGTGAGAGATTGTGAGAGAGACAGCGAGCGGAGAGACAGAAGGAGAAAGTGAGCACGAGAGAGAGAGAGAGAGAGAGAGATGAAACTCTTCATTTGAACTGACATCTCTGTTCACCCAGACACTCAGGTCTCTGCTGACTTCAGAACAGTAGATCAGGGGAGAAAGACTAATTCAACACTGATAATGTCACATCCCTATTTTTAGTTAATGTCAGCTCCATTGTTTTGAGAAAATGTCAAATCCTTATTTTTAGCTCATATAAGACCCGGATTCATTAGACCTGACATTTAATGAAGAAAGAATCTGGTGTGTTTTATGGCCCTGTGATTCAGTAGCCTATGGTGTAGTGATGAAGCCAATCTGGCACCACAGAGATATGTTAAACTGCAGTGGAGCCAGACAGATACAACGCCTGTTCGAGAGAGAGAGAGAGAGAGAGAGAGAGAGAGAGAGAAAGCACAAGCATGTGTGTGGTGCCTCCATGCAGACACACAGTCTGCTCATATGGCCGCAGTCCAACAGAGAGAGGAAAACATGTCACTATAACACTGTTACCATAGTGTGTGTCTATGTGTGTGTGTGTGTCTGTGTGTACCGTCTCATCAGCTAGTTTCTCAAGTTGTTGAATGTAGGGAGTGATGAGAGAGTGCAGGTTCCTCAGTATCTCCTCCACAGGCAGAGCAGACAGCAGGAAGCCCAAGGCCTGCATCAGCCACATACACTGACTGGTCTGGAGAAGGAGAGAAAGGGAAGGGAAGGGAAGGGAAGGGAAGGGAAGGGAAGGGAAGGGAAGGGAAGGGAAGGGAAGGGAAGGGAAGGGAAGGGAAGGGAAGGGAAGGGAAGGGAAGGGAAGGGAAGGGAAGGGAAGGGAAGGGAAGGGAAGGGAAGGGAAGGGAAGGGAAGGGAAGGGAAGAGGAGAGAGGGGAGCAAGAAGAAGAGTGAGAGATAGAGGAGAACATTGTTACACATTTCCAGAACTTTTGAAAGATTTGACTCCTTGTGTAAGTGGTGTTTGCTAGCTAGCTACCATCCATCAGTCTTGTCACCAGCTCTAACCATGACTGAATGGGCTGACTGATTCTACGGTCTGATGTACTTCCTGTGCTTCATTTGAATGTATTGAATATGCTCATTGTTGCACGTACCAAATGCACAGGCAATAATGTTTTTTTAAAGTTTGACTCTGTCCCTGACCTTCACTATAAATTATTCTACAGGACGTTGTATACAGTAGAGTGGGTCAAGTGAGTTGGGACATTGGGGTTATGGCTTGCATTATTTCCAGACAGGACTGGGACTGACCTTGTGAATCTGCTTTATCAGCACCTCCTGTGAAGAGAGAGGATAGCAGAAGCATAAGTATTATACTATTATATTGACTTACATGTAATATTATTTTTATAAAACACTAATTTAAACATAAAACATTATATACGGTACACGCACACACACACACACACACACACACACGTACACGTGATACAGCCACTATATTGGAGGCGTAGGGCGGCAGGTCGTATTTGCACTCTCTGCAGATCTTCTTGAGTGTGGAGACAGAGGAGACGGAGAGCTCTGGGTTCCCCAAGGCCTGAAGTACCAGAGGTAGAACACTACTCAACATCACCGGGTGGTCCGCCAACCACTCTGCTAGCGCTCCTACAGGGAGGGAGGAGAACAATATTGGATTAAAATATTTAACACTTTATGCTACAGGAGACTGAAACAAAAGACACTGATGCTTTTCCTGTTCACTTTGTTTTTATTTGTTCCCATTGTTACTTCCCTGGATGAACAAAACACAACACAATGACAGGTATCACTGTATTAATACCTATAGAGAACATGAGTTTATCAGTACCTACCGATAGTGAACATGACAGTGTCGGCCAGTTGGACGTTGTTGATGCTGATTCTGGGGATGAGTCCGATCAGGCCCGGGATGACATCCGAGTAGTTGACATCTATCGTCTCCGCTATAGACTGGAACCCATATAGCAACGCTTCTGTATGCTGGAGGAGACCATAAAAGGCTTTAGACAGTGTGTTCAGTGTGTGTGTGTTTTCAATGCGTGTGTGTGTACCGTACCTGCCATGACGAGGCTTGTTCTGTGTTGGTCAGTATTCGTCCCAGTTTCTCATACAGGTTACTGAGCAACTCAGCTCCTAGCATCTCATACACATACATCAGAGTGTCTGAGATATCCACCCTGGAACAAACACAAATGTGTTAAGTCTTAGAAGATACACGTGTAACGCATCTCATCAACAGAAGGCAAGGTTTTGTTATACGGGGGATGGGGGGGGGGGGGGGGGTGGTCGATCAATCCTATGGTGGAAAAGAGGTGTGTCACAAGGTTCAGTTTTGGGTCCGCTGCTTTTGCCTACTTTCAGAAATGAGTTAATATGCCAAAAAATATTGTGTTCATACACAAAATCAAGTGAAATAAAAAGCCCCATTTAACTGTGCAGGGACTAAGAGCAGGGCATCATTTTATACTGCGCTGTTAGTAATGTGCTTCTGAGATCTGTGACTCAGACAAACGTTGTCATCCATCAGACATTTGTGCCCTCTCAGCTGCCACTTCACTTACATGCTGTTACAAATCACAAGCACACCCACCAATAGACCCGTCAGCATATAGCATTTCGCTCTCTCCCACACACACTCCAACACACGGACCTGCACTCACCCGCACAACCCCACCCACACTCTTGTACCTGTAGATCCTGAATTGTTCCTTCTCATCCGAGGACCATGATGTGTACTCCTGGTCAGAGGGGAACTGGGCTTTATGCAGTAGAACATCCACCAGCTGGAAATACACTGGTCTATAAACCTGCAGATACACCGCCTGTCTCTCGGAGTCAAACGACATGATGTCATCCTGGAAAGAGAGTGAGTGTGTACTGTTAAGTGGTATTATTCTCAACAGGGTAGTTGGGTTTAGGGTGTAACGTTAGTGTCCTGGGTCAAAGTGTAGGGGTCTGCATTACAGTGTAGGGGTTAGGGTGCATACCTGTAGTGTGTACCAGAAGGTGAGTGTGAGGGAGCTGGTAGTCTCGTTGACTGGGTAGTGTCCTGGTATGCCAGTGCAGAACATAATCATGTTGACCAATGCGAGAAAGCCCTGCCAGTGCTCAACCTGCTCCAACAGAGCCCTGGGGGGGAGGGAAAGAAAGAAAGAAAAGAAAGAAAAGAAAGAAAGAAAGAAAGAAAGAAAGAAAGAAAGAAAGAAGAAAGAAGAAAGAAAGAAGAAAGAAGAAAGAAAGAAAAGAAAGAAAAGAAAGAAAGAAAAAGAAAAGAAAGAAAGAAAAGAAAAGAAAGAAAAGAAAGAAAAGAAAGGGGGAAAGGAGAGAGAGAAGAGAAAAGGGAGAGAGTAAGTGAGAGAAACGGACACAGAGACAGGAAAACTAGGTCAGTGCCCAGGGAGAGTGAGGTGTGGTGGGACAGGCTGGGCTGTTTCTCTAGATAGAGTGTGACAGGTGAAGGGTTTAGACTGGAGCTATTGATATACACAGTGAGACATGAGGCCTCCGGAGACAGACAAACAAACAGCTTGTTTACCAGGGTGGGCCCTGAGCTTGAAACTGAACACATCATCTGATCTGATTACTTGTTGATTGGTTTGTGAGAATGAACCCAGAAGCATCAATGTCGTCACCAAGCCATGTGAGGAGGGGAAGTGAAAGGACTGATTGATAGATGATTTAGAGGGGACCGTGCACACACACCTGGAGTGGTTTTCGCCCAGTGCGACAGCGATGCGACAGATTCCGTGTGACGTCTCCATGTCTCCGTTCTGGACGGCCTCTCTTAGCTGCTCCTGTAGGGACAAGACCTGGGGCACCAGCTTCAGTAGCGTGTTCACATACCTACACACACACACAAAGACACAGGGAGACATAAAGAGATGGGTTAGCTCACATACTAGGGGGAAAACCTCTACTCAAACCCTGCACACAAACATACATTTTTTTTACCAGCTTCATCTATGGTTCATTCATCTCTGGTCTGTTCTTCCAGCTGTCTCAGTACTTTCTAACTGATCTATTGCCTTTCACTCCAGAAGCACAAACACAACATCTCTCGTTAAGACACACAGACCCATTTTAAACGTCCCACATGTATCCGTCTGTTCCCGTTGTCTGCATTATGCTCTGGGTAATATAACTCTCCCCCACCTCCATCTCTCTGAGGTATTTTAGGGTCGTTTGTGAAACTGGAATAGTAACTGTCCATTAAATAATGTTTTTATTTTACCCTCTAAGAGGGAAATAGAGATTGGATGGAGGTCGGACACAATGTGAACAGAATACAGAAGCAACACCCCTACGCATGTATGCACACACACACCCCTCTCCCCGTTCTGCTATTCTGATTAAGCTCAAACTGACTCTCTGTCATCATGCCTTACAAATGACACTATGTGTGATGCAGGTGTGTGTGTGTGTGTGTGTGTGTTCACAGATCTGGACAACCTTCCAGTATCATTAGTTCTAGATTCTGAATATTTACAGTGCCTTCATAAAGTATTCACACCCCTTGACTTTTTCCACATTGTTGTTACAGGCCAAACTTTAAATGTATTCAATTGAGATTTTTAGGTCACTGATCTACACACAATACCCCATAATGTCAGTGGAATTAATTAAACATTAAGAGCTGAAATGTCTTGAGTCAATAAGGATTCAACCCCTTTGTTATGGAAAGTCTAAATAGTTCCAGGATAAATACGTACTTAACAAATCGTGTAAGAAGTTGCATAATAATAGTGGTTAACGTGATTTTTGAATGACTACCCAATCTCAGTACCCCCACACTGTAAGGTCCCTCAGTCCAGCAGTGAATTTCAAGCACAGATTCACCAACAAAGAACAGGGAGGTTTTTCAATGCCTCACAAAGCAGGGAACCGCTTGGTAGATGGGTAAAAAATAAAAAAAGAAGACGCTGAATATCCCTTTGAGCATTTGGATGGTGTATCAATACACCCAGTCACTACAAAGATACAGGCGTCCTTCCTAACTCAGTTGCTGGAGAGGAAGGAAACTGCTCAGGGATTTCACAATGAGGCCTATTAGACATGTTACGTTACCAAAATTGTACCAACGACACGATACCACAGTGAAAAATAAAAATCTGTGGCCTAGCATCCTGTTCGCCCCATCCCCCAGATGCTTGTTCACGTTTTCTAAACGTTCTCCAAAAACCTGTCACTGACATTCACACTGTTCAGTGTATAACAGAACACTGCATAGAACTGCTGATTTGCTCATATTTGCAAAGGCCTACCTGTGATTTGGCTGGAGGAAAGGGAAGAAGTAATATACATCAGTGGAGGCTGCTGAAGGGAGGACAGCTCATAATAATGTCTGGAAAGGTGCAAATGGAATGGCATCAAACACATAGAAACCATGTGTTGGATACCATTTCACTCTTCCGCTCCAGCCATTACCACGTGCCTGTCCTCCCCAACTAAGGTGCCACCACGTCCTGTGATATACATGCATAATGATCTGCATGTCATTGTGTCAGTATGGGGGAAAACACTGCATGAAACCTTAACTCTTCACTTAACACACACTGCTCTCAATTTAAAACGTTATGCACCAAACAGAATTTAAGGGGCACCAGAAATAGATTATTATTTAGTTTAAAACAGCGCGCGACATGGTTTGTGAAATTATATACAATCCTTCCGAATCCCGATAGAAAGAAAAATAGTAACCTCCGGTAATATGGGTCATATATTGCACTACATTTTGCACTCTGTATATAGATTTTCTATTGTGTTTTTGACTATGTTTGTTTACTGTGTAACTCTGTGTTGTTTTTGTCGCACTGCTTTGCTTTGTCTTGGCCAGGTCGCAGTTGCAAATGAGAACTTGTTCTCAACTGACCTACCTGGTTAAATAAAGGTGAAATAAAAAAAATAAAAAAAATATACTGCATTTTTACCCGTTTAGGCAAGAGACAATCCGTTTACGTTGCTGTAAAGGTGCAGGCATGCCTGTCGCGAAGCGGTGCTCAATTTTCCCTCTCTGTCACCCAGAGGCTGCATGACAGTGCACTTGCAAAGTCTACTCAGACTGGTCTGTGTTCTTATAACAGGCGATGAAACTATACAATGTATCAACATTGCTCGCTTTGCGCGCTGATCCAAAGTAACAACTGTAGAAATCTAACAACATAAGACTCATCAGGATCTGGGTCTGCATCCCCACTAAAATTATATATATTTTTTAAACTGTCGGAGGAATAGACGCGCTTGAAAAGCACACAGAGAAGCAGGTGAGTGAGGGCTGGTAGGGGATGTGGCAGGCTTGATTACAGCTGCCACACGTGATATGCACATGAAAGTGAAGTGTATATTATTGGACCTGCGCATACTAGTGTCTGCCGCATAAATCCAACTACATTTATAAACAAAACTGCCTTTATAAACATTTGATAAAAGGTGGCAGCAGATTTTTATGATAGGTAGGGCTGGAAAAAGTCGGTAGTATCATATGAAACGGTACTACAGTATTCTAAAATGTTGGTATAATAAGTATTATGACGCTTTGGTACCGTGATATTACCATGGTGCCGGTATACCATGCAACACAAAGGCCAATGTGAGAGGAGTTTAATGGTTGTGATATGAGAACACTGAGGATCAACAACATTGTAGTTACTCCACAATAGTAAACAACAGAATAAAAAGGAAGCCTGTACAGAATAAAAAATTCTTCCAAAACATGCTACCTATTTGCAATAAGTCACTAAAGTAATACTGCCAAAAAATTGGCAAAGTAATTAACTTTGTAGGAATACAAAACATGTTTGCGGCAGATCCAACACATCACTGAGTACCACTTCATATTTTAAAAGCATGGTGGCGGCTGCATCATGTTACATAGTCATTTGAGCAGACATTCTTATGTAGAGTGACTTATCAGGATCTGGGTCTGCATCCCCACTCGATATCACTAAATTAAATATTTGTTTTAACTGTCGGAGGAATAGACTCGCTTGAAAAGCACACAGAGAAGCAGGTGAGTGAGAGCTGGTAGGGGATGTGGCAGGCTTGATTACAGCTGCCACACGTGATATGCACATGAAAGTGAAGTGAGTTCCTACATTTTCTTACTTGTCCCCTGTTGGAATCGAAACGACAACATTGGCGTTGTAAGAGCCATGTTCTACCAACTGAGCCACACGGGTATGCTTGTCAACGGCAAGGACTAGGGAGGAAAACCTGATTCAGTCTGCTTTCCAACAGACACTGGGACACAAATTCACCTTTCAATAAGTCAATACCCTAAAACACAAGGCACTGGAGTTTCTTACCAAGATGACATTGAATGTTCCTGAGTGGCCTAGTTACAGTTTTGATTTAAAATCAGCTTGAAAATCTATGACAAGACTTGAAAATGGCTGTCTAGCAATTAACAACAATTAGGGGGCGGAGTTGCAATCTACTGCAGAGATTCTGTCATACTATCCAGGTCTGTGACATGCACTTGTGTCATGCACAAATTAGATGTCCTAACCGACTTGCCAAAACTATAGTTTTTTAACATGAAATCTGAGGAGTGGTTGAAAAATGAGTTAATGACTTCAACCTATGTGTATGTAAACTTCCAACTTCAACTGTAGCCCTTGGTTCACCCCAGACTTGACTGCCCATGACCAGCACCAAAACATCCTGTGGCGTACTGCATTAGCATCGAATAGCCCCCACGATATGCAACTTTTCAGGGAAGACAGGAATCAATATACACAGTCAGTTAGGAAAGTAAAGTCTAGCTTTTTCAAACAGAAATTTGCAGCCAGTAGCACTATTTTCAAAAAGTTTTGGGACACTGTAAAGTCCATTGAGAATAAGAGCACCTCCTCCCAGCTGCCCACTGCACTGAGGCTAGGAAACCCTGTCACCACCGATAAATCTACGATAATTGAGAATTTCAATAAGCATTTTGCTACGGCTGCCCATGCTTTCCACCTGGCTACCCATACCCCAGCCAACAGCTCTACACCCCCTGCAGGAACTTGCCCAAATCCCCACCTTATCTCAACTGACTGGTCACCATAGCAACACCCACCCGTAGCTCCAGCAGGTATATTTCAATGGTCATCCCCAAAGCCAACACCTCCTTTGGCCGCCATTCCTTCCAGTTCGCTGCTGACAATGACTGGAACGAATTGCAAAAATCATTAAAGCTGGAGACTACCATCTCCCTCAATAACTTTAAGCATCAGCTGTCAGAGCAGCTTACCGATCACTGCACCTGTATACAGCCCATCTGTAAATAGCCCACCCAACTACCTCATCCCCATATTGTTATTTTTGCTCATTTGCACCCCAGTATCTCTATTTGCACATCATCATCTGCACATCTATCACTCCAGTGTTAATGCTAAATTGTAATTATTTCACCACTATGGCCTATTTATTGCCTTACCTCCCTAATCTTACTACATTTGCACACACTGTATATAGATTTTCTATTGTGTTATTGACTGTACGTTTGTTTATTTCCCATGTGTAACTCTGTGTTGTTGTTTTTGTTGCACTGCTTTGCTTTATCTTGGCCAGGTCGCAGTTGTAAATGAGAACTTGTTCTCAACTGGCCTACCTGGTTAAATAAAGGTGAAATAAAAAGATTTGCTTGAAGAATGTAAGAATATTTTACAATCCAGGTGTGCAAAGCTGACCACACCGTTCGTGTCGCGTGCGCGAGCGTTGCAAAATAAATGTACACATACATGTTATTCAATCACTGCTTGCGCTCGCGTGTGGTCTGGTCAGCATTTTAGAGACTTACCCAAATAAACTCACAGCTGTAATCACCGCCAAAGGTGCTTCTACAAAGTATTGACTCGGGTGTGAATACTTATGTAAATTAGATATTTCTGTATTTCATTTTCAAAAAATGTCATACAGTTTCTGAAAACATGTTTTCACTTTGTCATTATGGGATATTGTGTGTAGATGGGTGAGAAAAATATTTGATCCATTTTGAATTCAGGCTGTAACAACAAAATGTGGACTAAGTCAGGGGGAATGAATCCTTTTTGAACACACTGTATGAGTGTGTCCTTATCCACATTATTATGAAGGCTTCTGTACCACTTGCATAACAACAAGCCACACACACACACTTTCGTGCTCAAAACCATACACAGTGCTACTCTACTGTAAAGATCCTGTTTCCCCAACCAGCATCTACAAAATATACTCCCTTGATTTCTCTGTCTCACACACCCTCACACTTTAAACATACACGTTCAAAAAGTAACCCATTCCCCTCAGCGAAGACTGCACGACCAAAGCAGCCCATTAAAAATGAATGAATACTGAGTGCAGTCTGCCACGGATTGAGATGTTATGGAGTAGCACAGACAGAAAACCCAGAGAGTGTGTGTTCCTGTGTGAAATCTTGGGCTGGTAGTTTAAGCATTAGTGTGTGTATCATTACTACTGTGTGTCTTTTCCATTTTGGGGGGGAACTAACATCTTACTGAAGACGGGACGGCCGGGCATTAGTGTGGTTGAGTCCATTTCTGTGATAACAACGAGTTGAAACCTTGCAGCCTTTTGCTGAAACAAGCAAGGTGTTGTAGCAAACAATAAATAGAACAGGCTTGGAGCCGCTAACCCTGACAATTTCTACTGCTTAAAGGCTGGTTTATACTGTCTATCGACATGTCTGTAGACAATTAGAATGTGACACATCACTGGTCAAAACATTACATTTATACTCCGGTGGAATGTCTGTAGACCGTAGCTGTTCAACTTCGGCCCGGTCGCTACGCCCGTTGTCATGATTACCTGACTCAGCCAGCAACGAGACAGTGCCGAAGTTCTACAATTCTCCGGTAGAATGCCCTGCTTTTATTTCGTCACACTCACAAGCTATTTTCTGTAATTAGCTCGCCATTATCTTGTAAATAATGATCTTGTTGTGAGTTTATTTTCCTATAATAGTGAATAAAAAATTGCTAAAGTTAGGACGGTGTCAGCTATGATATGGTCATTATATAGTCAGCTAGCTAACAAACCAAAACATTGTTTAGAAAGTTGCTTTTAGTTGCCTGGTTTGCTAGATTGACATATACAAAATATATTTTTAAACAGATGGGTTTATTGGTGTTAAAATACACCAGTTATGTTATTTTGGACCACCAGGCTGCTGATGTCATACAGCCTGTCGTTTTTGTGTTTATACTTTTTCATAACGACAAGTTCGATGTCGGACGACAAAATAATGTTCATGATGTCACAGCGACAACTGTCTACAGACTTGTCGATAGACGAAAGTATAAACCAGCGTTAACTCATGGGTACACTCGCAATTGCTGCCTGGCATTGTAACACCATTTCCATGGTAATGTAGAATATTAATTCAAATGATGTTAACTGATGTGGTGCATGCAATGGAATGTATTTATTGTAATGTCAGTTGAGTTGAATCAACAAATCACAACACATATTAATGGGTACATTTCCAGCTTTTTACTTCCAGCTTTGCTCCTATGGGTACACTAGCAATGGCTGCCAGTCCACCCATTATGCCATCATTACCAAAATTCCATGACCATGACAGCCCTGTGTGTGTGTGTGTGTACGCATGTTATTCAGAGGGCAATGGGTCAGTATTTGAGTGACTGCACACTTAGAAGTGTGAGTGTCTATCAATGTTCCCTCTAATTTTGTGGGGCACTGAGCAAAGTTTAGGTCTTGTGAGCGGAAAACTTGAACATTGTGAGAATTTTTGTGCAACTTCTGGCGTGTATTTACAGTAAACACTGAGGCTGTACCTTTACAGTTATAGACAGTAGCCAATAGGCTATTAAGTATAATGTAGGCCACTAACAAAAACCAACAAAACAAATGGCGCAATTCCCATAACATTTTCACATGGAAATAGCTTTTAGAAGTTTGCAAATTTAATAAAATATAAATAACCGAAATACTTTATTTACATAAGTATTCAGATCCTTTACTATGAGACTCTAAAATGATCCTAAGTGCATCCTGTTTCCAATGATCATCCTTGAGATGTTTCTACAACTTGATTGGAGTCCACCTGTGGTAAATTCAATTGATTGAACATGATTTGGAAAGGCACACCTGTCTATATAAACGTCCCACAGTTGACAGTGCATGTCAGAGCAAAAACCAAGCCATTAGGTCGAAGGAATTGTCCGTAGAGCTCAGAGACATGATTGTGTTGTGGTACAGATCCGGGGAAGGGTACCAAAACATTTCTGCAGCATTGAAGGTCCCCAAGAACACAGTGGCCTCCATCATTCTTAAATGGAAGACGTTTGGAACCACCAAAACTCTTCCTAAAGCTGTCCGCATGGCCAAACTGAGCAAATCGGGGGAGAAGGGTCTTGGTTAGGGAGGTGACCAAAAACCTGATGGTCACTCTGACAGAGCTCCAGAGTTCCTCTGTGGAGATGGGAGAACCTTCCAGAAGGACAACCATCTCTGCAGCACTCCACCAATCAGACCTTTATGGTAGGGTGGCCAGACGGAAGCTACTCCTCAGGAAAAGGCACATGACAGCCCGCTTGGAGTTTGCCAAAAGGCACTTAAAGGACTCTCAGACCATGAGAACCAAGATTCTCTGGTCTGATGAAGCCAAGATTGAACTCTTTGGCCTGAGTGCAAAGCGTCCCTATGGTGAAGAATGGTGGTGGCAGCATCATGCTGTGGGGATGTTTTTCAGCGCCAGGGACTGGGAAACTAGTCACTATTGAGGGAAAGATGAACAGAGCAAAGTACAGAGAGATTGTTGATGAAAACCTACTCCAGAGCCCTCAGGACCTCAGACTGGGGCGAAGGTTATCCTTCCAACAGGACAACGACCCTAAGCACACAGCCCACACAACGCAGCAGTGGCTTTGGGACACGTCTCTGAATGTCCTTGAGTGGCCCAGCCAGAGCCCAGACTTGAACCCGATCGAACATCTCTTGAGACCTGAAAATAGCTGTGCAGCGACGCTCTCCATCCAACCTTACAGAGCTTGAGAGGATCTGCAAAGAATGGGAGAAACTCCCCAAATAAAGGTGTGCCAAGCTTGTAGCGTCATACCAAATTAGACTCGAAGCTGTAATCGCTGATAAAGGTGCTTCAACAAAGTACTGAGTAAAGGGTCTGAATACTTATGTAAATGAGATAGGTTTTTATTTTAATACATTTGCAAACATTTCGAAAAACCTGTTTTTGCTTTTTCTTATATGCAGTATTGTGTGTAGATTGATGAGGGAAGAAAAATATTTAATACATTTTAGAACAAGGTTGTAACATAACAAAATGTGGAAAAGTAAAGTGGTCTGAATCCTTTCCGAATGCACAGTATGTCAAGAAACGTGCCTACGTACTGTCACAACTATCACGATCCCAAAGTTATATGATATTACAGATAGCAAGTTAATTATTTCACATTTAGAGAAAATATTTGTAATGTTTTACTTACTGTTGACGAAATTTGTGCTAATGTTTTTTGACTCTGTCATTCCTTGTCCAATAATCGCCCAGAATGTACCTTGTGACCCATTGACGTAGCACGGGCAACGTTGCCCATCTCCTCAAAAGCATATCTGCCGTTGTGAATGTCAGACTCTACTCTGTGAGGCACATTGATCTGCAGGTTGAACATGGTGAGATTGTAGACTCCTAAATAGTGCAGTTTGTTTAGGCCATTTTACAGCCAAATAGCTACTTTACATGCTGATAATGTCTTTGGTATTATTGTGTGTAGCCATGTTTGCTTGCTAGCTAGCTCATAGAGAGAGCATTGCCGATTTTGTAGTCGACTTGAGCTGCAACAGATTTCCACAATGATTTTCCATGTCGCTACCAACCTTATTATAACGCCAAAATGAAAAATATTGTTCTCACAGAGTTATGTAACAATGTAAATTAAATTAAGAAAGTGGTTTTGGGTGGATTTTTCTTTTAAAAAGGCGCCTCTCTCTCTTTTCACCTCCCTCACCCTCTGTTTAAACACATTACAGTCAAGTCATTTGGGGGGATGCTATTTATCCAACTGTGTCCTGTTGCCAGGCAACTAATTTCCCCTGTCCAGTAATTAAAGGGAAGACAGAGGAGGAGGAGAGAAATGGGTGGATAGGGCGAACGAGAAAGGATTGTAAGTGAAGGAAAGAGAGTAAGGAAGGACACACAAACAGAGACACAAAAATGTACACTAACATCTAATGTAATTGAGTGTTTTCTGCCCCAGGTTTGATGACGCTACGATTAAGAGAGAAATATGAGGTTCATATTTATTCCTCCACCAGTCATACTGGCCTTACCTATAGATCAATAAAAAGAACATGCATGATGAGGAGACTTAAGAAGGTGAACAGAGCAGTAAAATGTGTGAACTGGCCTGTCAGCAGTGTGATCATAGCTCCAACCTGCTGCTCCTAGGTGGATATTGCACCTCTTCCTCCCTTACTCATCTTTCTTTCCCTCCCTCCCCCTCTCTTGGGAGGGGGTACTGGGTGCCTGCCATCGGAGCCAATCGAAGCATGATGACATCGCTCCCCAGCTTTGTAACCATGGAAACGCCAGCCAGACGAGAAATGCCCCCCCACCTCTCCTGGCAGTCACCTCTCCATCTCTCTCTCCCTCAGTAATCCAAATTTTCTTCCATCCTCCCCTCAGTTGTCAACACTCTGCTGCTCCAAATTCACTCCATTCATTAAAACCACAATTTAACTAGCAACCATTTTTGTGACTACCTGGACATACCATTTGGTTTTGAAGTATTGAAACCAAACCATTTCGATTTTAATGAAAAGTATTTGAATAACCATGAAAAGGTCAATGTAGGAAGTGCACATTATAGGCTACATGTCATATCAAACATAATATAAGCACCAAATAGGTCAGGAGCCAGACAGGGAGCCTAAGAATGAACAAAAATAATTATATTGGCTATATTATTTGAATTATTTCAAGGCTATAGCCTACAAAGAAATACATTGTGAAGCATTTGTGAGTGTGATACAATAGTCTGTCAGTGTGACACAATAGGAACAAAGGGCTCAGCATTTAACCATTTTGTAGTATTACATCATTATAGTCTATAAATTGTGCATATATGCTGTGATTTACTTAGAGTGAAATACAAATTAAACGACAAATCAGTGTCTTTGAAACACGACTTAGGCCAGTCTGTGGCTTCAAGCACATGATATGGTGCCTGGAAAGCAGGCCAGCAGAGGAGAATATCCTCTCCGCACTTGCAGAGCAACTGGAGATTCTAACCATTTTGGCCACTCTTGCCAGGCTGGGAAGATGCATAGTTGTTTTTTTATTTTTCTATATATAGGCCTAATGATTTTTAGGCAAAATAACCCAATAAAAACAGAAAGCTCCTTGAACGTGGGAATATGCCAGGCCTATTGGGCCAAAATCAATTATGGCCTGTTTAAGAGATCATATTTTTTGTTTATACAGTGGGGCAAAAAAGTATTTAGTCAGCCATCAATTGTGCAAGTTCTCCCACTTAAAAAGATGAGAGAGGCCTGTAATTTTAAATCATAGGTACACTTCAACTATGAGAGACAAAATGAGAAAAAAATATCCAGAAAATCACATTGTAGGATTTTTTATTAATTTATTTGCAAATTATGGTGGAAAATAAGTATTTGGTCACCTACAAACAAGCAAGATTTCTGGCTCTCACAGACCTGTAACTTCTTCTTTAAGAGGCTCCTCTGCCCTCCAATCGTTACCTGTATTAATGGCACCTGTTTGAACTTGTTATCAGTATAAAAGACACCTGACCACAACCTCAAACAGTCACACTCCAAACTCCACTATGGCCAAGACCAAAGAGCTGTCAAAGGACACCAGAAACAAAATTGTAGACCTGCACCAGGCTGGGAAGACTGGATCTGCAATAGGTAAGCAGCTTGGTGTGAAGAAATCAACTGTGGGAGCAATTATTAGGAAATGGAAGACATACAAGACCACTGATAATCTCCCTCGATCTGGGGCTCCACGCAAGATCTCACCCCGTGGGGTCAAAATGATCACAAGAACGGTGAGCAAAAATCCCAGAACCACACGGGGGGACCTAGTGAATGACCTGCAAAGAGCTGGGACCAAAGTAACAAAGGGTACCATCAGTAACACACTACGCCGCCAGGGACTCAAATCCTGCAGTGCCAGACGTGTCCCCCTGCTTAAGCCAGTACATGTCTAGGCCCGTCTGAAGTTTGCTAGAGAGCATTTGGATGATCCAGAAGAGGATTGGGAGAATGTCATATGGTCAGATGAAACCAAAATATAACTTTTTGGTAAAAACTCAACTCGTCGTGTTTGGAGGAGAAAGAATGCTGAGTTGCATCCAAAGAACACCATACCTACTGTGAAGCATGGGGGTGGAAACATCATGCTTTGGGGCTGTTTTTCTGCAAAGGGACCAGGACGACTGATCCGTGTAAAGGAAAGAATGAATGGGGCCATGTATCGTGAGATTTTGAGTGAAAACCTCCTTCCATCAGCAAGGGCATTGAAGATGAAACGTGGCTGGGTCTTCCAGCATGACAATGATCCCAAACACACCGCCCGAGCAACGAAGGAGTGGCTTTGTAGGAAGCATTTCAAGGTCCTGGAGTGGCCTAGCCAGTCTCCAGATCTCAACCCCATAGAAAATCTTTGGAGGGAGTTGAAAGTCTGTGTTTCCCAGCGACAGCCCCGAAACATCACTGCTCTAGAGGAGATCTGCATGGAGGAATGGGCCAAAATACCAGCAACAGTGTGTGAAAACCTTGTGAAGACTTACAGAAAACGTTTGACCTCTGTCATTGCCAACAAAGGGTATATAACAAAGTATTGAGATAAACTTTTGTTATTGACCAAATACTTATTTTCCACCATAATTTGCAAATAAATTCATTAAAAATCCTACAATGTGATTTTCTGGATTTTTTTTCTCATTTTGTCTCTCATAGTTGAAGTGTACCTTTGATGAAAATTACAGGCCTCTCTCATCTTTTTAAGTGGGAGAACTTGCACAATTGGTGGCTGACTAAATACTTTTTTGCCCCACTGTAAATACTTTGCTACAAATAGACACTTAGTTATCTACCCGCCTCGTTCCTTTCTTTTAGCATGTGCACATAGAAAGTACACCATCGTGCTTTTCAGATTTCACAATGATTCTTTAGTTGTGGACATTACATCACCACACTCTCTCTTTTGGTCCTCATCTTTGTAAGTCACCTTGATTTTTCACCTGTGTGTTTTATCAAGTTCCTTTATGAAAATATTTTGTAAACTCCATGACAGTAGCTAAAGCAAGGGGCTATAGCAACATACAAGTAGACTACAAATGCATGCTTGCCAAGCATGCCCTGAGCACGTGAAAAGGCCGACGCTCCAGCCTTTGGGAATCTCACCCCACGCTCCAGTCAAATTGGCACAGTCCACTCCTCGCTCAGCTCCTCGCTCACATACTCTAGTTGACACACACACTCTCAACCTCCCCCCGACCCGTACGCACCTCTGAGAGTCGGGTTGTGATATGGCGTTGACAATAGCCTCCACAGCGGCATCAAACAGCTCTGGGTCTGGTAAAGCAGTGAAACAGTCCTCCACCAGTCCTTCACTCTCACTAAGAGGGACGTCCAGCAGCACCCAGGAGGACAGACACCGCAGGACCCGAGCCTTCACTGCCCCAGGACTGTCCCCTCGACGCAGCAGCTGCTGGAGCAGTGGACACACTGACCCCCACTCACGACCCAGAGCACCTCGCACCTAAAGACAGAGATACAAGGTTACAGGAAATACTAAACCTCCCCCACTTGTCCTTTTGTGTGTGTGTCTGTCTGTGTGCCTGTCTGTGTGCCTGTCTGTGTGCCTGTCTGTGTGCCTGTCTGTGTGCCTGCCTTTTTGTTGTGCCCATTGGCACCCTTCAGTCTCCAGCACCCCTCTCACCTGTCCCTTGCGGTACTGCGGCAGGCGGCTGGTCTGGAACTCTTCAGGCAGGACGGTCAGAAGCTCCAGCAGGGCCAGACACCTGGTCCGGCCGTCCACCCCCCCTCCCTCCTCCTGGAACACACGCACCATTTCTGGCACGGCGCCCGGCCACACCTCTGGCATGGTGTTCAGGGCCAGGGAGGCCAGCGCCACACACAGACGCGTCAGCACCTTGGAAACGGGACCAAAATGCCTTGTAAGTCAACAACTTTACAATTGTGTTTATGCTTGATGGTTTTTAAGGCACGTAGCTACCGCCAGTTCTATGTATTTTTGATCTAATAAATCCATCCAACTGTCCATCCATCTACCCACCATCTTGGACCCGGAGGAGAAGCAGGCGATCTGGGAGAAGAGTTGAGTCTTCAGGGTCTCATACTGGTCAGAAGGGATATCAGACCAGTAGCGGGATATCTTAGTGTGGAGGGCACTAGCCCCAAAGTACTGGATCTCAGGAACCTAGGAAGAGAGACAGGGTTAGGGTTAGGTGTGTGCGTTTGTTTGTGTGTGTGCGTGCATGCGCGCGAATGTGGGCATTTCATACCTTGTCAGGGCTGAGCAGAGCCCAGCAGAACTGCCAGGCCTGAGGGGAGACCTGAGCCTGCATCAACCACTTCTGGGCCAGGTTCTTATTCTCAATGTTAGGGTCATAGTACAACTGGTGGAGCCCCTGGAGAGAGAGAGATGGGATGGGGAGTCAGAATAATTCTTGCCTTACAATTATATGTCATTTAGAACAGGAACGTTCTAGACTCTAGTATGACTGACTGACTGCTGTTATAGAACGCCATCAAGAGACAGTCAGTATCAAGAGGTTCTCCAGTTACAAACTCTCCAGTACTGGTGTGTAGGTTAACCCTAGCGCCCTGACCAAGAGCTAGTGTGGTGGGTGGCTGGTTGACACATTGTCTAATGGAAGAAACATGTTTGTGCAGGGTCCATTTGTTTCGTTTGGAATCACCTCCTAGAGTGGAAACAGTATTATTTGTTATATTTAAACTTTTATTTAACTAGGCAATTTAAAAAATATAGGACAAATCACGACAAGAGAGACCACAACTCTACATAAAGAGAGAACTAAGACAACCACATAGCATGGCAGCAACGCGTGACAACACAGCATGGTAGCAACACAATATGACAACATGGTAGCAGCACAAAACATGGTACAAACATTATTGGGCACAGACAACCGCACAAAGGGCAAGAAGGTAGAGACGACAATGCATCACGCAAAGCAGCCAGAACTGTCAGTAAGAGTGTCCAAGATTGAGTCTTTGAATGAAGAGACGGAGATCAAATTGTCCCAGTTTGAGTGTTTTTTGCAGATCGTTCCAGTCGCTAGATGTCACAAACCAAAAAGAGGAGCGACCCAGGGATGTGTGTGCTTTGGGGACCTTTAACAGAATGTGACTGGCAGAGTGGGTGTTGTATATGGAGGATGATAGCTGCAGTAGGTATCTCAGATAGGGGGGAAGTGGGGCCCAAGAGGGTTTTATGAATACATTTGTGTTGGGTATACAGAGATTACCAGTTTACAGAGGAGTATAGAGTGCAGTGATGTGTCCTATAAGGAGCATTGGTGGAAAATCTGATGGCCGAATGGTAAAGAACATCTAGCCACTCGAGAGCACCCTCACCTGCCGATCTATAAATTACATCTCCGTAATCTAGCATGGGTAGGATAGTCATCTGAACCAGGGTTAGTTTGGCAGCTGGGTTTAAAGAGGAGCAATTACGATAGAGGAAATCAAGTCCAGATTGAACCTTAGCCTGCAGCTTTGATATGTGCTGAGAGAAGACAGTGTACCATCTAGCCATACTCCCAAGTACTTGTATGAGGTGACTACCTCAAGATCTAAACCCTCAGAGGTAGTAATCACACCGATGGAGAGGGGGGCATTCTTCTTGCCAAACCACATGACCTTTGTTTTGGAGGTGTTCAGAACAAGCTTAAGGGCAGAGAAAGCTTGTTGGACACTAAGAAAGCTTTGTTGTACACAAAATCCAGTGAGGGGCCAGTTGAGTAGAAGACTATCATCTGCATATAAATGGATGAGAGAGCTTCCTACTGCCTGAGCTATGTTGTTGATGTAAATTGAGAAGAGCGTGGGGCCTAGGATCGAGCCTTGGTGTACTCCCTTGGTGACAGGCAGTGGCTGAGACAACAGATATTCTGACTTTATACACTGCACTCTTTGAGGTAGTTAGCAAACCTGGCCAAAGACCCCTCAGAGACACCAATACTCCTTAGCCGGCCCACAAGAATGGAAAGGTCTACCGTATCACAAGCTTTGGCCAAGTTAGGATCAGCTTGATCTCCCCCTTTAAATAAAGGGCGCACCTTGGCTGCCTTCAAAGCAAATGGGAACCTCCCCAAAGAGGAGAGACAAGTTAAAAATGTCAGAGAAAGGCTTGGCGATGATAGGGGCAGCAACCTTAAAAGAAGGAAGGGTCTAAACCATCTGACCCAGATGTTTTTTTGTTTAAGGAGCTTATTTAGCACCTCGGACACAGTGACCGCCTGCAGGGAGAAACTTTAGAGCAGTGGAAAAAGAGGGAGGAGCATCGTGGCTAGTCGCAACCTTTATTTAACTAGGCAAGTCAGTTAAAAACCAATTCTTATTTACAATGACGGCCTACCCCGGCCAAAACCGGACGATGCTGGGCCAATTGTGCGCCGACCTATGGGACTCCCAATCACGGCCGGATGTGATACATTAAGGGACATGGGCAGCTGTGAGGAGGAGGATTTATTCTCTATTTTCAAGAACTTCTTGGGGTTAGACCCAGAGAGAGAACTGCTCCGTAAAGTAACTAACTTTGGCCTTCCGGATAGCCTGGGTGCACTTATTTCTCATTTGACTGAACGAGAACTAGTTGATTTCTTGAGGTGGAATAACTCTGCCAGATCACGGTCGAACCAAGGGCTGAACCGGTTTTTAATTCTCATTTTCTTTATGGGGTGTGTTTGTTAATAATACCACAAAATAAAAAAAATAAAAAAGAAGGTCCAAGCGTCTTCGACAGAGGAGATCAAGCTGACTCTATACCAATTTACAGAGGCCAGGTCATGAAGGAAGGCTTGCTCATTAATTTTTTTTAGCAAGTCTATGACAAATCAGGACAGGTTGTTTCACTGAGCAGCCGAACATAGGCTGTAAAAGTGATCACTAAGGTAATTACAGAAAACCCTAGACTGATACCTGTTGGGATTATTTGTGAGGATAACATCAAGAAGAGTAGCCTTTTCTGGGTGTTTGTAGTCATACCTTGTGGGATTGGTAATAATCTGAGAAAGATTTAGGGAGTCCCATTGCTTAAGGATTTGGTCAGGTGTTTTAAGCATGTCCTAGTTTAGGTCACCTAGCAGGACAAATTGAGACTTAGTGTAAGGGGCCAGGAGATATCTTAGGGCATTTAGGGTACAGGCCGGTGCTGATGGTGCACGATAATACCCAGCAAGAGTCAACAAAGAGCTATTTGAAAGTTTAATGCTTAAAACCAGCAAATCAAATTGTTTGGGGACAGACTTGGTGGAGACAACAGAGCTCTGAAGGTGTTGCTTGGTAAAGATTGCCACTCCACCACCTTTGGAAGATCTGTCTTGCCAAAAATAACCAGAAAGGTTAACATCATTATTCAAAACACTCTTCCTTAACCACGTTTCATTAATGACCAACACATCTGGATTGGAGATGTGAACACACACATTCAATTGATACATTTTAGGTAATAAGCTTCTAGTGTTAACGTGCAGAAAACCCATGCTTTTACGAGAACAGAAATCAGTGAAGCAGAAATCAGAGCACAAGTCAGAATTGGGGCTAGCAACAGTAGATGGGCCAGGGTGTACATACACATTGGGGCACGGCAGAGGACAGAGATCTCTCTGCAGTGTTGATTTTTTTTTTATTACATCTGAATGTGCATCAAATGGCAACAAAATTATATTGTACAGCAATTTCATCAGGTAACATGAATACAAAGCCAAGAGTCTGTAACTAATAGAGAGTCCCGAGTGTGGGAACAAACAGTCTGTCCCGTGCTGGAGGTGTGCGAAAGCTCGGGCGAGAGGGGCGAGTGTGGCAGAGGTACCTGTACCAGACAGGGGGAGACAGGCCAGGGCAGACAGTGAACAGATCGCCAGGTGGAATCCAAGCGGCAGTGCAGCAGGCAATGGGAATAGGTGTCACACCCACTTGGAATATGAAGTGGTCTCGGGTTGTGTGCGCCATATGGTAGAGGCGCATTTCCAGTTCGAATCCCGGGTCCAACAGGAAAAATCTGTCAACTGGAGGGTTGCTGGTATAAAATCCTAGATGCCATTGCCAGCTGTTGTGCCCTTGAGCAAGACATAAACCCCATACAAGAGCAGCTCCCCAGGCGCCAAGTGTGGCACCCCCCCCCCCCCCCCTGCACCTCCCCAAAACCTGTATGTGTATGCATGAGTGTCTTTTCGAAGGGGTTGGGTTAAGAGCGGAAGTCAAATTCGGTTGGACCTTGAGTACAATTTACCAATAAAGTGATCTTAATCTTTACTGAAATCCCTCCTCACCGCTCCCTCTCCTCATCGTCTCTCAAATTACTTTACTCCCTTGTTCTCGCTCTCTCTCATCTCTTCCCTTTATCTCTCTCTAAACGAGGATATGATTTCCCAGAGTTCAAAGCGAAAGCAGATCCTTACCGCTGTCCACCTTGTGATCTAAGGAGACTTCTCTTCGCCGAGACACACTCCAGACTGTGCACCTGTGTGTGTGTGTGTGTGTGTGTGTGTGTGTGTGTGTGTGTCGTACATCAAAACCTGGGGTGTGAGACATCTCACTACAGCCAGCCAAATGCATTCAACTAACAGCTCTGCTGTTTAATTAGGCACCAGAGATCAGATATGCTTTCTGTTCAGGGCAACTGGAGAGACTGTGGCTGTAATGTGCCAGCCTACTGCTCAGCTGAACCACCTCTCTACCTGCAGCTGTGGACCAGATTGGAGTACCTGGTATTTTATTTTGCATTTATTAAGGATCCACTCTTCCTGGGGTCCGGTCACATTAAGGCACATCACCCAAAAATACAACCAAAGTTGTGTCAAGTTGGCTGGATATCCTTTGGGTGATGGACCATTTTTGATGGACACACGGGAAACTGTTGAGTGAAATGAGTTTTAAAAGCACAATACTGTTTTGATGATAAGTGTTTGATGTGATTTTCGATTTCATTTGCATTGACGTCAGAGTGATTAGAGGGACAATTGAGCGCTGAGTACCAGTCCATTAGAAACCAGATGGGTGGGTTCTACTGACTCATGCCCAGACTACATAAAAGGAAATTACCGTGATTCAACGGTCACGTGGACATTTGACTCATGACTGCCGTTAATACGGTCACCGCAACAGCCCTAGATGTGATTCCATTGAGGGGTCGGAGACATGTGGCATCTGCTAGGTCCTCTAGAAGCGTCGGTCCTGTCCCATTATTCACAGGTGTGGGAGACTTCCCTGGTGAGAGGTCCCTGTGAAGTACTGGCCAGTCAGTCAAAGAGTGGTGACAGGGCGGTGATACACCATCCTGAGGTGTAGAGAAGGAGAAGGTAGGTGGACGTACTGGTTTCCCCAGCAAATTGTGCTACACAGATTTGCTTGCTTAGGGTAGACAGCTCGGTCCTATTGTCTTCCGTAAGTAGGCAGTTGCTGCATTGAAAATATTGTCGGTCCACAGTGTCCCAGAAAAGAGGATAGTAAAAGAGACAGCACCTGCTATTTTCTGAGTAATAAAATAAACATGAATCTGTCTATCAACCCATCACATGCAGGTTGTCTGTTGACCACTGTTTATCCTAGTAACCTGCCTTCCATCAGCTATTCCCTCTGGGGAGTAGTATCCAAATAGTGTGCAGGTGTAGCCGGACACATAGTAGGCCTAAATATGCTCCTAACTATGGTACTGTGAGGGTGCAGAATAATGTATAGGCTATGTAGCGGAGGTTCAGTAAACTTCGACAGACCTGAAGACTCGTTGAATGCATTTGGCTGTGTATGAGTCACAGAGCAGACCTGGGTTTGGTACCCTGTGAAGCTACTGTACTGTACGGTCTGTGTTCTGTTTTCCTTCTGTACTCCTGGGGGACAGAGAGCAGTGCTCAGAGACTCTTCTTGAAGGACAGGATATTGATCCACGTCTGACAGATCATCATTATTGATTAAATCCATGTCATCATACATCATAATTGTTCATACTAATATTCATGATGTGAAAAGGAGATTAAATACCATGCAGAGGGAGTAGGAGACTTGATGAATGAAGCGGGGACAGTGCGATTGTGTGTGCTCGCACACGCGTGTGTGTAGGGTCGTTTGTATAGGCGTGGGTGGTTGTTGACTGTCTGCAGTCTGCGCAGAGATATAAAAAAAATACTAATCCTATATTGCCAATTTAGACGAAAAACGATGAAGACAGTTCACACTCGCTTCAGCAACAATAAGACAGCCTGTCAACACACACACACACACACACACACACACACTGAATGATCATTATATGGTTGCCATTTAGAAGACTGATGATATCCATCCCCTGAACAGGAAAGCAGATATGAGATATGGTACCAGCCCCAGGCTCTAAAATAAGAAAAAAATCACGGATAAGGGAAAGAGAACTGACGCCATGCTTTATTCTGTAAACTGGTGGAACTGATCTACCGCTCTCATACCAGTCATGTCTGAAATAGCCTCTAGTCTCTCCAGTGTTTCCCACAAGTACATAGAGTAACCAACCAAATAGAAAAGGTAGCCAGATACCCGGGAGGGGATCAATACAGTTACATAAAGTGTTGTCAAGATGACAACATTTTACTAATGATATCAGGCCAAGTACCACGATTCTACGGAGGAGAAATTCAGTGGCCTAGCGTCCTGTTCGCACCGCTCCCCCGACACTGTTCGCGCCGCTTCCCGTTTTCTAAGCGTCATGCGCATGTTCTTCACAAAAAACATGTAACTGATATTCACATTTCTACTCAATACAATACATATTGAATTCACTATGATAAAATAGTGCATAGTATGGCTGATTTGCTCATATTTGCAAAGGCCTACCTGTGATTTGGCTGGAGGAATGAATATACATGGCTGTTGATCTGCATGTCATTGTGGCAATAAGGGGAAAACACTGTACAAAACCTTATTTTCTCTTCAGCTGTAACACACACACACACCCCCTCAAACAACTCTCTCGGTCTCCCTCCCCCACATAAACGCACACACACCACTCTCTCCAACAAACACATTCTGCTCTCAACTTTTAAAACATTAGGTACTAAACAGAATGTAAGGGGCACCAGAAAGAGACTGATTTTTGATATAATTTAGGCTTAAATTAAGTCTATATTAATCCTACCTTTACAGAAAATCTCAAGAGTAGCAGACACTTTTCCTTTCTTTCAGTGCCAATCAAATGTGTCTAGAACTACTGTCAAGTTACCAGGTTGTTACCTAGCATGACTGAACAACCTAGTTTGTTATCAAACCATAATTATTGGCACAGGATTAGTTTTAAAAAGTCCAGCGAGAAGGTTTGTGAAATTATATCAAATGCACGCAGGAAGAACAAAAAAATAGCTTGTATGGGTCAGATTTCTTTTACCATACAGATGCCATTTTCTTTGCTGTAAAGGTGCATGGATGCCTGCCTGTCGTGAAGCCGTCTTTCCTCTCTGGCACTGCTGCGTGACAGTGGTCTGTGCACTGGTTATACAAGGGATGAGATTATATTAGGGCTGAACCCATTTAGTCGACTGGTCGACTGTTTGGTCGATAGGTTGTTGGTCGACCGGGATTTCTTTAGTCGAGCAGCAGCAAAAATAATAATAATAATAATAATAATAATAATAATAATAATAATAATAATAATAATAATAGATAGATAAATAGATAGATATAGATAGATACTTTATTGATCCCCCGGGGGGGGGAAATCAATAATAATCATGGTGTACAAGACACCGGTCTGATTCGTGTCAGTCCATCACTAAGACATGTGCAACTGAAATTGTATATGGTTATATTATGTAGGAAAAATAGTGCAACACTAATAAAAAAAACGGTGTTCTTTTAT